>OZ018320.1:192675108-193320108 GCA_963969495.1 Ceratothoa steindachneri
AAGAATGTCAATAGCGCGAACCACATGCCCTGATTCGCGGTAGCCGTGACGCCACGGTGGCTACGAGCCGGACAGATGTTGGGACTATCTTCTTCTGGGTTCCTGGATATATGTAGGGATCGCGGGAAATTAGCAGGCGGATGAGGGCACCAAAGAGTCCGTGAGGACTGAGTGACCAGTTCAGCGTTTCGCTCTTCCTCACACTGACACCATGGCAGGAATCAGGTCATCCATTCGAGATGCCCAGCAAAGAATAATGAGAGACGGCCGCCGGTAATCTTAAGATGCATGGCATCGCCGACTGTTCCTGTATATGTACCCCAGAATGCCGCGGCGGCTTCAGGTCGGTTTCTGTCGTGTTCGAAGTGGGTAGACTTACGAGACGTACCGCCATTTGATTGAACGTTTCACTGCATCTTACTGCGACTGTGACGAATGCGTTATCCCCGAGAAAGTCCCGCTTATTCTTGTTGAATGTCCCAGTCTGGGTGGGTTACCTTTGCGCACGTTACCTGTCCCCGTTCCGTGACGAGCGGGATCGCTATCGCTTGTCTCTTATACACGGGATGAGTTCGCGCATACAGACATGTGGATTATACGACACTCTCGAGGAGGCTGGACTCCTCCATATCATTTGACTCTCTTTGGTTATTGGTGGCATGCCTCGGTGCCGGGGAAGGCCTTCTCCCCCCACCACCTACGCCGTATCGTGCCTCCTTTTTCTTTCATGTTGTTTTTGTTTAATGTATATTTTGTTTTAATGTAGCTGAATAATAATAGGCTTAAATTAATTACGGCGACTTTGCCCTTGGTGCCAATCGCCAGATGGGCACTATTTTATAAGATACAAAAAATGCAGCTTATTTTTTGTAGCATAAATAGTTTTATCATAAATAAATAATAGATTATCTTATTTTTTTTTAAATAACCAAAAGATTAAATGTTTATATACACTAAATTTCTTTAAAAAATAAATGTAATAAGAATAAAATATCTTAGAATGAAAGGATCCAACTTCAGGGAAAAACAGATTTCTTTTCAACATTTTCTACTAATGAAATTGAACGGGATTTTCTTTAGCGTACCCTAGGCTCATCTTAAATCCAACTCCACACGTAGTCGCCATACATACTTCATTCCATCTACCCTGATATATCTTTTCCACAGTTTAAATGTGTTGATGAATGCATTCATCTGCTCCGCATTCACCCCTCCCACATTTTCTCTGAAGAAATCCAAGTGCGAATGCAAGTAGTCTTGAATCTTGAAAAAGTAGGAAAAAATAAAGTGTATAGTAGAAGTTGAGTGGATGGGGATTGTAGAGTAAAGTAAGAAAGAGAAAAGATTGAATTGATTGCAGTTTCTGGGTGACCAGCAACTACTTATTTTTCAATCTTATTTCGCTGTAGTTTGGATGATCTCACGCCTCTTTCGTTCTTCGTTTGCTTTTATTTTTCAACTCTACTTCTCAGAGTTGGCATTTTGTCTTTTAAATCTTTAGATTTTAACAACTCTAAATTTGTGCCCAGTGAAGATGCCATATTTGTCTTTGGCCTTTGACAATTTGGGGAAAATTAAACTGAAATTAACGGCTTCATTTGCTGGGATTAATATTTGATCAAATGTTTCACAAACCCACGCTTTACATGAAGTGATGGCAGCAATATCTTATCTTTTTGAACAAGAGCATTCTTAGGTACATAGTGTGCACCAGGAGTTAATTTACTTCTGACAGGCCATTCTCTTATTTGATAGTGTTGCTCATCTGCTCTACTATCCCTTAGCAGGCCCTGTGAGAAGGAGGGGGGGTACAGCCGGTACATCGTGCCGAGGCCCAAGTGCCGAGGGGAACTCTTGTTTCCGTATGTATACAGAGCACAGCTAAAATGTTATAGTGATAAACCTTTTTCCCATATTTATTGTAGGGAGTAACTTCTAGTGGAAATAATATTCTCTTGTTTACCTCCGAGCGAGAGGGCAATTAAAACTCGCCCTTGATCTCGCGATGTTGATAATAATATTTCGTCAATATGTAAAAGAAGAAGAGGCCGAAGAAGGAGAGTGAGTGACGCTGCGAAAATTGGCCTCGCGGTAAGTGTTCTGTCGAAATGACATAATTTTAGTGATTTAGAGGGGAGACGTTCCCATTTATTTTAGGCATTAAAATAAAATAAACTCTAATATATATAAATTATGTATTAGATATATTATTTCCCTAGGTATAATCTGAGGAATGGAGCAAGAATACCCGAAATTACGGAAAAAAATAATGGTGAGTGTATACTGCTTGTTATTAAGTTGTTAATTGTCATGTTGTTAGTTGTAACAGGTCGTTATTACAGTCTCATTTACTGATGAACAGATTGCTGAAATGCTTTAAGTTTAGATAAACATAAAGGAACATTAAGTTAGATAACTGAAGATGATTAAAGAAAAGAAATGGGACCTGCTGGTACGGTATTCAGAAAAGGGACAAATAATACTGCGCTTCCTGCTGCAAGTACAATGACAAGCTGTATGCCAGATGTTGGTGTTGATATTGGTGTTCGTGAGAAATTAACCACTGAGAGAGTTGAAGAATGTGTCAGAAAGTGCCATCTCAATTTCCCAACTTCATCTCTACGTGGCAGTAATCAACAAACATTCCCCGAGAGTATATTCTAAGGAACAAATCAAAATGGTAAAATTTCAAGACGAGATTGGCTGGATTGGAGTCCATCACAACAGGCTCTCTATTGTTTCCCGTGCCGTCTCTTTCAAAAAGAAACCGAAACTTCAAAATCGCACTCGCGTCTAGCAACATCACAGGGCTATGTTGCAAGCGGAAAATGGAGAAAACTAGCTAACAGAATTCCTGAACACGAAAGACGCAATGTCCATAGGGAGTGTTATTTAGCCTAGCGTGATTTTGAAAGACGATTGAAATCAGAGAACTGCATTGAAATTCTTTTGGAAACTTCTATTGGATCTGAAGCAGCAAGATGGCACAATCTTTTGAGGCGGATCATAGACATTGTACTTTTTCTGGTGGAGAGAGGCATAGTATTTAGAGGATCTTCGCAAAGAATTGTAGATGAAGGAAATGGAAACTTTTAGGGCTTGGAAGAACTGTTGTCTCGATGGGATCCTGTTCTGAAAGAACATGTGCTAAATGTGAAGGAATTGCAGCAGATAGATGGAGACTACATGTGCACTATCTCACCAGAGACTCAAAGCAAATTCGTTTTTCTTTGCTTAGAACTTGCACAACAAATTCTCTTTGAAAGAAGCTTCTCTAAATACTTTTCAATTATGGTGGATGCAGCACCAGACTCCTCTCATGTTGAGCAAACCGTCTTTATACTATGATATCTTGTGAAAGAAGATTTCGCATATGTTATCGAGGAGCGATCTTTGAAGTATATTGATTTCAGTAACAAAACTGGAAACGATATTGCAAAAATGGTACTGGAAACGTTGAAAGAAACAACATCCCCTTTCTCAGATTGCAGGAGCGCAAAGCTACGACAATGGATCCAATATGGCCTGAAAATACAAAGGGGTACAGGCACGTCTTCTGGTTGAAAATGATTTGGCACTCTTTTCACCCTGTGGATGCCATACCTTAAATTTATGTAAAACAGTCTCTGCTGAATGTTGCTCTGAAACTATCACCTTTTTCGGAACAATTCAGACTACATACACTCTCTTCAGCTCCAGTCCTCGACGTTGGGAGACTCTTCTGAACAAGACAGGAAACCAGTCTCTTTACAACAAGTCCGATACAAGATGGTCTTCGAGAATAGATTGTGTAAAGTCATTTTCAGCATTCGAGCTGCACTTTGAAGAACTGTTAACATTGAATCTGACACCTAAAACAAGGACTGAAATACATGGCGCTATTAAGTATGTATCATCGTTTACTTGTGTGATTATGTCAGCAATTTGGTTCAGGATTTTGGCCCCAATTGATATCTGCAACAAGATTCTGCAAGCAAGACATGCTACAGTTGATGTTGAATTCACAAATGTCAACGAGTTGATAGCAAGTTTGAAAGATCTTCGTAGGAACTGGAAGAAAATCTGGAATGAATCAAAACATGGGAAATGAGGTGAATCTGAATGTGAAAAGATTAGCATTGAATGTAAACTTGTACGAAAGATCCAATTTGATGATGTCATCAAAAGTTTTGCTGCCATGAAAGCCCTCAAAGCATTATTCAGTGTATGATTACATTTTAATCTATTTTATTGTCTATTGTACAGGATGGCCCAAAAGTCGCCCTATATTAAAAAAATTGCTACTGATGATATTTTTCTTTCTGCATTGTATAGGATTTTTTAAGTAAAGAAATTGGTTACTAATATACAGTATGAACACCTGCAAAAGAAATAAATATTGTCCACACTGTAAAATAAAGTATATATGTGCCTTTTGTTTTTTAAACCTGGGGAGGGGGCCCAAATTTTGTCTTGTACCGAGTACTATTTATCCTTTTGGTGGCCCTGTCCCCTAGACAGAGAAAACAAGAATACTTTGTATAACTTGGTTGTATTCCAAGCAAGAATGGTAGTATTTTGAATATCCACATACATCCCAACTGTCTTGTATAATTGATCATGTGCAAAAAAATCTTTGCATTTCAATAATTTTCTTCATGTACACTGAGTGTCCTGCAGGAATTGATGGCTTCTCGTTTCCATTTTGAAGCAACACAGATTAAAACTTTTTGTTGAGACGTTAATAAACAAACTCCACCCAGAACAGAAGAGTTGTACTCAATGCTTATTTCACCCCAAAAAGACTATAAAGTCTTTTAACTATAATCTAGTAAATTCCACTCCTTGAGTCGAGATATCAAAACCTTTTATTTTTATAGCAAGGCATAAATCCTTAATTAATTCATCCTCTGCTTAACAAAATTTTGGAATTTGCTTGCGCCCGCTCGTTACCTTCAAGGCCAAAACATTTCTATCATCATCTGAAATCACGTTTAAGGAGCGAAGACGGAATTGTAAATCTTCACAGTATAGCATGGGACCAATGGATGGTGGAATGCTCGAATAAACAACAGCTGTTCTTCTATTTTTACCCTTCTTGTATTTATATATTTCTACAATGAAAGAGTACCATCCATCATGGATGGTGGTTGGTGTGTTCGACCACAATGCAGGGAATTGCGAATAGCATAAGACCTCCGGCTACCACGTAACCTAACCACCCTTCCAATGTTGATAGGCAACTTCTGAAGTATATATGAGGTGCCTTGGATTTGTCTTGGTCAAACATACGCCTGCCAAAATAAACATCATATGCAATGAAGACAGTAGACAAATTGTAATGGTAGTCAAAATATCGTAGGTGGAAAACCATTCAAATGAAAGCTAGATTACATATAACATTACCAAAGTAATTAAAATTGTAACATTACAGAACCCGAGAGAAGTCAACGCAAGTTTTCCTGATCAACACAACGTAATGAACTCCGTCTCAAAGTAGCACACCTAAATCTATGACTGTTCAAACAGCATTGATCTTGACATAACAGCAACTGTCGTCATATCAGCGACACAAACAAACATACACTCAGTGACGCGACGCCTCAATTACCCATATCATATATTCTCTAGTTTTTTGGTAGCTTTTGCGAGTGTTGAAAGTTTAAATAACCATTTATTTGGTTTAAATATACATAGTTATATAACATAAAACATATAACATAAAAATAAATGCGTTCATAAGTTCAATTTGAACAGTGTGATTTCTTTTCGGGGGTTTTTTACCAAAAAAATATCAGCACTGGCAAAATCAATTCGCAATCAACTTGTCTAAATAAGTAAACATTAAACTAAACATAAACAACAAAATGTTGCAGTGTTATGAGTTGTTGGACGAATGTTAGGTTAGGTGGTTTATTTGATGGTTATGAGTTGTTTAGTATGTTACGAAGGTTGGATTAGGTTATTTTGGTTTTTAATATTTATCTAATGGTTATAAGTTGTTTGGTGTATTACGTTGACTAAATTGCGCCATCCGCCCATCGCATCCTGGAAGAGATCTTCCGACCAGATAATTAAATGCACATATAGATCAGAATGACAATCGCTGGGAAGACCGAACGTACCACGTACCTGTCTTCGTTGGGGTGGGTGGGGGAGGTATCATAAGTAGGAAGATATGAGTACCCCTGTAGGACACACTAGTATTCTATCGGCAGCGTTGCGTGGCAGATGAGAGAGTGGATATGCTGTGTTGTGAAGACGGGAAAGGAAAGGTAGCGTGGTTGTGATGATCAGTGTGGAGATACTTATCCCTGGAGGGTAAATTCAACGTATTTACCAATGGTCGGCCAGCTCGTGACTCCGTAAAAATTTCTGTGCCCGCCCTCACTGAGATCAACCAACCCGTGCCTCGGCGCTGGAAGTCCAACGCCGTATCCACTAGGCAAGGAAGAGCTCCGGTTTGAATTTGTTGACCTTATTTGATGTTTATGAGTTGTTTCCTGTTACGATGGTTAGGTTTTGGGGGTTTCCTGGGGTTTGTTTAATGGTCATGAGTTGTGTTACGAAGGGTAGTTCAGGTTGATTAGGTATCGTTGGTTTTATTTAATGGTTATGAGGTGTGTTACGAAGAGTAGGTCACGTTGATTTGGTATCGTTGGTTTTATTTAATGGTTATGAGTCTTGTTACGCAGGTTAAGTCACGTTGTTTGGATATCGTTGGTTTTATTTAATGGTTATGAGGTGTGTTACGAAGGGTAGGTCACGTTGTTTGGATATCGTTGGTTTTATTTAATGGTTATGAGTCTTGTTACGAAGGTTAGGTGAGGTTGTTTGGGTTTCGTTAGCCAATTATGAGGTAGCTATTCTCTTATGATTCTTCGATTGGAATGTTTTGAGTTGCCAGCTCTCTAAGATGATGTTATGACTCTTTGTAGGAGATTACAAAGAGGCCAAACAAAATGTTAACCTTTTTGTTCCAGGAATTAAAATGGATGAATTTTATAGTACTTATTCCGCTGACCTCTAAAATGTATGGTTTTAGACTAGATTTAACAACACGCAATCGTAGCCAAACGTGTTCGGACACACCCGATATTTTATATATATATATATATATATATATATATATATATATATATATATATATATATATATATATATATATATATATATATATATATATATATATATATATATATATATATGCAGGCTCGTAAAAGTTTTTATTACGCCTATGAGTATGAATGTAAGAGTGAAATAAGGAGGAATAAATAGCAATAAGTTATATATGTGCCAAACAATCCACCTAAATTAACAGATAAGGGGACGAAGCTGAGTGAAAATTAACCAAACCAAACATCCATGAAATGCAGGAGCGTATCCACACTCCCTTGACTGGTATACTACTGCCTCTACTATTACTGCTGCTACTACTACTACTACTACTACTACTGCTGCTGCTGCTACTGCTATTGGTGTTGCTGCTGCTACTATTACTATTCATATTGATACTGTTACTACTACAACTATTACTACTACTACTGCTGCTGCTGCTACTTCTACTGCTACTCCTGCTACTACTTCTTCTTCCTCTTCGGCCACGGCGAGACGGTGTCTGGGCTGCCCATTATCTTGCCTCGGGTTCCGGGGCAGGGCAAGGAGCGTCCATTTGCGAGGCCAACGGAGACGAACTCGAAGGAGGGAGGGAGAGGGGGAGAGGGAGAGAGGGAGGGGATTTTTCCCTTCAAACTTTAAAGCGAAATTTAAGGGGCAAAAAATCTCCCAGAAAGTTGGTAAGATTAACCAAACTGACAACAATATCATGGGAAAGATGGAGGAAGATAAAATAGGTGGAAGATACATAGCCACAGATCCTCCGGCAGGACTTGGAACCGGTAGGGAATATTGCAGATGGGGGGGGGGCGGTCCTCCAGATGTCAGCTACAACATGGTTTCATGCTACACTCGACGCAGGGGAGAGTAATAGAGAGAAAGGTGGGAAGAATGTGGGTGTGTTAAATAGCCCACTCCCCCACTAGAGCCAAGGGGAGGGATTGAATCCCTAGCCTTATGGCCCCTACCAGGTATGAAAGGATTAATAAAGAAGTGATCCCCAAATGGTACCTGGAGAGGTCTAGAAAACAACAACGGAGTTTCAATCTAGTTTCAGGCACCTGGGTACGGAAGGGCATGATTCTCCTTCGGGTGAGCATCCTATTTCGGGAAAAAAAGTGAGGGCAATTGGGATCGATTAAAAGATGGTGGGTGTGGAAGGAGCCCCTGATAACGGGGACAAAATTTCCAGGACCCCACTCGGAAAATCAAACCTAGGAACTGAAAATTTTGCATTGGAGACTTAGGGCGTAGATGGCACCGTTGGTTTGGATCAAGGAGAGTAGTAGTAGTAATAATAATTATTCTTATTAATACTAATAATGTGCATAAGATGCCTTAACTCCGGGAGGAAGGGGAGAGTCCCCGAGCCCTCACACCAGTACAATCACAACACTGCTGTCTCTTCCTCCCTCCTTTCTTCCCACACAGACAAAACATTATTTTCCCGCTCTAGGAACATGGCGAAGTGTTGCCATGAAAAGTTGCTCGCTCGCTGGGGACTGTCAAGACAGTACTACCTGTTTGTCTGCCCCCTTCCTCCTACAACGAGGACCGGCTCTGTTGCCCACGGACTTGCCAGCGATTGTCTTTCTGATGTTTATGTGAATTTCCTTATCCGGTCGGAGGACTTCGTCCACTCTTGAAAAGGGAAGCGAAGGTGCAACTTACTAAATGGTCTGGTCTCATTTTACAGATAAGGAAATCCACGTCGAGAAGACCAAGCGGAAGACCAAGGGGTCCGATCTGAACGGACTTGAGTCGGCGACTACTGCCGAAGGCCTGAAACTTGAAGACATCGTTGTGGCCGCGAGCAGGAGCAAGAACGCCTCGCACAAGTTGACTGCGAGGAACGAAGCTTGATCCCGTCTGGACCCACTCTCAACAAGACATTAGCACCGACGTACTCATCATTGCTGGCATTTTACGCGTGACGTTTTAATCTGTATTGCAAATATGAAGAAAAATGTCATTTATTGAACGCTTTTAAATTGAAATAACTTTTTTAGTGAGATATTTTCATCAGTCCTTTTGTGAGGACGAAGTGTTTCGCTTTATGGTTTTAGAAGGGGGTGGGGGTTGTCCTCTATCTCGCTGAAGTGAAAAATGGTGTGAGGATGAGAATAAAGACAAATAAAAATAAGGTGTGGAAAATCAAGGCAAAAATGAGTGGCAATAGCAAACTTAAACCCAGAATTAGGTCCTTCATGAGTTTTACATTCTTGTTCTTATCCTTTTTGGATAAAAATTAAATGATAGGTCACTAAATCTGGGCACAATTGTATAAAAATCCCATGAAAGCTTAAACGACCTGTGCATTGCGGAATGTACTTCCAGTTGCCTGTAGGCGGCGGCCTATTCATTGTTTATTTCTTAATTCTTTCTCGTTTATTTTTTCAATCCTCTGGTCTCGACGTAACGTCCATATACATACCCATCATCTTACAATTCTAGCCACCTTTCCACTAAGCAGCAGTGTCTGATGGTTTAGAAAAAATGCAGAACAAGAACCAGAGAATTAAAGAAAATGTCACCATAAAAGATATGCAATTATTATACCGTTGGATGACATTGTCCAAGGCACCTCAGGATTGAGGCGACTATTCGCTTTCACAGTTTCCGTAATCAAAATAACTCGGTGTTTGTCCCCACATCTCAATTTCGGCAAAGGTAGAAACTACCTGCAGCCATTCCTGTAGATCAGGAATTTTCAACCAAAGTATGATTTTAAGGTTTCAATGTTTGAATGAAGCCCAACGATTGACTGTTGTAATACTGGTTTTTCTACAAATCAAATTCTCCGGATTGTGCATAACCTCATAACCTCTGGGATATACCTACATACTTTTTAGTGAGTGTGGAAGATTAAATTAAAAATTAAGATATTTCACTTTTTATTCTACCCCTTAAAACGATGAGTATTTGGATGATGTGTGTATGGTGTGCATGGGAGAAGGGGGCGAGATGTTGCATGCAGCAGATAGCGGCACCTAATTGCCATGAATGGCCAATATGACGTTGAAAAATAATGGGTGGTTTTGTGCTTTTTTGATATGGCTTAAAGGTATTTCTTTATTAGCGTTGATGCGGACCCCACTTAGTGGGAAAGTGAAGATGAATAGAAAATGACTATAAAATAACGCATTTATAGTTATCTTGTAAAGGGGGCAATGCCATTGACAAATGCTAATAAAGAGGGCCTGGCGAGAAAAAGGTTTGAGAATAACGGCTCTAGATAATATATTTTCCTTGTGAAAGTGGGGTACTGGGCATGAAACCTGAAGACACTTGTTAAAATAGACAGATAAATAGAGTAGACAGACGAAAGGATGGTAGAATGAAGGAGGGAAAGGGAGACAATATATCAGTATAAAATATTCTAAGATTACCCGTGAGAAAAGTTTTAAAGGATATGAAGCTTAAAGGAACTGAAATTTAATGATTTCTCGTGTGTTTCCTTTTGTATTTTTCGAATTTTGACTTAAATTACCTTTAAATCGCGGAATAGATTTTTTTTACATCATCTTTAGGTTCTGACAAATTGAACCAGCGCGAAAATGATCCGGGACAAAGGATAGAACGAATTATTCGGACGTGCTAAGCAGAAATTTCATGGCAGCCAAGCTTTTGAATTCAATCAAACCACGATCTGCGATAGTAACGAGGAATTATCACTTCTCTCAACCTCTCTCACTCAAAGCAAAGCAATTCACGTGGCTTAAAATTTGGAAATTCAAGTTTGTCACTGATACCTAGTGACTCTAAGCGGAACATATACTCGTATTTCAGTCACACATCCAAGTTGGGACGGAATCTTGACAATTTTAATAGATCGAAATGCACAGGTAACAATTTGAGGGATGTGCTGTAGCTCTAAATTCGAATGCTTCGTCTACCTTCCTTAGGTTGCAAATTTGTATGCCTTTAAGGCAGTTTTATTTTACTCCTAGATTCATTCTACAGTTCAATCATTGAATTAACCTTTTGAAATGAAACTTCTCTGAGTAAATAGTGTTCTGTTTAGTTTCTTTGAGGAGTGACGGGTGAGATTAAAAGGAACCCCCACCCCCTCCCTCCCCGAAGTGCCTCTCTCTCCTTTACATAATAAATTTCACCCCCATCGCGCGTCTACGAGTCCTGGGGCCGACCAGCCCCGAGTAACCCTGTAATGCAAATGATTCGCTGGCGAGATAAGGGAAAGCGTGACATGTTTCGCCCTAGAATGGCTCTTTCTCTTTGAACAGTTCATCCTTTTAATGTGACTGTTTAGAATATTCGTTAGAAAAGGTAGAGATTTCAAATTTTAACATTAAAAGCCCTTTCCCGCAAATTTGAAAGGTTTGTTTAGTCTGAAAGGAAAGAGGCTCCTTTGAAAAGCGACGTTTTGGGAGATTTGAAACAGATAGTAAAGAATGAAAGTTTGCAACATGTTTTAGAGGTAATTCAAATGCATATTCCGACCAAGATTTTTCAAAGATTCTTTGAGACGTTTTTGAGACACTTTTGGAATTGGTGTCTCAATTCCGTTCTCCGAAAGAGCGTTTAGTTTGATTTTGACTTCGAACTCGAAGTCAATTTAAGAAGACAATTCCTCCTCGAGCAAAGGACCTTTCACTTCACCAAGAGAGAGAAAGTTGCTTTATTTGCTCGCACAATTTATCTTCAGAGGGAAACAGATTTGACCTCAGAACTGGCTTTATTAAGGATGAGGGTAATCCTTCTTATAATTATCCCACAACTTTTAACTATATGTGCAACTGAGTGTTAGAATTTAGAATGGATGGGAGAAGGAGTTCTCGTACGCATTTTAATTTAAAAATTATTTCTTTTGTCATTGCGAGCACCAAGATTTGAGGGACGTCACCAACGTATTATTTGGGAGCTGCTCGATGTTCGACAATGGAAAAGGAATAAACGATCGGAACTTAATTATTTCGATTTGAAAAATATTGTTGCCTTTTTCAGGGGTACACGAAAATATTTTAGCTCCCGGATTCCCTCGTTTGTGGAAATGAAGTTAAAATAAGCATTCAGTAAAAGGCTGAGATTTGATATTTGAGTTTTAATAAAGTCTGCAGGATTGCATTCTGAATTGAGTTAGAAGTTTTGTAGAGTGAGATTTTTTTAAATTTTTTTATAAAGAGCTCATCTGGCGATTGCCTACTTGGGCATTAGTCGCCGTGTTAAGAACTATCCTAGTACTAGGCTACTTTAAAATAAAATTCAAGATAAAAACCACCACCCCCACCCAAAACAAAAAATGGAAAGGAAAGTCAGAAGTAAGCAAGCTCCTGTGTCGGGGAGAGGTCCCCCCGCGAAGGAGCGTGCGACCTATGAGGGAAAAAAACAAAAGCAAAAAACAAAACAAAAAACCTGCTTAAATAATAGGGAGAAGGCCGGCCTCCCCCCACAAGTCAACAAGTCCACCAGTCAATGTGCACGCACTCGTCCCGAGTACAAGGGACAGGCGGTAGCGAACCCGCCCATCCCGGTACCGGGACAGGTAACGTGCGCGAAGATCACCCAGACTGGGACATTAGACAAGAATGTGCCGAACAGTCTGGGGGACGACGCAGTCGTCACAATAGGGTGCAGGCGAGCGCTCCATCAGATAGCGATGCGTCACACGAGTGTGTCCGATTCGGAGACGACATAAAGAGACCTGAAGCCGTCGCGGTATTGGGGGATAGGTCCATGGGAACAGTCGCGGCGCAATGGCACGCAACTTTAGTTCCCTTCGACCATCTCCCATCTTCTTTGCTAAGCAGTCCGAAGAGCTGCCCGTATTCTTGCCATATAGTCGGTGTGAGGAAGAGCGAAACGCTGGTCCGCTCGCAGACTCTTTGACGCCCTCATCGGCGCGCTCATTCCCCGCAATTCCTACATGTCCAGGAACCAGCAGAAGATAATCTCGACATCCGCCCCGCTCGCCAAAACCGTGGCGTCACGGATATCGCGAACCAGGGGATGCGGAGATTCCAATGCCCCGAGAGCACTCAGGGCGCTTTGTGAGTCGCTATAAATCACAATCCGGTCTCCGAACCGGGCACGTCGCGTAATCTCCCGCACCGAGTGGTGTATTGCCACCAGCTCGGCCGTGAAGACAGACGCAGCGCCTGGCAGAGCCCCGCTGACTTCAAACAGAGGAGCTACGGCGTGGAAGCCGACCCCCTCTTGGGACTTGGAGCCATCCGTATACACTGGCACGGTTCCAGCGTGACACGAGGTGTGCTCCAAAAAGGTGGAACGCAATACTCCCAGCGCTGTACAAGCTTTGGGAGCAGAGGCGTGGCGACAAATAGCCAAATGTAGTACCCTCTAGGATAGCGTCCTGGGCAGAACCAGGGGCGCCACCATCCGAGAGCTATACTTAGCTCTCGAAGGAGTTTCCTGGCCCTAAACCCAAAGGGCTAGGGTGTGACTGGCGTCTGTCGGCGACATAGGCCCCGTCGAGATCAGCTGCGGATGCTGTGAGAGCTGTTGGCGACTGAGGAAGGCGCCGGGCCCGCGCGTACAGACGAGTGATGCACTGCACGCGCGTAGAGCGAGTGGCATCTCCCCAGCATCGACCAACAGGCTCTCAATGGGAGAAGTGCGGAATGCACCGGTTGCAGGGCGAAGGCCGGTGTGGTGGATCGAGTCCACCTTCCGCAATAAACGCTCGGCTGCGGATGCATAAAACTCGCATCCGTAGTCGAGCTTCGAACGAACAAAGGATCGATAAAAAAGTAGGGCAGTAGCCCTATCAGCGCCCCAAGCGCTGAACGTCACGGAACGGAGAATGTCCATGGCGCGGGTACAAGAGACCCTAAGGCTGCGAATATGAGCCTCCCAGGTGAGGCGTCGGTCGAATACAAGACCAAGGAAACGGTGCGATTCAACCACATCCAGGCGCGGCCCATTAAGAAACAAATCTGGATCGGGGTGGAGCCGTGGATGGCGGCAGAAGTGCACCACCTTAGTCTTAGCCAAAGAAAAACGAAACCTGTGCGCTTCGGCATAGCGAGAGACGCGGTTCAATGCCTGTTGGAGTCGACGCTCCAGAGTTGGCATCTGGGCGGCGCCAAAAGAGATCGAAAGGTCGTCCACGTAGAGCGTAGCGAGAACATCTTCCGGCAGCACCGAGGTGATGCCGTTGATGCTCAGGGCAAAGAGTATGACACTGATGACACTTCCCTGCGGGACACCCTCTTCCTGCTCCTTTGGGCCGGAGAGGGCTCCTCCCACCCGTACGCGGAATCGACGATCTCGCAAAAATTCAGATATAAACATTGGGAGGCGTCTCCTCGCCCGCATCGTGTGGAGAGTCTCCATGATACCGTATCGCCATGCGGTATCAAAGGCCTTCTCCAGATCGAAAAACACCGTGGCGTAGTGCTGTCTACGAAGGAAAACCTTGCAGACGGCATTTTTCAGTCGGAGCAGAGCATCCGACGTGGAGTGGAACTTGCGGAAGCGGCACTGTGCAGAAGACAGATGGCCTCCTCTGTCCAGGAAAAAGGCTAATCTAACATTTACCAATTTCTCTATCAACTTGCACACGCAAGAGGTTAGAGATATTGGGCGGAAACTGGCCGGAGTAGAGTGATCTCTCGTCGGTTTGCGAAAGGCGAGCACAGTAGCGATTCGCCAGGAATCTGGGAGGAGACCCTCCACCCAGATCCTGTTGAACAAATCTAAGAGAAATGCCATGCCTCGCTCACCCATTGTAGAGTGAGACAAGTTCAAGCGAGCGGCTTAAATGCTTTGCTTGAATAAGTCCTTATAGGACTCAGGATAGCTGGTTGGTGGCTCGCGCTAACGTTAGGCTGTCCAGCGATGCGGGAAGCGCGTTCGAAACTCGTTTCGTTACTTTTCTTTCTTTTTTTTTCTTTGCCCCCTTTCCTACACAAAGCTATCTACAGTTTCTAGGTGTTATTTGATCAACGAAAGTTACTTACAAACGTTTGAAGGTTTGACGATAAATGGAATTACTACAAATAATTAAAGGCAAGGCTAGATACGAGTTTGATTTACCAGTAATGTACACAATAGTAAAAATTACTTAGTAAGTTAGAAAGTTAAAGTTAAAAAGTGAAATGAGGTAGCTTTTCAGAAAGCGGGAGAGTTGCGTGGTTTGAATCCTCAAAGCGTTCTGATTTTAAAAGTGAAAACAGGCCCTCCAAATTGAATAAAATGTGGACAGGAGCATCACAAGGCTCGGTTCAATGAAGGAGGAGACACCAGCACCCCCACACAGGTCCAGGGTGTCATAAACCTCAATGCGATTCTGTGACAAAGTTTAAAAAAACAATGTCATAAAGCAGGGCTCAACTACTCAGGGGGAATCGAATTAAACTTGAAGACACGTGTCAAAATAGACAAAGAGGGTAGACAGAAAATATAATTCTGACAGTTGTGAACATAAAGGAAGTAAAAATAATGGGTAAGATAAATAGCCACAAATCTTCCTACAGAGATGGGTGTCTGGGGAGCACGCACTCTTCCAGATGTCCTCAGCATCATGGTTTCCAAGCCACAGTGGAAATAAAATTGCTTTGCAACCTGAGTTGCAGCTTCAAGTGTGTTCTCCCTCGATCGCGAGTTTTTCAGAAGGGCGACCTATTGAAAATAATTCTAGCATATCACCGCCCTGTTTGTGACCACTTTCTCCCTTTCCATTAAGCCTTCACTACTGCTCGCTTGGTGGCTGACGGAGGATAGGCTCTTGCTCGAGGCAGCAGAGCCCGGCACTCAAAATCGCACAATTGAGCAATTAACAACCAAATAAATGCTTTAATATTTTATTTACATAATATACATAACTGTACATATATGTGGATATTTATACATATGCATATTTATATACATACATACATTCTTGTTAGAAATGACTTTGAAAAGTTTATTTTTGCACTTTCCGTCCAAACCTCCGGTTGGGCTCAAACAATTTGTCATGTGACCAACTTCTGCCCTAGCTAGAGGTAATAATAAAATAGGTCTATAATAAATATAAACAGTACAAAAAGAATCTTCATAACAACTCTATCATTGTAACAAACGTCATATGAATATTTTTTCAATAAATTAGTCCGTATATATATATATGAAGACTAACGAATACGTCTGCTTAAAAAACTCTTATCACAACAAATAATAAGTCGTGGTGGATATTTTTGGTAGGAAAAAAATGAGACCAAAATGGAACTACAGATAAAAAAATACAATTAATAATCGAGCGACATTTCTTAGATTATTACAAAATGTCTTTTTTTCTAAAATGTTGCATATAGGTGGGGAAATAATTATATATATATATATATATATATATATATATATATATATATATATATATATATATATATATATATATATATATATATATATATATATATATATATATATATATATATATATGAGATGTGTAATTTTTTATAAAGTCGTTGTATACATTTAGTGGTAAGAGTTTGCCAGGGCTAAAAATGAAAATAAGTCAAAAATAATGTAAAAAAATAAAAATCTTTTTAAAAATGACAAAATGGTCGTTTGAAGGTAATAATAAAAATGATGATGATCGTGACTGATGAATGAAACGAGGGTGAATTGAAAATAATAAAAACATCTTACAATAATGGCGCAGTATTGCAACATTGAATTATGATATCGCATGAGGTGAGATGGGAGGAGGGGGTTGGGGGGGGGGGGGCTTTACATCCAGGGTCGGTTCATGCCCTGATAAGACCCGGATCTGCTGAGACTCAGGTATCCCGGGGAGTAGGAAGCTACGGCAGCGGCGGACATGAGTCCCTGCTGGAGCATCATGGACTGGTGGTGCGCCAGCTGGCTATGGGCAGCGCCAGCTGAGCGCAGAAGGAGTTCCTCAGGCGCAAGGTGGTGCCTCTGGAAGTACTGCTGATAGATCTGCTGCGGAGTGGGGTCCACCCCGACGAGGGGGGCACGCCCCCCTTGACTCATGAGAGCGAGGGAATCCCTGGAGGGGTAGGAGGCGAGGCTGGCGGCGTTTAGCTGGCTGAGGGCACTGGCCTGGGTACAGGCGATCGAATTGAGGTTGGGGATCTGGAGGGAGGGGTGCGACTGGGAAATGGGGTCCCGGGGAAGCGCCGCCGCGAAATTGCTTTGCCCCAGCGACTGCTGGTGCGCCGAGGTCCGCGACGAACCCGCCATGCCAAGGGCGGCCCCGAGACCGGGGGACTGGGGTAGGAAGGGCGAGGAGGATCCCGACAGAGACCGGGGCAGCGACCCCGGCGTGAGGGGGGAATCGTTGCGCACGAAGAGTGGGGAGGTCTGGGACGCCGTCATGATGCTGGCGTAGGAACGTGCCAAGCCCAGGTCGAAGTTGCCTCCGCTGGTAGTTCCGCTCCCAGGAGCCAGCGAGGTCGATCCCCCTCCGGTAGTGGCACTCCCACCAGAAGACGAACCCCCAGTTCCGCCACCGCTGCTCCTGGATGCGTGACTCCCAGATCCGCTGCCGCTACCCCCTGCCCCGGCGCTGCCGGCCGGGCCGTTGAGATGCGGCTGGAGGGTGAGTCCTGTGGGGGAGGGCATGGCGGGGGCGACTGCGCTCCCCGAACTCCCTGAAGAGGGAGACCGCTGAAGAAGGTCATGCGGGAATAGCTGCCCTCCGGCCTGCGGGGACCGGGAGGCGAGCGACGCGTACTGGGCGAGGCGTTCCGACGATAGGGGTCCCCCGAGCCCCTTGCCCCCGGCGAGGGCGATAGAGGCCATGGTGGCGGCGCTCGACACCAGCGAAGAGAGGGAGGACGCGGGCAGCGACGAGCTCCACATCGTCTTCTGGTGGAGAAACCCGTGGCCCTTCTCGCCGCCGGGCGGAGGCGGCATGTTGCGGCTCCCGGGCCGCTCCCCGTCCGTAGTTACCTTTTGGTGCGCCGCCGGGGGAGGGAGAGGGTCGGTCGGCGGGGGGTCTCCCGGGCGAGACAAGTCCGACGGGGGCCGAGACCCCGCCATCGACGGAGACGAGTGGAGGTCAGGTACGGGCTGGGGGGGTGGCTGCGTGAGGTTCGCGGCCGAGGGCGGCTCGAAAAGCGGGTGGGGAGGCTGGACGGTTTTGACCAGGAGTGGGGTGTCGTGCCGGGTGGGGTCCTTATCCCCGTCGGGGTCGGGAAGGCGGGACACAATGTGCGACAGATTGGCGAGGTTCGCGTGGATGGGGTGCGGGGAGAAGGGACCCCCTCGTAAAGGGGTGGATAAGGCCCGCTCGATCTCCTCGCGTTTCTCCTCCCACGAGGCGAGGAGGGGCGTTCCTATTGCGCAATCCCCCCGTGGGGACCCCACTGCGGAGGAGCTCTGGTGGAGGGCACGCTTTTTGGGGGGCGGAAGGTCCGCTACCTTTTCGGGGGCGGCCAGGCTCGGGGGCGTCGTAATACGCGGGGAGATTCGCGCGGGCGAATGCACGCCCCTTGGGGTTGCGGGTTCGGGGGTGGGCGCAGACCCCGCTTCGTAGAATGGGGTTTTGGAAGCGGCCGTGTTCTTGTACTGGTCCGTTAGGGACTTGGTGGGATCGTAGTTGTAGTAGCTGTAATGAGGCCCCTTGGGCTTTTCCTCCGCGGGGACTGGGGGCGCCACCGGCGAGGGGCGGTCCGACGGAGTGGAGGGCGCCGACGTGGAGTAGTAACCTGGCGTCTTGGGTTTTTCGAGGGCGGAGTCGATCGCGTAGTAGCTGCTGTAGCGCGCCGGCGACTTCTGCTTGCCGATCCCGGCGTCCTTCGCCGACGAGTACAGCGGAGAGACGTAGGGCACCGTGGGGCTGTAGATGGGGCTCTCCTTCATTTTGACGTCGAGTCCGCTCTTCGGGGTCTCCGTCTTCTCCTGGCCGCCCTTGTCTGTCATGTCCTGGTAGAACCCCACCTTGAGCGTCCCATTCGCCTGGTACTTTCCCTTGTCCTCGTAGCCGGCGTAGCCCTTCCCTAAGCCGGTCTCGAAGCGGGGGGAGTAAGCGGCCACGCTCGGGGACTTCTCGGTCACGGGCGAAAACTGTTTCGCGGCCCCCCCGAAACCCGGCGTCACGGGGGAACGCGTGAGGGGAGATCGCGTGAGCGGGGAGCGCTCCCCCTCCGAGGAAAAGGCCGCCGGAGACCGATCCGAGTCGATGTTGAGGGGGGACGGATCTGACATCCCCGAGGACGAAACTGACGCCTTCCGCTGGCGCTCCACCTCCAGCTTCTTGGCCTCCTCGCGAGCGCGGTCCAGCTCCTCCTCTTCGAACTTGTAAGGGTCCTCGTCCTCCTCCGTCTGAGCGGGACAAATTGGTCAAAGAACACGAAGGTGAATTAGGAAGGAGGGGGGGGGGGGAATTATGGGAGACCATCGAGGATCAAAACTCGTCAAGGCCCTACTTCATCTACAACCGTCTCCCCCCCCCCCCAATTGTGTCGGTGCGCACCAACGCCCATGCAAATTCATTTCCCTCATGAGTTTTTATTTTTACACAGCTAAGTCATCGCAATCGACTTTAACAGGGGTCGACCCCTGCAATAAACACAAGGGGCCGAACCGAGGGAGGGAAAGTTCATCATTAGAAGAATAATTAAATAAGGAAAATGATATAATCCGATGATGGAACCCAAACTCAGAGGCAAGAATACCCAAGACATCAACACGGACCACCTTTCCACAAAATGGGGCTGGCGCCTTTTAAAACCACTAAAATCACCCACTCCCCTTTAAGCACACGGCCCAACTCATCATAACTTACACGCCAAATTGTTATTTGAAAGCGCTGTGGTGGTGTGTGCATCTTCTTCCCCAGTCAGGTTTCATCTTAGGCAGAAGGCCCTTAGCTCTTCCCTCCTTGCACATCTATCATACACAATATTCTCCACTCATTCACACAATCAACCCACCTTACACATTTCCCAAGCCGCACTTCATTGTGAGGCTGGTTTCACTACACTCCGCGCTGTGCTTGTTTTCGGGTGCAGGCATCACCCACATGAAACACAATTCACCGTCACACAGCAACTGGATCATCTACGCCCACTTCCCATCACCCAGGCACAACAAGGTACAATCGTCCACCCCCAACACCCCCACGGAGATCTAGAACACACTAAACATCTTACAACTAAACATGAGCGGTATACTCAACAAATAAATCGAGTTTCTCATCAACCACAACATACATCCAGGAATCAAAACTCACGCTCGCTTAACCCAATGCAAATCCAGACCTTGCAAGCAATGCATCAAGAGAAAATAATACACCACCAATCTGTGAATAGCTTCACCTGAATCCTGTCCACCAAACTACGGGTCTGCACTGAACCATTTCCCAACATAACAAAATAACTCCCTCCTTGCGGGTGACTTCAATGCTCACCACCTCGCCTGGCCAAGAATCCCAAGACAGAGACACAAGAGCCAGCAGCATTACAGAACATTTAAACATCCTTTTCATTTTGAACAACCCTTCAAGCCCCACTCCCAAGACACCTCCCGGAGATCACCATCTGCTCATCCAATCTAACCACCAAAAACAACCTGACAAACTCATATTGCAGTCAGACTACCTCCCAAACCCATGGACCTACACTAACTACAACAAAGCTGACTGGGACTTCTTCATCAAATATACTGAACAAAAACTCCAAGTCTTTTCAGTCGCCCAGTTTAATGATATAAATAAACAAGGGCTACACGCACTTTGCCAACACACTTTCAACAGCCAGCAACAAATACATCACGGGGTGAAACATAAGACACTATAACCCAACTTCTCCCCGGAAATCAAATAGTTCACAAAAGCCAAGGACAGACTACGAAAGCAACCCTAAACACCACTGACATCCTTAAAAAATAAGACGAAACATCCAAGCACAGATCCAACAACAAGGACAAGAGTGACAAGCCTTCCTAATCATATTAAACCACAAAACAGACAGCCAAAAATCTTGAAAACTTCGAGGGGATTTTCCAACTCAAACAGTGATAAGTCAGACACATAAAGCCATCTAAATTGACGCAAACAGGGTCAACTTCACAAGAAACAACGGACCTCACACAGTCACAATATTTCAGGAACTTTTCCTTTATAAAACGGCAGTATTGCTGCATTCTTCCAGTCCAAGGCACTTTTCCAAATTCAAATGCCTTACAAGACAGCCACCAGACCCATTCCATAACACAATCACCACCACATTTTGCATCTCAGTGTCTATATCACCTACTCCAGCTGCTTTCCCATTTTTCACTACCAAATGACAATGACATGCCTAGACAACTCACCACAGAAATGGTATCCTAGGCTATATAGCAGGCAAATTCCTTCTCCCACTTCTGAACCTGACAGCATATCAAACATTCACTTAAAACATTTGGTTTAAAAGACATTGATGTCCTCACACATCTTAAACCGCACTATCTCCTACAACTCTACAGAATATATGCTCACATCATATCCATCCTCAAACCAAACAAACTATCCATCATACAACACAATCTCCCTACTCTGTAACCCCTCTAAACTCATGAACGTCTAGTAACTAAAATATACTCGCATATTCCTCTAGAAGTCTCCCAACACCGTTTCCACTCACCCACATATGCAAACAAAGAACCCATCGCTCAGCACTCCTATACATCTCACATCTATTTCCTTCATGTACTCCATCCATAAAGATATTAAGCAGCCATGGCGACATCACATAACCTTTTCATATACCCCCACGTTGGTCAAACCACTCACTCCGGCTATCTTCCACCCTACCACACGCCTTACTTCAAACATAAATACTTTTCGCACCACCCAACAGATGGTTCCTTACCCTCTTAGAACTTGTCATAATGCTTTCCTGTCTACACGATCATAAGTATCTCCACCGCACAATTTACCTCATACATCCCTTGTTATTGGAGCTGTCTCAGTGCACATATTTGCTTCACACACCCCTTGATCATCCCTCTTCAACCCCACAGTTATCCTTCTTATACATCTAATCAGAATATTTCAGGAACTTTTCCTTTATAAAACGGCAGTATTACTGCATTCTTCCAGTCCAAGGCACTTTTCCACATTCAAATGCCTTACAAGACAGCCACCAGACCCATTCCATAACACAATCACCACCACGTTTTGCATCTCAGTGTCTATATCACCTACTCCAGCTGCTTTCCCAATTTTCAAACCTCTCACAGCACTAACAACCTCTTGCATACTTACTCTTCCATACCCCGAATACACCTAAACACAAAGCCAATCTAATTTTGACCTCCTCATTGCTCATAACTACCCTGCCATTCTTGTCCCTGATGTCCAAATGCTTTATTTTTCTCCTTCTACTTTGTTTAATCACTTGTTTCACTTTACTTCTCATCCCCTTGGATACATTCAACCGTATCCGCCCACTCATTCACATCTGTTCTATTAAACATTTGCATGTATGTCTCCTTTTTGCTTTCCACCTCACACTTTATTCCACCATTGAGGATTTTGCTTCGTCTTTCCAGTTCTGACATATCCACACACAGCCCTTGAACTATCGATTACCACTTCCTTAAATTTGTTACACATTTGCTCTATCTACATGTTCGCATTTATTTCGTCTCTTCTACTTACATACTCTTACCTTCTCTTTTCATAAACCATGTGTATTTATACACATCCTTGTACTGAAAGAATTTTGACTACACACAAATTTAAGCATATAACCCTCCCACCCTCACTCACTGGATGTACCAAAGGCCCCTCTCATTCTATCACATATTCATCCATTCATATATCCTATAACCATCAACCGATAAACGAAACAATTCCAGAGTCATTCCAGAACATCTTTCTCAGTTCCATTTCTACCAATACAGCACAGCGTCCATATACTAGAACCACGCGTAGTTTCACCATTGCAAATCATAAATTTCCCCATATAAATAAATATAGAGCTCACACATTCATATCCAACTGATGGATGGTCGTTGTCATATTCTTATTACAAAGAAGTTAACAGCAATCCTGAAGATATTTACTACTCCGAAAGTTACCATAAGGCTTTCAAGAAGACCAAGAAAGAGCGTTGTACTGACATTACAAGACTTAAACTTGACTTCTAAACAAGAACATTATTTCCTATCTCACACAAGCAGGAGCCTGATTTGAACGATGCGGCTTACCCAGGAAGGCCGGAGCTTATCAAAAGACGGGTTAAGCACGTGTGAGCGGTGGCCTAGTGTTGGTAGGCGCAAAGACTGTTAGGACAAGATGTTAGGTAGGAAGATAGGGCTACCAACCCGCTAAACGGAATGAGCCGAGTAGATAACTGGATCATAACTGCCTCTTTAAGCTATTGTATAACCTTACTTTTCTCTCTAGTTTTCCCCATGAAGAAAAGAAAAAAGCAGAGGACCAATTAGCAATTCATGGACACATCAAAACGGGTCCCTTTGCGCATCCAAAAGGGTGCGCAAACACCCGATAGAATCAATGTTTTTAGAGAAATTGAGGGCGATTTAGGAGTTGTGCCGGTTAGGTTACTCGACTATGCTACAACCTACATCGCATTCTGCCAAAGTGAGAAAGATGTCGACAAACTACTAACCGAAAACGCTACAGAGAAATTGAGTTCAATTGGACTGGAGGAAAAATCCCCCCCACCCCCAATATAGTAACAAAAAGCAATTTATTGTAGACAAATCAATCCATGGATTGGAGAGCATAATAATACAGTTAAAATAAAGGATGAAATTGAAATAGCACAAATTTGGGCCAAGGTCAAGGGTGTTGTTATTTTTTTAACCAGGAATAACAATAAAGAATACTCCCACGTATTCAGTTATTTTCAGAGAAACTGGCATGGCGAGAAATGTAGAGAAACAGGAATTTTAGCATTCAATCTAAAAATTACTCCAGAGCAAATAAAAAGTGACGATTTTATCAACGTTCTGACTGTTTCGCCTAAGACAAACACGTGTCCAGAGATTGCCTCAATAAAGTTGCTCCGAATGTAACGCATACATGGAGGGAATGTAATAGCCAAACTAAAAAAATAAATAAATGGGAGTCACCGAAGAATGGCGAGGCGTGCCAAATTAAAATAGACATAATTGGAAATAAAAGGAAGGGAAAAAATAGAAAGAAGAAAAGCAAAATCAAACTTATGCTAAAGTGACAAAGATCAGAGTCGACCAGCTCCAACCAACAAAAAACATAATAGAGATAAAGCAAGAAAAGCCCTTGAATATACCTGCATGCATTCTACATGTACATGTCCTAAATGTAGCAGCATAACCAGGTTCATACTCAAGATAATTAAACAACATGCTGAGCAACAACGGTCGTGAGCCCATGTGGTTCTCTGAAAACCCGGCATCAGAGGAACTGTTGAACTCCAACAACCGAGCAAAAATTCCTACCCAAGAAAGAGAAACTCAAAACCAAACAAAGGCTCAAAACATTAGAAGAAACAATAGAAATAGAAACTCCTACGGCCAGCAGCAGCGGCAGAAGAAAAGTATCTACGAGGGGCAAGTCTTCTTATTCTTAGATCGAGGAAGCAGGCGATGAGGGCACAAGCATGCATGAGAAAGAAAAAAGCGAAGAATTTAACCTCAGGTTCTATTCTTCAGAGGAGAGACCTTTCTCCACTAATAAGAGCAAAGAATTAATCCAGGGAATTAAGAAAGGTTACAACAAATATGAATTCGAAGGCCCATACTCAGATAGAGAAGTCAAAAAGATTATAACAGGAGGGCCTACAGATTCCAGCAGACCTGTGTTACACGGTGAAAAAAGAAGAGTTCAATAACAAAATAAGTGGTAGAACAGTAAACAGATCATATGACAAATTAGAAAGTTAAAGATAATCAGCCCCATTGTGGCTGGATGGAATATAAAAAAAGCACTCACTAAGTAACGCTTATCTTACAGAAACTCAAATAGTACTCCTTAACGAAAATAATATCGACCCAGAAAATAACCCTATTAAATTATTTAATTACACAGTTGTGATGAAGAACACACATGATATCAATTACGACGGTGTAGCAATCGCCGATCAAAATGATACCAGATTAGAAGAACTCGACGAGGCCTACCTATCGATTAATATAGAAACTTCGACGGGGAACTAATTGTGATGACAGGGTATCAGCCTCCAAGGAGACTTTTTACCACTACATAACTTCATGGAGATATAGAGGCGTAAAGAAGAAGTAAACTGCATGGGAGATTTAAACACCTACAGTAGAGCTATGTTATACTGGCAACCTCAATATACAGGTAGGAACCTGGATATTCTCCTGCAAAGGAGAATAGTGGAACGAATTGGTTCAGACTTTCCGACTTTCTTTGGGCCAAGAAGAACTACAAAACCTGATACTATATTAGCATCTCCAGAGCTTCGATATAATTATTTAGCAGAGAAGGGACTTCCCTCAACAAATGATCATGAAATGGTCACTCTGACTTTATCCATAGACCCAATACTAGTTAAATGTCAGCAAAGGTAGAACTACAAAACGCAGACTGGCTCGGATACGCCGAGGAATTGGCCGAGTTCCACCAAAACGCAGACTGGCTCGGATACGCCGAGGAATTGGCCGAGCTCCACCAAAACGCAGACTGGCTCGGATACGCCGAGGAATTGGCCGAGTTCCACCAAAACGACCTAAGCGAGGTAACACTTGAGTAAATTGACTTGGCTACTGATAATATTATAAAGGCGTTAATAGAAGCTGACAGGAAGTATGTTCCGAGAATAAATTACAGAACTCTGCTGCAACCACACAGAACGGCACAAATAGCTGCACTCAAAAGAGATTTACGCACTACGAAGAGAAGCAAATGAACGCTATCCCCCTCCCCCAAGTCAAACAGAGCCTGCCTGCAACAAATAAAGGACAAATTGATTACGTCTATTGCATTAGAACGAAGCACTAGGTGAGACCAATTCGTGGAGTCAATAGATGAAGAATTAAACCCTTCCAAATTCTGGAATAAGTTAAAAATCGGCCAAATTAAAAGTCTCAATCTGGCACAACCCGAGGGAGCGAGAGACCAACACGAAATACAAGAAGCACTCCGCGAACATTCGAGCGGGGTTTTCGATATTTCCAATGAAGAAAACGAGAATTTTGATAAGGAGCACGAAAGAAGAATCGTTCAAGTATTAGAACAAAATCGTAATTAGGTAGTCCCGAACCACGATGCCTCCCAACGGTATTTGAAGAACAGGGTGTTGTACCACCCTGAGAGAGCGCCTTGCGAAATGAGTAAACAAATGAAAATCCAGTTAGAGCACCGGACATTTTCATCAGTAAAATTCCGCAAGAATAGATGCACTGTAATGGAATTAGCCATCCTAGTCGAGACCCTGGCAAGAGCTAAACTACCTTTCCAAAAGGTAGTCGATAAAGTATAGAGAGTCAGTTTAAAGTACAAGAACAATAAGATGGGACTACCACTTATTCACACAAATGGCCTGTGGATTAGATTATGGATCGTACAGCTTACATCTGGGTGGAAGGATGCGATAGACCAATATTTGAGACACCACAAGGTGTTGTTCCACAAGGAGGGCTGCTTAAGTCCTACATTGTACAGTGTATTTATCGGGGACATGCCAAGCCCACTTTATGACTCAATAAGGTAGATCCATTTGACGACGATGTAACAATAATATCTAATAGCACGTACAGACACGCACTTACCATGGAAAGGATAACTGCAGTAGAGATTGAGAATAATCAACAACTTTGAGCATGAATGGAAGATCCGCACAGACGCAAATAAATTTTCTACGATTCAAATAGGAAGTTGAAAAACATCTAGAGTACAGGTTGATGAAGGCAAAGTTCTTGGACTAAAAATTAGTAGGAACGGCTATGGAAAGCACGTAAAGAGAGAATCAATTTGACTAAAGCAAATCTAGTAAAAATGTTCTAACTTAAAGGATAAAAAAGAGAGAATAAGAAAAAAGTGTATAATGCCCTATGTAAATCAACACTACTGTATCCAGCTATCCCATTCAATATGCTCGATATGACCAACCATAGATACAGCCTTACATGAGAGAGCTTGCAAAATATTGAATAAATTAGAGCAAATACTTAGCGATGAACAAAAAAGGTCATTGGAAATACCCCAGGAATAGAGAGAAACCAACTGGAGAAACTTCAGGAGTGGAAAACCAGTCACAAGAGAAGACCCGGTCCCATGTACTCTTAGTCAAAATTGCTCAAGTACGAAGAAAAAAGAACAAACATAAAACAACTGCAAAGTGGTCATATAAAAAGGTAATAATAATAGAAGCGATAGAGCCTTGACAATTATAACATAAATAAATAATAAAAAGAAGATGAGGAAGTTGGCCAGTCACCCAGCAACTACCAGCGCAACTCACCTCATTCCCTTTCACCACTTGTCCTACAACCACTATCCACTCTATTCTTACTATATACTTTTTCAAGACGAAGATAACCAACCAATGCATCACTCAAAAGTACGTATCTAAACTTCAGCAAACCCTTTTAGCCTGGGATTCGAGAGGGGGCATTCAAAAGAGGTAAAAGGTTCGGAAAGAAGAGCACAGGCGCTCCACAGTACGAACTTGATTCCCTTTCGGGACCCCACCCCGCGATGAGGAAGGGGCATAATAACTGCTTTACCTTGTTCTTCTTCCAGATGGGTTCATCTTCCTTTTCACCCATCTTGTCGAACCAAGGCGTCTCGGGGGGTTTTTCTGGGCTGAGGGGCGGGTGCGGAGAGAGAGGGAGCTGCGGGGAGAGGGGGGGCTCGGGACTATTATTGCTCGGAGGGCAGCAGGGCAGGGGAGCCGCGTCCTCAGGTATAGAGTCCGGGCTATTGACTCGAATCTCCTCTTCCGGTTCCTTATATTCGCAGTCTTCCTCCTCGTTGAGGTCGTCCTCAGGATGGTGGCAGAGGGCATCCTCTTCTTTGCACCGCTCCTCCTCATCCATTTCTTCTACTTCTTCCTCCTCCTCCTCCTCCTCCTCCTCGCCATCTTCGCCCATTTTTTTGCGGGGGGCCGCGGTTAGCTTAGGGCCTCCGAAGGCACGAAACCAAGCGCTAAGGTTAGGGGTGGCGCGTTCTTGCTTGAACTCAGGACCGCGGGGGGTCGGGGGCAAAGGGATTTCTTCCACCGGCTTCTCGACGGGGGAAACGATCTCTTCTACCTCCTCAATCACCTTCTCCTCCTCCTCTTCCTCCACAGTATGTTGCGAGGGCGGGTTGCTCGTCTCGTCCTTGATGTCCGGGGGTCGCCGCTCCCAGGGGCTGTCCCACTTCTCAACCTTTTCGCTCATCTTGTCCTCCTCGTCGGGTGACGAGTTCGGATCCCTCGACGAGTGCTTCCCGGACCCAATATCCCCGAACATAATAATGGAGCCGAGGCTCAGCTTGGGACTGTCCCCAACCTCGCTGTTGGGAACGAGGCCGATGCGAGACTCCTTGGCTTTGGCAATCAGCGTCGTCAGTTTGGAGTTCTCCTGCTTGTTGATCTTGCCAAAGGGATTCTGCTTTGCCTTGGGCTTCGCCTCCGTCGCGCTCTTCGTCTCCTTCTTGACGACGCCCTCCTTCTTCGCGATATCCTTCGACTTGATGATGGCCCCTGGCTTGATACGTCCGTCCTTGATATCCTTGAAAAGGTCTTTGGTGTTGTCGAGCGAGTCACTATTCCTCCTCTCGCGCTGCTCCTTGTCCGTCCTCTTGTTCTCCTTGTCGGTGACGGTGGAGAGCAGCACTGCCTTCTCCTTCTTGATCTTCTTCTTCTTCGGGGGAGCTTCGTCGACCCCAACCCCTTCCTCCTCCTCCTCCTCCTCATCCAACCTCCGCTTCTTTTTCTTGTGGGGCTTCTTGTCGTCAGTAGGGGACATCTTCAACTTCCGCCGGTACTCTGCCTCTATCTTAAGGGCGATCGACTCGAACTCCTGAGACGTCACCTGGTGCGAAGGCTTGGGGCTGCCCACGGGGGACTCTCCGGTGAACCGGGGCACCTCTGGGTCATCCAGAAGGCTGGTGATGTCCTGTCGGGGAGTAAAATAGACGGTTAGAGCGGAATGACGCCACTACTACAGCAGTAATAGACCAGGAGACAGAAATGTGCCATGGGCATCATGGGTTTCTATGGGGTGGTTCCCACTATAAAAGGGCTCTGCGCCCTGGTACCGCAACAGCATGGGTCAAGTTGGGACAACCCTCCATTCTATCTCATCATCCAGTAAATCCATCTGCCCACTCATCATCTTTCAACTCTAGCCACCTTTCCACCTAACACCGTCCATACTTTACCAAACATTCGCCATCAATACTTTCTAGCAGACCACAGAGACTAGTTTGGGCGCTAGAGAAATCGAAAGGACACGCAACTCTCATCGGATAGAATAAGCCATCGCAGGTTAGGTCGACGTCAAGCTCCCCAAAAGATCGAAGGCCATCGAACGGATCATCCATGGGATTATTACGCGAACGCCGACTCCCACTCCATTTACTCGCATAATCAGACGCGCAGCTTTCTCACAAGAGACAGTGGGATACAGAACCTCCCTCCCCGTAATCTATCACTACAGCTTCTCATTAGATCTGTTCGCCCTCAATCCCCATCGATAAATATTAAACCCTCACCACATGCGCCCATAATCAGACCTTGGCTTTAAAATTGAACTTGGTTTTACATGCTTGTTTACCCCCTGATCCCGTACCAACCCGGTCGCCCTAACCAGATCCGTCTTAGCGTGCCCAAAAAGACCGAGGTAATAGGTCAAATTGGCCTCTTTGGAATCTTTAGGGGGGAGGGGTAATAAGTATTTATTAAATACGACAAAAAGTAACGGGGCATTTGCCCTAGGCTTTGAATAACGATGGTGAGTGGTGAAGTAAGAGGAAGTGAAAATATGTGGAGGGTTCAGACCGAATACTCGGGGCGCAACTCTTCAAACCCCCTTCCCGTTGCGATAAAGAATTCAGTGGGGTTTTTACCACCCATCTGCCTTTATTCTCATCGGGGACCTACTGATTAACACGGGATCCGAACCACATGTATAAGAGCCACCGTGACTCCATCTGATGACAGACCACACGCGATGTGGTTTAACTTCGCTGTAATGGAAGCGGCATTTCTCCACGGACCCCCTGGTGAATGGAGACTATGCTTCTTACCTTGAGGGTTTGCTCGGTGGCAGCGGAGAGCGCGTCGATGGCAGCCATCTTCTGGATGGGGATTTGCTTGCGCTTCTTGCGGATGATCTTACGGATGCTCTTGCGGGCGCTCGTCGTCTTGCGGCCCTCCTTCGCCTCCTTCTTTGACCCGTCGCGCCGCTTGACGCGCTTCCCGCGCCGCTCGTGTTTCCCCTTACGTCGACTCTTCTTCTTCTTAACAGGGGGCGGCGCTGCAGGCTCCTCCTCCTCCTCTAGGGGAGCCTCGGGAGGGGGCATCTCCTTGGGGTGGCGAGGAGGCTCTTCATCCTCGGGAAGAAGCCCGCTGTCGATGTCGAGCCCGTCCTCTTCCTTGACAAGGGGCGGGGGCGCAAGAGCCGTCGCCTCCTGGTCCCTCGAACTGGGATCATCCTCAGAGTAGTCGAAAACCTCTTCGACCTTGAGAACCTTCTTCGAAGGGGAGTCACAACCGTCGCAGTGCTTGGGTTTCCGCTTGTGGTGGTGTTTCGACTTGCCTTTGTGGTGGTGGTGGTGATGGTGGTGATGGTGATGATGGTGATGATGGTGACGGCGGTTGGGACCACCGCGCTTGTGGTGCCTACGGTGCTCCTTGGCACAGGCTCCCTTCCGCTTCGATCCCCGCTTGCCCGCGTGGCACCGCCGGAGCTCGTGGGCCTCCCGTCGCTCCTCCTCTTCGATGTCACCGATCTCCCCGAAGAGCGCCAGGCTCCTCCGGCCGGGTCCGTCCTCCACCTCCTCGTCACTGCCCTCTTCCTTGTTATAGTAGAGGAGGACGCCCTCCGTATCGCTGTCACTGTCAGACAGCGCAGCCGTAGCTTCCGGCTCCACGCCATTCGGTTCCTCCATATCGCCCTCTACCGACCTCCTGTCCTCCTCCTCGTCGGCCCGTTGCCTCCGGCTCCTTTTCCCCCCCCTCTTCGCCTTCCGCTTCCGGTGGGTCCCTTCGATCTTCGCGGAGAAGCAATCCTCCTCACTATCAGAGCCACCGCACTCAGCCTTGAGCAGCAGCGTGTCTTCCTCGTCCTCTTCCCCTTTGTCCGGTTCCTTTTTCCACCGGGGCGCGGGCGGACTAAGGTCCTCTTTGAAGCCCCGCTTCGAGAGCGTAGGGGAAAGGGCGCCCTCGCTCGCACCCACCCTCACCCCTTCTTCTTCTTCTTCTTCTTCTTCGGAGAGGGCGAGAGGCACAGGCGGCGAGAGGCGTTCTCTGATCTTCGCATCTTCGTCTTCGCTTCGCGCCACCCTCACTCCATCTTCATCTTCATCGTCTTCCGGGTAGGGGTCTTCCCTGACCAGTAGAAGTGGTTCTTCATACTCGTCCTCATCGTCTTCCTCCTCCTCTTCCTCTTCCTCTTCAACCCGATCCGCATTGTTATTCTTCACAGGCCGTTCCTCTTCCAACTCTTCGTCCTTCAAGTCCAACTCCTCGGGGAGCGAAGACTCTTTCTTGCTCTTGTGTCTGCTCTTCGTTCGGCCTCTTTCCCGACCTTCCCTCTTCGCCCTCCCCTTGGTCCTTTTCTCGTTGGGAACTTCCTCGGGAGTCTTATTCTTAGGCTTTCTCCCCACCTTCTTCTTCTTCTGTCGGCCCCGCTTCTTCTTCGGCTTCTCACTCCCTCCATCATCCCCCGCACCCTTTTCCTTAGGCTCTTTCTTATCAGTGCTCTTCCTCCGCCGATTCTTCCTCTTAGATGCCTGCTGGAAGCTCATGTCAATGTAGATTTCTTCGTCGGATGAGAACTCAGTCTCCAGATATTTGGACCTAAGTTTGGCGAACACTTTCTCCAAGGTGTACGCCATGTGTGTGTATTCTGAAAAAAACAAAAACAACACATGGGCCTTTGGTTTCTCCGCAAGGAATAAACTCATTACTGAACCATAAGTAAGTCCCTCAAGATTATTAATGGACTCAACAATATAATAGAATTAATGGACTCGTTAGACCGAGATAAGCATACATCGGGGGGGAGGGGGGAACTTACCACTTTCTGGACCATTGTAGAGCTTACAGTTGTCCATCATGAGTTTGAAATCGGCCTCGAACATGCAAAGACTAGTGTAGAAACCACTATCCAGCCTCGACTCCATCTACGCAAGGAAAAACCCAGTAATTAGTTTATTTACTTAAACTAAAAAGTTAAAGGGAAACATGAAAGATGTATGACATTAAGACTATTCAACTAAATGATTTTGCTGTGTAATGTGAAATTGGTTGGTGTGTGGTTGGGGAGAGAGGAAGTAAGTGTGAACAACTGTGCACCAAATTTAAAGGGTGGGTGTACAAGAACTGGAAAGATAAAGCAAACGCTGAATGGTGGAACGAAGGTGTGAAACGCGCATTGCAGAGAAAGGGAAGATTACTTAAAAAATGCTTAATAGTGCAGATTGGAATCTAAGGGAGATGCGGATGAATGCATAAAAGAAGTCGAAAAAAAGCAAAATGAGTGATTAGTCAGAGTGAAAGGGCAGGGAATAAATCATTTGTGGATCATGATGGGAACAGAAGTTATTTTTGAAGGAAGTGAAAAAGGTGAGAAAGCAAGAGAAGAATAGTTGTGTAAACATCAAGGATAATAGTGACAGTGTTCTTGTAAAGTGTATATTGAAGTTGAAGCGAATGTGAATATGAGAGGCTTCAAAGGTGTAAACTAGGTTCTATATCAGGGTATGGAAGCGATAAGTTTGCAAGAGGCTGTTAGTGCGGCGAGGTCTTCAAAATGGAAAGGTATCTGGAATAGATGGTACAGTCACTGAGACACTAAAAAGTGTTGGCGATTGTGTTATGAAATGGGTCTGGTTGTTGTGTTGTTAGGCACATTTGAAAATGGAACAGTGTCTGAAGGCTGAAGGGGAGAAGGGTAAAAGCAAGAACTACAGAAAAGTTGTTGTGGAACAAGAAATAATTGATAGGGGATGAGGAAGTTGGGTTTAAAGCGGGTAGGAACCGGGGGTGGATTAGGTATTTGTATAGCAGCAGTTGACAAACTAGGGATAAAAGATGTAAAGTGTATGCTGGAGCTGGATAATGGGTATGATCATGTGGAAAGGAAAGCATTATAGTAGGTTCTAAGAATATATGGCGTTAAACTGTTGGGAGTTGTAAAAAGTATGAAAGGCGTGCATTCGGGTAAAAGATGGCTGGGCGCGAGTTATTTGATATAGATAATGGGGATAAGTCAAGGTTGTGTGAAATTATCGACTGTGTAATATTTGTATGGATGGAGCACTGAGAGAAGAGCAAATTAAAATGGGAGAAAAGAGTGTGAGATTGATAAGAAATGGATCACTGATGGATGGGATCTACCCATGCTGCTACGCGTATATACTGACAAGGAAATGACAGGGGGTGTGTGTGTGTGTGTGTGTGTGTGTGTGTGTGTGTGTGTGTGTGTGGAGGAGGCTAAAAATAAATGCGGAAAAGAGTAAGGTGATGGTGTTTGTCAGTGTGATTGTAGCATCCTGTGCATGTTGGCCAAGGGGTGTATTGATTTCTGTGATTGGTTTATTGGGGCGATCGGGGAGGGGGGAACCGTTTAGCATATTGTTTGGTGGTAGAGTAGTGTGGTGGAGCTTCTTTTTTTATGTCTAGGTGGTGAGGGTTTCGTTGTTAGGTGGCGGTTCGGGTGTGATGGGTTGGGTGCTCGGCTGAGGTGTTAGGTTCCGATCATGTCCAAGTGAACGTTGAGTGAGTGTTTTTGTTTCGGAGTGAAGTGTTGGGTTGGTGTGGTACGAGCGCATCCAGTGATGACTGAGGGGTGTGGAGCTTGTGTGCGTGGGATTTGGCGAGGGTTGGATGCCATGCTGATGCTGCGTATTTGAGGGTGCTGCGGATGAATTTCTTGTATAGTGTGGTGAGTGTCCCCTGTTGTCCGAATGTGTGTGTGTGGGGGAGGGGCCATTTAGTCTGATTTTGTGTGAGCCAGTTTTCCAGGATGTTTATGTATTGTTTGAGTGCTCTGTTTGCTGCAAGGACTGATGATGGGTGTTGTGCTGTGATTGAGATGTCATATATGAACAAGTTTAAAAGTAGTTTTGAGAGTATGGCTCCTTGGGGTATAATATTGTGAAGCGATCGAGTGTGTTTTGTGCCTCACTTGGCCTTGTTCTGCCAGAGATGAAGTTTGGTAGTCAATTTTTTGTCGTTGTTGGTGTTCAAGATTTCTTTGGTGTGATTATGTGTTTTGGTAGTGTCGGAGGATTTGTTTATGATTATGGCAACAAGGATTATGCGTGAGGGTGTGATTGTTGGAGCCGTCGAATGTGTTGTATGAGGTCAGTAAGGGTCGTGGTCTTTCTGGATAACATGGCTGGAAATAGGGAAACATTTGAATTTATTCTTTTGTGTATTAATATTTTGAGTGTTTTGGATAGTGTGCACAATAGTGAGATGGGGCAATATGAGTTGGGAGGTGGTCTAGCTTGAATATTGGTATGATGTGAAAGGATGGGGGGGTCTAGATTGGGTGGGTTTGTGTTGTTTAGCAGGAAGTGGTTGAATATTTACGTGGACGAGAGGAATTGCGGAGTTGTCAAAAAGTGTTTAAAGTGTATGTTGGAGCTGGAGTACAGAATCTGTGGTTAGTCTTTTTGTTTTGTTTTTATTTTCCTGCTGCAGATGTCTGTATCAGGGCTGCCAAACCTAGGGGAATTATGAAATAAGGTGAATATAATGCGTAAATTGCATTATTTTTAAGAGATCCAATTTTAAAATGGATGTAAACTCATTTGAATATAAAATTTCCAATGCAGAACGGTCACTACATACTTAATGAGCAACACGTGCAGGAAATGCAAGCAGTCAGAACGAGTATCGAACGCGTTCAATCTGAATATAAAAATATCTAAGTTGTTTTAGGCTATATACAGTAATCGAACGTGTCAAACTTTCAAATATTGATCCAAGTAATGTATATAATCACAAAAATCATAACATTTACCTGGGAGGACTAGATATAACACAACTGATTAATGAACCATTAATTACCCAGTGATATTTTAAAGATATTAAAAAATGAGTGCTTGAAATTTCTTGTCGAACTCTGCATTCAAATGAGGAAGAGATTTCCACTGAATGAAGATAATGTGATTGCCAAGCTAAATGCTCTTGAACCAACCATTGCCTCAAACATAAGTGTTTCGCCATCATTATTATTTAGTATTTCAAGCAATTTTCCTAATTTAGTACCAGCTCAAGTGAATGAAATTGACGATCAGTGGAGAAGCTATCGGCTTCTCCACTGCTAAAGAGCTACTACCTATCTCAAGCGATAACACACCAAAGTACTGGTATGATTTACGTTTCATTAAAGAAGGTATGGGCAATTCCAAATTTGCGCTAATTTGATTTAATGTCAAATCTATCGTGTTTACCACATTCTTCAGCATGAGTTAACACATATTTCCACACAAGTGAAAAACATCAAAACTAGGAAAACTAATTCACTAAAAGCACAGAGTAGCGGGTAGAATTCGGGCAAAACAATTAATTAAAAAACAATTCAGACTCTACTAATTTGGAGTCTAGAAGGAATTAATTAGTGATGTATAAAATGGAACAAGTGCTATGTACATGAAACGTATGAAAGTAATATAACAATGACTTTAAAGGCAAAAGATGAGGAGTAATTGCATTTGGATTAACCATTGGTAAGTAAATTCGGTTATAATTTAATTTATTTAACTAAATGTTATTTTTATTATAATCTGGGGAATTTTAGTTGAATCTGGGGCGGATATTTAATTCAGATTCTCGGGAAACGGAAAAATCCCATTGGAAGCCCTAGTCTGTATTGTCTGTGTGGGGGAAGGAAGCTAATACTGGAATAATGTTTCTTGAGGATGTTGCAGTATTGTTTATGTGTTGAAATTGCGTTGTTTCGAGTTAAAATTGACATGTGTGTGGGAGCAGGGATTGTGTGATGTTTTCTTTAGAATTCTCCAAAGTTGTGTCGAGTTTGTCTTATGGTTTATTGTACTTATGTATTGGTTCCAGTTTTCAGATCCTTGTTTTGAGATTAGCTTAGGGCTGTGAATGTTGAATTGTTGAAAGTGCTGTAACTTGTATGAGTCCTCTGTTTTGTTTTAAAGGGTTTCTTTTTTTTTATAAAGTCTGCAATTTCTTGTGAAGTTGAGGGGGGTAAGATATTCTGTGACTGTGGAGATTTTTTTTTTTTTTTGCTTGATCGGGTGACTGATGTCGATGTTATGCAGTGTTTTATCCAATGTTTGGCAGTTGTTTATGCGCTGCCACTGCATTAAAGGAAGAGACGCCTGCCCGCCATCCACAAAGAACAGCGATTAGAGACGAGACTATCGGGGAATGAGCGGCAGCTGGAAAATTGAGACTCACAAGAAATCTCAACGCCAGTGATTTGATTCAAGGGTACACGAGGACGCTGACTAACAAGGGCAACCGGGAAAAAAAGCGTAACGCCACTGACCTTGGTGATGTACATAGGCCTTCGGATGACAGCGTAGTAATTGGGGGCGAACGTCTCATCCACGGGGTCTAGGAATGGCCAAGCGTCTTCGTGATCTCGTAGGTGTTCGAGAACCTTATACATGCCTGTTCGCAGGTCGTCCTCCGTCTGTAGCAGCCTGAGGGAGGAATCAAATAGATCAGACAAGGCTCTCCTCTCACTCGGGTCGACAACGGGAGCGCTAAATTAGCGACAACTGCCCGAGAAAAAGACGGTGACGCTACTCACATGTGATTACTCTTGACCCTCTTCTTGTTGGGGGGAGACGTCACCATTTGAGAGGTGGGTTCGGGGACCATGGCGGAGGGGGTCAGGGAGAAGGCGAGAGAGGAGAGCGAATTATTGGTTTTCCGGCCGCTGTACACCTGCGAAGGCGAGATTGGGGTCAAAGGGGCAATTGCAAGGTCGTCGGGGCTTACCTCGACAGGATTCCATCCTGGCTCTCATACCTTTCGCCATCCTTACGGCAAACCCCCTGTGGCCTCTTGACTTAGAAACCCGCTAGTCCCTTATCTGGATATACCCATATCTTTCTACAAAGCGAAGAGATATATCTCTTTTCATCTTCATCTTGTCCATATACTGTGCAATGCATTGGCTTGGGCATGCTTCAATCCCATGGCACACGCTTTTCTCCCTTCGAATTTAAAGTGTAATAGCAACGAGGCCGCAGGGAGACATTTGCTAAGAATGTAGTGAAAGGAGACGATGCGAAAATAGTGAAAGACATGTATAGCCGCTGGTCCTCCTACGGGCATTTGGGTCGAGGGCACGCATCGCTCCACTAGGTCTGTTATACCATGGGCATTACCCCTGCTATGCCATCTACCTCTTGTGGGTCATGGTGTAGGGGAGGGAAGGGGAGAGAGAATTTTGAGAGGGAGTACAAGAACGGCGAATTACGAGACCAATTCATGGAATTATCATACAACGCGCAGTAACTTTAGTTGTTTTCTACGATCAGCACCTGACACCACTGTGGTAGTATTCTTAGCCACCGCTACCAACACATGATCTATTCAAATTATTATAAAATACGAATAAAACATCGTAGGTTTGTTTTAGAAAAAAAAATGGTGATGTAGTCGGTGTTTCCTCATCAGAGAAAGATGAGGAATCTGAAAAAAAAAAAATAATAATAATAGGAGTAAGGGAGGAGGGGGTAGTTTATCAACGGTATAGTGGATGGGGCGCTGGATTTCCATCCTTAGGTATCGGATTTAATCCCAACAAGAGTGGCAAAAAATAAACAGAGCGCGTAGGGAGTTAGCCGCCAATTTACGCAGAAAAATCTAGCCACAGACAAAATATCTTCTCCCTCCCATCTTCGCAAACACACTATAGAGCAATCTTCTCTTCCGGAGGGGGTGTAACATATCCACTCTCACCTCACGCAGAAAGGGTGGCCCTCCCTGGGCCGCGAAGGGGTTGCTGGTTGGTGGGAAAATAAAGTACTGCCGCCCTTCCAGCACCTACCCTCCGCGAGGGGTTGACAACAATTGTCATTCTGATATTTAAGGGAGTTTCATTATTCTAGCAAGAGACCGAATAGTCCATAATTGAAAACTGTGTGGCTAAATTAAAGCATAAAACAGGAAAAAAACACCATATCATCATCATCACTTCAGCACCCTGGGTAAATGACAGGAGGAAATAGAAAGCGGGAGGCAGATGGAATCCTCCACTTCTCTTAAAACTGCTACAAATCTCGGCTAGTTTAGGAAATTGACCAACCAAAAGCTTCATCGTCATGGTAACCAGAGCCATGACATCATGTCAGGGCTTCAACTACACTCCCCTTAAAAATCGTCTCCAAGCTCCTTTTCCTTCGTAAACCCTGAATGATGAGTTGTGATAGATAAAAAAAGAATAAAAAACAAGTTCGTGGACAAGATCTCGAGCAGGACACCCACAAGTATCAACTTGCCGATTATGCAGGATAATGAACACCCTCCGCCCCTCCCAAACCATCTGGCCAGGGTTGGTTACCTGGGGTTTCTTGACATCGGCGGCGAGATCGCCTTCGTCGGAGAGGACGTCGAGGAGGCAGCTGTTCTCTTTGTTGCTCGTGTCCGAGGCGATGTGGCTGTCGACGGGGGACGTGTCGAGGAGGACGCGGTGGTTCTTGCGGTTCTGGTGACTCCGTTTGTGGTGCTTCCGATGGTGAGTTTTCTTCTCCTTGTGGGAGCGGCGTCGTTGCTTCGGGCGCGGCTCCTCAGGGAGGAGGGCGAAGTCCTGCGATACCTTGTTCCTCTCGTGCAACACCTCCTCTTCCTGCCACCTGCACCACCATTACAACGAGTTAGGGACCAAGGAGCAACGCGAAAAAGGCGATCCTTCCAAATTACCTTCCTTTATTTACCCCTTCACCTTAAAAAAAGCGCAAACTAACAAGGGAAATCTATGCCCTAGATCTGGTCAAAAAGGGTTCCACAAAATTTGCGAAGGGTCTGTAACCAGAATAGCTTAAAGAGGAAATTATTTGGCGCGCTTAAGATTGGGGGATGGGGGTGATTTATTCTCCTGAAAATTTCCCCGATAGGCAACAAAGGTATCCATAGGTGTAGAGGACCTTTTAAAGATCAAGCTAACCTTCCTTCAAAGCTGAATAGAGGAGACATCCCCTAACCACCAAGGAATTGTGCCACGATATGCCTTTCCAAATGTCCTTGTGGAATTTCTGGACAAACGAATAAATTCCACCCTTTTGCACCCCTTCCTTGTAATATTGGCAGATCATCTGAAGAACATACCCCCCCCCCTCCCCGATGGTGCAATAACTGAGTGGTCTCAAATGACTTCAACGAAGAGGCAGGACTCAGAGCGCACGATGTCTTTCTACACTTGTCAAAGATTTTGTTCTCGCTTTCCTTGCCTTTAAAAATTCTTCGTTACCTCGCGTTTGCTTGTTTTTCTCTTTTTACAACGCAGGAGGAGAAAGACCCCAAAAGAATGGCACACAACCAATCAAAAAAGGTGGGAGTTAGAGGAGAGGAAAAGGAAAAAACGAACTAATGAGAAATGAAATGCTATTATTCATCAAAGACAGGGAGAATGAGGGAGGACAGAAAACACTCAACAGTAAGGGAATGCTGAAAAAGAACAAGGACTGCTACATACTATTATAATGACTAGTTAAGCAAGGAGTTCAACATAAACCTCATAGATTCGAATGCTGGGGCGTCCAAGAGGATGGATTTGATATCCAGGAAAAAAGTACAGGCGGAAGGGACAACTTCTGAAGTTCAGACCCGCTCCCTCCCACCTTTTTTCATGGGAGTGAATTAAGTTGGCAAGACAGTGATCTAGAGAAAGGAAATTAAACTACCCGGCAAATGAAGAGCACGTTGGAGGGCATTCTCACCTTTCAATCTTTTTATCAATTAGCACAGCTTCTTTCTTCTTTCTCCTCTTCACCTTTTCGTTAACCCGTATCTTGTCTTCCCAACACCTCCGCTCTTCCACCTCTGGCTCCAATTCTAGTCTTGAAGAAATGTGTCTCATTTCTTCTTCAGGAGCTTCCTCTTCAAATTCAGACTCCTCATAGTCTCCTCGCGGGTGGCTTAACCTCTCTTCTTCTTCATCATCATCGTCTTCATCTTTACTTTTACTTTCATCGTCTTCCAATCTCTTCTCCTCCTCTTCTTGAATCCTCTTCCTCTCCTGAACCATCAACTCTTCCGCGAGTCTCTTCTCCTCTTCTTCCTTCTTTTCCTTCAGTTTTTGTACTCTTCCTGAGGTGCGTCTTGGCGCAAACTCCATCATCCGTTTCTGCTGGATCTGCAAAACAAGGGCAGGCATCAGACACTGACAGGAACTAAAATGATAAACATCTGATACTACGAAGACAATTAGGGATCTAAAAGAAGGCAAACATTAAACAATAGGAGAATGAAAGCTCTTTCCTTCTTTGTCAACCGCTTAACGACTGAGCGTTTGATGATTTCCTGACATTGGCTGGAATGAAAAAGAGGGCCAAGGAGATGGTATGTGGTGCCAGAGGATATAATAGGACCGCCTTAAGGCAGGAGGGGAAGACTCTCTGACACTTCCCCAGGTCAAGAGGGCGTGGTTTCCACCTACTTCGCCATATCTGCTGTCATATTTAGTCACCTTTTATGTCATGCAGTTGACACCACATTGGTGGAATTATTACTCCCCCACCGAAGTGAGAAATAGAAGTGTGGGAAAGTAACAGACATCACAAGGGAGACAAGCAAGGACCTCAGACATCAGTGAAGGAATTAGACATCCAAAATGAGGTTAAAGAGTAGACACGGGTGGGACAATTAAGGATGCCATCAAGGGCAACGACACTAGAAACTTTTAAACAAGAATTCGTGGTGGAAGTGAAGTTAGGGAAAGTGAATATGTGTGGAATGCACATAGCCCAAGTACTTAGGGGGATACGAAAAAGAGGGAAGCGCTATTCCCTGATCTTGCTCTGCAAACAAACCAGAAAGACGTTTGGGGATGCATTTGAGAATCCCTGAATCGAGTATACACAAATGGCGCTTTGAGTAAGGGTAGATTCTTGGTGTTTAAAAAAAAAAAAACGAACAATGACAGATACTACCTTTTCTTTCTCTTCAAAGAGACGAGGGATCTCGGGCAGGAAGTCATCCTTCAGTGTCTGCAGGAGTGACTTCTCAAGGCGGGACTCACAGCCTTCGAATTTTTCGGCCAAACTTTTCCAGTCCTCCTCCGTGTAACACTGCACCTGAGAATGAAACGACTCACTCGATAAGGGATCACATAGAGGAGTCATGTAATGGACCAGATGAAACAAGCCCGGTCCTCTTGTTTCGACCCCCTTCCCCCCTCTCCTTCATCCCTAGCGAGCTCCCGTCTGAAGCTGCCAGTTTTGCTCCCCAATGAGGTGAAGTTCATGGAACGCGAGACCCCCTTAGTCCCGATTATCCGCGGGGCGAGAGGCCGAAATTTGCGCCGACTCTGAAGCTTGACAGTGACGTCAAATCCAGACTCCTGCAACCCTTCATAGAGAAGAGCCGCCTGGAATCCAAATCAACAGTGTTAACCTGGGCCAAAGCCAAAGCGAACCATGTTGCGGCGTGGAAAGTATGTTGCTTCTGGGTTGGTTATTGGTAGAATGACGTTTAGGAAGTAGTTTGGAACCGGAAATTGTATGGTTTGCTCCGTTACGTGCGTGATAGAGGACTGTTTTCGGGTGGAGGAATACCCTAAAATACTTCGGTAAGAACAGGGGCATCGTTACTGCAGGTTTCTTTATCGCAAGACGAAAAGTAATTGGCTTTGGGGCGGGGAGCGCCAGGCCACAATCCACTAGAGTAGAGAATGAAAGTGAAAATGTTGATCGAAGAATCTGACAGGAAAATATGAGGAAGGTACTAAATGGGGAAAACATTAATGTGGTAATCTTTGGAATGGAGGATGGGATAAGATATGTAAAGTGCATGCTGGATCTGGACAAAGTACATGATCGTGAAGATAGGAAAGATTAATGGCAAATGCTAGGAATGTATGGAATGAAAGATAAATTGATGATAGTGTGAAAAGTATCCTGTTGAAAGTTAGGGTAAAAGATGCTAGAATGAGTGGTTTGTCATAAGTGTGGGTAAGAGTCAGTTGTGTGATGTCACTATGGCTGTTTAATACCTTTATGAGTGGAGTACTGAAGGAAGTACGAAGGGGAATGAGGAAAAAGGGCGTTAAGAGTGATGAGAGGTATCTATGTTGGCATTGTGGGTGGGAGCGCTTGGCAGGTTATGTGTGAGGTGACAAAAAGTAAATGCAGAAAAGAGTAAGATAATGTTATCTGGGGAACAAAGATGGTGTGTGGTGTAGGTAATATTAGAGTACGTGGTGTTACTTTTGAACAAGTACAATGGTAAGAAAGTCGCAGGGGCCAAAGTGAATGTTGGAATGCGCAAATAAGAGATGAGAGGTCACTGGTGCCAAAGGTGGTGTGTAGAGAGAAGGAAAGGGAGAGAGTGAGAACAGTGCGTTATGCCTTTGTCTACACTCCACTCCCCCTATATACACATAGCTTCATACGCAGATGACATAACTCTCACATGCTCGCACCGAAGCAAACATACATTAACACACTACACACCTGCTTCAGCACAGATACTCTAAAAAATGTAACCAATCAAAACACAGCAACTTTCATAATCAGCAATACATGAGAACAACAATACACCCTTCATCTAACCATAAACAATACTCGCATACTACACACCCCAACTAATTGGCGTAACATACAACACGTCAATGACATTCAAACAGCATGACACAAACATAAAAAAAATTGTACACCAAGAGCTAACGCTCTCAAACCCTTGCATACACAACATTCGGACAAACCAGAGAAACCACAACCACACTTACAAACAATTCCTACACTAGCTAAGGGAGTATGAAGCTCTTCTTGAGTATCTCCAAGATCCCTTAACTCCCACGACCATTCAAAATCAAGGCTAAAAATAACCACACTCTGCACAGCGACAACACCCACTCAAGGTCAAGGATCACCTTGAAATATGGCACACAAATATAGACGCAACCTCCATAAACCCGCAACACCCATTACACATGGAAGAACCCCTACTCGCACACATAAAAAATAAAACAACACCCACTTTAGAGATAAACTATCAACTCTCACTTCGCTCATCCCTCACCAACTTCCAGAAACACCTACCCCTACTTCACTCCCCGCTATGTCCAATCACACATCGCCCAGCCTTCCTGAGCTTCCGGGGGGCTTAATCTGACCATCACGGAACCCTGTCCAGCATGCAACAACGCCTCCCTCTCCACCTCCACAAACTGGAAGGCTGCACCGCGCACAATCACACACACCAACAACACAATGTACACTGTGGGAAAACCTGGTAAAGTCCTTCCTTGGGGCTGCTCGGTCGCACAGCCTGATGATCAGCGACAACGAGTGACATTGGCAAAATTCCCACACTGTACTTAGCCATACGAGTTCTAGCTAGCCTAATAGATAAGAGGTTGGATATCTACATTGTACATCTGGGTGTCGGGTTCGATTCCCTGTGAGAGGGAGGATACAAACAAAATCTGGTGTTCTCAGGGGACAACCACCAATGAGGCGCTTCGTCGAGTCTGAGGTAAACGCGGAGAGGGCTTCGGCCACGTAATTCATCCACAGAGAAAATCATAACCCCACTGTCCTTTCCTCCCTCTTCTCTTCGTACACAACACATCACCCTACCGTCCTGTTACTTGCCAAAGAGGTTTCTGTTTCTACACTCTTTGACTCGGAACTAGAAGCCCTTCCATAGGGCACTAATGATTCCCTGGTCGCTTGTGAGTTACAAAATACTACTACCCCTCTGTCTGCACCCCCCCTCCCTTGTACCGGTTTCTGACGGGCATGCCGGCGATTGCCATTATGTGAATTTCATCATCCGATCGGGAGGACCTCTTTCTCGATTGAAAAGGGATGGGGTGGACCAATTAACAAAATACACAACACTAAGAGAAAAGTACAAGCCAATTTCCTGCTGGTCGACGTGCAATGAGTACTGGATGTATGGGAGAACCTTGAGGGCGGTGACAAAGAGAAAGGAGCCTACTAAGCCAATAAATGGCGCAGGGAAAAACACAAGAAAATCCATCTTTACACTCTTCCTTCGATTGATCGAGGAATGAGTCCGTCACTGATTCAGTCAGGCCATTCACTTTGGAGAAAGCTCGAGACGCTTTTTCTCCCCCGAGGGAAACCCGAATCGCCGACAGGCTCCGATATCCCTTGATAGCCGATAACCGATATCGAACGAGATCTTATTCCGCTCTTATATATTGGGGCATTTTTCCGTTGGACAAACGAATTACGATTCCGCTCAGAGTTTGGGGGTGTCAATTTTCCTATTATGATCAGTGGACGACCCGATAAATGGGGCGTGGTATAGACAGATTAAAAAAAAAAACCCGGGGAAAATAAATAGAGAAAAAGAATATTAAAAAGGTAACATGACAAAGACTACAGAAGCAAATTCATTGGTGTAGGCCTTAACTTAGGGTCCTGCGCATCCGTTTCCTCGGTTAACACCAAGCACTCCGTATATTATCTGCAAGTTTTGTATGAGGTGCACAAGTGTGAAGCATGCTGTGAATATGTGCTAGGTTGTGTCTGGTTTCCAGTGGTAGGGTGTGAAGATGTGTGGTGATGAAGCGTGCAGTATTTGGAAGTGTTGGAGTTTCGAGTAGAGACCGCATAGGAGTCTCGCCAGGGCGAGCCTATATAGTAAAGCCACGAGAGCGCCTTATATACCTCCAGGGAACATGTAGGTACACAGTGGTAGTACAAACTTGGTGGTGTAGTACCTGCCACGATGGGGGCGGTTCCTCCTCTTCCAGACTGTGGCCTCTTTTCTTCCGCCGCTTCCTCCTTTTGTCCTCCTTCTCCCGTGGCCTCCTCCGCATCGGGTGGAAGATGGAGTTGTCCTCGCGGTAGAGGCGCGTCCCGTAGAAGTACCAGTAGGTGGACCCTGTCTCATCAAACCCGAGGGGCTCCACTCGAAGGCTCTCCGTCTCCAGGTTCTGGCGGTGAGAGGGGGCAAATAGAAGAAGCCACCGAGAAGGAAAAGCGGACAACCCCGCCCTCCTTTGCAAATGGGGGATCCATCAATACGAAAAGGACCTATGGATTCCTCCAGGTCAGAGACGAGTTCGAAAAGAGAATCAAATGACCCCCCCCCCCCATCCCCAGCTCCACACACACACACACGTCTTAGGTGCGGTCAGGAAGACCCTCGAGGATTTACATCAGTGACAAAAGCACCAAACAACTGAAGGAGAAAAGGAAGGTGGAGAGTAGTACTGACCCGCATTGAGGGTGTGACAAAAGGGTGCACAGAACAGCTGGAAATCGACCCAGGAAAGGAGGTCTTTGAGATGGTAGTCTAGTCTCTGCCTTGAACTCCTAAGTGTGGGTACCCAAATGCCCCCCTTCGGATATATGGGGATCCTAATCCCTTCCAAACTCTAAGTCGCGCTAGTGAATATCAATACCATCTAGCTCCCCATCCCCCCTCCGCGAGAGAATCGATTTTTCTTCTCCGAACCCAATTCCGCCCGGGATCGATGAGGCATGTATGATAATCCCAGCCTCTCATTTTTTAAAGTCTTACCGTTTCTCTTCCCCCTCTCTCAAAATCACTAATTTCCGCGTTGGATTACGCCGCTTCCTCCCTCCCCAAGTAAAATCTCTCCCCCCTCGCGCCAAGGGGCAATTTTTTTTATTTAAGCCTATCTGGCAAACGATTGTCTAATAGAGCAAAAGTAGTCGCAATCACCTTACAGCCTAATGCTAGGCTAGATTAAAATAGAGAGAGAGGAGACTCGATTCCACGCCGCTGCTAGAGGAGTCTTCCCGTTAAGTGAATACACGCAAGCCCTCTTGGAAGAACCGCGGGCGTACTTCGAAACATGCCGGAACCTAGCCCTAGCCCAACGAAATTTACCGACGCCTATAGTGCATGTAGGCATAACACTTCTGTTTGAGGGTCACACTCGGCTGACGACCACGGAAGCGGTGAGCGTGCTAAACACCCAGACGTTCTAGGAATAGTGGTTAGGCCTGCAGCGATGAGGTTGACGGAGAACTCAACGGCTTCATCCACTGACCTAAACTCCTCGACTGGGAAAGAGAAATCAGTCATTTCTTGAAATACGGACTATCGCACCTGAGCCTAGCACCACCAGCGGGTCTCTCAGGCAACAGCGGTCCAGAAAATGATATTTGAATGGGAAAGTGATCACTACCATGGAGGTCCTCGACTACCTACCACCCAAAATCAGACTGTGCATCCGGAGAGCACAAAGATATATCAAGGCAGGAAAATGAAGCGGTTCTCGGGCAGTGATACGTAAACTCATCCACATTTAGGACACCGATCTCCAGCTCGTCAATCAGGTCGCAAAGACCTGACCCATGAAATTGATCGAGTAGTCTCCCTAGAGGGGGTGTCCCAAGGTGCAATGGAGAGGAATCTCACAAAGACAAGAGAGACCGACTACAACAAAGTTTCTGGCCGTGAAACGACGACCTTTTAAGCCGCCTAAATGCGAACACCAGGGTCCTCGCGGTGCCCACAAATATGAACAGGAGTCCTTTCACTCCAACACCTTCCTACCTGAATTCCAACTCCTACAGAAAACACAAGGGTGGTCGCCAACTTACCTTGAGGAGATCGAGAACGTCATCTGCTTCGAGGCGAAAGTCGCATAGGGCGTGCAAAATCTCGACCTTTCGGCGGAGTGGTGTGTCGCGGAAGTCTCCCTCGGTGAACAGATTGTATCGGGTCGTCGAGTCCTCCTGTGGGTAAAAGGTCCACACTGATATATGCGTCAAACTGTGCAAAACTGTGGCAAGAAAAACCCATACGAATAAAACCTTTCGAACAGCGCTTCAAAGACGCCATTTTATAACGTAGGAGACGATCGGACAACTCTCTCCCAACCTGTTCTAGGTCTGCGAAGTGACGAACCAAGCTATCTACCTCAATTTCACTCCCATTGTGGGGAAAAACTGGTGATTGGGTACGGATTCAACCGGGTAAGGTGATTCGAACCCAAGGGCGGCGATACATGTCAGAGAGTGAAAACTCAGCCATGACCATGGTCAATCACTCGATTGGGCGGGATTCGAGCCCTTTACGATACGTCTCCCTCCCCCGAGGGTTGGAAGTCGACCCCACGGTTACCTGTTGGCATACAAACTTGAATGACGTCCACTTGCAATGACATGATAGCCACCGAGCAAAAACATTTGTAGCGGACCCCGTCCTTCGGTCCCGCACGTGGGATCTTAATAATGCCACTTGGGGGGGACGTGTCAATAGCAGCTCTTTCCAACCATGACTGCAGGGACCTTCCGCATATTCCCCAATTTTCCCTTGAGAGCCAGGCGAATCGCCCTTCCCTTATTTCGGAATGTTTTAGGGTCACCCGAATCCTAAACCAGGTCTAGGAGAAATTGAATGTGAAAGAAAGGGTGACAGTGTCCACCCGTGGGAAAAAGAGATCGAGGATGCCAAGAACGGCGAAACCCAGTCAATCTGGTTAAGCCGGGGCGGGGAGATGTGATCTCGTTGGTTTTCGCATCCTAGTGGTCATAGAGGTCGATACTGGGAACTGCGAGAGCCCCTCCCTCGCAATAGCCCCGTAAGGGGCGCGGTGATTTGCCTCCCTGGCCGCCGTGCTGACGGGACTCAAGTGCCCAGTCAGGCACCAGCTTGGCATTCTTTTTCTTCTTCCGCTAACCTCTATTTCGTCTTCTGTACCAATTCTCTGTCCCGTAAGCGGCACGGCGATTTGCCTTCCTGGCCGCCGTGCTAACGGGACTCAGCGCCCCATCCGGCCCCAGCTTGGCATTCTTTTTCTTCTTCCGCTAATCCCAATCTCGTCTTCTGTACCAATTATCTTCCCCGTAAGCGGCGCGGCGATTTACCTTCCTGGCCGCCGTGCTGACAGGACTCAGCGCCCCGTCCGGCCACAACTTAGCCTCTTCTCCTTCATTTCTTACTTTTGCCTCTGTACGGGTCGACGGATGCGCCCACTGGGGGAAGGGGGCATCGTCTGCAGGACCAAGCCCTAGAGGAGGTTTGGTTACCCGGGTCGTCATTTTGTTTTTGATAGGTCTTAGCACCGCAGTCCAGAGAATTTCGGTTATGCGGCTCTGCTGTTTGGAAAACGACAGTGAGAGTCGGAGAGGGGTTACCCCGTTTGGGCTGTATGGGCGCTCTTTGGACCCACGATGACGACTTGGTGCATGCCCTCGGCTCCAGGGGCAGCCCAAAATAAAATATATACTTATATGGGTAAATTTAACAAACAACTCCCAGTGCAGTCTCTGGTCATCGTGCCTTGGACCCTGACGGTAGACGTTTTGATCCTTTTGGGTCAGAAGTCTACCCTGAGTTGGATTAAGGCTGATTTTTAGTATTGAAAGCGAACGATAGTCTTCTCAGTAAGGCTGACATCTTCGACGTCTACGAGGATTTTGTTGAGAAATGTGGCGAACCTTCCCAAATGTGGCCACGTAATGATGGCGCATTGATAGTTGAGGCGAAATCAAGCGATCAGCATAAGCGGATTAAGACTCTACAGTCTTTAGCTTCTGTAGACATGTCCTCTGCTTCGCACCCGACATTTAACACCAGTAAAGGTGTTATTCGATCGGGAGAGTTAATAATAATAATAAAAAAATTTATAATGCGCCGCTCTTCACGGCCGGAGGCGTTCACAGAGCGCACGTTCAGCTGTGGGCCAAGATCAGTTGGGTGAGTAGGCAATCCTGAACAGATGCGTTTTCAGGAGTCGCTTGAAAGTGGTAAGTGAGGCAGGAGATCTAATAACGGCTGGAAGAGCATTCCAAAGCTTGGGGGCACAGACTGAGAACGAGCGGTCGCCCATTGAGCAGAGGGACGAGCGAGGAGTATTCAGGAGAGGAGTATGAGATGACCGAAGGGCCCGAGGCGCGAGACGTTGGGAAAGAGCGAAGGAAAGGTAGGATGGGGCCTTTTGGTGAAGGAGTTTGAAAGTGAAAAGAATCTTGAAATGAGAACGATATCTGACAGGTAACCAGTGCAGGTCCTGAAGCAGGGGCTTAGAAGGGGAGAAGCGAGAGCGACGGAGGAGTAGTCGGGCAGCGTAGTTCTGGACTAGCTAAAGGGCACGTAGAGAGGAAGATGGTAGATTTACAAGAAGAGAGTTACAGTAATCAAGGCGGGAGGTAATGAAGGCGTGGACAGCAGTCTCAAGACTTTGGCGATCGAAGTGAGAGCGAATGCGGGAGAAGTTACGGAGGAAACAAAGGGAAGATTTACTGATATTGTGGATGTGGGGCTTGAAGGAGGGATGCTCATCGAACACAACACCCAGATTTCTAACAGAGTTTCCACCCAGGGGGAGGCAGGAAAAGAGGGATTTAACTTTGTATACTAGAGCGGGGATACCAACCAGAAGAACTTGTTTTGGAGTGGTTAAGTTTCAAGAAGTTAGCCGATAGCCAAGCCGAGATAGAAGAATAGGCAGATAGGAGGTCACAGATTGAATGGGCAATGGTCGAGGGTGAAGAGGAAATAAATATTTGAGTGTCATCAGCATAGATGTGGAAGGATAGACCGAGAGGGCCGATGACAGAGCCTTGAGGGACACCAAAGCGAATGGGAGTGGGGTCAGAGGAGACATCGTTAATCACTACAGATTGGGTGCGAGACCAAAGGCAAGAGCGGAACCAGTCGAGAGCAACGTCAGAAATGCCAAGGAAAGAGTGGAGGCGATCAAGCAAGACGGAATGGTCAATCGTATCAAAAGCAGAGGAGAGGTCAAGTAGAATGAGGATGGAGGCACAACCCCGGTCAGCAGCTCTACGTAAGCAATCAGTAACATTGAGTAGAGCGGTTTCAGCAGTGCCCAGCTTTAAAACCTGATTGGTATGGTAAGTCTCATCAATATTACAGGCAATGATGTGGGAATTAATTCGCGAAACAACTACTCTCTCAAGGACATTAGAGAGGAAGGAAAGTTGCGAGATCAAGCGATAGCTAGCTGGGTCGGAAGGGTTAAGCTCCGGCTTTTTAGGGATCGGACGGATTTGGGCACATTTGAAGGAAGAAGGGACAACACCAGTAGCAAGGGTGGTATTAAACAGGTGGAGGAGCAGTGGGAGTATGACAGGCAATCTTTTGATTAATAGCTTGGGGGGGGGGAACGAGTCACGAGGGGAGCCAGATATTTTAGAGCGCGAGAGTAAGACAGACATCTCAGAAGCGGCCACGGTAGGAAATACGTTGAACGGCCAGGGAGGGAGATCAGGGAAAATGTAAAAGGCCTGGTCAGGCAGTCGCGGGAGGGAGGCACGAAGGTTCATGACCTTATCAGCGAAGAATTTCGAGAGGATTGTGGGGCTGATGGGGGTGGGGACTTGGTGTGAGGAGGTAAGAGAGGAGAGCAGGCGGAAAACGGCACGGGGGCCATTCTTATTGTCGGCTAGCAATTTATGCGAATGAGCTTCACGAGCAGATTTCAGTTTAGCCAAGTAGAAAGATGTTGCAAGACGGTAAGTGAGCGAAAGAGCAGTTATATCTTAACACGGGAGCGAGCTTTACGAAGAGCTCTTTCATGGGCACGTAAAGACTGTCTCGAGCGTAGGAGTTCCATGGGGCGCGGTGACGGCGAGAGGAAGAAGGAGCAATAATGGGAGAGTGGGCATTAAGGCAAGTTAGGAGGGATTGCTCCAAGGAAGAGAGGATTTGGTCAGGGAAGGCGAGAGCGTCGTGAGGGAATAAATTAGAGACAACATCATTAAGGAGGGATGGGATGTCAATGGAGGCTAGCCGTTGATAAGGTTTGGGGATGAGAGGAGGTCGAGAGGGCAAAGAAGTGGGGGTTGAGACGTTGAAGTTAATAAGGTAATGGTCAGAAATAGCATTAGACAGGATAGAAGTGGTCAAATTGGAAATTTGAGTCGGAAATTACAAAGTCTAAAATGTTGCCATGGCAGTGTGTTGGGGAAGAAACGTGTTGAGTAAGGGAGAAGAGGTCGAGGATCTAAAGGAAGGCAGGTAGATTAGGGTTAGTGACTGGGAGGTTGAAGTCCCCTATGATGAGAAGATGACCCGATGGGAGAGACTAGCGAGAAGGTTACTAAATTCGTCAAGAAAAAAATCAAGAGAGGACCATTGGGAGGGGGGGGGGGCGGTAGGGCACAATAGTTGTTAGAGAGGGAACAGAATTAGAGACAAAGATAAGGGCCTCAAAAGAAAGAAGAGGGGGGGGGGGGGGATGGAAGGGTATTCAGAGAGAGAGAGGCACTATGAATGAGAACAACCCCTCCCCCACGTTTGTTCCGGGGGTTATGGGAGTAGACGTAGCCATCAGGGGTCGCTAGCGACAAGCAGCCATCACTCTGATCAAGCCACGTCTCACTGAGACCAAGGAGGAAGATACGCGAATTAGTCAGGAGGTCGTGAATGAACTCCACTTTGTTAGCGACGCTTCTAACATTCAGTAGAGACGCATTATAAACTGAGAGTGGGGAGGTTGAAGGGGGGAGTGAGAGAGACGGGGGGAAAGGGTAGGTCAGGGTAGACATTTCAATGAGAAATAACTTTTTAAAACCGAAGATAAACGAAATCCCCTTTTTATAGGACGAGATTGATTTTGAGCGATTCCTAGTGCTTTAATTCTAGAGCCAACCGAGGGAGATACCTTAAACCCTCTATTAAGGAAAAGAAGTGTGGCTTTGTCCATCATTGAGGGAGGAGAAATATAAGTAGGATAAAATGGATAAAGGTTTGATGTGGAGACAATAACAAAATAAAATTAGGGAAGCAACAGCGATAATAAAAATGAGCAGGGAAGAATATGATGTGAAGAAAAAAAGAAGGGTCACAGAAAATCGACAAATTCAATAAACACATCTACTAACACAAAACACACACACACACACACACATATATATATATATATATATATATATATATATATATATATATATATATATATATATATACCGAGAATGGCGAAGTACAAAGCACGTGTCAAGGCAACTATAAGACAAGGCGAAAAATTAGGGGAGGGGGGGAATGAAACAAGTGACCGCGTGGGTCAGAAAGCAGAATAATCCAGAAGAATTTAAGGCTGAGGCAGGAAGAGCGAGGGAAAGAAAATGTAGATAAGAACGGAGAGGAGTCAATACTAGGGATAAAGAAGTAAAAAGAGCGCGGAAGAAGATAATACGAAGAAAAACACGAGGCGAAAGAAAAATACCAAGTAATAAAACAATAGATTACTCACAAAGCAGAATAATCTAGAAGAATTTATGCTTAGGTAGGAAGAGCGAGGGAAATAAAAGGTAGATAAGAACGGTGAGGAGTCAATAATAAGGATAAAGAAGTAAAAAGAGCACGGAAGAAAGAAAATAATACAAAGAAAAACACGAGGCAAAAGAAAAATACAAAGTAATAAAAACACTAAATTACTCACAAACGCGTAGCTAGCAGCAAACCATAAGACAGGCACTAATAATTCAGGGAACTAATAATACAATCACACATACAAGGCTATGCAGCACCAGAAACGGTTAACAAACTGAACAGCGAGACAAGCAACAAACAAACACAGAAGCGAAGTGTAAAGTCAGCTAAACATCGGAGAGCAGAAAGAGCAAACAAACGATACGCGCATACGATGTTGACAGGCTGGTATCAAAACTTACCAACCAAAAGGTTGTAAGTGCCCACCGCATTTCCAGGTTTGTGAATGGCGCTAGTTACCTACCACCATCATAATCCTGACCTTAAACAGATTGGAACCGCCCAAGTACGTTAAAGCTGGCTATCTTAACATCCCAGTCAAGCCTTACGTTGAAAACTCACGACGAGGCTTCCATTGCCAACGATTTGGCCATGTAAGCAAGTTTTGTAAACAGGCAAGATTGTGTGTGAATTGTGGATCGGATTATCACGGGACACCCTGTTCCAAACAGCCGTGCTGCCCTAACTGTGGTGGAGAGCACTACAACATCACAGCAATGCGCTTTCTTTCTCTATGAGAGAGAAGTCATTGCCATTAGAAACAAGAACAGTGTCAGTTTTAAAGAGGCCAGAACAAGAGTTAAGGAGATGTATATCCAACCTGGTGTGAGCTTTTCTGATGTTCTGCGTTCTACCAGGCCAAAGAAAGGAAGAAGCCAGAGACCCCCTACTGGTTCTCCTGTGCCTGACCAGGTAAAAAGTCCTCCCCGTCCTAAACGTAGATCTCCTCGTGATGAACACTCTTGGTCAGCACCTAACAGTGATTCTGAGGTTAGCAACAAGAAGAGGAACCTTCCACCTCTCCTGGTTCCCCAAGAGTGGTTAAGCACCTTGCTACCACTCCAGAACATGTGGATGTTGATCATGTTGGTCCTCGGGTGGTATCCATTCCACCTCTGGACATTCACCCTGCCCCTAAAGGACCAAGCTTTTCTTCAGCTCCAAAGCCAGTTATCCACCCCCCCACCCTGGTTGATACTGCTTTGGAATTCCTTCGATCCATGAATGAGAAGGAACCAACCTTTGCTCCTTCCCAGGAGCCAGCTGTTGTGGAGGTTACCCCCTCGTCTGAGGAGGACTCTAAAACTGACTCCACATCCTTCTCTATCAGCATCGAATTTACAACTTTTGCCGATGTCCTCGCCACCACCATCGCCTCTACCATCCCAACCAATACCACCAGCTGTGTCAACATCGTCTGTTCCCTCGACACCTGAGCTGACCCCTGAAGTTGCTTCCATCTCTGCTTCTCCAGTGAAGACAGTTCTCTCTAACAGCCACTTATCAAAATCTGATGCGCCACTTCTTAAAGATAAACCAAAGGCAAAACTCAAGCTTCCGAGGCCTCCTTTGTCAACTCCAAGCCTAAAGCTAGTATGACACGAGCTACTTCCGCTGGTAGTTCAAATCCAAAATCTATCGTTATGCTTAAACGGTAACAATGTTTCCAATTATTCATTGGAACCTCCAAGGTCTCTTCCCTAAATGGGAAGAGTTCAAGCTCCTGCTTAAGGATTACAATCACGATTGCATTGCTTTACAGGAGACTTGCTTGGGTACTTGCAGAGTACCCAACATTTCGGGTTTGGGGGGAGATTATATGAACTCCGGAAAACCAATTCATGGTTCTGCTGTTTTTGTTAACAGGGTTCCCCACAACCAGCTCTCTCTTAACACAGACCTGCAGGCGGAGGCTGTCCGCTTGTTTTCCAGTCGCCATTATTCGGTCTGTTCGCTGTATCTTCTTCCTGGCGAGGGAAGAGATACAGCTGTTTTAGCTACAAAGTTAGCTAATTTGTTCTTAACTTCCTCCTCCCTTTTTATTGATTGGCGACTTTAATGCTCGACACCCTCGTGGGGGGACCATGATAACAAGCCTAGAGGGCACTAATGATGTCTGCTTGCTTAACGATGGGAGCCACACATCATTTCATATCCAGACGAACAGCTTTACATGTGTGGACTTGTTCTCTGTTCACCAAGCTGTAGAGCTGATTTTGACTGGGGATTGGATCCTGACTTGCGAGGCAGTGATCACTTCCACATTGTAATAACACCATGTACAGGTAGTCCTCCTCCACCACCTAGCAAAAGATGGAATACAAAAAAAAGCAAACTGGCCTAAGTTCACACACCTCTCGAGCCATGATGGGTCCTTCCCCCATGAAAATATTGAAGTGGCTATTGATGATCTTCTAGCCCACGTCAACCATGCAGCTAATTCCTCCATCCCGCTCTCCGGCTTAACTGCTCGTGGACCACAATTGCCCTGGTGGTCTGCTGAATGCTCGAGAGTTGTCACTGAATGTAAACAGGCTTGCCGACCTTACCATCGGTGCCCCACGATGGTAAAGAAAGTTGCTCGTAACCGAGCAAGGGCAGCACGGCGACTCACCCTTCGACGAGCTCGAAAGACCTCGTTGGATGCTTACATCGCATCGATATGTTGGCAGACCCCTTAGACAAAATCTGGAAGAAGATCAAAAAGCTATTGGGGAAATCCAATGACTTTACAGCTCCCAACATTGTTCAGGCCGGAGAACTGTTGGAAGACTTGTCCCATATTTCCGATGTTTTGGCCGGATAGTTTGCTAATATTTCAAGCCTAGACAACTATTCCATCTAATTCCAGCGATTTAGGCTCGAACATGAGCAGTATCCTATCAACTTTATGGGGCCTAACATGGATAATGAGCCTTATAACCTGCTCTTTTCTATCCATGAGCTCCATAATGCACTGAAGCACTGTAGATTCACTGCACCCGGATCGGATGCATTTCCTATGATATGATTAGGAATATGTATCCATCCCTCCTCTCACATTTGCTGGACATCTATAACTTCATCTGGATTAGGGGCTGCTTCCCTTCTATGTGGAGGGAGGCTGTGGTTTTACCTTTCCAAAAACCACGAAAGGATGGGACGGAACCCACCCATTGCCCTTACTAGTTGTCTATGTAAATTGTTTGAGAGGATGATAAATACAAGACTGGTCTGGTTTTTGGAGACAAACCATCTTATATCTCCCTCTCAATCAGGGTTCAGATAAAAAACAGAGTACCATGTATCTGCTTGTTAGAATGGAGTCTTATATAAAAGATGCCTTTTCAAAGAGCAGCATCCTGTTGCTGTTTTCTTTGATATTGAGAAAGCATATGATACCACTTGGAGGCGTGATATCCTTAAGCAACTCCATAATTGGGGCCTGCGGGGCTTTCTCCTCAGGCTTGTCGAGCAATTCCTCATGTGGCGTACACTACGTGTAAAAGTTGGAAATGCCCTATCAGAGCCCGTAGAGCAAGTTGGGGATGTGCCACAGAGAAGTGTCCTCAGTGTCACCTGCTTCTCTGTGGCCATCAATAGCATTATCGCAAATCTCCCAGCTGAGATTTCCCTAACTCTATATGTGGATGACTTAGCGCTTATCTATTCATCGCCTAGACTTCCATTTGTCATCTGTAAGCTACAGCGGGTTATAAATACCCTAGCTGATAATGCTTCTTCCAAGGGCTTCCGCTTTTCCGCAGTAAAGACCAAGGCTGTCCACTTTTACAATCATAAATCGGTGACATGGGACCCTCCCCATTTGTCACTCTATGGTGTCCCTGTCACCTTTGAGCCCCATTTCAGATTTCTAGGGGTGATCTTTGATTCAAGGCTTTCTTGGAGGCCTCATTTGGACGCTTTGAAAAGGTTTTGTCTGAAGAGAATGGACATAATGAAATTACTGTCACAAACTTCTTGGGGAAGTGATCGACGCACCCTGTGGCATCTGTATTCAGCATTGGTCCAGTCAAAGCTGGACTATGGGTCACAAGTGTACTCCTCTGCCTCGCCGTCCATCCTTGAAAAATTAAATACTGTGCGTAACCAGGGTGTGCGCCTGGCTTCTGGAGCCTTAAAGTCCTTCCTTGTGTGGAGTGTCTATGCAGAGAATGGGGCTCTTACCATGGTCGCCAGTATATGAGTACACGTTCAATTTGCGGACAGTGGCCTCATATGATAGATTTCCATCCCTGGCTCGCGCCTTTGCTCTGCAAATGGCCGTGCACACAGGACGTCTAAGGGAGTTTTCTGTTATTCCGTTTTCAATACCAAAGATTCCCCCATGGCTCATACCACCTGTATTGGTATGCAAGGGGCTTACTGGTAGGCCCAAGGATCAGTTCTTGCCTGTAGATAGCCTTGAGAACCATGTATGATCAACACTCCTCCCACCATCGGTCTAGCACCTTTGTGTTCACCGACAGGTCCAAGTCATCGGACGGAGTTGGAGCTGCTGCTGTCTTCCCATCTCAGAGAGCATTGGTTCGCCTACCAGGTGCAGCTTCTGTTTTCACAGCAGAACTTGTTGCCATTCTTGCTGCACTCTTTGTTATTACTCCTATGCCATCTGGTTGTTTTACGATTTTCTCTGACTCCCTTAGTTCTCTGGAGGCACTGAGTGCTTTTGGTTCTAGCCATCCGTTGGTTTCCAAGATCCAGCGGTAGCTTTTTTTATCTTTCTCCTATTCATAAGATTTCTTTTTGCTGGTTGCCCAGTCACGTGGGCATCCCAGGTAATGAAAGGGCAGATGCTGCGGCCAAGGAGGCGGCATCATTGGGGACACCCCCATCAGCCCCAGTCCCACTTCGTGATGTCTCTTCCCTCATCACCGAATATGTAGTCGGCTTATGGCAGATGTGGGATGAGCTTCCTCCCACCAAGCTCCATTCCATAAAACCTTCAGTCCTCCCATGGCCATGTACCATGAGACCACGTAGACTAGGAGGTTATTTTGTGTCGACTGAGGATAGGCCATTGCCACCTCACTCATGGGCAGCCCCCACCTTTGTGCATCCTGTGCGGGATGGAGCTGTCCATCCTTCACATCTTTGCCGAGTGTCCCCTTTTGAGAAATCTTGGGAGGGTCTTCCCTTTCATTACTGGGCAGATGCCCCCCCCCCCCAACAGGTTCTGCGGGCCATTTTGTCTGAGACTCATGTCTCTTTTAGTGTGAATAGAATTTTTAGAAGAATCTAATCTTTTAGCCAAAATTTAATATATTGTTTCATGATTTTATATTCTCTGTTCTTGCATCTATTATTGATCCATCTATAGTCTATGTTTTTATCCTTTGTCGAGTTCTCAATAGTTTATTTTTATATCCTTTTACACCCCTTGATGGTTTTAAATTCCTGTACTTCCATTCTATTGATCTTAATTTCATAGCTATATTTTTGTATATTCTCCAGATGTCTATATTTTTATTGAGAACACTCATGCAAATTACCCATCCTTGAATTTGGCTGTGGGCTAGTCCGTTTGGGCTTTGCAGCATTTATTTTCGGCACTATGCGAATTTGTTTCGGCATCGCGGGAGTTCGAACGCGCGTCTGCGGCGGCAAATTTGGACGGTTTGTAAATTGCGCTTTGCCAGATCTGCAATCCCAACGTCAAGCGCGAGAGCAATGGAGAGGATGTCAGCGCCCGTATAGGGTAGAGTGGTGTTAAACAAATCAGTGCGCGCGCATACACACACACACACACACACATATATATATATATATATATATATATATATATATATATATATATATATATATATATATATATATATATATATATATATATATATATATATACACACACACAGAGCCAATCACACCGCTTTCTTCTCCCTTCTTTGCAGCACAACACAAACTCTTCTCCCCCGTTCCAAGGAATCCTGCCGATGGGTAGTTGTATTTACATACGCCTGTTTATGGGGTTCCTTTGTTACTAATAGTACAGGAACACGTCAAAATCTATGGAACAGTGAGGAGAGATTATATGAATAATTTAAAAAGAAAACTTTCTACTTCCAGGCTCCCAAAACTGAGGTTGGATAAGGAGTTTTACTTTCAACAGGACAACGATTTAAAACGGATCGCTTCTACAGTGAAGATTCTTAAATTAATGTTTTGAAAAGTGGATTTCAAAAACGTCCACGAAACCAATTAAACGACTAAATGACTAGTTGTGGACAAAGAGATGGGGAACAAAATTGTTAGTGAAGACTGCCACCAGTGAATAAAAAGCTAAAACAAACACTTGAAAGCAGTAATTACTGGCAAAGGCCAAGGGACAAAGTATTCCTATGTTTACGTACACTTTTATTAATGTTCTATTTTTTAATATTGCTGAAATAAATTAACATTCCAAGGGGCTCAGAACACGAGTCAAATATTAATCGAGCAAGTAATTAAAAACCTAACACGAGCGATGTGTATTTCAACCTGCTCCAAACATGTATATACACACCACCCCATTCGGATAGCTTGTAAAAAGGCCCATACAAAGGAAGCAACATTGTTCGAAAAGCGGCGCCATTTCTGCTCCCAGTCAGATTTGTGTCCCGGGGTAGCGGGAACTCCCCCCCCCCCTCCAGCTGACCCAACCTCAGAGCGCTGAACCCAACAACCGCGAAAGGAGCGAAGTGGCGAAATATTCAGTGTATAAATGTATCAATTTCGCTTCCCCGGAGTAGAACGCTGGGGGTTGGATCTCGCCCTCATTGTGAGGGGAACGAGAGGAAGTGGGGCTCGTAGCACCCAAACGACCCCCACAAGATGCGCCTTTCTTCACAATCCCCATCAATCTACCTAGAACGGAGCCAATCCACTCTCCCCCATTCTGAAGAGAGGGGTGGAGATGGGGTGGTGACTCCCCATTATGAGCTGGAGCGGGAATTGACCGATCGATACGGGAGCATCTGCCGAGGTGAAAAAAATTAGTTGTCTCGAAATCAACAAGCCCACGTCGCGCCCCTCTCCGTAAACGCCTTTCCTTTGTAGCGAACGGATAGGGCAGCACACAAATGAGGAACATAGGAACCGAGGGTTCTTTTCAACAAACAAATCCTTGAGACGAAATCGAGGAATCCACATAGAGTCGTCGCTTTGACACTCCGCATCTCCGAAGCCACATAATCCCTGAGGCGTTACAAAGACCAAACTTTCCTAAGGATTGAGTGGAGAGCGAGCTCGAGCTCGTTCACGACGCCGAAGAGCCATCCGTCGTCTTACGCCCGGCACTGACACGAAAGAGATTCATTGGCTGCCTGCTTGAAACGAAGTCGTCGTTTGAGTTTGACACCATTATGAAAGAGAACAGTTCTGGATATTGATGTAGTAGCTCAGGCGGCGAGGTTTGACGCGCGTGATCACCTAAGCCTAAGGGAAGATTAGATTATTCGAGGAATCCCACGATTGGGTCTCGTGAGTTCGGGTCGGTTTTGCCCATTCTCCCTAAGGCGTGAGCCCTCAACGGGCGACAAAAAATGTTGCAAATGGACGGACAAAAAAGTGCTACTCAAAATGTGATTTCTTTGTGTTTCGGCGCCCCGAATGGATACACACAAAGACGGATATATATATATATATATATCGTGCAGCAGGAATGGTGCTTCGTGAGCGGTTATTACACGCCTTAGCAATTGTGGGGAGGGGGCATCTCTCAATTTCCTTTGGTCGGATTTTTACAAAAAAAAATTAGGCTCCCGGCATGGCGATAACCGAAAAAAAAAACTGATGTGATGATAAATTCACTTGAAGGAGACATTCTTCCCTCACGGACTTGAGTGCACGTTTAGCTAAAAATACCTCCAAGGTAAGCTCAGAACTCTTGTACGAGGCCCGCCTACAAGAATTGGCGCTAAGAACCAACCTACCCACCCAAACCACCATAGACGATAAGAGAATGAAGACGGTGGGAAAGCGAAATGAATAAATTCGTACGTAACCCATAGAGACGAAGCATATTCGAGTCAGTGACGCTTGGCCGTGGTTCCGCGAGATCTAGCAGACATCCCTCCACATTCTTTCATTTTTTCTGGTCATAATTACATCCGTCTTCAAAAATCGGCCCCCGTAAGGAAAGAGGTCCCACGAGTGAAATTTCGCCCAAAGAGAAAACGCAAAGGTGTGGTAGAAGAGATCGACCATAACATTTAGAAGTACTTGAGGCAACTCAGTGAAGGGCATGGAGGCTGATAGCACCAGGAGGGGGAAAGAGGGGGCAGTAGGGAGAAAGAAAGAAAGAAATAGGTTGTATAACTGACCTGACATTTTAGTCTGAAGAGCTTCTTGAGGTGGTAGTCGAGATTGAGTACGGTGACGTTGCGTCCAGGGAGACACCCCTGCAGGAGCCTCACCAGAAGCTCGACCAGGAGCGGGGACCCGGTCCTCTCGAGGCCATCCGTCAGGATCGCCTCCTCCAATTCCTGTCAGAGAAACGAGACTCAAATTATTCCACGAGTGGCCAACAAAGATCGAGGATAACAAGTAGTTCGCGTCGGGACACTCCTTGTGGCCATGAGGTGTCTAAATGTCCCGGTGGACACCCTTGGTCAGCCGTATCCAAAAGGAATGCTGCAACAAACCACCATTTATATTTCATACTAAAAAAACAACGTGAGCAAACCACAAGAAAGAATGCGAGCAGCTCGTGAAATGTTACAGAAAGTGAAAACGTGTGGTTGGGGCAATAACCCGAGTCTGATGAGGTAACTACTTAGTGAACTTGATTGCGGGAGGACGCGTAACTCACCGAGATTTGCATTAAATTCGCATTTCCCCCCTCGAACTCTAAAGCGCAATAACAACGAGGCCGCACCACGTTGAAAGTTTGTGAGGGGAGATCAGTAAAGAAAGTGGTGAAGGGAGACGAAGTGAAAATATAAGAAGATACTAGGGGCGGTAAATAAGTTTTGCAATTCGGATATAAGGAAACGAGATATGAGGAAAAGTGTTTTATTATTTTTCAATATAACTACCCTCGACTTCAATGCACTTGCGCCACTTGTCCCTGAGGCTTCGAATTCCCGACCACCAGAAATCTCCCGACTGCTGTTCAATCCACTCCTGGACGGCGAGCTGGACATCTTCATCGTCCCCAAACCAGCGTCCACGCAGTGCAGCATTGAGCTGGCGGAATAAAAAGTAGTCGCTAGGGGCAAGATCTGGACTGTAGGGGATATGGTTGAGCTCCTCGAATCCGCACTCGCGCAGGGCAGCTTGTGCAACTCTAGCCTTGTGGACTTTGACGACGTTGAAGTCGATCATGGGGCGTGAGGTTTCTAGGGACCCAACGGGCAAAGACCTTGGTCATGGCCAAATTGTCGTGGATGATGTTGATAACACTTCCATGTGATATTCCAAGTTCTCTATCGATTTCTTCGACCTTCACCCATCGATTTTCGAGGATCATCCTCTCCACACGGGCCACATTGTCCTCGTTGGTCACGTCTGACGAACGTCCTGGACGGGGGTCATCTTCAAGGGACTCACGACAATGGCGGAACTCCCTATTCCAGCGACCAATGGTTGCATAGGAAGGGGCTGTGTCGGTGTACACTGCAACCATGCGTTTATGTATCTCTTTTGCCTTCTTGCATTCATTGGTCAAAAATTTGATCACTGCGCGGTGCTCAACCTTGTCCATTGTTGAAAAATTTGTGACTGACGATCTGCAATCAGCTACTGCTTCTTAAATAGACGAGGCAGGAGCGTGCGGCTGCAGGTCCTGACTTGTCATAACTTGTCCTAACACCCCCACAAACAGCCGTCCCCCTTCCTCTGTTTTGACCTACCGATTCGCAAAACTTATTGACCGCACCTCGTATATAACCTTAGGTTCTCCGTCAAGCGTTGGGATTAGGAGGGTACACAACGGTGGGCGTGCACTTTCTCCAGGTTGTAGAAGGAGCATTATACCAGTCCCCCCCCCCCTCTTTCCTTCCGGGGGGAGAAGAAGATGCAAGAAGAAAAAAATGAGAATGGGAGATTTAAAAGAGGAGCAAAGGATGACTCGAGAGAGAAAAACAGTTTCTCTTGGCGCACCGAGGGTGTGTGTATTGATCCTTCCCTCTTTTACACACACACATACACGGATGCCACCGAGGGGGGTCAAAGTGTAATTGAATCAATACGATAGTGGTTTGTGGCTTGGAGTAAGCACCGTTTAACCGTGCACACCACTTTTTGTTTCCACATTTTTTTTTATTTATCTCCCCCATCCCCAACCCCACTTCCTAAAGAACTCACGGGTGTTTTGGGCGGGGAGTTTTGCTACCGATGCCTGTGTTAGTGGAGACTACAGCTTAAGGTGGGATCGAACAGCAGACCCGCTGGAACATATACATAGCGGCCACTGCAATGACGACCCGACCGAACTAGCTCCCCATCCAATAACTAACCCTAGTCAATGTGCCTGAACTTCGCTCACGGGGAGGCAAAATAGCTAAACCGCTCCTGTGTATGAACGGCGGTAGCCTCTGTACCCACGGGGACGATATCCTCGTCCTCGATGCGGGGCAGGGGGAAAGTGACCCTTCCTGCCGCCTCCCCTTGAAATAGCCCCGTCCGCTAATGACCCTTGGCATCAAATCAAGAATTATCGCCTCGGTCGCGATGGCCTTAATTTCCTGAGTCGATTCGGGACAGGAATCGCGTTCACTTTATCTGTGGTCAATGGGGGACTGGAACGGGAGAGGGGGGGGGGCGGAAATGAGTGTGAGCAAAACATACGCCGGAAAGTGAACTTGTGTAGCAGGGGCATAACCAGTTTGCCGAATCTTTAGGATCATAGCTTCCCCCCCTTCCCGGTCCCCTAAGCGACTCCTGAAACAATAATAAAAAATAACGCTTCTTTGTTCTAAAAAGTGGGAATGGCGTCGGGGGTGATCCTCTCTAGGGAAACTATTGCCCCCGGCCTCGAAAAGGCTTAAAAATTAACTTCCTTTTTAGAGCCATACATTTTCACTTCCCCTAACCTCACTTTATCAACTCTCTCTCTCTCTCATAAAGAAAGTAGATGGAGAGGTGACGCCCCCTTGTCGCGGGAAGAGAGCTTGTGTGTACCTTTGACTTTTCGAGCTATGTCGGCGGGGGTACCTCTTCTGGGTTACCTGGTAGGGCTTCCCTTGTCGATTTGGTCAGAAACGAGGTTCCAGACTAAGTGCGTCATTCCTTCCTTTTTCTACTCTATCCTTCTCCTTTTTTACTTTTATCATATCTCTCCCACTTATACAAAAAGAAAAAAAAAGCCTATCATGTCACTCTTTCCCTTTTTCCCTCTATCTACATATAAGGACCTGGCAGCTACCTCACGCGTCAGAAGAGAGCCTTTGGAACCTCTATAAACAACGCCAATCGACGCTCACTGGTTGCGAGAGACTAGGACTAGAGCTGTCCTAGGCGTTGGGGCACGATGAATGGGATGAGGGTAGTGCCACGTTAACCCCTTCACTGGCGCGTAATTTTTTACCATTCCCAGTGACCGTTGACGGGTGCCTCTGGTAGCATCGGTTCGAGGTGACGGCCCTTTGTTTCCAGGTTGGTTGTCAGGCCAATAAAAAGCCTTGGGTCGAGTCTCTTGGTGTGGCGGGATATCCATTGAACGCTGCTCCGAGATCTTGGCAGTCGTGAAGGGAACTAGTAGGAGTTTAGTACGGGGCGTGCTCCGTTGTAGACCTGGTGAGAAATCGATGGCCCCTTGGGGGACCGTCAGTGCTGCTTGGTTGGGAGCCACGGCACGCCGAGGTTTGACGACTCAGTCGGACGAACAGCAGCACATGGAGCGAGGCTTCTGAAAGATCCGAAACCTCTCCGATGGATAGGCGGGAGAACTCACCAACCCCCCTTTTTTTATCATTGATTGGTCACGAGTTTTGAGAGAGAGAGAAAGCGCTCAAAATGACAAGCAAAAAAGGACCCGTTCGTCTAAAACATAACTGTGCAGCATGCCAGTTAGAAAAGTGGTGCATTGACTTTCCGGAGGGCTGCTACTCAAAATGCAGCCCTGAAAGTATCTGCACTACTTGCATATTGACGCGAGAGGTGGAGAAATTAAAAGACCTCTATAGAGCCTCAGAGGAGAGAGCTCAAATTCTTGAGAGAAAGGTGGAGAAATTCGAAGCCTTTCACGCAGCTCATATTCGATGCCTAGAAGAGCCACCGCCCACTAATGTGTCGGAATCTTCTGGTGCCATAGTTCTTACCCAAGCGGAGATTTCGGCATCATCCGACGTTAAGACAGCTGAGGCAGGGGAAAAGAAGAAAAAGAATAAAGTTGAAACAAAGGAAGAACCAAAAATAGAAGAAAAACCCATAAACAAGAAGAAAAAGGGGAATAAGAAAAATAAAGATAAGAATGGGGAGAGCAAAGAGGAAAAGGAGAGGCCTCTTCCACAAGGGAAGACCCTGTCTTCAGAGACCAAGTGTCCGAAGGTCACCCTCATTGGTGACTCGCAAACACGGGATCTGCAGCCGCTGCTAGCGGTCCGCCTTCGCACTAGCGTGAAGGTAAGCTGCCTGCCAGGACGGGGTAACCACAACATCAGAATAGATGCAGAGAAAGCTCAGATTTCTGAGAATTCACTTGTCGCTCAGATGGTGAGTGGCAACGACCTCTATCTCAAAGGGGGTAAGGTTGGCCTTAGTGGCAAGACCATCCAAACGGTGATGGGAGCCGTGGATGACATTGGGCTTAAAACCCGAAAACGTGTCGTGGTTGGGATGCCTCCGAGAAGAGGTCCATCCCGAACCGCTCACGAGAGAAACGTCGAGGTAAACCGACGGTTGGCGGATCTCTGCACGGCAGAAGGAGTCTTCGTTGTAGACCTCTACCGCACCTTTTACGGGAGAAACAACCTGTATAAAAGGGACGGAGTGCATCTTTCCTTTCAAGGGAAAGCTGTACTCGCCAACATGATCCAAGATGTTGTAGAGCGGACCCAAAGAAGTGTCAGGCCCCGAGTAAAGGAGGACGTACGCCAGTACACCCGTGTTACTCCAGGTACTACCTTTTCTGAAGTCACAAAGAGTGGAGTGACCCCGCCACAGAGAAACAAAGCGGGAAACGGAAGAGCGTAGGGAGTCCTACAGTCGGGGACTCCCTCAAAGTTCTTCTGTTTAATGCGAGGTCTATCAGAAATAAGATTCTTGAACTTCGTGGCCTCGTAGCAACAGAAGAACCTGAGATGGTAGCCATAACGGAGTCGTGGATAAAAACCTCAAGCCGAGATTTGGAATGTGAATTCACGATTCCCGGTTACCAGCTCTTCCTGAAAGATAGGCCAGACAGAGAGGGTGGCGGTGTGATGTTGTATGTCAAGGATACTCTCAACTCGACGGATTGCAACATCGTATCCGATCATGAACTACTAAGTGTTGACCTAGAGATAGGTCCTGCCAAATACAGGACCCTGGTGCTTTATAGACCTCCTGCCCAACTCGTTGAAAAGGACAGAGATCTGTACCAGCTACTAGGAGAACTTGTCGAAGACAGAGTGTGTATCATCATGGGGGATTTCAACACACAAGTTGACTGGGAAACCAGAGAACCCTGTGGCGAGAAGGCACTACTCCTGGAGTTCGCGAACGACGAGTTCCTCCCTCAATGGGTGAGAGATCCAACGAGAGGAGACAATATCCTCGACTTGGTTTTCACCTCTGAGGATGACATCGTTGAGGACCTCTCTGTTGGCGAAGAGCTCGGTGGCAGTGACCACCGACTAATTAGATTTGCAGTCAAAGTCCCGAAGGCAGGGCCTGCAAATAGTAAATCGAGGAAACTCGATTTGAAAAGAGCAGACTTTGCAGGTCTTCGTGCTGGACTGACTGACGCGAGTATAGAAGTGTGCGATGTTGTTGAAGACTCGTGTAACAGTTTCAAAACCACATTCATGAGTCTTCAATCGCGTTTTATCTCTCTGAAATGTCTCCATCGGTCTTCAGTTCAACCAAACTGGTTTAATCGAGAAATCTGCCAACTGCATAGGGAGAAGAGAAATGTGTACCGGCAATCGAAGATCTCGGGTGACTTTGAAGAATACCGGAGGCTAGCCAGGAGAGTGAAGTCCAGCATAAGAGAGGCTAAGCGGTCTGAGGAACTCCGAGTGGCGAGACTTTGTAAAGAGAATCCCAAGGAGTTTTTTGGATATGTGAACAGCCGTAAACCAATCCGTCGAACGATTAGCCCTTTGAGAAATGAGGAGGGGGCATTAAAGCACTTAGATGCAGAAAATGCTAACCTCCTCAACGACTACTTCTCTTCAGTGTTTACTGAAGAGTGTGGTCCCATCCCCCAGCCAATGGATTCCTACTCGGGGGAAAAACTGGAGGATATGGACTTCACCGAAGGGGAAATAAAAAAGAAGATCAGTGACCTAATGACGAATAAGTCACCTCGCCCGGATGGGTTTCTATCTAAAGTGTTAAAAGAAGTGCGCGATCAAGTGTCACGACACCTGAGCGCAATCTTCAACATGTCAATCCGGACCGGATGCGTTCCTAGAGACTGGCGTGAGGCGGAGGTGACTCCAATCTTCAAGAAAGGAGACCTCAGCAATCCGTCAAACTACCGACCTATCAGTCTGACTTCGATAGTCGGTAAACTCATGGAAAGCATCATGGTGGACAAAGTGACGTCGTATTTAGAGTTAAACCTGCTACTGAGGAGTTCCCAGCACGGCTTCCGAAGGCAACGGTCATGCCTGACGAACCTTGTGGAATTCTTCCACTTCGTTTTCAGTAAGCAGGATCGGGACAAGGCGGTGGATGTGGTCTACTTAGACTTTCAGAAAGCCTTTGATAAGGTACCACACCGCCGCCTTCTCCGGAAAGTGCGAGCGCTGGGCATAGACGGAAAAGTAGCCGGCTGGATCGAGAACTGGCTAAGTGGCAGACGGCAACGGGTGGTGGTGAATGGACAGGCTTCTGAGTGGGTGCCCGTTACTAGCGGGGTGCCTCAAGGTTCTGTCCTGGGACCACTACTATTCATCATCTACGTCAACGACATGGACGGTGACATGGTTGCCAAGATTTACAAATTTGCCGACGATACCAAACTTGGTATGAACGTTGCAAAGGATGGAAATACTGCCCGCCTGCAGGGAGATCTTGGGAAGATTGGGGAGTGGTCGGACACGTGGCAAATGCCTTTTAACGTGAACAAATGCAAAGTGATGCATATCGGCCACAAAAACCTCCAATCTCAGTATATCCTTAAGGGCACTGCTATTGAATCCACCGACACTGAGAAGGACTTGAGTGTAACAATCACTAGTGACCTCAAGTTCTTGAAACAGTGCATTGAGGCGGAGAAAAAAGCTCAAAGGATGCTAGGCTATATAAAGCGCCAGTTTGGATATCGGAACAAGGAGATTGTTTTGTGTTTGTACAACTCACTTGTCCGACCGCACCTGGAGTATACCGTACAATTTTGGAGTCCTTCATTTCGAAAGGACATCGCGAGATTGGAACGCGTACAAGCCAGGGCAACCAAACTGATTCCCTCTATCAGACAGAAAAGTTATGAAGATAGATTAAGGGAAATAGATCTGTTCTCGTTGGAAACCCGTAGACTGCGTTGAGATCAGAACAAGAAATCACGGCTTTAAACTTAAACTGAAGCGTTACAACCGCGATCTGTGTGGAAAGTTTTTCACGTTCAGTATCTGCGGTAGTTGGAACGCACTTCCATTGGAAGTTTTCAAGAGTGAATTTGTTGACCAGTTTAAGTCAAGACTAGACAGGGGTCTCGAAAAATGGCCGTGAAAGGATGTAAAGCATTTGAGCAGAGACATCTCTGCTCAAATGCTTTACAAAGGTACCCTCATTGAATGGACCGTAAGGTCTTCTAGGGTACCTTTTTTCCTTGTTGTTACATATTCACGAATTCTGGGGCTGCAAGCGGAGTCCCCTTTTGGAGCATTGATTCGACCCCTTGTTCGCACTATAGACCCCAATTTACCGATGTACAACCAAGAAAAAATAAATCTTATAAAGAACGGTTTTAATAAAAGCAGAAATAACTGAACAGTGAAAAATAGTCGTAAAATAATCGGGTCAGTGGATAAGCCTCTAGAAAGAAGCATGTAGAGAGTGGAAACACGAAGTGTCGACTAATATTTCTTTAATCATTTTCAGAAACCAATGTAAAATTAGACTAAAACGAGAGAAACAAATATCTGCTACAAGATGATGTAACCAATATTCAATGCAACTGCCTTTGGCGCAGGGTTTCGGTTCAAATTTTCTCCCCAGTATTTTTTAGTTTGCACTTCAGAACCTCGACACTTGGATGAAATTTTGTACATGTCTTCTGCCAAGCATCGACCTCACTCAAAAGTCCATGGGGTTCAAATCTTGAGAACTGGGCAGGTTGAACTTGTTTTGTTGTGTGTGAGATTGCTTCAACTTGTTAAAGGGCTACACCGGCATTTCGTATCTTGACATCCACCCAGGTGATGACTTTCTCCTTCAACATCTCCAAATAAATATATTAATGATCTTTACCCAATCTTCAATGAAGATGAGAGGTGGTGTTTGTCCCGTCCACAACATTGCCGAAGCTTGCATCTGTCTTTGAAAGATGTCCACTGTTCAACAGGAAGCTTATTTTTATTTTGTGCTTAAACACGACCATTCTATGTGTTGTGGTTTGACCTGGACAGTAAACAACTTCTCATCCATCTACAGAAGTGAAGGCTGCGAGTCAGCAAGGATCCGTTGGAGACGCAGATTTACTCTTTCGATTCTCTTCTTTTTGGTAGGATTGGAAAGGAGATGTACTTTAGCTTTCTTGAATGGACAAAGTTTCCGGTCATCTATCAGCAATTTTTGCATGGTCACATGTTTCATTTTGTTCTCCAAAGCGAGTTGTCTGGGTTCAACATTTCGAAAATATCACCGTTGTCTACATGATTCTATACAGATTCACGATTGTTTCACATTTTGCGGACATATTTGTAAACGGGTGGGGTTTTTTTAATGAATTTATGTGAAGAGAGCGGGGTAACCATAACACTCCGCACCTGATACCTTCCATAGCCGTCGCAGTCGGTAGAGACTTCACGGTGTACCCTGCCACTCGGTCAGGTTCTGGTGGAAGGCGTTAGAAAAATATTTTCAACTGGTAGATTTTTCACTTCCCTCTTTTGTCTTTATACCACTCTTTGTTTATCCATTTTTCACGTGTCTAGTTATTCCTTATCTTTATAAGGCTCTGCAGTCAGAATTTGGAATTGTGTTGTTGAAATAAGATAGCTAAGTGGTCAACGCACCCGTGTTTTCTCGTTGACGCTGACCCTGAGAGATTCTTAATGAGGTTACGTCTCCCGCTACCTATTTGGGGTTGGGGGAAGCACATTTTAAAAGCGTGGGATTAGGAAGGAGGTTCCCTCGATCTTGCCCCGTCTCTCCCCTCTGCTGGGGTCGTCTTAGTCATACATTTTCAAAAGTAGAGTGTCCAGAGCCACCAATGAAAGGACACCCGCGTGATTTGTCAAGCAGAGAGGAGAGAAACGGTGGCGTCCTTTTATTTAGCCATCTCATCTCATCTCACCTTTTCCAATTAACTTTTCTCCTCTTAAGTATAACATTTGCACAGTGTTTGTGAACTAGCGGCAAGTTAATTTAGGCTCTTTACAGGAATAAAGTAAGTACTGTCAAATACTTTACGTTGCAGGAAACTTTGGCTTTCTTGCACGTACTGTCAAATCAATCAAATCTCTTCATACTGCAACGATAATAATCTTTTCAAACTTTAACACTATTTTCAAGTATTCAATTCATCTTCCGTCCATTGTCTATAACTAACTACCAACTAAGGAGTGAATTCCTTTGAGACAGCTCGTCTGAAAGCATCTCTGGGAAGGCATTTAACTTTTCCAAGGCTATCAGAGTTTGTTGCCTACCCTAAAGCCCTTTATTAACCAGTAAAGACAAGACTCACTTATATCGGGGGAAGTCGATACCAACATAGGCCGAAAGTGCAGCGAGTCACCAGAATAGCTCTTGATAGTAAAAGTTGGTAAGGAGTAGACTAGGGGATTAGGGATAAGCGGCTCACAAAGAAGGGTGGGTGATCACCTATTATTATCATATCCAACACTGGGAGCGGGAATGCGTGCCTGCCCTCCAGGTTTTACCCTTTCCTAGCCACACCACCCATTCCCTTACGGGTCAGAAGTCTGTAAGAAGAGATCTGAAAGGAAAGTAGTGAATGTAGAAAACAGTAGTGGGAGAAATAAAGTCGCAGATTGGGTGGCGTCCGAGCTACGAGAGCTGACGAGCTTCCCCCAGGGCCGGGGGAAAAGGGTTGTGAGAGGGAGGGGGGGGCTGGCTCAATCACAATGGGGCAGTAACGGTGCATAACTGCGAGCACTCGGGCCAGAAGGGAGTGGCGCTCCTCCAGGTACCAGATCAGGCAGTATATAAGGGGTAGTCGCTCAGGGCATACTCAGCAGAAACCTTCCATCTCTATCCACAAGGTTTCTCAGCTAACCAGTTTTTGTGAATTTTCAAATTATACGGAACCCGCACCGCCCCACCCAAACCCAAACGGCAATCGTCTTCCAATACACATCTCGTATTCTACCCCATTTTTTAAATGACAATTAACGTCCTCTTCAACCAATACTCAGGTCTACCCAGGCGATTTGACTACTCACTCCGAAAAAAATGCCTCCTGCAAAACGTGTTTCATCTCGACACATATTCGCCAGTGTCTTCTACTTCTCGGATCGGGGATTCAGTCTTCAGCTTGAATAAAGAGACGGGACTATATCCCCCCTCCCCTCTGAATGCCGCATAATTCCTATGCACAAAAAACCTCTAGGTTTCTTTCCCATAAGATAAAACAGACGTAGCAAAGAAAGCATTCACTCTCGAACGCAGCTCTGAGCCGCACCCACGCATCATCGATTTCGTAATTCGGACGGGAGTGATGAAATTCGTAAGCCACTTTTTACTCTCAAATCCCGGCGGTGCGATTCGGTGGGCGGCAACCGTAGATTTATTTGGCAAATTACCATGGACGGTTAGGGGAGTTGAGGAGGCACGTACGAGAATCGCTCTCACAAATTCTTCCACAGCCAAGGTCACGAAAATCGGCCCCATTCGTGCGGGCGAAGACACACAAGATTTGGTGGCGTCCGACCGACGAGAGATGACGAGCTTCCCCGAGGGCCGGAGAAAAGGGTTGTGAGAGGGAGGGGGGCTGGCTCAATCACGATGACGTCACCGGCAGAAAAATTGAGGCCACGAAATGTCATCGCCACCCTCGTGCGAAGGTGCCGAACTGAGGACGACAGACTCCCTGAGCCCATTAATCCGATACCTCAACGTTAAAGACGCCCATTAACTGGACCATTAACATACCCTCCCCCCTCCCCACACTCTTCCCTCACATCCATATAGGGTCGGGTTGTCCAAGTTTTGCCTTTTCTGCAAACTAAAAAGTGGCTTTTTTTACGAATGCCTGGTAACCCTGGTTAAAAAAACCCCGACGTCTGTGGCCTTGCCAATCATTGGTATAAGTTCAAGTTCGTACTTTTCAGTGTCAGTGCCATTCATACGAACTGGCTATACGCCCCCGCCCATAAGAGAGGCGTGTGTTTAATTAATGGTCGACTTGCTATCACAATCTTTTATCTCTACTTATCCACTCGTACATCTAGCAACTCAGCTGCATACAGCATTGGATTACTAGCGTCGAGGCACCGGTGCCATCACTGCCATCAGGAGCTTGCCGCAACATTAGGCGGATAAACTGATGCTCACTACCGTCAACGGGGAGGCATGACTTTTCTTTTTCATGAGTTTGATGTATTAGATTTTCAGTATTGCCTCGAAGTCAGCTTAATTAAGTGAGTTAGGTCTGCGTTGGCACTTGCCACGTTAGACTTCTTAAATAAAGCTCACTCCCGCAGGGCAAGTAGCTCTACACGCATATCGCCATTCATAGCACCCCTATATGTCCCTTCCCTTCGCTCAAGCACAACACATCCACTCTCTCTCTCTCTCCTCTTTTCCTGAACACTGACGATGAAGTACATTTACTCGCACAGGGGGTGGTAGTCCATCGTTAGGAATGGGTCCCTTTCTGAGGTCGTGAAAGGTTCCACGTTATCTGGTTGGTGTCACAATAAACATACCACTTAGAGATCTCCCCCCCCCCCTCCCTCACCCGACGAGGAAGAATCGTCAGATGGGAGCTGTAAAGAAATAAAAATCGCCTAACGAGAACCGGTCCTTGCTGCATTCGAGCTTACCAATGATCATCATTCTGATCTTTGTGTGCATTTCATTATTCGGTCGGAGACCCTCTTTCACGAGTGAAAGGGACGGATGGCGCTACCTACACACCTAACTCTTATAATTCACCTTCTCATCCCCTTTCTTTTGGAACTACTGGGTTTTGCAAAAGTTCTGTTAAACTCATTTTATATCTTTCGAGAGGTTTACGCGCGTGATAGAAAAAGTTCCCTCAACCAAACTTTTAAAGTTCTACTTTTCCATCAGTGTCATTAAGAGTTTTTTTCCATTGTGTGTCGAGATGGAAGTGAAAAGAATCGAGATCTCTGCTCACCACTACGCTGGTCACAAGCTCGGAATCGCCCAGCGGCTCAACGGAGAGGCTAAAGAATGGGAAAGACCTCAAAGATCGACCTCGTTCAGGCACAGAAGGAAGACCTTAAGTTGTCAACAATTTGGTTATGAGAAAGGCATTCGAAAGTGCTCCGAAGCTCAAAATGACTGAGCTCGCGAAGAACAACATCTCGGTGGCCACGGTGTCCAGAGCCGTCAAAGAGAATGGTGGCAAGAGCTTTAGGTCACCGACCGTAGACAAGAACATCGTCGGAAGCGCTGTAATCACCTGCTCAACGACATGAAGTGTGATGACAATCGAATTCTCATTTAACTTCCCAGGGTCAATTCAGTCATCAACAAGAACGACCGCGTGGTAAGATTCGTCAGGACGTCTACGAGGCCCACTACGTGTCCACGACCAAGTATCCGGCCTCCGTGATGATGCTCGGCGTCGTGACTTCGAATGGCAAGAAGATGTGTGGTTCGTGGCCGGTTAAAGGCTCACCTCGGCCTATTACACGGATATCTTGGCCACGAAAGTCCTGCCCTAGGTGAGAAAGATCACGAAGGCAGATTAAGTCTTTCAGCATGACGGTGCCCGGGCCCACACGGCAAAAACCGCGTATGAGTTATTGTGGTTCTACATGAGCTTCTGTTCGAAAGACTACTGCCGCCGCAGTCACCGGACCAAAATCTTTTCGACTACAAGGTGCGGCCGCATGTCGAGGGCAAGGCCCGCAAGGTCCACCACAAAAAAGTCGATGATCTGAAGTGCTGTGTCAACCGGGTGTAGGCCTGAATGAGGAAGGAGTTTGTCCACAACGTACGCGCGGCCTTCAGGTCTCGCCTGGAGTGCGTGCACATTGATTATTAAAATATACAGTAAAACAATAAAAACGTGTCTAACTGCATCAAAATTATCATTGCGTCATTTGTTGAAAGCTTCCTAACGAGTGTAACGACTTTTGTAATGCCCGGTAAGACTAAAAATAGAAAAGCCATGTTTGCTGGTCGCAGCAGTAGTGGACTCACAGACACTACGAACTAGGGGGTGCAAAGATTGCAATGACTTGAGGGCGCTCAGAGGCCTCTGTGAGTCGGGATATGTATATCATAATCTGGTCTCCGAACAGGGCACGACGTAGATAGAATCTCCAGTAGGTAGCGGTGTATTGAGACTAACTCGGCCGTGATGACAGTCGCAGAGCCCGGAAGAGCCCCGCAGGCTTCAAATAAAGGGGGAGGGGACACCTGTTCGAATTTGAAACCATCCGTATACACTGACACCGCACCAGCTTGACAGGGCGTGTACATCCTAAATTCGAACCCAATACTCCCGATGCTGCAAAAACTTTGGGAACAGAAATTTTGCGACAACATTTCGGGAACAATTAGCACATTCTTATTCTCTAAAAAAAAACCAGAAAAACCCGCAAAGGTAAAACCAAAACCAAAACAAAGAAATGCCCTGACGGCAAAGGCTTGCCCATGCGCTGGAGGGACGGCAAGCTCCCTCCAGGATTCTGGGAATGCAGCCAACACCCAACAAACTATATAAGGTAGAGCCAGCCTGCATCCTCCAGAAATTGGAAAATACTGTTGTAGGAAGGAAGTACAGGAATCTGTCCCGTACTGATACCGGGATAGGGAAAAAGCGTGAAAATCATACAGACTGGGACACACAACAAGAATGTGCTAGGCTGTTTGGTGGACCAAGCAGTTGTCGCAGTAAGGTGCAGGTAGGCGCTCAATCAAATGGCGGTGCGTCATGAGTGTTTGCGATTCGAAAAAGACAGAAGAAAGTCTAAACATGTCGAGGCATTGGTGGGTAGGTCCACGAGAACAGTCATGGCGTAATGGTGCGCAACTTTAGGATCTTGTCGACCGTCTCTCATCTTCTTTGCTAGGCAGTCCTAAGTCCTGACCTGATTCTTGCCATGCACACACAGTGGGAAAGAGCGAAAGGGTAGGGCAGGCGCTCAGTCCTCGCGGACTCTTTGGCCCTTTCATTTCCCGCAATTACCTACATATCCAGGAAATTATCATAAGATAATTTCAAAGGTAGCCGTGATTTAGCAGATACGGAGAATCAGGGGATACGGAAATTCCACTGCCTCCGAGAGAATTCAGGGTGCTCTGAGTCGCTATAAATCACAATTTGATCTCAGAAAGGGAAACGAGGCCTAATCTCCCATACTGAACGTTTTAGTGAAAACACCTTGGCGTTGAAGACAGCCGAAGCGCCTGGCATATCCTTGCCGAATTTACAGATGTAAAACACGGAATGAAAGCCGAACACCCTCTTCTGATTTTTAGCCACGGATCCAGAGTAACACGGCATATGCTCCAAAAAGTTCGAACATAATACTACATACGCTTTAGAAGCTTTGGGAGCAGAAGCGTGGTGACAAAATGGACAAATGTGCTACCGAAAAAGGCTTAATGTATGATTGACGTCTCTTTTAGGGATGGGCACCGTCGAGCTCGGCGGCGGGTGCAGTGACAGACGTTGGCGAATGAGGGTGACGTCTGGCCCGAGCGTACAATGAACTGTGAACGGCACAAAGCGAGTGGCTTTTCCCCAGCATTAACAAACAGGCTAGGGCGCCAACGAAGACCAGAATGGGTGACTCAGTCACTTTCCGTAATTCAGCCTTTGCATCCGTAGTCGAGCTCCGAGCAACAAAGGAACATCAAAAGATGAATACGGTATGCTTTTCGGCACCCGCGGTGCTGAACGTCACGGAACGAGAATGTCCAGGCCGCGAGTATAAAAGACCTTAAGGCTGTAAAAAGGGGTCTCTCGGGTGAGGTGTCGGTCAAAAACAAACCCCAACGAAACGATGTGACAATACTACATTCTGGCGAGCCCAATTTAAGAATGAATCGGAATCAGGGTGGAACCGAGAATAGGGACAATACCTCTTAGTCTTGGCCATAAAAAAACGTAACCCGTGCGCTTCGGCGTAGCAAGAGATGCGGTTCAATGCATTTTGGAGTCGACACACCAGATTTAGCCTTTAGGCGGCACCAAAAGAGATAGAAAGTTCATCTACGTAACGCTTAGCGTAAACATCTTCTGTAACACGAGGTGAAGCCAGACTCATGAAAATTCCGTTCGGAAAAGGCCTGCCTCGTGTCCTATTTGACCGGAAAGGGCTCCCCCACCCCTCGTCCACGGAATCGACGATATCGCTGGAACTCGGGTATAAAAATTGGGTGGCGTCCCCATGGGAGTGTCTCCGCGATACCGTATCGCAAAGCGAATAAGGCCCTCTCCGAATCGCATAACACTTTGGCGAAGAGCTGTCTACGAAGGAGTGCCTCGCAGAGAGCATCTACCAGCCAGAGAAAAGTATCCGACGTGGAATGGAACTTGCGAAAGGCGCACTGTGCAGGAGACAGGTGCCCATTGCTGTCTATGAAATAAGCTAACTTAACATTTATCAATTTCTCAATCCACTTACACAAGAAGGGTGTGCTTTGAAATTAGGCTGAAACTGGACGGGGTAGAGTGATCTCCCCACAACTTAAAAAAAAGAAGCAAAGTAGCCATTCGTACTGAGTCGGGAGGATAACCTTAGCCCAGATCCAGTTGAATAAATCTAACGAAGCATAGTATACGGGAAATATTCAGACTAGGGGAGAGTCCGTGCATGAAAGGAGAGCGAAACACAACTCAAAGCGAAAACCTGTCATTGAACAGTACTCCACCTCTGGAGGTAAAGTCCAGTCGCCGGGTTTCAGTGAAACTACGACGTACAGTGAATGCTGACGAAGCAGCATCTCGGCTAGATAATATGGAGGAAGCGGTTGGGAAAGACTCCGCTACTGACGCGTGTAGTCAGTAGCACTCCTGTTCACCACCATTCTACTGGAGAACGGATTGGGGACGGGGTTGTGACAACTTGCCCCAAAACTTGTGACTCTCTTCCACACACCAGCAAGAGGATTCTTCCCGTTAAATGAAGACACCCATGCCCGCCAGAAGAGCAGCGCGCGCACTTCAAAACATACCAGAACCTTGAACTAACTGGGCGAAATTCATCGACAGTGAAATAGCTCGGGAGGTGCTAATAGCGAATGTAGGCATCTCGCGTCTGTCTAAGGGCCGTCTCATACTCGGCCAACTACCAAAGACGCGGACGATGTGCAAAAGGGCCAGACAATACAGGAACAGCAGTTAGGCCCACGGCAAGAGGTTGCCGGAAAACTCAACGGCATCATCCACCGACATAAACTCCTCGAGTGAGACAAAGAAATCAGTTATTTCCTGAAATGCGGCTCGTCGCGCTCGCTCTAAGCAGCATCAAGGGGTTACAGGCGGGGAGAGGCCCCATAAATGATAATTGAATGAGAAAGTGTTCATTACCATTAAGGTTATCGACCACTTCTCAACCAAATATCAGGATATGCATCTGAAGAGCACAGGTACAGACCGAGACAGGAAAATGAAGCGGTTCTAGGGCAGTGATACATAAACTCGTCCACATTTAGGACAGTTATCTCCAGCTCATCGATTATGTCGGCAAGGACCTGACCCTCGTGGTAGGGAGTGCCTACCATTCAAATCCCCAAGGAAGAGAAAGGGCCTCGGCAACTGTGGTAAAACGCGGCGGAAGTCTGATGCGTTTATAAGTAAACTAACAGTGAAATGTACCAGAAATAACAGTATACCTCCTATCCGAGTATAGTTGCACTGCATGAAATGAAGTATTTATAGCGAATTAAAGGACCGAGACATCATGCCGTGTGTAAATCGCGGATCCTCCTGCCCGACCCTTATCCCTTGGTGGAGGGGTCGCAAAACCATTATACACCGGAAGGGTGGGCAAGGGGCACACGCCCAGCAAGGTCTCCTGCTAAAAGATAGCTAACGGGACACGGGAAAAGTCAAGCTTCCCTAACTCCTCCCAGGTAGTGCGGAATCCACGGCAATTTCAATTGCAGGGATATGCCCGGCAGGCCTAGAAGATCACGGCAATGGCCCTACGTTTCCCAGAGGTTGGGCTCACCATGAGTCTTTTCCTCCCTCTTCTTCGAAGCATTTGACGGGGGAAAGGGGGGGGGCATTCAGAGACGTTGGTTCTTCATTGGAGGGTCGTACAATTCCGATTCGTCCGATGTAGCGATGGGTGGGGTAATATTAGCCGAAGCTCCTTTCCTACTATCCCCCTTTCGTGTGACAGCCTTAGAAGTCCCAGGGAAGTCCTCGGGGTATAGCCCGTAGAAAGGTGCCGAATGGGGCCGAAACGACCGTTCTCGTAGGCCAGGAACAGAGAGGTCCCTTTTAAAAATTGAGGCATAGGACGTCCCACGTCGCGCTGAACCTGACAGGACCAAGTCTTTGGCCCCACAAAAAGAGTCGGTCGGTAGCCTGAACAGCCATGAGCTCCTCCATGAGATAGGTACAACATTGATTTGAGGGGGCGGAGTGCGACGATCCGCAAAAAAACATTTGGTCGAACACGATAAGGACTTATCGTGTACCGTCTTGGAACAGTTTACATGTATAAACAAACAATTCGTATGGCCGAAAGTGGTACCTTCGCGACAATGGCACGAATGCATTGATACGGTAGCGATACAAACGGGCACACAACGACTACGAGAGCCTATCTCGATCGATCGTGACAAAGAGTGGGGTTTTTTTAAATGGCTCATCTGGCGACTGCCTACTTGGGCATTAGTCGTCGTATTAAAAACTACCTAGTACTAGGCTACTTTAAAATCTAATGCAATAGCACACACACAAAAAACAAGAACCCAAACAACAAAGGAAATTAAAAAAAGGGAAAAGGAAACGAGTAGTAAGCAAGCTCCTGCGTCAGGGAAAGGTCCGCCCGGCGCAGGAGCGTGCAACCTATAAGGGAAAAGAACAACAAAACAAAAACCCCCAAAACCTGGTTAAATAATAGGGAAAAGACCGGTCTCCCCCCAAAGGTCAACAAGTCCACCAGTCAATGTGACCGCACTTGTCCCAAGTACAAGGGACAGGCGGTAGCCACCCCGCCCATCCCGGTACCGAGAGAGGTAATGTGCGCGAAGATCACCCCAACTGGGACATTCGACAAGAATGTGCCGAACAGTCTGGGGGACGACGCAGTCGTCACAATAGGGCGCAGGCGAGCGCTCCATCAGATAGCAACGGGAACAACGAGTGTGTCCGATTCGGAGACGACAGAAAGCGACCTGAAGCCGTGTCGGCATTGGAGGATAGGTCCATGGGAAACGTCGCGGCGCCAGGGCACGCAACTTTAAGTTCCCTTGGACCGTCTCCCATCTTCTTTGCCAAGCAGTCCAAAGAGCTGCCCGTATTTCTGCCATGTAGTCGGTGTGAGGAAGAGCGAAACGCTGGTCCGGTCGCAGACTCTTTGGCGCCCTCATTCTCCGCAATTCTTACATGTCCGGGAACACAGGAGAAGATAATCTCGACATCCGCCCGGCTCGCTAAACCCGTGGCGTCACGGATATCGAGAAATAGGGAATGCGGAGATTCCAATGCCCGAGAGCACTCAGGGCGCTTTGTGAGTCGCTATAGATCACAATCCGGTCTCCGAACCTGGCACGTCGCGTAATCTCCCGTACCGAGTGGTGTATTGCCGCCAGCTCGGCCATGAAGACAGACGCAGCGCCTGGCAGAGCCCCACTGACTTCAAACAGAGGGGATACGGCGTGGAAGCCGACCCCCTCTTTGGACTTGGAACCATCCGGAAACACTGGCACGGTTCCAGCGTGACACGAGGTGTGCCCCAAAAAGATCGAACGCCATACTCCCGGCGCCGTACAAGCTTTAGGGGCAGAGGCGTGGCGACAAATAGCCTAATGTGGTACTCTCCAGGGTGGCGTCCTGGGCAGAACCAGGGGTGCCACCGGCCCGAGAGGTATACGTAGCTCTCGAAGGAGTTTCCTGGCCCTAAACCCAAAGGGCTTAGGATATGACTGGCGTCTCTCGGCGGCATAGGCACCATCGAAATCAGCTGCGGACGCAGTGAGAGCTGTTGGCGACTGAGGGAGGCGCCGGGCTCGCGCGTACAGGCGAGTGGCATCTTCCCAGCATCAACCAACAGGCTCTCAATGGACAAAGTGCGGAATGCCCCAGTCGATGACGGAGGTTGGTGTAGTGGATCGAGTCCACCTTCCGCAATAAAAGCTCGGCTGCGGATGCATAAAACTCGCATTCGTAGTCGAGCTTCGAACGAACAAAGGATCGATAAAAAGTAGGGCAGTAGCCTTATCAGCACCCCCAAGCGCTGAACGTCACGGAACGGAGAATATCCATGGCGCGGGTACAAGAGACCCTAAGGCTGCGAATATGAGCTTCCCAGGTGAGGCGTCGGTCGAATACAAGACCAAGGAAACGGTGCGATTCAACCACATCCAGGCGCACCCCATTAAGAAATAAATCTGGATCGGGGTGGAGCCGTGGATGGCAGGAGAAGTGCACCACCTTATTCTTGGCCAAAGAAAACCGAAACCTGTGCGCTTCGGCATAGCGAGAGACGCGGTTCAATGCCTCTTGGAGTCGATGCTCCAGAGTTGATATCTGGGTCGCGCCAAAAGAGATCGAAAGGTCGTCCACGTAGAGGGTAGCGAGAACATCTTCCGGCAGCACCGAGGTGATGCCGTTGATGTTCAGGGCAAAGAGGTGTGACACTGAGGACACTTCCCTGCGGGACACCGTCTTTCTGCTCCTTTGGGCCGGAGAGCCCACCCTTACGCGGAATCGACGATCTCGCAAAAATTCAGATATAAACATTGAGAGGCATCCCCTCACCCCCATCGTGTAGAGAGTCTCCATGATACCGTATCGCCATGAGGTATCATAGGTCTTCTCCAGATCGCAAAACACCGTGGCGTAGTGCTGTCTACCAAGGAAAGCCTCGTAGGCGGCATTTTCCAGTCGGAGCAGAGCATCCGACTTGGAGAGGAACTTGCAGAAGCCGCACTGTGCAGAAGACAGATGGCCTCCGTTGTCCTGGAAAAAGGCTAATTTAACATTTACCAATTTCTCTATCAACTTACACACGCAAGAGGTTAGAGAGATTGGGCGGAAACCGGCCGGAGTAGAGTGATCTCTCCCCGGTTTGCGAAAGGCGAGCACAGTAGCAATTCGCCAGGAATCTGGGAGAAGACCCTCCCCCCAAATCCTGTTGAACAAATCTAAGAGAAATGCCATGCCTCGCTCACCCAGGTGTCGAAGCATGGCGTACGGGACATCGTCCGGACCATGGTCGGTGTCCGCGCACGATGCAAGAGCGGAACGCAACTCACTCACATTTAACCTGTCGTTGAAGGGTTCTCCGCCTCTGGAGGTAAAGTCCAGCCGACGGCCTTCTGCGACATCACGACGTGCATTGAATGCTGGCGGAGCAGCATCCCGGCTAGAGAATGCGGAGAAAGCGGTGGCGAAGGATTCCGCCACGGACGCGGGGTTCGAGATTGCGGTCCCATTCTCCTGGAGAACGAACGGTAAGGCGTCCTGCGAGAACTTGCCCGGAATCCTTTTGACTCGCTTCCACACCTCTGCAAGAGGGGTCTTCCTGTTAAGTGAAGAGCGGCAGGCGTGCTTCGAAATATACCAGAACCTAGCCCTAGCCCGACGAAATTCACCGACAGTGAAATCGTTCGGGCGGCGCTTATAGCGCAGACGAAGAGTGTAGGGTGGGGGGGGGGGGTTCTCACATTCGACCTTGATCGCTTTTTAATGGGTCCACCCTTCAATGAGGACTTCTAACGAGTAGTCCAAGAGTTATCTCGCATAAACGACCCTCTTCGAAATTCCTGTTAGAGTGCCGCGTCACACTCACCGGCGAACCATTGAATGTCCAATGAACACTAATAATGGCCTCCTTGGAACGGTCCGCTGCATTCGCTCAAAAGCTCCCTTCCGATAAATGGTTGACCTTCCGCTCTCTACCAGTCAATTTAGCTAATGATATCCTCTGATGGAACAGGTGGTCTTTGGCAAAGAGGCTACAATCAGTGGAGCGAATAACTAGAAAGCATTTGAAAACAACGGACTCAAAAACACGAGGTAGTTTCTGAATGAAGTCTTCGAAGTAGTCGAGACTCCTCTCACCATATTAACAACGTTAGGCTTATTGATCTTTTCTCTGTCTTCCCGCCCGAGAGCGCCTTGGGACCGTCGAGCGGGTTTTCGCCTGGTCACTTGCCAAAGCCGCAGCGGACCTGTTCATCTCCTGAGTTTCCATGGAGGAAGAGGAACCGCTAATCCTCTGAGTTTTTACTCTTCCTTTTCTTTTTTGAAGAGGGCGGCTAGTGAACCCGCTTCTCTCCACCGACGGAATTGGCCCCCGGACTGACCAAAATGGAGATAGTGGGCGGCAAGGGGCAGCAGGCGGGAGACGAAGATCCTCACCTTCTTCTAAGTCCTCAGGGCCAAGGCCGCCTAAAGGGGACCTTGCACATGGCGGACTCAGGTTCGGTGTCTGGCATCGAGCCAAGTTCGTCTCCAAGGAAGACCATACCCAAGTGGGGCGGGTGCACCTCCCTGATGATCTCCACCTCATGAGGGGCCTCTAAATAGCCCTGCCCCCGGCTCCCATCAGTGTCACCATCCTCGGATCTACGGTGTCTGGAAAAGAGCCCGTGTTCTTGTCGGGCTCTTGAGAAAGCAAAGGGGAACCCACCGCAACAACAAAGTCTCCCCAAGGCAACTTTACAATTGGGGAGTAAGGGGGAAACTGGCAGACTTGGTGTTTTCACGAAACACCTCGTCCGACCAAACACAAAGGAAGGTCAGGCGAGGATTTGGTAATGGTAATGTGCAATTCTTCTAGGTACCAAGTATAACGGGCTACATTGGGTACCCCTTGCGGGGAGTCGACGCCCAAGGTAGGCCTCTGAGCAGCACCAAAATAGATCGAAAGGTATTCTACGTAGAGCATACCTAGAACATCTTCCGGCAACAAAGATATGATGGTCTCCAGAATAGCGAATCGCCATAGGGTAGCATTGTAGAGCCGGAACAGCCGTCTTTACGTCTTGAAAAAGGTTGAAAAATAAAGTGTTATGGTGAGAGTAGAGTGGACAGTAGTTGTTAAGGTAAAGTGGTGAAGGGGAATGAGTTGTTTGTTGGGTGACCAGCCATCTCCTGGTTGCTTCTTATTTTCGTTTTATTCTCTTCTTATTCGTTCTTTATGTTAAGGCTCTCGCGCCTCTATTATTCCTTGTTGAATTTCTTTGGGTTTATTTGAGAAATATGCAGTTATTAATGTTTCCTTATTTTCTTTTTACTATTGATCGTGATCTTCTTATTACGTGAATATTGGTGCGGGGTTGACTCCTTCAATCGGTCTCCCGCTCCTAAAGTTACCTCTGTTGTTCTCGCGGTATTCCACGGAATCTCTAAATTTCTCTCTTCTTCATCACTAAGAAGTACCTCTAGCTTTTCCTATATCTTCGTAGCTCTTTTATGTAGAGTTAGGTTTATTGGTTCCAAATTTACTTTTCTATGTAAATCTCGTTGTTTGCGTCATCTCTCCGTCTTGTGTTGGTAATTATCAAGACGCCGCTATTTTGCACTCTTTGTAACTTGACGGTATTAGTCTTGTGGAGTCGATTAAATGGTATTGTCAGATATAGTAATATTGATTTGCATAATGCGCCGGAACAGAGCATCCGACGTAGAGTGGAACTTGAGAAAGCCCCTTTGTGCAGGCGACGGATGACCGCTATCTAAAAAATTAGCTAACCTAACATTATTAAATATTATCAAAAGAAACAAGTAATAACGAAATCCTCGAGATACAAAAATTCAAGTTAATTTATTGCCCATTTTTGACCTGTGTGCAAAGAAATTAAACTAAAACAAGGTCTGCTGACCAAAATGTCGCGTGCCCTCACTTATTCAGATTTATGACCTTACGATCTTCAAACCTTTAAAAGTATTTGAGAAAGAAATACGAATATCAGAAGGGTAGAAAGAAGTACAAGGTAGATGTGGGAGTATAAAAGATGGGAATTATAGACTGTTTGAGAATAAGTGAGATTTAGAAGTGATGAAAAGAAACTTTTGAGCATCTGTGCGTGTCAATAAAGACAGGTGAGATGGAATTAAATACGAACCTGATGAAGGAGCGGTATAAGGAGTAGATGCCACGTAGAAATTGAATGAGTGGACTGGAAAAAAGTTCAAGAATGGGAGACCAGCTAGCGTGGATGAGAAAAAAGTGGTAGAGAAAATGCAGATGCTGTAATGAAAGGCCTGAGTGGAGGAAAGCACTCGGGATGAGGGAGAAATGTGGAGAATTCTTGTGGTGTGTATGTCTGGAGAAGTTTATGGCGTGATAGTGACAATGTAGAATGAATAGTAAAATATGGGAGAGGTAGGTTGATCAGTGTTGGTTTATACGACACTTGTGGTGTGTAGGAATACTGTTTGAAAGGAACCTTGAACTAAGTCTAGTAATGTTATTTGAAAGAACCAATGAAAGTGTAACGTTGTGTAGTAATAGTGTATTGAAAGGACCATTGAAAGAAGCGCAGCGGTGTAGTAATGTTGTTTGAAAGGACCCTTGAAAGTGATTTAAGGTAATTTTGTTTGAAAGGACGCATGAAAAAAGTGTATTGATGTGCACTAATATTGTTTGAAATGGCAAGTGAAAAGATGTGTAGTAATGCTGTTTGAAAGGCGCTTTGAAAGAAGAGTATCAATGTGAGGTAATGTTTATAAGTGTAGTGATGTTTAAAAGAATCCCTGAAGGAAGTGTAGCGATGTGTGCTGATTGTTCTTTGAAACGATCCTTGAAAGTGTAGCGATGTTGGTTTTATTGAAAAGAGAACATCTTCGACAATTTTTTTTAAAGAAGCTTCGAAAATAAAGCGGTGATGTTAGAGGACGCGACAATGCAATGTTGAATTTCAAAAATAGGACACTGCTTAGATGCGTCCACGCCGCATCTCTCCTGAGCTCGGTGCTTTTCTCCAGCGAAGGCCTCTTTGGGGAAGATAGGAGCACGCTAAAGGGATGATTCAAATCGCCTGGGGCCACACCAAATGAATAATAAAACCAAACAGGTAGATTTGCCCAAAGAGGAGGGGGAGGGATTACCCCCCCACCCCCGTTGTCATAGCAACGGAGTGGTGCACCGGAACAAAAGAAAAATCATTCGCCCTTCACTTGACGACGATTTTAAGCGGCTGCTGTCTCGAGTGGATTTTGCGGGATAACGTCTTTTGAAACAAGGGGGAGCAGGGGGTACATTAGCTCCCTCCAATCGAGTTCTCAAGTCAAGTCAGTTCTCTATAAATCGATTTCCCTTTATCATACGCACGCACAAGAACAGCATCAGACATCATTTGTTTCCATGATCCCTGCTCACACACCATTTTGAAAACTACCAATCCATGGATCGAGTTATGAAATTTTCCAATTGTTCTTACTCTATTATTAAGATATTTTTATCCACCCACCCATCCCGGTCTGTCTGTCAAATACGTGTTCTTGCGTTCAATACACGATGCCACCACGGCCTGTCCTCATCGGATTACACCACTTTCCTTTCTAATAATCAAATCATTTTTTAACCACGGAAAATGAAACTTGATTCGGGGCCGGCGAAAATGGCCGGATTCACTGGAAGTATTGGGCCCTAACATCCAAATCAGGGACTCGGGTGGCGTTCTTTCGAGGAAAGTTTTTGTGCCTTCTAACGCGTTGAACAAGGAAATTAGGAGGAATCCAACAGGGAAATATTACTTCACGATAAAAAAAGGTGGATGAGAAAATGATAAATTGATGGAAAGAACTAGCGAGCCACTCGAACCTCGAAAACGAGGTCCGAGCGGAGCCTCCGAACAGCTTAATTTTTTTAAGGCGCTCATCTGGCGGCTGCCTCCAGGGACATTGACGCCGAAAAATAATTCAACCTATTATTTAGGCTACGTTAAAAATATATAAAAGTAAAACCACAACCGGACAAAATACCAAAACCCCACGAAAAGAATGCACGCTCCGGAGTACGCAGCCAATAAAGTAAAATAAAATGGAGGAGGCCAACCTCCTTCAAAAAGTCAAATAGCCTAATATTAGGAATGCACGAAATCGTCCAAGAGTACAAGGGACAATCGGTAGAGACACCACTCGTCTCGGTATTGGGATAGATAGTGGGCCCAACGCTCCCCGAATCGAACACTCTATAAGAATGTGCCCTTGGAATAAGGCGCCAAATAGGCGCTAAGAAAAAACATTAACAAGAATATGCCGAACAGTCTTGAGGATATCGCAGTCGCCGTAGTAAGTAAGGTACAGGAAAGCGCTCCATCAAATGCCGTGCGCCCTGCGAGTGTGCTCAATTCGAAGACAGAAAACGACCTGAATCCGCCGCGGAAGTGGGAGAAAATCGCGACGCGATGACACGCAAATTTAGTTTCTCGTCTCCGAACCTCTTTGCCAGGCACCCTGGAGGGCTGAACTGATTCCTGTGATATAATCAGAGGGAGTGCGAAAGGCTTGCTGGCCACCCAGTCCTCGCGGAATATTTGGCGCCCTCATTCCCCGCAATCTATACATGTTCAGGAACCCAGAGGAAGATAATGTCGACATTCGCTAAACTCGCAGCAACCGTGGTGTCACGGATACTTCGACAAGGGAGTGCGGAAATTCCAATGGCCAGTTTTCGGGGCGCTTTGTGAGTTCCTGGACGGGGCAAGACGCGTTCATTATCTCTCGTACGGGGTGTGTATTGCAACCAGCTCATACGTTAACATAACGCAGCGCAGGGTTAAGCGCCGCTGACTTCAAACAGAGGGGATATGGCGTGGAAGCAGACCCCCTCTTCGGACTTGGAGCCATCCGTGTACACTGGTAGGATCCAGCTTGATAAAGTGTGGTCCAATAAGGTCGAACGCAATACATCTGGGACTGTAGAAGTTTTGGAAGCAGAGGCGTGCCGACAAATAGTTAGAAATAATATCATCTAAGGAGCCTTCCTGGGCAGAACTAGAGGTGCCACAGGCCGGAGAAAAATACATCGCTCTCGGAGTTTCTTAGCCCTAAACCCTTTAACCCAAAGTTCTTAGGATATGAATGGCATCTTGGGGCGACATAGGTACCGTCGAGATTGGGCGCAGATGCATTGAGCCGTTGTCGAATGAGGGAGAAGTCGGTTCAGCTTGTACAAACGCATAATGCACTGTTCCGGGTGCAAAACAATGGCATTTCCCCGACATCGACCATTAGGCTCTCAACAATGGGTGACGCGAGAAAGACACCGGTGGCAAAACGAAGCCCGTTGTGGTGGATCCAGTCCACCATCCGCAATTAACATTCAGTTGCGGATGCGTAAAACTCGCAACCGTAATCAATCTTTAGGCGGAAAAAGGATCGGTAAAATAACAGTGGTAGATAAATCAAAACTCTAAGTTCTGAATGTCACGAATGTCTTATGCCCATGGCGTGGGTACAAGTGTCCCTAAGGCTACGGAAATCGGCCTCACATATCAGATATCGATCGAAAATATGACGAAGAAAGCGGTGCAAATCCACCACCTACAGGCATTCCCTTTAGGAACAAGTTTGGATCGGGGTGGAGCCATAGATGGCGGCAGTAGTGCAGAACCTTAGTTTTGGCCAGGGAAAAACGAAACATGCGCCCTTCGGCATAGCGAGAGATGCGGTTCAATATCTGATGGAGTCGACGAACCAAAGGATATTGAAAGGTCGTCTAAGTAGAGCGTAGCAAGAACATCTATTGCGAGCACCGAGGTGATACCATTGATGATCAGGGCAAAGAGTGCGACACTAATGACTTTTCTCTGCCTTATTGGGCCGAGAGTGCTTCCCTTACCCGTACGGGAAATCAAATTTCTAGTAGGAATTCAGATATGAAAATTTAGAGGTGTCGAATCACCCTCATCGTGTGGAGGGTCTCCATGATACCATATCGCCATGTGGCATCGTAAGATTTTCCCAAATCGAAAAAAGACCGTAGCGATATGCTCTCTACGAAGGAAGGTCTCACAGATAATATTTTCCATCGGCACAGAACATCCAACATGGAATAGAACTTCCTCTGCTGCCAGGACGAAGGCTAACTAACATTTACCAATTTCTCCATCAACCTGCACACGCAGGAGGTTAGAGAAATTGGAAGGAAATCGGCTGTGGTAGTGATCTATCCCCGGTTTACGAAAAGCAAGCACAGTAGCGATTCGCCAGGAGTCTGGGAGGATACCCTCTACCCAGATCCTGTTGAACAAATATAACAGAAAGGCCATACCTCGCTCACCTAGGTGTTGAAACATGGCATACGGGACATAGTCCGGACCAGGGGCGGTGTCTGCGCATGAAGCGACAGCGGAACGCAATTCAATATCAACCTGCCGTTGAAGGGTTCTCCGCCTCTGGAGGTATAGTCCAGTTGGCGGCCTTCCTCGACATCAGGACGCGCATTGAATTGTGGTGGAGCAGCATCCCGCCTAGAAAATGCGGTCGCGAAGGACTCCGCCACGGACGCGGGGTCTGAGATTGCGGTTCCATTCTCCTGGAAAACGAACAGTAAGGGGTCCTGCGAGAACTTGCCCCGAATCCTTATGACTCGCTTCCACACCTCTGCTAGATGGGTCTTCCCGTTAAGTGAAGACACGTATGCCCGCCAAGAAGAGCGGCGGGCGTGCTTCGAAACATGCCGGAATCTAGCCCTAGCTCGACGAAATTGACCGACGACGATTATAGTGGATGTATGCATATCGCTTCTGTTTGGGGGCCCTCTCACTCTCAGCTGACGACCAAGGAACCGAATGGTGTACAAAATGACGAGACGTTCTAGGAATAGTAGTCAGACCCACGGCGATGAGGTTGCCGGAGAAAAACTCAACGGACTCATCCAACGATCTGAACTCCTTGACTGGGACAGGGAACTGTCATTTCGTAAAATGCGAACCACCACGCCCGCGCCAAGCACCACCGGGGTGATCTTTCAGGCGGTAGCGGCCCAGAAAATGATAGTTGAATGGGAAAGTGATCATTATCATGGAGGTCATTGACCACCTTCCTCCCAAAATCAGGCTGTGCATCGGGAAAGCACAGGGGTAGATCAACGCAGGAAAATGAAGCTGTTCTCGGACAGTGATAAGTAAACTCCTTTTTTATGACACCTCTCTCTAACTCTTCGATTAGGTTGGCAGGACCTGAGCTCGGGGATTTATCATGTAGGCCTCCCAGAAAGGGAGGGGGGGAGGCCTACAGTTGATCCCCGAGGAGGAGAAACGGCCTCGACAGTCGTCCCCCTTTCGGGGGACAGCCTTGGCAGTGCAAAATGACGGTCTGACGAGCACCGTGGGGGGTGGAGGTGCGCGGCCACCGTTTCGCCTTACGGTAAACGATGACGCGCTGGAGGGGGGCGGGGGGGTCATCGATTTAGCCGAGGCGACGCGTGAGCCCGTAAAGCCGCAAGCTCTACCATGGGAGAGCTTCGGGGCCGGACGTACCGGTCTTGGACTGGTCACTTGCATAAACGGTAACGGGCCCGTCCATCCCGAGAACCTCCGGGAAGGGATAAGAATCCCTATTCCTAGTGGGCTTCTTCCTCTTCTTTTCTCTTTTAGAGAGGAAGGGAGTAAACCCACTTCTCTCTACCCACGGAAAGGGCCCCAAGGCCGAATGAACCAGCTTATGCCAGTTTCTGCAGAGGCACTTTTGGGACCATTTCCATCTCAGAAGGGGCCTCCAAGTGGCCATCCCCTCCATCCAAGAAGGTGTCTGGAATTCCGACCGGGAAGTAACTAGGTCTATGTTCTGCAATTAACGTCATCCATCTTAAAAGAAGGGGGAAGGGGGCACGAAGGAGGTCCGCAGCAAAGTTATGACACACCAAAAGAAGGGGGGAGGGGGCACGAAGGAGGTCCGCAGCAAAGTTATGACACACCAAAAGAAGGGGGGAGGGGGCACGAAGGAGGTCCGCAGCAAAGTTATGACACACCACTCTATAAGACTTCAATTCAACCGAGTGAGCGATGCCTCCCCTATTTTCACTCAGGCCGTGAGGAGGTGCAGATCCTGTTTGATACTGGGTTTAGCAGTCTACACAAGTTTCCCCTCGTACAGGCAGTAGGAACGGGAGGCAGGTCATGCTCTTCCTCAAGGTTTCAGTTGTAGCAGAGGTGGTAGCCCCAGCTACACCATCAATTTCTTGCGAGTAGGGAAGATGTTGAGGGGATAGTCGTAGAACAAAAGAGGTGCTCAGATGGTCCAGTACGACACGCAACAGGCTGCACAGGGTACCCCCCCCCCTCCCTGAGTGAATAACTTAAAATACTCGTACAGACGAGAACCACTCGAAAAGTACGCATTTGCGTGTGATTCCACCCAGGATGGGTTACATTGAGCACCCAAGGGAATGAGAACGGATAGGCGGCTGTTTGACCTTGGCCTCAGAAAAGCGCGCGAGATGCCTCCCTCAAACCCGTTCCCAATAAACGTCAAAAGAAAGCGAGTTTTCACGAGTATTGCGCCCCTTAAAGAGCTTTTAACGGCACTTTTAAGAACGAACCAAACGAGATTCGAGGCAGTCAATCGGAGACCGAGAACGGCGCACGAGAGACATCCTGGCGCCCCTTACAAACCGGCGTCCAAGAGAAGAGCAACATCTCCATCGTAATTTAAGGTGCACATCGGCAAAGATCGCAATAATATTAATAATAATTCCATTAAACCACTAGTAGTAACCGGTGTAATGGAATGAAAATCAACGTGTTTGTCAGAAAGGATCGGAAGGGGTTTGTAAAGAAGGTGGATTCTTTTTTTTTAAGAGCTCATCTGGCGACTGCAAAGAAGGTGGAGATTAGGGGGGAGTGTACAAAGGCCGAGTCACCAAAAGGGGGGCTACTCTAGGAGTTCGGAACCGACCCCGCAAGAGGGGTTTCACCTAGACTGGTACACCTGGTACCTAGGGGAGCGGCACGTCCTCCCGACCCCAGGGCCCCCGGCCGTTTTGAAATAAATGGGGGAGTACTAGTATACATTTCCATTTTATATTTCTTCCCCACTTTTTTTTTACATGTTCCTCCTCCCTATTTTTTCTTTGCAGGCTAGTCGCCGACTAACATTCGTCTATCCATCCCTAGTTAGGGTCGCGGATTCACCCCTCCCTCTTGGATCCGGTTGGGGGGAGTAGTTTTTAACATGCCTGCATTCTTCCCACCCTTTTAAACTCCTAACTCCCCCTCCCCCCAAGAGGATGACAGCTGACATCTGGGAGATCGTGTACATCCCAACTCCAACAGCCACAGTTTGCCCACCGGCTATATATCTTCCACACATTTTTTAGCTGCACCTCCTCAACAACTTTCTGCGTGACGCTGCCTTGTTGTTATTGCTTTTAAAACTTACGAAAAAAAACCGCACATATAAACGTCAGGTCCACCCCGCGAACCTTTCGAGATAATAAATGGCCGTAACTCACCTCGATGTCGAAATCTAACAAGTCAAAGGCGGCTCTGAACAAGGAGCAGAAATGGGCAATACTCGGCAACTCCCACCATGATTGGATATCTGGAAAAGAAGAAAACCCGTCAAGAAGTAAAGCGCTGCTTCGACCAACACTCTGGCCACGCACTCCTGGACTCTCGTTCCTCTTAATAACAACCTCCTCATCCTCATTCCAATCCGTCGCCAACTGGAGAGGACCGAGAATTATTTATATCCAGGGTACGGTTAGTTGCCGGATGTGAGGCCCGTATCACTGTGACAACCGCCATATATCACTCCGTGTGTTCGCGCCCCACGTTAAACCGGGGGCCTCATTGTGATAGGTTGTCAGAGGACGGGAATCAGGGGTCAATATATCGTTAGCGAACAACTTTTCCGAAGAAACCAATTATGCCATTGCTTAATCGGCAAAATACTGCCATCAAACCTTGCTGTAAAAATGGAATCGCCCTCTCGGAAAAAGACTGCGATCAAACCTTCCTGTAAAATGTCATCGAAAGTCACGGTAAAAAAAGTCATCATCTCTTACGACAAACCTGCCGTGAAACATTGATGCCAAAATGACACCGCACCTTACGCTATCAAAAACTGTCATCACCTCACGGTAAAACTCCCACCAAAGCTTATTGTACAAAATGGCATCGCCCCTTAAGGCTAAATAAAGACTGCCATAAACCCTTACGGTAAAATGAATGAATGCCATCGAATATTACGGTTGACTATTATCGCGTTCAACGTTAAAGATAACAGTAAAAGAATTCCATCGGACCTTTAGGCCAAAGACTGCAATCGAACCATACATTAAAAGACCCCGAACTGAAAAGGAGTGGATTATGTTCCATGACAGTGACGAAAGGAACCTAGCCATGGGTTTCAACCACGTACACAGGGGCTCGCAGCTTTCAGTAGTGGGCATTTTCGATCCAGGTTTCATGGAAAGGCGCTGCATGAAAAATACAATTATTTATTTTTAAAAAAGACCCACACTAACAAGGTTGAGCGTGCAACTACAGACTCCCCCTTTCCACCCCGCCCGCAACGAGGTGCTAAAAGAATATGAGGGAAGTGAGAAATAGGGTGAGAAAGCGTGATCGAGAGAAGAGCAATGGCGACCAAACACTAAGAAAGGAGTATGAAAAATCCCTCAAGAAAAAGTTCGAACTTTATCCTTCTTGTGCTGGTGCCTGGAATCCCTCGGCGGGGGGGGGGAGGGGCAAGTGGGGGTCATGCATTGGGCGATTAAAATTAACATAGAAATAGCGCCAAATTGAAAGCTTCCACTTACAGGGAATCACCAAACGGCGTCAACATGTTTTGAGTCTTGACTTAAACCCTCACCCCCTTACGATTCGAGTAAGGGTGCTGGGGTCACTTTTTCCCTTAAGGGTTAAAAAAAAGGCATTCTAGTTTAGAGGGCACGTGGGAGGGAGGGAGGGAGGGAGGGGGAGTGCTTGGGCAAGCATCGGAATGGACACATCCGAAATAAATGAATGGATTTCGTGCCCCAAAACAAGCCAACACGAGTGTGTTTAAATTCACTGGAGGTGAAGGAGGGGGGGAGGGGGACAGGGGGGGCAAAACGAATGGTGAGATAGAGGAGAGAATAAGTAAAAGAGAAAAAAAGGAGAAGGTAGAGATAAAAGAAAGAGAAAAATAAATTAAGAAAGAGAATGTAAAAAAATAAAAGAAAAAGAAAGAGAAGGTGAGAGATTAAGAGAATAAGAAAGAAAAACAGAAAGTAAAACAGAGAAAAGGTGAGAGAAAAATACGAAGAGATAAAAAAGAAAGAAAAGTAGAAAGAGAGAGAGATATATAGAAAGATAGAGAAAGCGAGAGAAATAAAGCAAGAAAAGAGAAACAAAAAGAGTGGGAGAGAAAAAAGATAGTGAGAAAGATAGAAAGAGAAAGCGAGAAAGAGTAATAGAGAGACAAAAGGAGAAAGAGACAAATATAGATAAAGCGAGAGTGAAAGAGAATGAGAGAATGAGAAAGGGAGAGATAGAGATGTATAGAGAAAGAAAGAGCAAAATAAATATAGAGAGAAGGAAAATGAGAAAAGAAAAGGCGAGAGAAAGATGAAAAATAAAGAAGAGAACTAGAAAATGATACATAGAAAAAAGAGAAGATAAAAGGAAAGGAGATAGAAAAAAGAGGGAGAAAAAGAAAGATAAAGGGAGACAGAGAAAGAGAGGGGATTTTTTTTTATGTCATCTGGCGACTGCCTTCTAAGGCATAAGCGCCGCACTCAAGCCAGCCTAAATCTAGGCTACATTAAAATCCAGATAAAAAAATTAAGGAAAAACAAAAAGTACAAACAAAAAGCTAAAGAAAAACAAATAAATTGAAGAAATATAGAGCGAGCTCAGTCGACGGGGGAAGGCCCGCCCTCTCCCGCCGAAGAAGACCGCGATCCATGGTTGAATTTTAAATAATAGGGAGAAGGCCGGCGTCCTCCAAAATGTCTAAAAGTCCACAGGTTGGGGGGCACGAATCCGTCCCGAGTACAAAGGACAGGAGGTAGCGACCAAGCCCATCCCGGTACCGGGACAGGTATCGTGCGCGAAGATCACTCAGACTGGGACATTCGACAAGGCTGTGCCGAACAGTGTGGGGGGCGACGCAGTCATCACAATAGGGCGCTGGGGAGCGCTCTATCAAATCGCGATGCGTCACACGAGTGTGTCCGATTCGAAGACGACAGAAAGCGACCTGAAGCCGCGCGGAATTGGGGGATATGTCCATGGAAACAGTCGCGGCGCAATGGCACGCTACTTTAAGTTCCCTTCGACCGTCTCCCATCTTATTTGCCAAGCAGTCCGAAGAGCTGTCCGTATTCCTGCCATGTAGTCAGTGTGAGGAAGAGCAAAACGCTGGTTCGGTCGCAGAGGCGTCGTGGACTGTTTGGCGCCCTCATCGGCGCGCTCATTCCCCGCAATTACTACATGTCCAGGAACCCAGCAGAAGATAATTTCGACATCCGCCCGGCTCGCCAAAACCGTGGCGTCCCGGATATCGAAAACCAGAGGATGCGGAAATTCCAATGCCCCGAGAGCACTCCCGGCGCTTTGTGAGTCGCTATAGATCACAATCCGGTCTCCGAACCGGGCACGTCGCGTGATCTCCCGTACCGAGTGGTGTATTACCACCAGCTCGGCCGTGAAGACAGACGCAGCGCCTGGCAGAGCCCCGCTGACTTCAAACAGAGGCGAGGATACGGCGTGGAAGCCAACCCCCTCTTGGGACTTGGAGCCATGGGTATACACTGGTACGGTTCCAGTGTGACACGAGGTGTGCTCGAAAAAAGTCGAACGCCATACTCCCGGCGGTGTACAAGCTTTGGGAGCAGAGCCGTGGCGACAAATGGCAAAATGTGGTACCCTCCAGGGTGGCGTCCTTGGCAGAACCACGGGAGCCACCGGCCCGAGAGCTATACCTAGCTCTCGCTCGGGCCTATACCTAGCTCTCGAATGAGTTTCCTAGCCCTAAACCCAAAGGGATTAGGGTATGTCTGGCGTCTCTCAGGGGCATAGGTACGGTCGAAATCAGCTGCGGATGCAGTGAGAGCTGTTGGAGACTGAGGGAGGCGCCGGGCTCGCGTGCACAGGCGAATAATGCACTGTACACGGCGTAGGGAGAGTGGCATCTCCCCAGCATCGACTAGAAGGCTTTCAATGTGGGAAGTGCGGAAGGCACCAGTCGCAAGGCGAAGGCCGGTGTGGTGGATCGAGTCCACCTTCCGCAATAAACGCTCGGCTGCGGATGCATAAAACTCGCATCCGTAGTCGAGCTTCGAACGAACAAAGGATCGATAAAAAAGTAAGGCAGTAGCCCTATCAGCGCCCCAAACGCTGGACGTAAGGGAACGGAGAATACCCATGGCACGGGTACAGAAGACCCTAAGTCTGCGAATATGAGCCTCCCAGGTGAGGCGTCGGTCAAATACAAGACCAAGGAAACGGTGCGATTTAACCACATCCAGGCGGACCCCATTAAGAAACAAATCTAGGTAGGGGTGGAGCCATGGATGGCAGCAGAAGTGCACCACCTTAGTCTTGGCCAAAGAAAACCGAAACCTGTGCGCTTCAGCATAGCGAGAGAAGCGGTTCAATGCCTGTTGGAATCAACGCTCCAGAGTTGGAGGTGATGCCGTTGATGCTCAGGGCAAAGAGTGTGACACTGAGGACACTTCTCTACGGAACACCATCTTCTTGCTCTAATGGGCGGGAGAGGGCTCCCCCCACCCGTACGCGGAATCGACAATCTCGCAAAAATTCAGATATAAACATTGGGAGGCGTCCCATCGCCCTCATCGTGTGGAGAGTCTCCATGATACCGTATCGCCATGAGGTATCATAGGCCTTCTCCAGATCGAAAAACACCGTGGCGTAGTGCTGTCTACGAAGGAAAGCCTCGCAGACGGCATTTTCCAGTCGGAGCAGAGCATCCGACTTGGAGAGGAACTTGCAGAAGCCGCACTGTGCAGAAGACAGATGGCCTCCGTTGTCCAGGAAAAAGGCTAATCTAACATTTACCAATTTCTCCATCAACTTGCACACGCAAGAGATTAGAGATATTGGGCGAAAACCGGCCGAAGTAGAGTGACCTCTCCCCGGTTTGCGAAAGGCGAGCACAGTAGCGACTCGCCAGGAATCTGGGAGAAGACCCTCCCCCCAGATCCTGTTGAACAAATCTAAGAGAAAGGTCATGCCTCACTCACCCAGGTGTCGAAGCATAGCGCACGGGACATCGTCCGGACCATGGTCGGTGTCCGCGCACGAAGCAAGAGCGGAACACAACTCACTCACAGTAAACCTGTCGTTGAAGGGTTCTCCGCTTCTGGAGGTAAAGCCAGCCGACGGGCTTCCGCGACATCACGACGTGCATTGAATGCTGGCGGAGCAGCATCCCGGCTAGATAATGCGGAGAAAGCGGTGGCGAAGGATTCCGCCTCGGACGCGGGGTTCGAGATTGCGGTCCCATTCTCCTGGAGAACGAACGGTAAGGCGTCCTGCGAGAACTTTCCCGGAATCCTTTTGACTCGCTTCCATACCTCTGCAAGAGGGGTCTTCCCGTTAAGTGAAGAGCGGCGGGCGTGCTTAAAATATACCGGAACCTAGCCCTAGCCCGACGAAATTCACCGACAGTGAAATCGTTCGGGCGGCGCTTAAAGAGCATGTAGGAAACGCTTCTGTTAGAAGGTCATCTCACAATCGGCCGACCACCACTCCTGTGGTGGTCGGCCAAACGTTCTGGGAATAGTAGCAGGCCCGCGGCGATGAGGTTACCAGAGAAGAACTCAACGGCCTCATCTACCGACCTAAACTCCTCGACTGAGATAGAGAATTCAGTCGATTTCAGAAATGCAGGCCAACGCACACGCGCCACGCACAACCGAGGTGGGATCTCAGGCGGCAGTTGCTCTGAAAGTGATATTTGAATGGGAAAGTGATCACTACCATGGAGGTCATCGACCACCCCTTAATCAAAATCAGGCTGTGCATTCGAAGAGCGCAAAGATAGATTAAAGCAAGACTTATCCGCTGGGATTTATTGAGTAATCCCCCCAAAGAGGATGTCTGTCGTTCAGATCTCCAAGCAAGAGAAAGGGCATCGGTAACCGTGCCACGACGCGGCGGAAGTCCCCCGCATCGAAGTCAGCTGACGGTGGAATGTACGCAGAAATGATAGTATACCTCCTATCCAGGTGAAGCTGCACAGCCACTGCCTGAAAGGAGCTATCTAAAGTGAAAGGATGAACGGAGACATCATGCCGGATGTAAACCGCGCATCCCCCAGCCCGGCCATCTCGTGATGGTGGAGGCGCAAAACCCTTATACCCCGGGAAGGTGGGCAGGGGGCACGCGCCTGGCATGGTCTCCTGCAGAAAAATAGCTAACGTGGAACGGGAAAAGACGAGACGAGCCTCCGCAGCTCCTCTCAGTTGGCCCGGAGTCCACGGCAATTCCTGTGAAGGAATATGCCCTCCAGGCCTAGCTCGGAGGAGACGCGGGGGCCCTCTTCGAACAGAAGACTGTCACGGGAATGGCTGTACGCTTTCCGGAGGCAGAACCCCGGGCGCTGTTGGCCGAAAAATGAGCAGAATGCGCTGTCGCCTTCAAAAACTTATTGGGGGAGGTTGGGCTCGCCATGCGAGTCTTTTCCTCCTTCCGCCTCGAAACCTTAGACGGGCGTTGCGGCTTCGGAGGTAGGGGGAGGCCTCTTTTCGAGGATCCACCGTCTCCGAGCCACTTAGCCCACCACTAGACGTAGGCGAAGGAGCCAAAGCTCCTTTGTTGCTGTCCTTTCGGGGGGCAGCTTTAGGAACCCCGGAAGATGGACTGGCGACCAACTTCAGGGGTGTTGCCTCATGTGAGTCTAAAGACTCGGTGGAGGCGCGAGGCCGTTTCGCCTTACGGGAAGCGGTCACGCTGGGGAAAGTGGGGGAGCCCTAGTTTTAGCCGGGGCTGGGTGTGAACACTTTGTGTCGCTTGCTTTACCAGGGGAGCACCTGGGTTCAGTAGAACCCGCAGAAGGGCTCCGAATGGGCGCGGAAACAACCTTGCTCGTTGGCCTGGATGGGCCAGGAGCAGAGGGTGTCTTTCTAACCATTGAGGCATAAGACGTCCCAGGCAGAGCCGGGCGCGCCAGGACAAAATCCTTAGCCTCACGGAATGAGAGTCGATCCTGGGCCTGAACAGCCAGGATTTCTTTCTCAAGGAGATATGCACCACATTGCTTCGAAGAAGCGGGGTGCGGCTCTCCGCAATTGACACACTTGGCCAAACACGATTTGGACTTATCGTGTGTGGCCTTGGAGCAATTTACACATACTTCGGGTGACCCCAATTTGAAGGTCTACATGAGCGATTCGTATGGCCAAAGAGGTGACAGTGGCACAAATGCCTCTACGCGGTAGCGGTACCAACCGGCACGCACCGACTCAGGGAGCTTGTCACAGTCGAACGTGGCTAAGGTGTAGGGGTGGATCTCGAGGCCCCTCCCTGTTTTCTCATCACACGTTCGACCTTGACCGCCCCATGGTCGGCCAGCTCTAAGGTGATGTCGTCTATGGAATAGTCAACGAGTTCCCTCGCATAAACTACTCCTTTCACAAAGTTCATGGTAGAGTGCGGCGTCAAACTCACCGGGGTGCCATCAAGTGTCTGAAGAGCACTTATCTTGGCCGCCTCGGAGGGATTCGCCGCATTCTCCAGAAGGCTCCCGTCCGAGAAACGGGTCACCTTCGGCTCTCTACCAATTATAGTAGCTAATGCTCTCCTCTGATGGATCAAGTTCTCCTTGGGCAACATGCTGCCATCAGTGAAGTGAATAACGAGGAAGCGTTTGAAGCCAGCGGGCTCGAAAACGCCAGATAACCTCTGAATGAGAGGCCCCGATGTTATCGAGGCTCCACCCTGCGCACTTTTAGTCTTAGTCGAGGGCTCTGCACCCGGTGGGTAGAGGGGCCGAATGTGCCGATATTGGCTTGGTCGATTTCCGGAGCACAAACCCATCCGTCCCCGCAGCCCCCACGGATGGAGAGGAGCCTCGAGTCTTTTTAATATTTTTCCTGTTCTTTTTCTTTTTAAGAGAGGAGGGCGGAGAATGAACCCACTTCTCCCCTCCGCCGGCAGGAGCACCCAGGACAGATGGACCAGCCTCAGCCAGGTCCTTCTTCGAGATGGAGAAGGTCCCGGTAGTCGCAGGGGCACCGGTCGGAGATCTCTCCCCTCCTTGTACTACCTTGGAAACCTGGGCCGTTTGAGGAGGACCTTGCATAGGGGCGGATTCGGGTTCGGTGCTTGGCGCCGAGCCCGGAATCGCCTCCATGGAAGGCCCTACCGTCTGAGGATGGGTTGCCTCTAGGACCCTGTCTATCTCAGGGGGGGCCTCCAGTTGGCCATCCCCTCCATCCAGGACATCGCAGGTCTCGTTGGTAGCATTGTCACTAGTCACGTGGGGAGAGTCACAGGCCTTGACCCCGACAAGGTTCAATATTCTTGCCAGCAGGTCTTTTGAGGGAAGCGACCGAAGGAGGCCGGCTTCCCTCTCCCCCCTAAGGGGGTTTGCCCTACCGAGCCGCTTTACTGGGGAGCGGTCGGCTATGGCCTGCCTGCTGGCTTTCTTAGCAGACCCCTTGGAAAGAAAAGGGGGACTGCGCCTGGAAACAGGGAGGTGCCCGAAAGCACCTCCAGAGAAGGGGGTGAGGGGGAGTCCCATACACCCATAGGCGTAGGAGAGGAGTAAGCCTCCTCTCCGGTTAGAAAAATTGGGAGGGTCCCCTGGGCAAGCCCATGGGGGAAGGGACCTCCATTATTTTGTGGAGCTGCTTGAGGGCGGCTCCTTTGATGAACAAGGGGAAATGGGAAGAGATTTTGGATTTGTTACATTTTCATTCATGGGCATGGTGACCCTATTTGTTCCACAGGAAGCAATCGCTCATCACCCCTCGCAGTAGCCCGCTCTGCAAGGGGTGCGTACAGGACCGGGCAGAGCCAGGTGCCGCCATTTCGGACCACCCCTCCCGCCTGGTGGCCTGGCAGTCCCTCAGCATGGCGGCTCTACCTTGGACACGGCGTATAAAAATAATAGATTGTGAAGTGAGAAGGAAAGGGAATGTGAGGAAGGTATGGGTGGGGATGAAGCAGGTTGTTAAAAAAACACCATCCCAAACCGGAGCTCAGGGATTAGGCAACATTGCCCCCTCACCTCTCAGCCCCGATCCGGGACGGTTGGCTGAGAAGAAGGTCAGCATCTACCCTGTGAAATTAGAGGCTGACCAGAGAAAGTTGTGGGAGAGGGTGTATGAAAAGCGACGAAATAAGATAGAAATACAGGCTGTCTGAAAGGAAGAGAAGAAGCTAAGCTGGGGTCGGACGGGGTGCTGAGTCCCATCAGCACGGCGGCCAGGATGGCATATCGCCGCGCCCCTTACGGGGGAAAGAGAGGGGAGATAGAAGATAGAGAAATATAGAAAGAGAAACAGAGGGAGAAAATGAAAGAAAAAAAGGAAAGTTAAGAGAAAGTTAAAGCGAGGAAAGGGTGTATATTTGTTTGGTGATTTTGATTTCAAGGACTTTTCAAGGTTTTCAAGGACTTTTAAAAAATAATCAAAGATGGGTTTTAGTCATTGTTTTTTTTCTTTAAATTAAAAAAGTGCAATAAACATTATGGGACATTGATGAAGGTGAGGTATTTAAGGGGAAAATGGGTTATAAGCAAAGCATAACCGAAATCAACTCACCAGTGCAAAAAAAGGTATCCGAGTGACAGTCACAGAAGTATAGCGAGCATCCATCATAAAATACAATGCATCCAAAGCATCCAAAATATGTTCACTCACATTAGTGAGTAGATTAACTTAAATATTACTATTTTCCTAATAGACATTAAAAAGTATATAAATAGTGAATTTGAAAAATCATTTGAACAATCACTCAATGATTTATTTTTTAAATTCAAGGACCATCTACCTTTCTCATCAAATTCAAGGACTTTTCAAGGATTTCAAGGGCAAAAATAAATCAAAGGGTTTTTCAAGGACTTCAAGGGCAGTAGACACCCTGGAGGAGTGAGGGAGAGAAAGAGAGCTAAAAAGTGAAAGAGAGAGAAAAGAAGAGATAAAGATACAGAAAAGAGAAATAGAAAGAGAAGAGGAAAATGAGAGATCAGAAAATGATAAAATAAAAATAGAGGAAAAAGAGAGCGAGAGAAAGAACCATAAAAGAAAAAGAAAGGGTGAGAGGGAACAGAGGGGCGAGAGAATATATATACATATGTGTGTGTACGTGTGTGTGTGTGTGTGTAACAAATTATCTCTAGATTGATCAGCCTTGACGAGACCGAGCGGCTCGTAGCATACCCGAGTATTTTGGCCTTCGCCCAGTAGAACGTTGTTGTTGTTGTTGTCAATCGCTCCCCATGAGGGGATGACCTCTGCTCCCTCTCCGACTGGTTGGGGGGATCAAGGGACAGAGGCTTGGATCCGACAGCAACGTTGCCACAATTAAGTGCACCGCATCTTCTATAATTCACGTAATATCCAAACTCGCTTTGACTATCAAGCTATGAATCTAGCAGACACACAACTCTCCGGAACCTTGCCCATTATGCAATGGAGCCAGACCCCCCCCCCCATTCCCCCTTAAAATGAAAGAATGCAATCAATGATAAAGGTCACGACTTCATTTCAAGCACGATGTCGTCGGTTAAATTTAAAGACTTGAGAATCTCAATTAGAAATAATAATAAAACATGAAAAATCAGAGGTTTCCTTTAATCACAAGACCCCCAAACTAACGTCGGTCTTGTATGTTAAGGCAATGCATTATCGGGGCTAAAATTCATTGTTAATATTACACAGGGGAACGATTTGAACAATATTTCTGTTCAGTTCTATTTTCACTTAATTTAGACAGACATTGGCAGGCTCAATTCAAAACTATCACGCTATTTTTTTCTGTACAGCTTACTATTTGACTAAGCACAATAGTATTGTTTGTCCATAAATAATAGGACGTTATATATTGATTACTAATCATAAATCTTGTAAAAGAATATATATATATATATATATATATATATATATATATATATATATATATATATATATATATATATATATATATATATACAGTGGGTGCAATAAATATCCGATACATAGTCAAAAGTTTATTTACCATAGTTACACAACAGCAAAGTAATCGAAAATTGAACATCTTATGTATTTTGTACGTTGAATACAAATTGGTATCATATTGCAAAAATAGTAAAACATTACTATGATTATGATTACGGCAAAAATATCAAACGAACGTTTCAAAAAGTATCCGATACATCTATGAAAACCAGTTAGTATTTGGTGATATGACCTTTCGTCGCTAGTACCCGCTTCCAACCGTTTGGGATATTTACTTATGAGGTTCTTACAAATATTTGTAGGTATCTTGGCCCACATTCGTCTTGGCATATTCTTTTTTTAATCTGTTAAATTTCTTGGGTCCCTTTTCTGAATCTTTAGTTTTAATTCTCACCACAGGTTCCCGATAGGATTTAGGTCTGGCGACTGACTTGGCCATCCCATAACCTTTATTTTCTTCTGCTGAAACCACGCTGCAGTGCCCTTGGCTGTATCTTTTGGATCGTTGTCCTGCTGGAATGTCCATCTTCTTGGCAACTTCAAGTCGTCTGCAGACTGTAAGAGATTATCATCCAGAATCCTGCGATACATCTGAACATTCATTTTCCCTTCAGTAATATGGAGTCTTCCAGGACCTGCAGAGGAGAAGCAGCCCCAAACTATTATGCTGCCTCCTCCAAACTTCACTGTTGGGATGGTATTTTTATGATCATGCGCCGAGTTTTTCTTCCTCCAAACGTGACTAACACTATTCCGCCCAAATAACTCAATCTTCGTCTCGTCAGACCATAGTACAGCGTCCCCAAAACTTGCAGGCTTCTCTAAATGTTCCTTGGCATGAGCATCAAGTTGCATTTTCTGCATAGCCATCTTACTAATTTCTCGGAAAACCTTGAAAAAGTCAGCGATGAACAAGGTGAACGATTCCACCAAGATTTTAAGGTCATGGAGGAACGGTATCAGGGTAGGCGATATATAAATATGTTGGCTGACTAGTGTTGGAGGTATAAATTGTCCACATATTGAACACTACAGGAAAAGCCTATAAACATAATTTTTTGCCTTAACTACTTGCATACACTATGACTTACAGTAACAAAAATAGCCTTTCTATGAACAAAATAAATTTGTACAAACATTACAGTCAAGTAATATTAATTTATTTTCCATTGTGTGTAAATTGTTAAAATATTCTTTAAAATAAGCACAAATTTGTTAGATGCGTTATTTTTATGGTTTTTGATATAAAGCGAGGACGGAGGGGGGGGGAAGTATCCTGTAGCTCAAAAAGTTAAGAGGATACAGAAAAACGGGGGTCATTTTTTTAATTTTAAATTCAAAAATTACCCTACACCTAAATTTTAGGTATCAAAAGTTAATAAAAAAAAAGTGTCAGATCTAAACGAAAATTGTGTTCGCCGCATAAGAGGGGATATTGGTTTGTTTGAGTCCGTGAAAAGAAGGAAGAGTAAAATGATTCATGTGTTGAGGAGCTGACCTTATGTTAAAAGGTTTAGGAGACTTAATCTTCATACATTAGAAAGGAGAAAAGTTTGAGGGGAGTCGATTGAAGTCTTCAATGAGGTAAAAGGTTAGAATAGGCGAGACATAGGCAAGGTTCCTAATTTGGTGAACAAGATAAGACGGGTAGTAATGGATTAAAGCTAGAAAAATTTAGATTTAGGAAAGAGATTGGTAGAAATTTGGTTAACAAATCGAGTGGTAGATGAATGGGATAGACTCGCTAGTCATGTGATAGAAGCGTCCTCCTTGCGGAGTTTTCCGAATAGATTGGATAGATTTTTGGATGAGGATTCAGGGTGAGACTGAACTAAGAAGCAAAAAAATATTTGAGGTATCTGGGGCTGGAGGTTTTGGAAGAGGTTTTAGAAGCAAAGTGGCGAGGTTAGAATAAGTGAAAATTCGCGAAAGGTCTATAGCCGAATAGTCTAGAGATTACTGGGGCGTTCGGAACCGAGAGGAAATACAGCTTAAGTTTATAATACGCCATTTCAGCTAATTGCTCCACAATGTATACTGCTTCCATTACAAAATAGATGATGTTCAATGAAGTTGCGTGCCCTCCCACCTCAATTATTGAAGGCGAGAATGAATCTGCCACAGATTTTCACTTCACCACTAACACTTTTTCAAAACTTTCTGGCGGCGATACCCTCGTTGGTTTTAGGCATTTAAAAAAATCTCAATTGTTATTTTGGACTCGTTGAGGAGCCACGTGTCCGATAGCGCCTCGCGATGGCACAAGGGCAAAGTGCCCTAGGTTGAAAAAGAGTCGCGTTGCTCTCTCTGGGCGAAAGAAGAGGCCCAAGAGAACGAGGCCGACGAAACAAAACAGAGTCAATAGAGCTCAGAATATCCCTAATATTAATAACAAGGGCGAACAGTGTCATTGAAGAGAGACAGATGTTGCAGTTTCGTCTTTGATTCACCAGAGCCAGAAGCAGGGTAGAGCCACATAAAAGTCGGGTTAGGATCCCGAGATCAGACTCTTGCTTTTCTGCAAACTATGTAGTATCATTCGATCAGAGTCCCGGCAACGCTTCTAGCGCCACCAACCGAGGCTCAAATCATATTTGCGGGATGCCATAATCACAGACTTCAAATATGTACAAGAAAACGAGGATGGAGAAGAGGATTTACTAAAGAGACGAGCTGGTTCACATCACCACTTCTCACTCAACAATAGGGTTAAGAGTGTTCTACACTAGTGTTTCCTTAACTAATCTCCGCCGAGGCTTAGTTTATAATAAAACTAATCCGGCTTCGAATCCCCCAAAAAACATCCATGCTAAAAAACATCCATGGAGCCGAGCAAACCCGCTGTGGCTTTTTAGGCTGAACTCCAAACGCTCAAGGTCATTCCCCATCCCCAACTCCCTCATTGAAAGCACCTCAACTACCAATCACAAACCACTATCGCCCCCCCCCCCTTCCCCCTCTTTACAACCGTCTTTTACTCACTTTTCCTTACAACTCGCGTTGTACCACGGCCAGGGGCATCATTGCTGAGCGAAGGTCCCCCAACCCCCCAGCCACGCTGATGACACAATACCGAGACGTTTTAGCATCGCTCCGTCCCCGTAAAGAAACTTAAATGATGTAGATTTAATTTATTGGGCGAGAAGCGGGAGAGGGGTGGGGGCATTATTCAGAAACAGGGTTGAAAAGAAAGTGAAGTTAATGACCAAAACTTAAGTCAATTTGTACAAGCAATCAGCTACGTGTGGGCTGCTTGGCCACGCTAATATGGAGTGTGGTTTTCCGAAGACTTTCCTTAAGTCACTCAGGCGGGGCTGAATAAACATGGCGCCCGCCAACAAGCTGGCTGACAAAAAGGTTAACGAGGTTCGAACCAAAAAGGGAGATCAGAAGAATGTATCAAAGAAAAGCCTGTGTCTTCCAACCGGGGCAAGTTTACTAAACGACAAGATAAAGGTATAATACTATTATATTTGAAGATGAAAAACAACGGGAGAATCAACCCATAAATGCTTCCAAGTGGGATGTACTGCAGTTCAGTGCGCGGCCTCCTAAATCAGACCCTATTCCGAGGTACCATCGCGGGCTAATTTATGTGTAGGTAGCGATCATCAACCATGAAGATTTCGACGACTATTATTATCAACTCGCTGGAAAAGGGGGGAGGGTCATTTGTTCACACCCGCAGGTGACGAGCCAAATCCTGGGCGAGATGAGCGGCGCATCCCGTTACTCCTGCCGAATCCCTCTGACCCTGGTAATTCCTCGAAAGTCATTTCATCCCACCAAAGAATATAAACGAAATCTGGCGCGAAGAACCATGGACGAGAATCGCTCAAATGTGGGCTATTTGCTCGAAGAAACGCCTTCGCATCAGCGCAAAGAGATGAGCTTCCTGTCTACATCACTACGTTAATGGATACCCTCGCTTAGGATGGTTCAGCCATGACTACTTCTACTCAAAAGTCAAGCTCGGAGCTACGGGGCTCCAACGATGCCTCCGAAGCACTCCATCAAACATGATTCACTCTACTTATCCCTTCTCTCTTTACCCTCGACTGACTGCCCCCCTTCCCCTCCGTCCATCTTCTTTCTGCCATTACACACAATCAGACATACACATCTCTACTAACCTTAGAGAGGCTGAGGTCGTTCCACGTGTCAGTACAATATCAAAATACATCTTCACACACTCGCCCTCATGTGATTCACCCTTAACACGTCTCCCCGCATCGGGGATGGAGGCGTAGGACGGGCAACCATTCTGCAGATGACATCTGGAGGATTGCGTCCATTCCCAGTCCGAGTACCTGGAGGAGGATCTGCGGCAATATATCGTCCACGCATTTTCACTTAATTCATATTCGCCCCTTCTTTACATTCTCTCCTTACAAACATTATGGCCGAGATGCTCTCGTTAGTTTTAACAATATAAATTTTTTAAACACTCACAAAAGTCTCACCTCTCCACCCAGAGCTTCATATACACTTCTCTCATTACATTTTCCTTGAAGAATCAAAGGGCGAGGGTGACATTAGCCGCGTCCGTCCCCGCCACCTATTTACAGACTTTCTTTCGCTTCTTTGTTTCAAATAATCATTAATTTATACACACATAACTACCCCCCTCTCCCCTGGTTTTCACAACATCATCTTTCATACAATGATCCACCACTTGTAACAGCCCCGTTTCACGCTTCCTCTCAACTAATACTCCCGTGACCGTCAATCAGACAACAGCAATAGCTTCCGAACCAGAAACATCTACTCGTTAAAAAAACGTTTAACACCCTCTTTCGCCCTTTGTCGGGTCTACACAGGGGCGCAAGAGATTTAAAAAGAGGTTCAAAGGACGACCCGAGTTTCTCTTAGGGCACTGGGGTCGGGAGGGGTGGGGGGCTGCTCATCCAGGTTGTTATATCAGGGGTATTAATCATCCCCCCTTACGGGGGGGGGGAAAAATACTCCATTGATGTCTTAATATTATTCGAAATGAACCCTATGGGTCATTAAAATAGGCCATGGGGTAAAAGGGAGGGAGCCCCTCTTAAGGGTAGTTGAGGCTTGTCGCCAGGACGGTCCACCACACTTGTGCCTGATCTTTTATCCTCACAAAATACTGAGAATTAGTGAAAATGTGTCAAAGGCACATGGTCCTAGTATAGGGGGAGACGGGCATTAAGTTGTACCCGACACCCAGGTGAGTGAAGTCAATCAAATTCACCTACATTTTCTGTACGTTTTCATAACGAACATCTGAGGACCACTCATGTAAGTGAACGTCATTATTTACCAGGTAGTTCAGTAAGCGTACCCCCCCCCCCTCCCTTCCTAGTGGGCACACACAGATGCGAGCGACCCCATGGCTAAAGCAGAGCTCCGCATTGACAAACAACTATTTTTGCCGTTAAGCTAAAAGTGTCCGTATAAGGAAGGGCGTCGATCTCATTCCAAGATGATGCCGAACTGAAGTTGTAGCAAAATCTAGTTGGACGACAACGAATTTCGGTCGTCAATTTGCGAGGCGTCGCGTCGATAGAGAAAAATTAGTACAAAATGACTAGGTCGAAGAAAAACAACTAAATCATTTTCTCATTCTGACGTTCGCCTCTTTGAACGACTGATATGGCTGACAGCCACTTAAGTCAGCTAGCAGCAGCCAGCTAATGAGGCCAGGCCCCTCGAAAGAAGCTGTGAGAATTTGCAGGAGACAAAGGGAAGCTTCTTTTTGTTCATTTCCTTTTCAAAAAGGCCCTTGGCGGGGATGGAGGTAGAGAGTGGTAGTGATCGAGTAACGTAGACGCGGACAAAGGACGAGAGGGCAATGTACAAAGAAGCGTGCACGGCAGCCCTTATCTGAGTCTGGGCTGCGCAAATAAAAAGAGACAGGATGTCTGCCGACATTACCAAGCGCTCCCTGGAGGAGACCCCCACTGCATTATGATACCGACTGCTCCGACTTAATTAAAAAGGCAATCACTTAAATGAGTCCCGCTCTTCTCAGCCATACGGGAGAAAGGCAGGATCATACCACAAACCAAACAAGCAATTTTTATTTAAAAAAAACGAAAAGACGTAACCAGTGGAGTCATCAACCAGGAGGTTTTTGAAAAAAAATAGCTCCCATAGGAGACTACTTGGAGTACATACGAAAGTGACGGCACGCAACTCTCCTAGGCCTGTATGGAGTATTCAAATTCATCCTCCCCTCCTAGTTGAGTCTGAGTTTTTTTTGCAGCTTTTTGGCGCCCGAATCAAGTTTCCTGATCTCTCCCCCATCCACCCCATCGGGAGCCTCAAAATTGACTAGTTTTTCTTTCCTTCCGAAACTTCCCCCATCCTAGTTTAATCCAGCACGCCTCGATTTCGAGTGACCCCCTCACCCCCCCCCATAAACAGCCACGGTGAAATCGGAGTTGGTTGACGCAACCCTGAAACTGAAGCTGGGTTCTCAGCGGTGTGGGCTCACCTCACCCTCTTACTTCATCCAACAAAGAGGCAAGAACTCCCCTGAAGGGGTGTCATCCGTCACCGAAGCCCCTCTTAAAGGTTACCCAGGCTTGTCGCCAGGGCAGCCCCATCAATACTATACCTCTACTCTTTTATCCTGCCGAATCTGGCCTTTCAGTCAGCCAACATTGGGTATGCTTAGTCGTCGGATGGAATCGGGTTCAGATCGACTTGGCTACAATTGTTATATGCTGTACAGGCCCGTGGTTCGGGCCCCCCACATTAAATTGTAAGTGTTTAATGAAGTGGAAGTGGAGGGGGAGCATGGAACGGTGCGAATCAATGTGCCATGCGAGCCGAGCTGATCGACGCCTCAGGCGCAGGCGCTGAAAGCAGTCGTGGCTGAACGACCGAAGCCCTACGTGGCAAAACTTCCGCTCTTCCCCCCAGGACATGTAACCATCAAAGTAGGCCATAGTTCACCGGGTTACGACTAAATATTTCTACTCACCACATAATCGACCCACCTTTTGCAACTCTTCCCACTCACTCACTCTCGCATATTCCCTTCCAAGTTTATTTCCACCCCTCCTCCTTACATCTCCACACTACACCAGAAATGTCACAACTTCGTTTGCACCCCCTTTCAAACCACACCACACTCGAGAGCCTTCCTTCTCCTTCCATACTATAATCTCACTCCCATACACCAACGCTGGCATCAGGATACATTCCACACTCAAACTCACCATTCACCCACAACCTGGTCGTCACTGAGACTTTCTTACGCTTCAAAACCTTGTGGTTGCAATCTACATTTACTTTTAGTCCTATCGCGCATACACACCACGCCAAAAGCTTCCATCAACATTTCCAAATCACCCCTCGCTCTGCAACTAACATCAGGTCTTCCACTATATACCCACATATTCATCAATCTCACACCCATTTCCCTCACTCATTCGTATTTCTCTCAGTAATCCATAGCGACATCACACACCATTGACCCTTTCCCCTTCCACCACATATCAAACCACTCACGCCGAAAGCACACTTACTTCAAATATTAATACCTTTCACGCCATCCAACATCTTCCCACTGACTCCCTACATTCTTAGCACCTACCAATGCTTCTTCACCTTCTTCAGATCCATGAATCCAGTATGCATTATACCTACACCTCTTATCCCTTGTGTTTTTTCCAGCTGTCTCGATGCAAATAATCGACCCACACACACAACCATACCCGCTCCAAACCCAATTTCCTCATCTCCCACCAATCTTTCAGTTATCTTTCTTATATATACACCCAATCAGAACTTATCCATACACCTTGCCGACTACACTCAACAGACTAATTTTCCTGCAGTCCTTTAACCCATTTACTCCTGTACAATGCTACTATCGCAGTATTCTTCGAGTACTTCTGCACTCTTCCATTCCATAAGGAAACCACCACCACTTTTTAGCATCTCAAAATTCTCGTAAAAATCAGGGAAGAGAGACCTAGAAAATCAGATTTCCAGAATTCTGATTTTGACACCTTCAGACGCCAACATGTCAAAAGTTAGGCGTGTGGAGGTGCGACCACATTAAGGAAGTGTGGATTATTCCGATCACAAATGCTATCAGAGCAAATCCAATATGCACCATATATGAAAAGCGGTCGCAGGTAACTCGAAAGGTTTCACAAAAGTTGTTCTTTAAAGACATAATAAACAATCCAAAGCAGAAATAAGGCATTCAAATTAAGGGCAAAATACGCGCCTCAGACAAACGCTCACATGTAGCAATGCGTAGAAAGGTCACACGTTAGAAAGGGAAAAAGCTTCACGATACAAAACTAGCCACTTTGCGGATGTCGATAATAGAAAGCCAGCCAAAAACAGCTCGGGGTACGATTAGAGGTAGAAATGTATCTTTGAAATTTACAGATAAAACCTGGCACCAGTCATAAAAAATGACGGTAATATTTAATAATTATTATTTAGTTGGTTATACTGAAAAAATATGAATTAATTAAATTTCAGAACTTTACTCTTTAAAGTGTAATTCATTTGTAGCCTGCGCCCTTTTGAAATCTGTCCATGTAGCTCACACCCGCCGAATCCATTCTGATAACCAAAACAAGTTTCTTACAGGTCTCTCTTTTAATGCGAGGCACACGTTTATTTACATAATTACTCCACTAAATATCTCTATGTTCTTCGCGAGCAAGTTTTGCTTTCATATTCGATGTTATTCTCTCCTGTCACTGAACCTTGCTATGTGGTACTTCCCGCTACCCTTTCTCCCGTAGTTGGGGTCTCATTTTACCTTCAAGATGCTCAATCAATTTTTAATGTAATTTTTAATCTAATTTCAAGAGATAAACTTAAAAGTGAGCAAAAAAAGTAAAGTTCGGCAGATTATCAAACTTGGCAAATTTATGTAAGAACATAATGGCGCAGTTTAATTTTCTATTACCTCATCTCATACATAATGCCACATTCTTTCGTGTATATCATTATTTTTGACCAAAAGGCGAACCATTTTTGGTGGGATTGTTACACAAGACGAAAAGTGACTTGTGTACAATAATTTTAAACGCCATAGAAAATAGGTTAGGCCTGGGAGAAAACCAATACCCGACCCGAAACGGGGGCCTCACCCCCCCACCCACCCTGAAGATGATTCCCTTGTGCTTTTGGTAGGATAGGAAGAACATAATCCGATTTTAACTTTTTAACCGAATCAGACTATGACCAGAGGTTGACTGTCCTCAGTTGGACCATTTACGTGCAGCACTTGAAGAAGAAAAAAAAGAAGCTAGCATTAATCAAAAAGAGAAGAATGCTCTTTAATCAAGACAACCAGGGACATCATATTCCAACAGATACCATACAAAATATTAACAATCTAGATTGGGAACTAACGTCGAGTCCATCCACCATACTCACCCGGCTTAGTTACCTCCATCAGATTAGTATATTTTTAAGAGTTTATTAGCGAATCACCTGAAGAAGATGAAGAGGCAAACAACGAAGAAGTCGAAACAACATTAAATGAACTTTTTTTAAACCAAAACCAAACGATTTTTACAAATATGGTATTGAAAAGTTAGTAGAAAGATGGAGACGAAGGTGGAAATTATATTATTTATCAGATTAATAAATAAATACTTATTTAAATATAACTTCAAATAGATATATATAATTTCTCTGAATAAAATAATGCTAAACATGGAAATAAATGTCGCATTCCTTATGGGATGACCTAATACATAACTCGATCTTGGGGTTCCTTTTAACCTTTATGTAAAAATTGCATTTAAAAAATCCTACAAATAAATACCGTTATGAGTGATACCATACTCCTCCTTAAAAGCGGTACAGGAAATATATAAATAAACATTGGTAATTATTACAGGTTCAGATTTTGTAGCTGTATTCACCATTGAAAACATGACGAACAAACCCGAAGTATTTAAGAGATCGTTTATTGCTCTCTGTTACCCTTTGTTGGGTATAAGCGACCGCGAAAAAGACAGTGGGAGATTTAAAAGATGCAAAAACACGACTCGACAGAGAGCCCCTGTTTATCTTGGGGGAAAGGGGGTGAGGTCGGGAGGGCGTGGCGATCTTCCAGTTTTCAGGTGACACAGTGTACTATCTGCCCCCTTGTTAGTGGTCGTCAAGTATGAAGAAAACAAGACTTTAAGCACTATAATATGTACTACATAGTTTTTGTAAGGAAATGGAGAAAATCGATAGGTTCAAGTCACTTGGTCCGGATGAAATTTTTTCCGTGTTCTAAAAGAAATCAAGCAACAAAAGTTTTCTTGTCGCTAAAAATGATTTTTTTTGGTAGCCATTGGCAAACGCCACACTATTACTTGAAAAAGGCGAGAAAGAAACCCCAAATAATTAAGGACTAATTCGTTTAACTACTGTTATAGGAAAGATGATTGCGCCGATAAGTGCTGATACAAGAGTCCAACACATTGAGGAGCATAAATTAATGATCGCGACATGGCTTTAGGAAACGGATTGTGTTTAACCAACCTCTTGGAGTTTTCCATACCATGTTTATTATCTACAGGGTGCGATAGGTAACTCTAAAGTCCTCGCATGCGTGTTTCCTGGCGTCAGTTATCTTTTCTTCCTATCATAGTATACTCAGTTGTGCATCGTTTGTGAAGGAAGCAATAAAATGACTAAAGTCAATCCTACGAAATTTGAAAAGGCAACCAACCTATGCTGCTTGGGATTCACGCATGGAGCTCGGATGCCAAGATCTCTGAGTGCTTTGGGGGCCCAATCTAAAAAAGGTGCGGAGAAATCACCAAAGAGTCACGCCGTGAAGACGAGGGTACGGCTGCCCGCAAACCACGAGGGCCAAGTCCTGCCCCTGCTTATCTTTCTGGGTGGCTACATTAAGTGCCTGGGGGAATTGTTCTTACCCTGGACCCAGGAGGTGGCCGCTGGAAAGCCGTACGTGTGGCAGCAGGACTCTGCACCATGTCACACAAGCGAGATGACCCAGTCTTAGCTGTCAGACGATTTCTTTCACTACATCACTCCGAACATCTGGCATCCCAACTCCCAAAATTTCAACCTCCTAGACTATGAAGTGAGGGTGTGGTTGAAAGAGAGACAAATGAGTCTCCAAGCATACCAAGGTGGAACTTAGATCCAGGATCACCATAGTTTTCACCCAGTTAAACATCGGGACCGTCCAGAAGGCGTGCAGCAGCAGGTTCCGAAGCCGGCCGTGGTTGAGGCTGATGGCGATGTCATTGAATAGAATGAAGAGTGCAACAAACCTTCAAGTCTTTAACGTGTAATGTTGGTAAATATATTATTATGTATAAATGAACTTCCCGTCCATTTGATTTCATGTTAAGGCTATGTGACAAATTACCCATCGCACTCTGAATGGTAAACACTAAGCAGTGGGTATTATTTATCTGGACTTTAGTCCAGATTGATGCTAAAGGTGAAGACGGTGGGTATTTCGGAAAAAAATAGAGTGCCACAAGTCTCGGTGCTTGGGCCACTGGTTGTTCATTATGTATTGACAGATGCAGAAATTCTTAGTAGCATTCTAAGTTCGAGGACCATCCTAGACTATGGGCCTGCGTGAGTAATTCTGTAGATATGGTCAAACTCCTATTGGACGTGCAAATAATAGCCAAATGATCTGAGTGAGATCTGACAGAGGTACATATATGGAGCCAAGATCGGATAAATGACTACACTACCAGACTATAATTTGGTGATACCAGATAACAAGATATATCGAGCATTTTTTGTCACGAGCGACCTAAAAATTTCGAAACTGTATCGAGGTCGAAAAGAAAGCGATACAAATACAGGGTTACATCAGACAACAGTTTCAATTTAGAAATCGACAGATCCTCCTTTCATTGTATAACTCACTTTTAATTCCACATTTGAAATATTGTGCACAGGAGTGAAGAGGCTCCAGAAAATGGTGGCTAGGCTCGACTAAATTAATACCAGTATTAGACACCCAAATTAAGAAACTAGTCTAATAGACAACTTATTTTCATTGGAGACAAGAATACAAGGCCAACTAATCACCGTTTACACTTTAAATGGCATTGACAATTTAAGAATATAGGAAGCTATTTTATATTAAGGAAAAATCCTACTCATGGAAATGGTTGCGAGTTAAAAGCAAAAATATTCTCCACTAAATCAAGCGACAATTACTTCTGTTATGGGATAATCAAGGCGAGCAATCGACTGCCAGACCATGTGAAATATGAGTGTAAATGTGTGTAAAACTAGGTTAAACAAAATTTGACATATTTCGCTTTAGGACAAGGCGTTACAATGATTAACGATAGTTTCTTTAATAGGCACTCAAACTTACGGAACCCTCCTCGAATAGGCCGTAAGGCTTTTGAGGTTTCCTGCTTTCCTTATACCATTTAGCTATATTCCTATTTGTGGGGCTTCCCACAGCTTTAACAACCTCTTGCTTCGCTAGCCTAGTCGAACACAAGGTTTGCACCCACGAAGACAATCATATTCACATTCGCGTGATGTTCAATTCTCCCATTATACAACTCGTCCAAATATTCTCGCCATCAACTGTTGACCGCCTCATGGGTTGCAAGTACCCTGCCAGTTTTATCCTGGTCGTTTGCAAAACTATTTTTCCTCTAGTTTATCACCTTTCAACCTTTCTTCGCGAATAAACTTCCTGTTCCCATCCAGATCTTCATTCACAGTCTGTTCATTTGCTGCTTTCTTACTCTGGTTAATCACTCTTTTCACTTTTTCTTTTCGCCTCTTGTAAGCATTCTCACATACCCCCTCATCTTCACTATTAAGCATTTGCAAGTACATCTGCCTTTTGCACTTCACAACGCCATGCTACACCAATTCATCTTTTTGCTTTGTCTAGCTCTACCACACCCACATGTATAATCTTTGCACTACCCACTATAACGTCCATAAATTTCTTCCACATTCGCTTTATCGCCATGTTAACATTTACTTCCCTCTCCCTTATTCTCAAGCATTCTTACATATTCTTCCATCCCACACACACACTCTTCTCTCTCTCATTCAGCAGCCTTTTACTTTTAAGTTTCTCTCTCGTTCTATCTTCCTGACGCCTTATCATCCACACACCAACCAGTTTTACCTTACACAGCACAATCATGTGATCAAATAGTCCCATACTCATACCTATTACAACTTTCACATCAAATACGTCCAGCATCATATTATTTCTTACTACACACATATCAATTATACTCCATATACGTTTATTCACATCCTTGTGCTGAAAGATGTGTGTTCGTCAATCCCAGATTTCTTTCAGCACAAAACCCTACCACACACTCTCTCTCTCTCTAGGTGTACCAAATGTTATCCCATCATGCCACCTATGCGTTCATCCATATCCCATACAACCGATACCCATTACCAATTCAACTAACCCCTCATCCCGTCATTTTAGAACCACTCTTTCTCAGCTTCACTTCTATCATTACTGGCTCCATACACTACAACCAGACGCAGTTTCACAATTGTAAATCTCAACTTAAACGGCATAATTTTCAAGCTCACACATGTATGTGTGACCATAGAGTGCATCCTACCGCTTCGCTGGGAAGCACTGCCAGAGCAGACCCTCTTTAGCCACACCGCCATGCTTCACTTGCCTCACAGGCGGTCCCCGATTTACGGACTTACGGCATTCCGTACTTAAGAACTATTTCCTTGGGCGCGTGAAGAACAACCGTAATATTACTATCATATGGACTGTATAAATATTATCATTACTGTACGCCCTACATTATTTTAACTATAATTATTAATATATAATTACTGTATGGTACAGTACTTAATTTATTACTGTATTATTATTCTTGGCACAGTATTTTCAATTATTTTATACAGTTTATGCATAGAAAGGTAAAGTGCTGTACGTACGTATATGAGCCATTCAGAAGTCCATTCTATAGAAAGCCAACTTACTTACAAATCCGGCTTAAGGACTTTTTCGAGAATGTAACTCATACGTAGGCGGGGGACCCCCTGCATCTGCAATCTCCCCTACCTCTTTTAAATACAGGTCATGTTAGGTGAAGTAAAAATGTGTGGAAAGTACATAAGCCGAGTAAATTTCGAGGTGCCGAAACGCCGCCCATCTTGTCGTGGGGGAACCCCAAGCGCGAGATGACGCTGTCGACCTCCCTCTGATATTATCAAGCAGCTCCGATCCCATAACTAAGATTGACAACCTCTCTCCAAACTGAACGCAATATTTACGCGAGGTGGGGAGGAGGAGGGACAGAAACATCGATTATGGTTGCTAAGGGCTTCCAGAGGGGCTCTTTTTCCACTTCCCAGCCCCAACGCAATCGAGTCGCAGCGAGCGATTTGGGACCTTATCCGGGTCAAACGTGTACAAACGCTGTCTCGAAACGGAATCGCTGAGACGAAATAATCGCCGGCAGGTGGCCTCATTTAAAGTCTTTTAAATGTAACTTTGGTAAATCTATCTGGATAAATAAAATCATTTCTTATATATTTAATTTAAGCGATAAATTACCAACCGCACCATGTACGCCCATAAATTTCTATATTTAACATATTTAATTCACTGAACTTGCTGGGGAGTTTAATGAAACTTCAAGCTAAAAAAATATCAACCAGAACCGTTAGAAGGAGACTTAAAGATCAAGGAATAAAAGGAAGGAAGGCGAGAAAGAAACCAAGGATAGCTTGGGTCAACAGAAACAACGTCTTCAGTGGGCCAAAGAAGACAAAAACTGGACACACGAACGATGATCTAAAGTTATTTGGTCCGATGGTCTGGTACTTACTTACCGCCCCCATACCTATCTTATGCGAGGCAGGACACTGCATAGGCTCCGTGGGTGGGTCTACAGGTCCCTAAGAGATGAGATGTGTGTAGTGAATGCTTGTGTGAGGTTTGGGCAGTCTATGAGTAGTTGTTCGATGTTGTCTGTGTTTGGTCGCATCTCTGGCATGTTGGTAGCGGGGCAAGGTTTATTTTGTTTGTATTCTTGGAGTATAGTGGAGTGACCTGACCCGAGTGGATAGGATTACTGTAGGTTATTGTAGAGGTGTTAAGAGTAATTATCAGTTTTGTAAGAAAGGCTTGTATTTTTCACCCTGGTTGTGTGTTTTTCGAAGTGTGAAGCATGGAGTGCTTCTCTCATGGTAAGGAACTGCATATCTTCATCAGGGTCAGGGAAGATGTTTTTAGGCAGGGGAAGAATGAACCCCACAATTTATGCCACCATATTTTCGCAAGTTTTAGAGCCAGAAATTGTTTCCAAAATACCAGGAAATTGAATTATGTCCATTTCAGCAGGACAAGGCCCCATGCGATAAACTAACCACACCAAGAATTGGATTACCCATAGTGAATGCCCACCACAGAGCCTATACTTAAATCCAATAGAACACGTAGGGGTGGGGGGCGTAGAAAAGCAATAAGAAGCATCACAATTACAAACCAAACGGAACTGTATGAAGAATTAACATGTCAGGAGTGATTAGAAAAAACAAACAAGATGAAAAATTACAAGCTGAGTGGCAAAAGGGTATATATATATATATATATATATATATATATATATATATATATATATATATATATATATATATATAGAAAACCACAGTAATAGGACTAATTTTATATGCGAAACCTGGTTTCATATATAAAATTAGTCCTATTAATGTGGTCTTATCCTTATAGTTACCCGTACGTTAAACAGCACCAAACTAATGTTCGTAATTTTTGTCAACAATTGCAATATTTTTACGTATCTATAGTCAGGATCATACTATTAATTGGAATAGGGCTAAACCTATTATTAAATGTACAAACTACATTTCAAGAAATATTTTGGAGTGTATCTCTATTAATACTTTCCCAAATTTTAATATTAGCCCTGGATTGTTTAGCCTAGATCCTATCATATCTAATTATATTAAATCACAAATTAAAGTGTTTGAAGAATTTGTACCCCCTAGTTAGGGTTTTGATGCAGGTAGCCGTTTTAACCCCCACTCCTTACTATTTAAGACATTGTCTGTCCTGACCTACGTATTCCATGAAGAGGTCTTTTCGAATTAAGACGAAAGCGCTCGGAATCGTTTTTCCATTTTCCTTGTGGGTGTGTTATTTGTCATAATTTTGACTCACGTGCAAGTTGTGAGTTTCTTTTCATATATATATATATATATATATATATATATATATATATATATATATATATATATATATATATATATATATATATATATATATATATATATATATATACAGTGGCGGCAACAAAAAAAGTGACATTGAATATTGGCAATAGAAATCGATACATAAAATCGCTTTCACGATTTTACTTGCCAACAAGCCAATGAAAAGGGGCGGGGCTTATGCCACGAGTGGATGACTCTCCTGAGCTAAGACAACAGAACTGCGCTTTATTGGAACTCACTGTCTCGTTTGAGCTCGTACAGTGAGGTTTTGGTGTACAACGCTCCAGCATGCTGATTTCCTGCATTCGTGCCTACATTTGACGTGCTATAACTTCTGTGCAAGTGGATACAATGGGGCGGAAAAAGCTTTCTATGACAGAGAAAAGCCGTGCCTTGACCCTATTAGAGCAGGGAAAGTCTTTTATTGATGTAGCAGCAGATTTAGGAACCTCAAGAAATACGATTTATCGCCTAAAACGGGCAGCTGAGTTATTGCCACCAGGTACCATACCAAAGAGGAAGGAGGGCACTGGTGCAGCTAGGAAGACATCTCCAAGGACTGATAATATCCTAAGGCGTGAAGTGATGTCAGACCCTTCTGTAACCTCCGCTTCAATCAAGAAAAAACACCCAGACCTCCTCCAGAACGTCGCCCTCAGGACCCTCCGTCATTGCTTACAGAAGGACTTAGGCCTACCGGCTCGCCGCGCTGCCAAGAAGCCACTTCTTACCAAGGCTATGAAGATGAAAAGGCTCAATTTTTGCAAGACCTATAAACATTGGACAGCTGCCCATTGGAAGAAGGTGATGTTCAGTGATGAGAGCACCTTTAGGCTGGTCAGAGGAGAGTCAAAGATCGTGCGTCGTCCCAGCAATGTGTCTCGGTATGACCCAAAATATACCGTGAAAACTGTGAAGCACCCTGATAGTGTGATGGTGTGGGGTGCCTTTAGTGGAAACAAGGGCAGAGGAGGTCTGTACTTCCTTCCCAAGAATGTAACCATGAGGGGGACTAACTATCTCGAAGTTTTGAAGCAGCACATGCTGCCATTTTGGGAAATTCATCGGTGTGAATTTTTCATGCATGATGGTGCCCCTGCTCACAGGTCCCAGTTAGTAAAAAGGTTCTTCAATGATAATAATATTAGTGTTTTGGAGTGGCCTGGTAATTCCCCGGACCTAAATCCTATTGAGAATGCTTGGAATCTGATGAAATCCAAAGTTCAAGAGACAGCATCCGGCAGCATCAAGGACCTGATAGAATCACTGAAGAAGATCTGGGTTACGATCGACCCCACCTACTTCGCAAACCTCGCTGAATCAATGCCCAATCGACTCAGAATGGTCATCAAGTGCAAGGGCAACATGACCAAGTATTAACTTTCATGAAATATTCATAATAAAATATGTAAGTTACATTTTTCTGTTTCATTTTCCCCGAATTGTCACATGTCACTTTTTTTGTTGCCGCCACTGTATATGAATAACGTTACAGCCACGAGGAAAATGAAACAACGGAGAACTGCGAGGCCTTTCGACTAATGGTCCTTTACTGAGTCTGCTCAGTAAAGGACCATTAGTCGAAAGGCCTCGCAGTTCTCCGTTGTTTCATTTTCCTCGTGGCTGTAACGTTATTCATAAATTCCTCACGTTCCTTATTTTCGTGATTCAGTTATACATATATATATATATACTATAAGTCTAATTAATTTCATATGCAGTCATTTGGTTTGAGGGGTGGGGGGGGGGGGCACATTGGTGAGCCAGTTTTCAAGGAGGTTTGTAAAGGGTATGGTCAATCAAGTTAAGGTGAGTGAAAATGTGTATAAGAGGGCGAGTCAAGTGTATCCCGGGATACCAAGCTGCAGCAGCCGTTATCTTGAGGAATGATGCCTCTAGGCTCGGGAGTGCATATGTGGCTATATCGGGTAGACGCGAAGAGGTTCGAATTTTTCAACCCGTGATCCTGTGTTGATGATATTTAAACTCAATTTACAACAAAGCCATGTCTCACAATAGTATTATAATATGAAAAAAAAACTATATCATTTGTATTTTTCTCACAGCATAAAAACTCTTGTTTATATAAACTTACGTCTGGCAGCAGAGTTGGTAACCACTACGGCTGGCGCTGTAGCCTAGTCATTGCTTAATCTTAGTTTTAAAACGTACACCTAAATATAAATCTTTTTATTAGTCCCTCGAGAACAAAATATGGGAGTTTTCAGAAGATCGTGTTCTCATTAAAGCTCGTTATGTACAAAGGATGGAAGAGTGGAAGATTATTACGAGTTCTTTGGAAAGTGGCAATTTATATATTATTGTTGTATGAGGGATGGGGTGTTTGGGATATATTTAGTTATAAATATATATACTATATAGAACATGTAGCAATAAAACAAATTGAATTTAGTGAAATTCTTTACTCTATTTCAAACATTATTCGCGAAACATTTTTACATGATTTTGTTTCAAAATAGAGTTGCCAAATTTACCGAATTTTTGCATTTTATCAGCTAAGTCAGCTTTATATATTTATTTATTTTTTAATCATGGCTATCACAAAAATATTCGTATTAACATTTGGTAATTTAAAAAAAAATATCGCTATAATTGTTATTAAGGCGGAACGTATGAAAATATTGTAATTCTACGGCTTATTATATTTGAATTTTGAAAATATATGCTATGTATTATATATCGTAGATATAATATAATATAGCACCTTCACTAACTATGCTGCCGAAATTTATACTAAAGCTGTTATAATAAAAAAAAATAATGCCAGCTGGGGTTTTGGGACCTTTTGGTTTGTTGAAGGGTGTATATTTTTTTTAATAAATTTTGCCAATCATGCAGTTTAAAACGCTGATTTCAAAAATGAAATATATTTTTAGTCGGTTGGTCCCCCTTTGCTCTTTTTTTATTGTTATGGTAATAACATTGTAACTATTCGGACAATTCTAGCGAAATTTGAAACCCAAATGTTGTTTTACATTCTCTTTCAAATGATATAATAATTGCCAAGGTCCTCGCACAATTAGCCCGGGAATTATTTTGTTTTTGTAATAACACTGTAACTATTCGGCCGATTCTAACGAAATTTGAAACCCTTATGTTGGTTTACATTCTCTTTCAGATGATATAATAATTGTCAAGGTCCACCCAAGTTAGCCCGGGAATTATTTGGCAATAACATCATAACTATTCTGCCGATTCTAACAAAATTTGAAAGTTTTGAATGTCGTTAGGTAATAAATCAGAATAAGTGAGAGCACTTGACTTTTGGTCAGCAGACTTTGTTTGGAGAAATGGATGGTTAAAAAGTTATGGTTGGGTTGGGTTGTTATTTTAAGTTAACAAGTTAGTTTAGGATATTTGAAGTAAATATATGTAATTTGAACATATCTATTGAATATTTAACATATAAATGAAATTAACGTTTAAATTCCAAAATACACTGACTGCAAAATCTTCCTGAATAGGTCCGTATCTCCTATGTGACAAAAATTCTCATATGCAACCAACATGGAGCAATGAGACCCAACACGACGTTTGTTTGACTGTTTCAGTAAATCCCATTCGCTCTCCATTTGCTGAGTGTGTGTTTCTCCCTCTGAATGAACGAAGTCGACACTCCCTCCGAACGACAGTTTTATGTTTGAAATTGCACCCCGCAATATCTGTTATACGGCTGTACGACTTCCACATGTCGCTTACTATTGGTGTTCTGGATTGAATGGAAAGTTTAATACATTCCTCTAATATCTGACGATTTCGTGAATGGATAGTATAAAGTTGAGTTAGGTTAGAGACCACAAAATTTTCAGATTCCACATCATCCATAATGAGTAAATCTTAAAAAGAATATTATATATACCAGACAATGGCTTCGCCACTTCCCACCTTGCGCTTCGCTACTAAGATTAAAATCTAAAAAAAAAGCAACCATGGTTAAATTTTTATAAATTTTCTGAACTTCGCCAATTATAATCATTTTAAAAAATAACTTTAAACTAAATTTCCCCCCTTTCAAAATATCACGTTGCTAAAATATAGTTATAGAAGAAGATATATAAAAGTTAATTTTCTGAACTTCACCATTTGTAATTCTTTGGGTTTTAAAAAAATCACAAAACTTCGATACTTATATTTATTTCTGAACTTCACCATTTTGTTTTTTGATATTATAAAATAATTATTAGAAATAACTTTGATAAAAAAACATAAGTCATAACCAAACTAAGATGAAATTATTATTCAAATACTAAAAAAAACTCCCTTCTTAAATTATAGTTAGTGATGATGATGATGATGAACACATGTTAACTTAACATAACCCAACCATAACTTTTTAACCGTTCGTTTCTCCCCTCAAAATAAATTTCATCTTTGAAATTATCGTGTTAACAAAACCAAAAGGTCCGGGGGTTTTTAAGTTTTTGTTTAGGCTAGGTTAGGTTTTGTGGGTCCTTTAGGTTTGCTTTTAGTAAATTCTCTAAGGCTTTGTGTGCGATTTTTCCGGCAGGATTAGAACTAAGGAAGAAGCCTATTCTAGCAAACCTACCGTGGCATAGATCAAAATAGCTTATGTTACAGGGAAGCTAAGTACTTCAAAAGACCATTCGATCCATTTCAGTGGAAGTACTCATGTCATTATATAAATTAAATATCTACAGTCCTACTGATAAGGAATAGGATAGTAAAGATGAAGTCTCTCCCCACCCACCTCTCCCACCCGATGACGGGTTCGATAAAGGGGAAATATATACCTTGGAAGTGTTTGTAGAAAAGACACATCCTGGAAATTTTACAGAAAAGCAAAAACAACTTAATATCTACATACTTTAATCTTTACATAAATTATTTTACGTCATAATCTTACAATAATAATAACCTGTGAGAAAATTATTTACATATTATAGAGGGCATTTTACACATCTATAGTTACGGCATGCTATTCTTATCTTAGTTTTAGCAACATATAATGTTTTGTCACTCGTAATTTAATCGATGACATCATTTTGTCCAGTTTATTTTTAAAAGTTTCTACTGATTTGCTGGCCACTACTTCTTCAGGCAACTGATTCCAATAATTAACAATTTTATAGGAAAAAAAGTCTCCGCATATATTTGTTCTGAATACTGTTGTGATACGATTGTGATACTGTTGTGATACGATGAATTTGTGTTCTCGCATATGTCGTTAATCTGTAGAATTAGTAAAGCTAAATATGTTTAAATAACATACCACCCCTAAACTTCTACATCGTAGTCGAATTATGGTGAGGGAATGGGTATTGATCAAATATCGGTGCCATCAATCTCTCTTTTACCCCGACTTATGCCGTCACAACGTCAGGGGAAATAATAGTTCGAAGGTTCGGAAACTATTACTTTCAAGTGTTAATAACTCGAGGTAACTAGGGCTTTCCTCGCCGAATAAATAGCAACACAATTTAGAAAGGCCTAAAGAATAAATTGAAAGTAATTTTTCTGCAAAAACGATGACCTAACTAAGTGGGGCAACTGTGCACTGGAAAAAGTGCTAAAAAAAAAGAACCACGATACAATAACCACCACCAAGAAAACAGGAGGTAGGCCAAAATCAGCAACAAAAGATCAATTACATACATGATCAAATCTGCTCTCAAGAAAATGAATCAGATACTCATCGCAATGGAGAATCGCCCAAAATTTGAATATTGCTAAGTTATGTGCGACAATGTAGCAAAATAGCAGAATCTAAGAGCAATGAAGCGGATTACCAAATGAAGAAAAAGCGATAATGTGAAGGATAAAAAAAAACAAAGCTTGCTTAATAATATTTCAGTTGATGGTGTTAAGATAGTATTCACGGATGAGGAGTTTACACTAGAAATTCCCCAAATGACGTGTGCGGACGTGATCCAAAATGTGATATTCCATTGTATTGTGAGACGTCAAGATTTTAAAAAATCGTGATATCTGCACAAATTTCTTGGAACGGTAAAATACGTTTTATTGAAACAAACGACAAAAGTGAATTCCATAAATTACATGGAATTTTTAAGAACAAACTCGGTGCCAGATGGTCGTCGTCTCTCTCCAAAGAAATTATTGTTGTAAAAAAAATGAGGCACCGTCCCATACACGCAAATGCCACACAGGTGTTTCTGAATAATAATAATGGTAATCATGATGATGATAATAATAATAATAATGCATCCAAATTTATAACGAAAAATGATTGGCCTCTATAAATGGGGAAATGTAACCCGATGGATTATTCGATTTGGGAGTCGCTAAACTAAAGGACAAGGTTTATTGTGAGCAGCGCGAAAGATTTACTGAACCTCAATTGAAAAACAAAACAAAATACTGAAATTATGACAAATGACATAAATGAAGTGCAACGAAGCTCTGTGAGGAAATGGAGGCAGATTAGTTTGTCCAATCGATCATTTTTAATTAGCTAAAAATAAAAAATGTTTTTAACGAGTTATTCTTTTTTATGCTCTGAGAAAAGTATAAATGATAGTTTTTGCTCTTTTGAGTATTGTGAGACAAGAATTTGAGGTAAATAGAGCTAAAATAGTGTCAACCTAGGCCAGCGAATCTTTGAGGGGTTCATCCAATATATCCTCCACACATTTCACTTCTTTCATCTTCAAGCATCCTTCCAAAATTTCTTATACGATGGCCTCGTTGGTTTTCGTTAAATGTTAAGTAACAACGACAGAATCGATAAACGGTGAACAAATAAAAGTATGGAGGGAATAATAAGAATATATTAACAAATATCACATTTGCGGCCCCCAAACACCCCATCTAGGGCAAGGGTAACCGGTAAAGGGCGGATTAGGAGAAACAAACGAACGAAAGACCGTATCAGTGTGACTGTAACACCTCCCACCCCGACCCCCACACCTAATTCTGACGTCCTGAAACCCGTCTACCATGAAATAGGACGCGTAATTAAAAGCCCAAATAAACATTTCTTATCTCCAAGGGACGACGGCTCGCTCGTCGGGGAGGAAGAGATACGGAAGGACCTTTGACAATGCAGCCCTCATTCGTCTACTCCGTAATTCCGCTGAAGAAGTTTTCGGCGTTAAAGAACAAATTAGTGCGGGAGTCCACCGAAATGCGACGCTTTTCAAAACAGCCACAGGATGGGGAAGAGGAGCGGAGATTTATTCTTTTAGCGCTAATCTGGCGACTGCCTACTAGGGCATATTGTTGTCGTAATCATCACATAGCCGAATGTTAGGGTAGATAAAAACCAAACGAGAAAAAAGAAACAAAACAAAACAAATTAAAGAAGGAAGCACGCCCCGGGTCGAGGGGAGTACCGCCTCCCATGGCACAGGAAAATTCGATCAAAAGCAGAATTCAAATAAAATGGAGAACAGCCTCCTCCAAAGCAGCAAATATTTCCAAAGTCTGTGCGAACGAACTCATCCCGAGTATAAGGGGCAAGCGGTAGCGACCACTCTCGTCCCTGTCTGGAAGAAAGGTGTCCTCCGCTGTCCAAGAAAAAGGCTAATCTAATATATACCAATTTCTCCATCAAATTGCACAATCAGGTTTGAGAAATTGGACTGAATGATCTCTTCCCGGTTTGCGAAAAGCGATCACAGTAGTGATTCGTAAGGAGTCGGGGAGGGGGGGTACCCATTATCCAGATCCTATTAAACAAATCTAGCAAAAATGCCATGCCTCGCTCACCTAGGTGTGGAAGTATGGTCTATGGGGCATAGTCCTGATTAGGGAGTGTCCGACCATAAAAAGAGAGCAGAACGCCACTCAATCAACGTAAACCTGTCACCCAAGGGATATTCGCTTCTGGATGGAAATACCAGTCGGCGGCCTTCAGCGATATCACGACGTGCATTGAATGCCTGCAGAACAGCCAGCATCTCGGCTAGATAATATTGAGAAAGCGGTTGCGAAAGACCACAAATGACGCCGGGTCCTAGTCTAGATTGTGGTCATGTTCTCCTAAGGAACCTCATGTGGTAACTTGCTCCGAATCCTTTTGACTAGCTTCTACACCTCTGTAAGAGGGTTGATCCCTTGAATTTAAAATTTAAGACTAAGACACGAATGCCAGCATGGAAGAGCGGCGGGCGTGCTTCGAAATATACCTAACCCTTGCGTTAGCTCGATGAAATTCACCGAGAGTGAAATCGTTCGAGCGGCACTTATAGCGCAAGTAGGCATATCACTTCAGTTTGAGGGCTGTCTCACACTCAGCCGACCACCGCAAGAGCGGAAGGCGTGCAAAACAACCAGACGTTCTAGGAATAGTAGAACGTTACCGGAGAAGAACTCGACGGCCTCACCCACCGACCTAAACTCCTCGCCTGCGAAAGATGAATCACTCATTTCCTGAAATGCTGACCACCACGCCTGTTCCAAGCAGTACAGGGACGTTTTTTTCAGGAGGCAGCGACCCCAGAAAATAGTAGTAAAATGGAAAACTGGCCACTACCATGATAGTAGTTATCGACCACCTCCCACCGTCAAAGGAAATTTCAGTGAGTAATATGCACTCAAAGCTTTGCTCGGAGATGCGAGGCTTCTTCAAAGTGAAGACCCTCACGGCAATTTCCGTATGCTCCTGGGAAGGCAGAAATCCAAGCGCTGTTGGCCAAAAAGGCGCTGTCGCCTTCGAGGACTTATCGGGGAGGTTAGGCTCGCTATGCGAGTATTTTCCTCATTCCAATCAACACATAAACCTGCAGGCGGGGTTCCTCATTTGGAAGGTTCAGCGTCTCATAGTTCCCGATGTAGCCTAGGTGGGGGCGTAGGAGCAGAAGGTTCTTTGGTGCTGTCCATTCGAGGGGCAGCTTTGGGAGTCACCGAAGAAGACCTCATGAAGTTTGGGGGGGGGTTACATCCCATGAGTCTAACACCTCGGTGGAGACGCGGTCGCTTCGCCTTGTGGGAACGGTCACGCGAGTAAGGTGGGAAGGGTAGACATGGTTTTAGCTGAGGCTGGGTGTGAATCCTTTGTAGCGCCAGCTCTACTATGGGACCGCCCGGTGGGGTAGGGTGTGGTGGGTACAATCCGTAGAAGGGGTCCGAATAGGCGCGGAAATTACCTTGTTTGTAGTCCTGGGAGAGCCAGGGGCAGAGCGTGTCTTTCTTAACATTAAGGCAAAAGAAGTCACAGGAGCGGTAGGCGCGACCGGACCAAGTCCTCAGCTTCGCGAAATGAGACAATCCGCAGCCTGAACGGTCATAATTTCCTTATCCAGGTGACACGCGCCACATTTCTTCGAAGCAGGGTGTGTCTCTCCGCAATTGGGACACGTGGCCATACACTATAAGGTCTTATCGTGTACAGACCTAGAGCGACTTAACACATAATTCGGGTAAACCCGAATTTGCACGACAACACAAGCAATTCGAATAGCCGAAACGGTGGCAGTAGTAGCATCTCCGCGGCAGTAGCACGAATGCCTTCACAGGGTAGCGATACCAACGGGCACGTACCGACTCAGGAAGACTGTGACGATCGAATGTGACTAAGAGTGTAGCCCCTTAAACTCTAGGCCATTTCTTGTTTTTATCATTACATGATCGACCTTGACTGCTCCATTGTCTGTTAGCTCTTCAGTGATTTCTTCTAAGGGAGCTAATCATGGCCGGTTCATGAGGATCCGAAGCATTCGCCAGAAGATTCCCGTCCGAGAGACCGTCACCTTCGGTTCTCTACCAGTGGAACTAACTAATATTTTCCTCTAATAGAGCATGCAGCCTTTGCCAACATGGTGCCATCTGTGCAGAGAATAACCAGAAAGCGTTTTAAGCCAGCGGGCTATAAAATGCCACGTAGTGTCTGAATGAAGGGCACCGACAATCCAGCTCCGCTCAGCGGAGCCTGGGCCCATAAACCGAGGGCGCCTCGGAACCAGGTTGCCGATCTAGGCTTGGACGCTTGCCGAAGCAGCAGCGGACTGTCCTTCCCCGAGCCCCAGCGGAGGGAGAAGAATGGATCCCTTGTCTTGCTCGATTTCTTCTCGCATTTATTTTCTTCTTTGGAGAGGGCGGGGAGTGAACCCTTTTTCTCTACCCGAGAAAGTGTCCCAAGGCTGGACGAACCGACCTCACTAAGATCCTTCTCCGAAATGAAGAAGGGCTTGGCTGTGAAATGGCACCAGTCGGGGGAGGAGGTCCCTCCTCTCATGGCGAGTCGTCGGCGGCCCGAGCCGCCTCAGAAGCCTGCACCAAAGGGTCGGACACAGGTCCGCCCTCGCAGCAGGTAGGGACCTCATGGGACTTGGCTAATAAGGTCCGGTAAAAGGACGAGCAGCCAGAAACTGTGGATAAAAGAGCATGTTCAGAAGGGTGTAGGCGAGTATTTAATAAAGAGGTAGAGATAGGCGGGTTCACTAACGAGTAGGGAGAGTGATTACCTATTATTATTATACCCGGGCAGTTGAAGAGGGCGCCAACGAGTGTAGAAAGAGTGACAGTAAAAGGGCTGAATACAGGGTGAGAGTTGGTACAAAAAGACGAGGCAGGGGTTAGAAGAAGAGGAGGGGAGGTTAAGCTGGGGCTGGACGGGGCGCTGAGTTTGGTGAGAATGGCGAACAAGAACAGACGTCGTCGTTTCCCTTACATGGAAGGCCCAAGTGACGAGGCCGCATCTTACCCCTCTAAGGGGACCGAGGCGGCGTGTTCTTTGGCGGACACCTGAGAAAGCAAAGCGGGACCCGCCATAAGTAAAGACTCGCCTTCCTCACAAAGAGCAAACCAACGAACTAGTCAAAAAATGGAGAGGGACAACAGCCCCCTCCACTAGAAGAGTCTTGGTGGGGGGGCCCTGAGAAAGCCCAAAGGGTGGGCAATTTAATCAGAAGTGGAGCTCCAAATTCAGAAGGTAGGAGGAGAGCCCATCTACCTATCAGGGTGGTGCTGTATCTAAGATCGTCGTCCGCCCCAGCATCAAGGTTGGACGAGGGTTGAGAGAGGGACGTAGTCCGAAATGCTGAATAAGAACGGTTGAATACTTTGGAAAGCCCGACAACACACGGTAATTTCATCAGCTTGTGACCAATGAAAAATGAAAAAGAAGGGGGGGGGGGAGTCTACCACCTATCCTGTCTCGGGTTTTCAGGCTTTTCAGGGGTCCTCCTCCCTGGTTGCGTTAAAGAAATGGCGCTTGTAACCTAGGGCAGCGCTACAGACCGACCAGAAGTTACCCAGTGGCCGGTCCTTTCCCAAAGGTCGCAGCTTCCAAGTAGGCAGCCACAGAGGCAGGGCGACGACAGAGCGAATATCCTTAATAGGACATAATAATCCTCGACACGAGGGCCAGGATCTGAAGACCTGTTTTGTCAGACCCAGGGAATTCTAGTTGAGAAGGGTCGGACGTACCTATATGCCAATTGCGCCATTGAGTAGGGGCCCATAAACCTGCTAGACCCGACCCATAATGGGCCCCCACATTATTGAAATGCCTGTAGCCTTAGGATTGTCAAGTTACCAATTACTACAATTATAATATTGTGTTTTTAAATGCTGATGAAATTGTAACTTCTGACTAAATTTCTACTATAACTATTACTCTCACTCTAAACTGTGAGGCAAGACTGACTGGACCCAAGGTCCAGTCCAGTAGTCACTCTAGCAAGAAGAAATATTTATTGTGTTCCAGTCAACAGCTTAGAATGGTATCTTAGAAGTTATAAAAAATTTCTACTTTAGAGGATTCCCAAATGAATATTTGTTTTATGAAACTATTGTTATTAGCCTACTTGTTTGTATTTATTTATTGCTTTTACCCCGTGAAAGTTTTTATTAATTATAGCCTAGGAAAGTGAGGAAAACTAAACTAGACCACCCCAGCCTAACCTAACTAGGCTAACACTTAACCTAACCCAAGTACTAACCTATCCTAACTTAACTAAGTTAGCTGGTTAGGATTACAAGGAAAATAAGTTCCCTAGAAGACCTTACGGTCCATACAAGAAGGGTACTTTTGGGGCAATCCTCGAAGGTGTTTGTTGGGAACCTCGAAGATCACTCGCGAGGATCTTAAAGGCGATTTCGCAAGACTTTATCTAGTCTTGACTTGAACTGGTCAACAGATTCACTGTTGACAACTTCCGTCGGAATTACGTTCCAACTACCGCAGATACTGTAAGTGAACAATTTTCCACACAGATCACGGTGGTATCGCTTCAGTTCCAGTTTAAAGCCGTGATTTCTTGTTCTCCCCATCGCCTACCTGGAAAATATCCCCGTCGTCCAGTCTGTCGAAGCCTCAAAGTATTTTAAACACTTCGATAAGCTGACCATGTAGTCTCCGGGTCTCCAGCGAGAACATATCTAATTCCCTTAATCTATCTTCATAACTTTTATGTCTGATAGAGGGAATCAGTTTAGTTGCCCTGGCTTGCACGCGTTCCAATCTCGCGGTGTCCTTTCTAAATGAAGGACTCCAAAATTGTACGGCATACTCCAGGTGCGGTCGGACGAGGGAGTTGTACAGACACAGTACTATCTCCTTGTTCCGAGATCCAAACTGTCGCTTTATATACCCTAACATCCTTTGGGCTATCTTCTCCACCTCAATACACTGTTTCGAGAACTTGAGGTCACTCGGATAGTTACACCCAAGTCCTTCTCAGTGTCGGTGGATTCGAGAGCAGTGCCCTTAAGGATATAGGGTGATTGGGGATTTCGGTGGCCAATATGCATCACTTTGCATTTGTTTACGTTAGAGGGCATTTGCCACGTATCAGACCACTCTCCAATTTTTCGAAGATAATCTTGCAGGCGGGGAGTATTTCCATCCTTTGCAACGTTCATACCAAGATTGGTATCGTCGGCAAATTTAGAAATCTTGGCAACCATGTCACCGTCCATGTCGTTGACGTAGATGATGAATAGTAGTGGTCCTAGGACAGAACCTTGAGGCACTCCGCTACTAACGGGCACCCACTCAGAAGCCTGTCTTCAGCACCATCCGTTGCCATCTGCTATTTAGCCGGTTCTCTATCCAGCCTGCTTATCAAAGGCTTTCTGAAAATCTAAGTAGACCACATCCACAGCCTTGTCCCGATCGTGCTCACTGAACACGAAGTGAAAGAATTCCACAATGTTCGTCAGGCATGACCGTTGCCTTCGGAAGCCGTGCTGAGAACTCCTCAGTAGCAGCTTTGACTCTAAATGCGACGTCATTTTGTCCACCATCATGCTTTCCATGAGTTTACCGACTATCGAAGTCAGACTGATAGGTAGGTAGTTCGACCGTTGGCTACGGTCTCCTTTCTTGAAGATAGGAGTCACCTATCTTCTTATTCATCTTTTCCCCCTATCTTCCTTTGTTATATACTGTTTTGTTTTTATCTTTTCCACGAGTCTTCAACAGCCTCGCACAATTCTATCCTCGCGTTAGTCAGTCCAGCGCGTAGATCTGCAAAGCTTGCTCTTCTCAAATCAAGTTTCCTCGATTTACTAGTTGCAGGCTCTGCCTTGGGGACTTTGACTACAAATCTAATTAGTCGGTGGTCACTGCCACCGAGCTTTTCGCCAACAGAGAAGTCCTCAACGATGTCATCCTCAGAGGTGAAAACCAAGTCGAGGATATTGTCTCCTCTCGTTGGATCTCTCACCCATTGAGTCAGGAACTCGTTGTTCGCGAACTCCAGGAGTAGTGCCTTTTCGCCACAGGGTTCTCTCGTTTGCCAGTCAACTTGTGTGTTGAAATGCCCATGACGATACACATTCTGTCTTCGACAAGTTCTCCTAGTAGCTGGTACAGATCTGTACTTTTCAACGAGTTGGGCAGGAGGTCTATAAAGCACCAGGGTCCTGTATTTGGCAGGACCTATCTATAAGTCAACACCTAGTAGTTCATGGTCGGATACGATGTTGCAATCCGTCGAGTTGAGAGTATCCTTGACATACAACATCACACCGCCACCCTCTCTGTCTGGCCTATCTTTCAGGAAGAGCTGGTAACCGGGAATCGTGAATTCACCTTCAAAATCTCGGCTTGAGGTTTTTATCCACGACTCCGTTATGGCCACCATCTCAGGTTCCTCTGTTACTACGAGGCCACGGAGCTCAAGAAACTTATTCCTGTAGGACTCTCTCGCTCTTCCGTTTCCCGACTTCTTTTGTGTGGCAGTGCCCCTCTTTGCCACATCTAAGAACGTCGTTCCAGGAGTGACACGGGCATACTGTCTTACGTCCGCCTTCACTCTGGGTCGGACGCTCCTCTGCGTCCACTCTACGACAATCTGGATTAAGTTACAGAGTACAGCCTTTCCCTTGAATGAAAGGTAGACTTCGTCCCTTTGGTAAAGGTCGTTTCGACCGTAAAAGGTGCGGTAAGGGTCCAGAAAGATGACCCCCTCCGTCGTACAGAGGTCGGACAGGCGCTGGTTCAAGGTCTTTTTCCATGAGTGAGCTGTCCGGCTAGGACCTCTTCTTGGGAGCATCCCTACAACGACCGGTCTGCGAGTTTTGAATCCGCAGTAGTCCACGGCTCTCATGACCTTGCTGAGAATTTTCTCGCTGCGGCCTACTTTGCCTCCTCGGAGGTAGAGGTCATTTCCACTCACCATCAGGGCAACGACTGAATTCTCGGAGATCTGAGATTTCTCAGCCTCTACCCTGATGTCGTGGTTTCCCCGTCCTGACTGGCAGCATACCTTCACACTAGTGCGAAGGCGGGCCGCTAGCAGGGGCTGCAAACCTCGTGCTTGGGAATTGCCCACAAGGGTAACCCTCGGACATTTCCATGCAGAGGTTTGAGGCTTTCCTTCCGGAAGCGAACTCTCGGTTCCCTCTTTCTTCTCCATATTATTTTTCTTGTTCTTTTTCTTCTTCTTCTTTTTCTTATTCATCTTTTCCCCCCTACCTTCCTTTGTTATATACTGTTTTGTTTTTATCTTTTCTTATTCTGCTTCTACTTTATCTTCTGCTTCAACTTTCTCTTCTGCTGCTTCTACTTTATCTTATGTTTCAACTTTCTCTTCTTCCTGTTTCTTTCCCTTCTTTTTCTTTGAGGTTTTATCCGCAGCATGCAGACCTATCTTTGGGGGTAATACTGCAGATGCAGTGTTTACTACAGGGCTTGACGTTAGCTCTGCTATCCTGACCTCTAGCCTGCGAATCAGTCAGGCGTGTTCCGATTCCAGGCTGTTTATTTCCTCCTCCAACTTCCTAGACCTTTCCCGGAAGCCCTAAATGTTTCTTTTAGCTCCTTGATTTGGCCGTTTAGAATACAGTCGGTCCTTTTACTGGCCGGGTGGCATTTTGAATAACACCCTTCCGGAAAGTCCACGCACCATTTATCTATCTGGCATATTGCGCACGTGTATTTGAGTGCTCTTGGTCCTTTCTTGCCGGTCATTTTGAGCACTTTCTCTCTCTCAAAACTTTGCGACCAATCAATAGTAAAAAAGGGGGTGGCGATTTCGCCCCGCGTGAGTCGCTCCCGCCTATCCTTTGGAGACTTTTCAGATCTTTCAGAAGGCACGCTCCATGTGCTGCTGTTCACCCGACCGAGTCGTCAAACCTCCGCGTGCCGTGGCTCCCAACCAAGCAGCACTGACGGTCCCCGAAGGGGCCATCCCTTTCTCACCAGGTGAACAACGGAGCACGCCCCGTACTAAACTCCTACTAGTTCCCTTCACGACGGCCAAGATCTCGGAGCAGCGTTCAATGGATATCCCGCCACACCAAGAGACTCGACCCAAGGCTTTTTATTGGCCTAGCAACCAACCTGGGAACAAAGGGCCATCACCTCGGACCGATGCTACCAGAGGCACCCGTCAACGGTCACTGTGAATGGTCAATAATTACGCGCCAAGGAAGGGATTAACGGGGCACTACCCTCATCCCATTCATCGTGCCCCAACGCTTAGGACAGCTCTAGTCCTAGTCTATCGCAACCAGTGAGCGTCGATTGGCGTTGTTTATAGAGGTTCCAAAGCCTCTCTTCTGACGCATGAGGTAGCTGCCAGGTCCTTATATGTAGATAGAAGGAAAAACGGGAAAGCTTGACACGATAGAAGTAGGCTTCTTTTTTTTTTGTATACGTGGTAGAGTGGATAAAAGTAAAAAAGGAGAAGGATAGATTATAAAAAGGAAGAAATGACGCACTTAGTCTGGAACCTCGTTTCCGACCAAATCGACAAGAAAAGCCCTACCTGGGGTACTCAGAAGAGGTACCCCCTGCCGACATAGCTCGAAAAGTCAAAGGTACACACAAGCTCTCTTCGGGCGACAAGGGGGCGTCACCTTTCCCTCTACTTTAGAGAGAGAGAGAGAGATTAGGTAAAAGCTGAATTGGGTTAGGTTGGTTAGGGTAGGCTAGGCTGGGGTTGTTTAGGTTTCTTCAACATTTAATTTACCTACCCTAAAAGTTAGGTTAGGTCAAAACAATGAAATGTGTTAATTTTAAAAGAAGGAACTATAAGTCATCAATTTTTGTACAGTCACACTACTAAGTGTTGTCTCAGACTATCCAGACTGTACTTACACTATTTAAGGAACAAAGTTAATATTAAAGTATTTTATACAAATAGCAAAAGTATTAGAAATAAAATATTAGAACTCTTATCTTATATAACTGCGGAGAGTATAGATTTTGATTGTATTACTGACCCTTGGGTGAGTGAGTTTAATAAGGATAATAGCAAGGAGTTTAAAATTAATAGATATAATTTATTCACTTTGTCACTAGTGGTTTCAATGACTTGAGTAACTGTGACAAGATACTGAAATTCCATGAAAACAGTACAGAACTCAGACTCTCTGTTCAGTCATGGTTATTACAATCCGTAGAGAAAGAATGTATCGATACTAAACTTCGTAAGCAGCTAAAAGAAGAAAGAAAATATTACCAAGCAGTACTCCGTAGTGCCATTGAAGTCATAAAGCTCTTGGCTTAACGTAGACTAGCATTCCGTGGAGATGATGAAGTGTTTGAATCCTCTAGAAATGAAAATTATATGGGAATTTTGGAATTGATTCCAAAGTTTGATATTTTTTTGCAGAACATATTTCTCTTTATGGAAACAAAGGAAGTGGGACAACAAGTTAGCTTTCTTCAAGAATATGCAATGAACTTATGGGTGAAGATGTGTTGCCAACTATATGTGATGAAGTTGATGATACTAAATACTTTTCAATGTGTATCGATTCAACACCTGCTGTCAACCATATTGATCAACTGACTATAATCATTGTACTATACATCAAGAAGAGTGGATGTACTGTAGAGAGATTCTTGAAGTTTCTTCCCATTCTCAGCCATTCAGGCGAAAGTCTTCAACAAGATGTACTGAAAACTCTCGATGAAATGACTTTCTATTGATGACTGCAGAGGTCAAAGTTATGATAACGCTGCAAATATGTCAAGGAAATATGATGGTTTAAAAGCAAGAATTAAGGAAATAAATCCATTAGCAGATTACATTCCATGTGCAGCACATTCTTTAAATCTAGTTGGGATTTCCAGTGTCAACTGTTGCCTGGATGCTTGTAGTTTCTTTGGGCTTGTGCAGGAATTATATGAATATTAAGTTGGATCAACAGAGCGCTTGAATTTACTAACAAAGGGATTGTCACCTAATGAAAATGGTAGAATTCTAACCCTAAAATCATTATCATCCACACGTTGGTATTTCCATTCTGACTCAGTGAAAGTACTGCACATAAATTACTCTGACGTCTATGCTATGTTAAATGAAATTGCAGACAATGAAGAAGTAAAAGGAGATGCTTGACTTGGTGCATCAGTTTTGGCAGAGAAAATGTGCCTTCTTGAAAATGTATTTATGTGTGTTCTTTGAAACAAGATCCTACAGCGATTTCAACATGGCTGTATCATTGTTTCTATCACTTAAAAGTTTTGTTGCTGAGCTTCGTGATCAATTTGATGAACTGGAGATTGAAGCAAGGAATCTTATGGAAAGTGTTCAACGAGTCTATGTATCGGAAAAGGTACGAAACTGAAAACGACGGCGTCAAGCTGATGATTCTGCTGAACCTAATGCAGATCTGCAGTAAAGTCTTATGGACGCGAGAACGGCCACAGAAGGTGATCAGGGAAGAGGTTATTGGGGTAAAAGTAATATTCCCATTTTTCGCGCCCTAAAGCCCTGGTCCCCTCAAAGCCTGGTCTCTTGCAACCTGCGGGCATTAAAGGGTGTTTATAGAGGTTCCAAAGGCTCTCTTTTAACACGGCAGAAGGTAGCTGGTCAGGCCCTTAAGCCTAGAAGGGGGGTTGAGGGGATAGTGGTGGATAAAAGGATTCCTCAGAGGGAGAGAGGTGGAAGCGCACCAACAGCTTTTCCTGGCCCCATCAAAGACACAGTTCCTCCTGGTACCAGTCGCAGGCAGACAAAAGGTTGAGGGGATGAGTCGTGGAGTAAAAAATAAATAAAATAGCGCTCAGAGGGAGGTAGCGAGAATCGCTCCAACAACTTTCCAATACCCCATCAGAGAGTAATGTCAACCCAGTGGCGCGGCTCCCCTAATTTGTACTCAGGCGGGGAAAGAGGTGAAGCTCCTTCGTCAGGTACCAAGTGTAACTGACTACACAGGATACCCCCCCCCCTGAGGGGAAGGGGCGAGGAAGCGCCCCACCCCTACTGAGACCGGGAGGAGGTCTTTCGTCGAGGAAGGTGGGAGCCATCGATCGGACGAGGCTCCTCGCCAACTCTGGCGCTGAAGACGGACTGGAGGTGTGTGTGTGTGCGTGAAGGAGGGGGGGCGTCCATGCACCCAGGAAAAGAGTTCACACAACGGAACAAAAGGACCCGAATATGAGCACATGAAGTTCGAACCATTTTCACCGCAGATTCGCACCGTTAGAGGAGTATTCGTTGAGGCTTTCGTCACCCGTGAGTATCGGCGAACCGCCGATCTACTGCGGATTATTTGTCAGGGTCCTTCATCCACCCACTCATTAACAATGGAGAAACCTACAAACACTTGCGAAACGAGAGATGTAAAACCCGCAGAGAGGTAGAAATGCTACTCCAAGCGCATTCTCATTTACGAAAAAACAAAACAACGAGGCATTCCGGATTGAACAGGTTTATCCATAGTCCTGGATAAACCCTGACTATGGGTGAAAGAGGACGTTAAAACCCCTTTTCAAAAATCAGACTCGAAGAAACCTTATAAATAAAAGCAAACACGCGTGGAATCGCATTTTCTTTTTCCTTCGGGTAACCTATGCATTAGAATATATTCAAATAGGAATAAACGAAGCTTAAACCTAAGAAGATTCATGGAAGTGGGAATATTCCAGGTCGGGAATTGACAATGAGAAGGCGGATTATTGCCAGTGAGAAAAGAACACGACTTAAATACACAAACCTAAGCCTATTTTCACAAAATCCCCACTTTTAATTTTCCGCACACGAAGAATCACATCCAGCTTCATCCATTCCCATGTAATTCATTCACTTCGCTTCCAACATACCTAAATTCACTCACGAACTCTATTTACACACTATTTATAGATACACAATACTCCTTACCACTTACACCATCCACCGCTAACGCTTTATCCTTCTCTGCATTCACTTTCACACACTGATTTACAAATGTTTCGCTCTAAAATTCTGACACCGAAACCAGATGATCAACATTCAGACATTCCATTCCTAGTTACCATCTCTCATCAAAATCACGCCTTTCTCTCGCTATACTTCTATCATTATCAATAAATACATCATACAGTCAAAGATCGATACCACAATTGGGAGAACGACATTTAGAACTAAACCACTCACTCACCTCTCCAATCCACTCTTACGCCATACTGTTTACTTCGATACTCTTCAGTGCTCTTCCCAGCAAACCACCACAACCAATACGTCATATCAAGAAAATATCCCACATAACAGTCATATTAACCTTATCAGGTAGTTTAGCACATCAATGAAATCAGCATATACCACACATCTCTCACGGGTCTTTTCAAACATCTACACAATTGCTAATAAAAAAAACCTCGGCGCTCATTGATTACCAACATAAATCTTTTCAGCCACAGAAAGAAATTCCCAAATAGTATTAGCCCCCGGGGCCCCTCCTTCCTTTCGTAGTGCTGCAATCACTACTTTTCCTCAGATGCTCATCAAGCACTGCCCCACAAACAAATACCACACACAAAACAACAACATCCACATCCATCTTAGCAGCACTTTTTATTCAAAACATTCTACGATTTACATTCGTTTCCTGATTAAGTTTCAATCTAAACTTCTGATTTGCATCTCTTTACATGGCGAACAGCTCTTCTAGCATCCTTCTTTCGTAGACAATCTTCCATGCATTGATTCCTTCTACAATCACTCCAAATCAACACATTTAACCATGCAGGATCCTTCTTTTCGCTTCTCCCGTCCACCATTTGAAACACATCGGTCATAGCAAACACTTCCTCATTGTTATAATTACTTTAAAACATTCTCACATTCTGTTCAAGATTCATCTCACCATTTATATTCATTCCTTCTCGATTTATTATATCTAAATGCTCCTCAACCACGACTTGTTTACGCCAATGTTAATGTCTTTCCTATCTTTTGTGCCAATGATTCATCCATCCAAAAAGACAATAATACGTATAAACTCGCCTCATAAGTTGCTTCTAGCATTTTATTGATGTTGTATGAATCAATCATACTTCTACAATTGCCATTCGTATCTCACCCTCAAATGTATGTACATACAATGGGCCGCAAGAGTTTACAATACCGTTAGAAATGCAAATTTGCATAATTTTAGTTAACGCAGGTTAATGAAATTTACAACGCACGTGGAACTTTAAGTAATAAATACAAAATGGTGAACAGAAAAAAAACTTTATAAGGACAATAGTGAAATTTGACAACGCAAAAGTATATAACACATTCATATAAATGGGTTACATCTGCAAAATGTCTCATTAAAAACTAATCCTTCCTTGTTCCCCAATATCTAGAACATTCTAAACTAAATACGGTTTCTTTCGTCGTGTAAGGCTACTGAGTCATTCCTTACAAGATAGTCGTACCGTCAATATCTTTATCTTGGGGAAAAACAAACTAATCAGTCAAGATATCCGTGAACGCATCGTAGCCCTTCATAAGAGTGGCCTTGGGTACAGAAAGATCTTGGTACATCTTCAGTTGGTACTATAAAATACAATTCATCCTTTGGGTTCTTCAGGTGGCCCTCGAATGCTAACAGAAAGTGCAGCTCGAAAACTTGATAGAACAGTATGTGATAAACCGCAGACTACGCAGAGAGCTGCGAGAAGTCCGGGAAACGAGTGGAGTTGAAGTTAGCAAGGATACAATAAATAGAACGTTGCGTCGTTATGATCTCATGGTATGGGGGGTGTTTTTGTTCATCAGGTAATAGAAGAATGGAGGTAGTCGAAGGAAGAATGAACGGTGAAATGTACAAGAGGAAGTTTGGCAAGAAATTTGTTATCTAGCGTTGGCTCTCTGAACTTGAAACCAGGATGGGCATTTCAACATGAGATCAGTACCTGCGAGGCAGTGTGATTGGATTGTTTATTCATTTCTTTAAGTGATACCATCCCCCCCTTCAACAAAATGGATGCAAATGAAGTTGGGAGAAAATGCGATTGCATTATTGAAAAATTATTAAAAAGGAAGTTCAGTGCGATGACTGATAATGAAAGAGAAACTATTATTAAAATAGGTAGGCCTACGCCAACACTAGATCTGTCATCCCTCCAAAACTAAAAGAAATAAAAACAGAGTTTCTAAAAAGGTCATCGATTTATTTAATAAAAAAGATAGAAGAATAGAATTAACATTTAAATAAAGTGAGTAGCTTACAATTTTATAGTTAATTTTAATGAACATATTTACTTCAATTAACATATTTATTTTTGTAAAACTTGAATTACTTCCTCTTCAAAAGTCGCCGCACGCCACTGATGACAAGGACACCAAGCATACAGCAAAGCAACCTAAATATTGGTTGTATACAGGTAGAATCAATTTTTTTTGAATGGCAAAGTCAATTTCCTGAGACTACTCAAAGCGTCTGCACGCTGTAAATTGATAGCAAGGGTTATGCAGCCATTACTAAACCATGTTTATAGAAATATGTTGTCCTTATGGTTTTTCCTGCTGACCATTTTGCCATCCTGGTCATTACATCGTATTTATTACACAAAGTTCCACGTGCGTTGTGAATTTCATTAACCTGCGTTAACTAAAAGTATCTAAATTTTCATTTCTGACACTGTTTGTAGACTTTCGCGGCCCATTGGAGTGGGGCACGGCTCGTGCCCACCACATGGTCAACCAGCACACAAATGAAACTAGTACTTCTAAGATTTAAGGGAAAATAAAAACCAGCAATGGGAAAACGCTCATTATTTCTAAATAAGCTTTGCGTTTATAAGTGGGAACGCAGGATCGAAGGGGTTCTGTCCCACAGTAAACTACACTCTCAGTCATTGCACCCCTTCCCCCCACTCCCTCTTTCCAGTGGGGATAACAAAGCCAAATAAAACTAAAACCGGAGGTAAAATACTATGAAGGAAATTAATTCCAAGGATTTAAATTTGGGTAGGAAAACTCCTTTCAGACCACCCGTAGGTGGATATCTTGCTGGCCTATTGGATACGGAATTGGATTTCTGACGTCAATGCACGGGTTCGATCCCAGAGAGCGCTGAACACAACATTTTCAGAGGCCTCATGAGAGGGCCGGCCATTGGGCCGATACGCTGATGATACTCACTCCCGCGTGGTAAGTAGCCCCACTCACATCACCATGTACATAGAAAATCGCAACATGAATTAGCAGAGAGATTAAGAAACCTTAACCCGTATATAAGTCTCCAGGTCCGGATGGCTTTCTTCTTAGTCTTCCGTGAGGTTGGCGAAGAGGTCGCTCCACACCTCTTTCAAAACCTGAGAGGTGCCGGAAGACTGAAGAATAACAGGCACAATCCCCATCTACAAGAAGGAGGACCGAGAATGCCCGAGTAATTACCGGCCTATTAGTCTGACATCCAGCGTAGGCAAATTACTCGAGGGAATAATCGATGACCCTAAAGTGCAGCACTTAAGAGTCGCACAACCTGATCTTGGATTCCCAGCACGGATTTCGCAAGAACCGTTCATGTCTCACTAATCTACTAGATTTTTTCCCACAGTATTTTGAGTGAGTATAACTGTAGTCGAGCTGTGGATATCTTATACCTGGACTTTCAAAAAGTCTTCAATAAGGTAACACACCGCAGTTTGATGAATAAGGTTCACGCTCTTGGTATTACCGGCCAGGTAGCCGAATGGGTCGAAAACTGGCTTTCGAGACGGAGGCAATGAGTAAGATAAACGGCGTAGCCTCGCAATGGGCTCCAATCAGTAGCGCGGTGCCTCAGGGCTCAGTGTTCAGGCCTCTTTTGCTCATCGTCTACATCAATAATATAGACGAAGGACTACTATGCTCCATTGCCAAGTTCGCCGACGAAAGAAAGTTAGGAGGGAGTGTGAGCTCGCGGGAAGGAGTGGAACACCTGCGAAATAGCCTTCTCAAGATAGGTGAGTGGTCCGAGAGGTGGCAGGTGCCATTTAACCTTGACAAATGCAAGGTAATGCACATCGACCATGCTAACCCTCGGGAAAACTACTCCTTGCTAGGCAAATAGCTAGATACCACTGACCTTAAGAAAGATTTAAGCGTACTAATTAACAGTGACCTAAAGTTCTCCAGGTGAAAAAGAGGGCCCAGCGAATGCTGGGGTGCACAAAGAGACATTTTCGCTCCCGAAATAAGCAGATTGTTCTCGCCTTGTACAACTCTCTAGTCCGGTCCCCAACCCTGAGGAAGGACATTGAACGACTCGAAAGAGTACGGTCAGAGCCACAAAATGAATCCCTTCCCTTAGACATAAAAGTTATCGAGAACTGCGTATGTTCTCCACACGCCGGTTAAGAGGCCAGCTGATTGAAACTATTCAAATAATAAGAGGAGTTGAAAACGTAAATCACAGGAGGCTGTTCACGTTGAACGCAAATGCTACACGTAACCAAAGGTGACAAACTGGAATTACCGTAATTCCATACTAGCATTTGCGGCAACTACTTATCGTACAAAATCTGCGGAACGTGGAACCGTTTACCAGAAGTGGTGAACAGTTCAAATCTCGACTTGACCTAGATGGTACCACCTTGATATATATTATAGCATGCGTATAGTTTAGAAGCAAGTAGATAGGTTTAAACTCTTCTATAAAAAATTCCTGATTGTATTCTTTTTTTCACAGCACAATCAGGTATCTTTTCCGCTTTCTGGCCCGCAAAAGCGGGTCGGAGAGGTGGGTGGGGTGAGCCTCCATCTATGCTACGCTTTCTCTTATGCTATAGGATAGGGGCTTCCCAACATAGTACCTCCACGGTATGGTCAGCAATGTCCTGTGAGGTACTACTTATCCCTGTGACTCATATGTTGCAAAGCCCTACCGATTGAGTACTAATGTTCCCTATGTGGACACTCATATCAATATACCCCATACTCTGAACGCCCTGCCTTCCTTCACAACGAGGACCTGTTAAGTGCATTAACAACAAAGTAACTAAAACATAATTGGATGAAACGGGAAGTCCGCCTCTCACTTTCATACTTAGGAAACATAACGCATAGAATTATAGACATTCTGAGCAAATCTTGAATTTTGAATAAATCTAAAGTCATACAGCTCCTTTTGCTTTCCCCCACTGCGTTGTAACGGGTATTCATCAAAGATGAGCAAGCAAACACTCCAGGGTGCCGTCACAACTCAGGGCCACACGAAGCATTACGCCGAGTTGCTGTGACCACTTAGGGTCACACGCCCGTCTATTACTGTCGAACCCCCTACAAGAATCATCATTCAACTTCAGATTGCACCGTGTACCAAACTACCAGGCAGTCCTTTCTTACAAAGAAGGATTCCGTTGCGCCGACTGCCTGATCTCCTTGACTGCGTGCCCCAACTACCGACTGAGGGTCATTGGCGCCATAGCCATAGTTACAAGGCCAGAAGGGAGCACATCAACAGAACGGCCCCTGGTTCATTCGCGCTTGTCATTTTGATCTTTATGTGTATTTCATTATCCGCCGGTCGGGTCGGATCTCGTCCATGATATGAGGGAGGAATGTGCAGGAGGCAGATTCGGCGATGCGATCTCTTAAATCTATAAGTTCCTAAATAATCTAAGGGCGACAGTAGGCTATATGACAAGGCCTACCCAAATACCACCACCCCTCTCGGGTGAGTTCTCTTTTCATTGGTCTTCGCACCTTGTAAAGGGTAAATTGAAACGTTGCAGCTAAAAAAAGAATCGCCCTAGTTCACAAGTTTCACTAATTCTGAAGGCGTACATAAGAATATCTGGTCCACTAAAAGGTGAACCACCTAGCTATCTAGATTCTTGACTACCTAAACTCTAACCCCATCCCATAAAAAACATTCAAAGGATGCAGTCAATTATACATAATGCTGACACATTCAAAGAACAGACTGACAACTCACAGAAATGAGCAAATATAGATATACGCAAATTCATATTCCTGATAACTTTTCCTGCCGCTGCAAGCCACGCTGTCCTTCCGTTCCCATATCACTCTAAGGTTATTTTTCCACAGAGTTTGCTAATTAGCCTAATTACAAACCTATTAAATCATTTCCTAAGTGCATTTGCTATGTTTTATCAAACGCCTTTTCTAATCAAATTTGGTTCGTATTTAGTTATACATAAGGGAGTAAATACATCGTTGAACCCTTCACAAATTCCAATAAATGAATAAACAAAAGTGTAAAACTCACGACATCGGAGCCATCCTAAAACCTTTTTCAAATTTATCATATTATTCTTAAATATTAATGCTAATAATGTGCATTTTGCTGATATTTTTTTACATTTTGTTATTGTGTTTGAATTACTTAGTAATTTACTAAATGGTGTAATTGATAAAATTTTGTTTTCTAAAATCAGAATTTAAACAATATTTGTTAAGGCTTAAATTTATAACTATTGTGTAATATGGTTCTAAATAAGTAATATGACTAAAAATAAAGAACTTACAGGAGGACAGAGAACACAAATCCAACTTTCCATAGCTCTCCAAACCACTATAAAACGCAAGAGCTTTGTATCAAGGAAGAGAAGTGGCAGAAAACTTCTTATAACACCTAGAGAGATATCTATAATTTGGGTTTCACTAAAGAAAAGTATATTCTGAACTTATTGGAAGGTTCAATGAAGCTTCAAGTTCAAACAAATCACCGCGAACAGTTAGGAGACCTAAAATTCAATGGCCCTGTGTCCCATTTTGCAGTTTGCACATCTTTCCTGGGGGCTATTGCATGTACTCCAGTTGTGTCCCAACTCGCCGCATCGTGAACTTGTACCTTGCTCCTCTTTGCATTCCATTCTCTGGTGGTGTGGCTTTCCATTTTAAAGCAGCGGAAGCACATTTGGACGGGGATAAAATCTTCCCGATCAATTTGGTCGCTGCTTATTTGTGCATTAAATAGCTGGAGCCCTACTTCCTTCGCCTTCTTCGCCATTGCTGTTTCGATAAATATTACTTTGAACACATGGTTGTATTCGTTATTTTCTCTTCGGTTTTTGAATTTCACCACCTCAGAGACTTTGGCCCAGCTGTGATTTCTCTCTATTTCCGTTTCTATTTCCTCCTTCTCGTGGTGTCCGATCCATGGATCCAGTCTTCTGCATATAATGCTTCAGTGGGGGGGAGGAGCCTCACGAGGTGTGACTGTATATTGCATCCGGCTTACATAGAGACGTGTGTATTTCCCTCTATAGTGTTGGCTGGGTCCCCCGGGATTTCCCTCGAAGGTTGCAGTTCTGCCCCTTGTCCAGCTGCCTCTGACACTGAGTTCCACAGTGGGCTAATCCTCAAAACTGCTTTCCCCAGTGCCCCCAATCATGCCTTTCTCACAAACGTGCATAGTTGGAACGAAGCGATGAAAGGCAATCGCAATCGCTAGTGCGGCTCCACAATGCAGAGGGGACGGGGGTAGGCGCATATACTGTTGATTGGGTACCCGAAGAAAATTATCCCTTCATTGCTTGCGAAAGAAGAGTGTAAAGTAGAAATCCAGAGGTGTTTCGTAACTTCCCTTGACTTTACCTCCTTTGCAGGTTTACTTGTGTATTTCTTCAGCGTATTTAAGTGTTTGCTTTCTGATCAGTCGAATGAAAGAATGATGATGATGAATAATAGTTAAGAGATTAGCGTGGAAGGTGAGGTGATAGGTTATGGGTGAAGAGAGTTTGTAGGGTTTGCCCTGGTAGTGAGGGCTACGCTTTTAATTTGTTTAATTTTCTTATTCCTTTTTTATGACCTTCAATCCCGTATTTTGCCTTTTTGCGTGTATCTTAATTTATGTTTTAACGCATTCAAGCTTTTCTTTTGTAGATAATTTGCAACCTTTTTTTCTTAATATTATGCTTATTTTTAAGAAAGATAAACTTATATATATATATATATATATATATATATATATATATATATATATATATATATATATATATATATATATATTTATTTATTTATTTTGTTAGTTATTTTTTATTATTTTTTTTTGGGGGGGGCCAAGGTAATACTAAATGAAGTTGTTCAAGAGTCTACTATATACATTTAATTACCTTGCATCCAACACATTCATACATGTTTGTGAGTGTATTTGTTAATGTATCGTGTATGTAATTTTCTGTTCGGTGCGGTTTATTATGTGAACCACGGTGCCAACTGCACCTCAGAGCATTCTCTCGAGCTAGGAAATCGCCTCTTTCTGCTCACTTTATCCCTTTTGTTCGCTGGGATTTTTAGATCCTCAGCTAGTTCAGGCGCCGTTTCATTCAAGATCCTCTCCCAAGTTCCTTTGGCCAAACTTTGGGTCACCAGATTGATAGGTGTCAGAGCGGCTCTTTGGTGGAGTTGTCTTCGAATGAAAGAAAACGGTTTTTAGGGGGTATTTATTCCGCTGGTTGATCATAACGTTAGAGGAAACGAGCCAATCCGGTGAGTGGAATTTTAAAAAAACTTAAATGTTCGATTCCAGCTTAACGCTTGACTATTGATGGCCGGCTTTTCTTCGTTTATTAAAATGGGTTCTAAGATGTTCAGCCTAGCTTTATTTCCCTATTTTTTTTAATTACGGTGTTGTCAACTAGAATATCTCTCGTTAGGTCGATGTTATGCGCGCTCTCCATATGATTTTTAGGTCCTCCGCTTTGCAAATGCATCGAAAGTGTGGTAGTTGTCATATCAATATATTTAGTTATTATAAAGCTTGCAGTCTTTATTGGGGCAGATGAACTCGTAAACTATGTTGTTGACTTGGAGATTCGAGGAGTTTTGGCAGCTGTTGTTTTCCATAAGGAGATTTTTGGCTTTTGTTGTTTTATAATAAATAATCAGTTAAATTTTATCCATTTGATTCTTAACCTTGATGTTACGGTTAATAATCTCGATGTTTTTTTCATATATTTTATAGGCCGTGGACATTTGATTTATGTAGTACAGTTTAATGTTGTTTACTGCGCCCTGATTACTTTTCGTTGTATCCGTATATATATATATATATATATATATATATATATATATATATATATATATATATATATATATATAATTTAATTAACAACTGTTAAAAAAACGATTGACTTTATGCTCTTCATTCTGAACTATATTCGAAATTAAATGGCGCAAGCTTTGGATTAGCAAAATTGTATTCTATAACTAAAATACAAAATCCTGGTATCCCCATATAACTCATATAGTTAACCATAGTCTATCATAGATTTGACCAACTCGCTAAATATGTTTTAGAATTGCTTTCCCCACCAGCACAATTCATTCATACAAATTTCAAAGGAATTCAGTCTCTTTTTACTCCCCCCCCCCCCTTCCAGTTAATGAAATAAAGAACACCGCTCCACTACGAAGGTAAAGACCATTGTTTGAAGTTCAGAAAATGAAAGAAATGATGTAACAAACGAGAGCAGCATTTCCCTCAGTCGGAGAATGAGGAAATAGACAGATAGCCGAAAAGGATAAATAGAAAGAGGATCGAGTCTAGTGGGGCCGGAAGGGCACGTTTGCCCCACTTCCTACAGCTACTCTAAAATACGAAGCTGAATAACGGCGTCTTGTGTTCGAGGACCTGGGTCGAAAGGGCGGACTGGTCTTCCTCAAGGGACCCGGCATTATCAAGTGAGGGAGATTCCCCCACACCCCCACATCCCAAAGAGCCCAACTCTTTCGAGAAATCCAAAGCTGCCCTGGGTACGGAGGGTAAGGGGGTCAACGCACCAGGGTCCCCCATGAACGAGGAGCCGACCGCCTCCGGTGTCACCTCGTGGACAGAGGCAGGTAGAAAAGGAGGATGGAGGTCTATTACAGGTGCGCCCACCCTCCCACGATGATGGTGTGGGGGGAGGGGGTAATACCTTTAGAGACATCCCGCACATAAAGAGGCAAACCGAGACCGTCGCATGCCAATCTCAGTACCCCGGCGAAAGGAAACGAACCCGCGATCTTCTGAACCATACCCCACTTAACAGATTCGCTTCCGTAGCAAGTGCCTTTCCCCCGTCGGTTAGTACCAGGGTGTCAGTCTCGCTTGACCATAGATTTAGCAGTTCCAAGAACCTCAAGTAGGCTCACGGTGCCAAGAACTTAATGTGGACTCTTCAAACGTAGTTTTAACTAATAAAATAATGATTACCAAAGCCAAAGCCTCTTAAATTATGGGCCAGTAACAACAAGCCTATTTTAATCCGCAAGATAGTGGTTGCAGCTTTGTTTTGTTATTTCGACATTTCTTTGTATTCAATCCCCCCAGCCCCAACAGACTCACCAGCCCCTCTTACGACCGAGAAGCGCCAAAATGGGTCACATTGGAAGGGGAACCAAGCAGCCCCACCCCCACTTTAAGCGAGCATCCCGAGTCTTCTCTCTAACACTATGATCGAATTTCAAGAAGTACCACACACGCAGTCTCAGCGCTCGGTTCGACCGGCCAGAGTGCCAGAGAGTGCCACCTTCACAAATTGGCACCAACCCCTAACCTCCGCTCCAAAGAAGGTAAGGAGGAACACCCAAGAGGAACTCACTTATTATCTCCCCCGCCCGGTTGAAGAAAACACGGAGAAAATGCTTCCCCATAAGTAAGGGCATCTCCGGCAGTGAGTTAAAAGTGGTGAGGTTAAGGTGCTTGAAAAGGTCGGGGGGTGGAGCTCTCGAAGACGATGTCATGTAGGAAATGTAATTATAGCAATTAAAGAGAAACTAGCTCATATCTAATTGGGGCAGATTGGGAAAGTATAGACAGATGAAGAAAAAGGTAGACAAAAAAGGAATAGGCTATCCAAGAATCAAATACAAAAGTACTGGAGTCAAGAAAGGGTATTAATAAACCTTCTGGAACAAGCTGGTGTAGTAGCAGGGAGATATTATAAATAACAAAGTGGCAACCGAGACGCCGAGCCTCTTAGCTCAAGTGGCAACCATCAGGAACCGGAGCCGGGATGAACCATTCAAGCCTCCCTGCACACAAACAGACAACATCACAAATTTGCCTACTTTGTGGGTACACTTCGAGCAACCGTCGTGTTAAAAAAAGAGCAACAAGTATAAAGAAAGACAAAGTTTTAAGGGCACCGTCCACTCCCAAGTGTCCCCCATTAAAAATGGGCGAATAATTGCACCGATTTATTCACAGGAACTTGGCGGATACATCGGAGGACAAACCCGCGCTGTTTTAGAAATCGCCAGTCCGTCCTCTGCATTTTGAGAGGCCGGCCTAGGGTTGGATTCCCGTGCGAACGGATGAATTGAACAGTCGTCGAAAGCGGCGGGGAGGCGTCTACGTGTGGGGATTCTTTTAGAGAACTTTTCAAAAGAGGTAAAGTTAGAGGAAGGGAAAATGTGCGTAAGATACATAACAGAGTAGCCAAAAGGAGAGAGAACTCGGCGCAAGTGGAAGCGGGAAGGAGCACGAGGCTATTGTCTGGTGCAGCATGAAAATACAGGCTGCATCTAGGCGATTGCATGCTTTCCCGCCCATGTCCAGAGGTGGATCTCCGGCTATATGCCTATCTCCCACGCATTTTCAATTCCTTCATCATTGCCACTTTCTTTGCGATCTTTCCTACCACTTTTTTTACGGAGATGCCCCTCGTTGGTTTTCGTTTTTATTTTAAGTAAAAACAGCTACTGAACATGTCCTCGTTAGAAAGAGGACGATTGTGAGGGCGTCCAATGAAAGCCTAAAAATTCTTCAAGATTTCAAAGATGGTAGAAAAGAGAATTTATGTCAACGAGAGCAATGCATGGAAGAGCGGCGCACGTCAATGAGTGAAACAGATCTTATTCAATTCTTTGATATATGGAATAATGTAATGAAATTAGAACCCAAAAGACAAATAGGTACAATGAAGGTCAGGCCCATTCAATCAACCATTTCCCCCAAGTATGGGGACCATTTCGAACTGCAAACTTTGAGAGGGCGAGATTTATAGACGTGTTTTTGAGTGCTTAGATTTCTAGCTGAAACTTCTATGAATAAATTCGAGGACCTTTGATAACTGTGCGCCTTTCGGTCTTTGTTTACTCTTAAACCCACCTCTTTTTCTTCTGGTACTTTATGTAGCGTTGATTCCATATGGTATAATTATATTATCTGTTTCTAGATCCAATATGGATTATGTTGACATTTCTCTACAATGAATCTCGTCTGCCATTTAACTGTCATCAGCAAATGTGAATAATGATTACCACTGATGCCATACGAGACATTGTTCTATCATCACCTAATAATCACCAAATTATTGTCCGATCTTCGGTTTTAGAGGAAATTTAATACAATTCTTGGTTCATACGGAGTTCGGGGTAAATCTGAGAATAATCACCAATGGATGAGAGCGCCCCATACATGGGTGGTCTCAGAATGCTTCCCTGTTGGCACAATGAAGTAAGTCACAAACAGTATGAAAGGTCTTCATCTAAGAAAATAACATTGCCCAGTCTCATGTCGTCCACATCTTGTACATGTTTCATCATTTAATGCCAGGATATCCTTGATCCAACGGTTGGCGAGAAGTGGCTTCTGCAGAGGCCTCCTTGTTACAGGGCCGTGACTCAAACGTCTGCGTCGCCGCCCGTGCGCAGTTGCACTCACATAGTACTGTTGTTGATTAGCAACCATCACACCAGTGCCCAATCGATTCTGAAGCTAACTCCATAGAAGTCCCCCCAGGTGCGTGGGCCTCTTGGGGCTTTCTTTGGCATACTTGAACGTCTCGAACCTTATTAACGGGCCGAGAGCTCACAAAAACGGAGGGTAAGGATCGAATTAGCCTTAGGAAAATGACATATGCCTAGGAGCAATTTCTACACTTAGGCGGAAAGCAATGACGGCTGCACGAGATTTCATGGAGAGCAGCAACAGCCAAATGAGGTCAACGCTTCCGGTCCACTTCAGCAGCTTTCTCGGGGTAAGGATATGATAGTAGAATGCCGTTGGTGGGCCCATTAATTTGCGATGAGGCTCAAAACAACCATATTTGATTTTGTGCGATCTATTTTTGTGCTTAAGGATATATCGGAAAATGATAAAGTCATTTACCACATTTATGCGTAATAGACAACACTCAGGACGCTAAAACAGACAGTCGAGACCAATATAACCCAATTATGCTGTGTCAAAACTTCCAGCCACGAGTAAGGAACTGTGTGGGGCGTCTAATTTGTTTGGACAAATGGCTGTCGAATCATTGTCTAATGTTTTTTTCAGACGTGGGTATAAAAAAATATCTGCTATCGTGTTATGGCGGCGCCGTACATGATATCACCACATGGAAAAGTATCATTAACTGACGTATTACAAGCCATATCATGCAATCAAGGAATTCTTCCACACCCTCTCACCACGAAGTACTGAAGAAAATCAATAACCTTACCTGTGACTCAACCGTGGCTATGTAGGATATCTCCCCGACACGAATCAATCAATCATTCGATATACAGTCACCTTTAAGCTGCTGCTGCTGCTGCTGCTTACATGTAAGGCCTTGAATACCGCAGCCCCCTCATATGTCTTCCTCAGTGACCTTACCCCAGCCACTGAGTACCCTACGCTATGCCAATCCCCGAGTCATTGTTCCTCTGCGTTTGTTTTGCCCCGATAATGTGGTAGCTACAGTCTGCTATCTGCGATACTCCCACTCCCCCCCCCCGGGGGGGGGGAGTATCGCCTACCAAGCTTTTCCTCGGTTGAGAAATAGGCTCTATGTGAAGGCTTCTCACCTTAAAGAGCGCCATGCGAGGAGAAAACTCATTATTGCGACGCAATTTGGGTAGGTAGAGGCGAGCTTGCATTACTCTGCCTCACAACTATCCTCGGAGTAGCCCTGAGGGAGGCTTGCTATAGAAAAGAGAAAGGAGGGCGGAAATAAGGTTGTAAATACCGATAATTAACAGGTGCGCGCACCCAATCACAATAGGGTCTCCCCTTTAAGGGTGTTTATGAGGCGAGTGATTAAAGCGCGTCGCTCAATACGTCAGAGAGGACGGCGAGGAACAAGTCTCTCTTTAAATCGGGTCACGATGGCAGGAGCCAAAGAGACGCCCTTGGCAACCAAAACATCATTTAGCCACCCCACCCCCACCCATGAGGTGGGGGGACAGTTTCAATTAGGAATGGGAGTAAGTTCGTAAGATTTACGCCCCACCCCCACCCGGTTACATAACGATCTTGGCTGCACTCGAAACTTTCTAGCCTGCATGCCCTAGTTGTTATTTTCCTATTTTTTATTAATAAAAATTAAAAGAAAAGATCGACGAAGTTTTGCTATTACATTGACAGAGGCTTTTCACTACTGCATTTATCTATTTATACCAGTTGGCTTCTCAACATAACATCATCACTTAATTTATCAGTAAAGATGTCTGCAACTTCGCCTGATATTTTTTTTTACTTACGAGGGGGGGTCAATAAGTTTTGCAATTCGGATATAAGGAAACGAGATATGAGGAAAAGTGTTTTATTATTTTTCAATATAACTACCCTCGACTTCAATGCACTTGCGCCACTTGTCCCTGAGGCTTCGAATTCCCGACAGCCAGAAATCTCCCGACTGCTGTTCAATCCACTCCTGGACGGCGAGCTGGACATCTTCATCGTCCCCAAACCGGCGTCCACGCAGTGAAGCCTTGAGCTGGAGGAATAAAAAGTAGTCGCTGGGGGCCAGATCTGGATTGTAGGGGGGATGGTTGAGCTCCTCGAATCCGCACTCGCGCAGGGCAGCTTGTGCAACTCTGGCCTTGTGGACTTTGACGACGTTGAAGTCGATCATGGGGCGTGAGGTTTCTAGGGACTCAAAAGGGCAGAGACCTTGGTCATGGTCAAATTGTCGTGGATGGTGTTGATAACACTTCCATGTGATATTCCAAGTTGTCGCTCGATTTCTTCGACCTTCACCCGTCGATTTTCGAGGATCATCCCCTCCACATTGTACTCGTTGGTCACGTCTGACGGGCGTCCTGGACGGGGGTCATCTTCAAGAGACTCACGACCATGGTGGAACTCCCTATTCCAGCGAGTAATGGTTGCATAGGAAGGGGCGGTGTCGGTGTACACTGCAACCATGCGTTCATGGATCTCTTTCGCATTCTTGCCTTCCTTGGTCAAAGATTTGATCACTGCGCGGTGCTCAACCTTCTCCATTGTTGAAATATTTGTGACTGACGATCTGCGATCAGCTACTGCTTCTTAAATAGACGAGGGAGGAGCGTGCGGCTGCAGGTTCTGACTTGTCATAACTTGTCCTAACACACCCACAAACAGCCATTCCCCTTCCTCTTTTTTGTCCTACCGATTCACAAAACTTATTGACCATCCCTCTTATTTATTGGCAGGTGGAGATGGCGGATTTCATATTCTTTATAATTTAAACACTATCGTTTTTAATGTCAACGAAATATTTACATAAATAAAGATTTGAGATATAAATATGACCTAAACCTTAAATATTTTTAAGCTTTTATTTGAAGCAAAGGAACTTTACTTCTTTTTACGCAATGGCCTTCGGCCTCTTTAAATCAGCGGCTCATCATTAGAAATATCATTTAAATGCATTTCAACCACTCCTTTCGAGCGCTCCGGAGTAGTTCTACTACGAATAAAGCTGGTTTCAGCACGTAATCTGTAGGAAGTCCAGTAATCGGATCTATATTCACAATCAGCGAGTTAACTTAAAATTTTCTCGCCTTAGCCTCGTCATTCTACAACAAATGAAACAACACCTGAGGAATGGCACAAAGCAATGGAAGACAAATATGGATGCAAAATCACAAATGGAGAAAATTACCGAAAAAGTCAAAGCAATCTACTCGTACAAACCACCTTTCTAATTACAATGGACACCAGGTACTAGTCTTCCAACATCTTCACCAGGTGGTCGCTTACCAGTTTTTAGGACTGAGGGTATGCAAAATTTGGTACACAATTAGCCATATAAGGGGCGAGGGGTTGGGAGACGTACTGAGCGAGTCAATTGTTGCTGAAGGGGGGGAAGGAGCATGGCGTTAATCCCGCAGCCAACGAAAAAAAAATAAATGGCCAAGGAAAAAGATAACAGTAAAAAGCTGATCCTGGAAGAGCATCAAGCCCTTCTTGCCCCAGTGTCAGTCGCAAATTAGATTGAGACTATCTGAGCTTTATTCTTTCTGGACATTTTCACGTTACTCTTTTCTTTTTTAACCACTTTCTTTCCAAGCCTCTTTTCTCGCCCATTTTCTAGGAAAGGACTAATTTCGCAGATGGGTCACCGACCGTCGGGAGGGGTGGGGGGGTCAGCCTTAGGGTAGGTTCAGGTGGGGTTATTTAACATGCCTCTATTGTTCCACCCTTTTCTCCCTCTAATGCCCCACCCCCACCCCATCTTTAAATTCCTTATTTAATCATTTCATTACCGCCGCAAAAGGGTGCCAGATGTAACATGGGAAACCATGCTGAGGATGAAATTTTGAAAATAAAGTGCCCTCCCGGCCCCAATGCCTGTGAGTGGATAGGTGGGTATTATCTTCTCCACATTTTAACTTCCCTCACTTTCACTTTCTTTTCAAGACTTTGCGCGGGATACGCCCTCGTTGCTCCTGCATTTTAAATTCGAAGAAAGGCGGTACGAAATACTTGAAGTGCCACAGGATAATCAGTCTCGTATCAACGAATTCAAAATATTCACAATCGCAATGGGACTAACGAAAATGTCCCACTGTAATCAGTGCCCGAAACAGGCAGGGTTCGCAACTACGATCGTCTTCTCGGCGTGCAGTTCAACCCTCATGGCATCAAATCACGAAATGCCTCGCTACGTGGCGGCGGCGCCCGTGGATTAATAACAAGACGCTTCGATTTAAACAGAGACACAAAGAGGCAGCATTAACCGGCGAGGATAAACAAGGGGTTAACGAGACTTACATTGGCATACATTACCCCAAACTGAGTCAGGTGAACGTACCTGACACCATCTGAATGGTTTACTTAAGACTTTTTCAACTGTAGAACATGGCATGAATATCCCAGTGCCAATCTTTATGTGAATGCGTGGTTGAGAGAAATGACAAATGGCTTCCCCTAAAGACCACATGTCATTAGAGTCTTTAGGAATTCACGATGCTTCATGAGGGCCAGTGGTCATCCAATCAACGGGGGCATTTATGTCAAAGTTGGTGAGTGGTGAAGTTAAGCGAAGTAAATTGTGTGTAAAAGGTACGTACAGGGACCGAAGGGGGATTGGCGCCACTAAACAACAAGGAAGCTGGTCTGAGCGGGAGACCCCTTGCCATCCTAAGCCCCCCCCCCCTTCTTTCCCGCACCAAGTGCGGGAATCGAGAGGGGGCGGCAAATCTTCGCTTCTCCTGGAGGGCCAAGAGGGCGAAATGGCCCGCGGGAACATGGGGTGTGTGAGGCCAGATTGGCTCTGGTCTACATGGAGGTGGGGGGGGGTGATTCGAATTGAGGAATTGAGTTCCTTCTTGGGGGAAGGTGTAGTGGGGGTGATGTGCGGAACCAAGAACAATGTGGGACCCTTCTTAAGCGACAAAGGAGTCTGATGATACCGGTCAGGTAAAGACGATGCACCCCCTCCCTTACCCTACCCTTCCCCAGCCATACGCAATCACACCGCCAAGCCAGCGAGGTCCGCCTGGGGCCCCTCCTCCAAAAGCAGGGTCACTTCCCCCGCCCCCTTCCCCAACCGTTAAGAGTTGGAAGGCAAAGCGGCGACCCTCCTACTGCCCGTTCAAGGTATCCATTTTCATTTGACTGCCTGTCCACACTCATGGTTAAAAAAAAAAAACAACTCTTATTGGCATATTTGATCCAAGTAGCCTCCCAAAAAAGTTCAATAATAATGATTCAGCGAGAGTCAAGAGTCCGCGCGGCACCGCGCACATGCAGACATTTTTTTTTCGCTTCAGCGCCCAGTGACAAGAAACTTTTCAACTCATAGCTTGGGGCGACCTAGCGAAGGGAAACAAATATTTGGACACGTTTAAATAAGCTGTTTTAATATATATTCTAGCCCTTAAAAATCAATGCCAATCCTACAACTAACGTATTTTGATGTGTTACCAAAATATAATTAAAAAATGTGATATTAATGAATACATTTTATTTGCAAAAATGCAAATATAGGGAAATAAGTATTTAGACGTTTAGCGAAAATATTTTTTATATTAACTTATTTACAGAATTTCTTTGCTCTAGAATCTTCTACAAAGATCTAGCTAGAATGATTCGATATGTTTCAAGAATAACTTTCGCAGGTATGGTTTAATGCATAACTTCATTTAGAATCCGATCGTCATACTGCAACATTGTGCTATCATAGTTAAAAATAAAGGTCTCAACGACTGATTTAAAAAGCATGATAATTGAGCACTACAAAAAAGATAAAAGCAGTGTAAGTTGGATTGCTAAAAAAAAATGGAAGAGCTCCTACCTAACCCACTACAAACCTTCCTCGCAGTAGATCTCTGAGGAAAATAGCTCAACAAGCTCGTCGACGGATGCTGAGATCGGTATCGAGAACCCTATGATAAATAGGGCAGAACTGCAAGACGACCTGCATACGACTGGGACAACATCAGTTACGAAAAGAACCACCACCCAAGACCTCTTTTGTGAAGAAGGCTCACTGGCTTGCACGACGGAAGGTTACTAGCAGCACATATAGAAGCCAAATCCATTTGGGAAGGATGCATGTGCCTTGGTCTGATGAGACCCAAATTGAACTATTTGGTCGTGATGGAAGCACCTATGATCGAATAAACACCATCATCAGTCAAGGATGGAGAGGGTAGCATTATGGCGTAGGACTGTTTTTCTTTTAATGAGACTAATGCCCTTCATATAATTGATGGAACAATGAATGGAACCAACCAAGTAGCAGTAAATATTGGCTAATAACGTCAACTCTGAGTAAGTTGGGGAAGATTGGATGTTCTAGAAACAAAATGATTCGAGGCACACAGCAAAAGCAATGCCTGAGTGGTTCATGCAGAACAATATTAATGTTCTACCGTGGTCCAGTCAATTCCCTGACTTGAATCCGATAAAAATTTAGTTGGCGAATATTAAAGGAACATCTACAAGAGGAAACCTGCAAACCTCACCTAATGGAAAGCTAGATAGATGTAAGGATGAGTGGGCAGACATTTCAACACAATGTTGCCAGGCCTTGGTCAAGTCTCAAAATAAATTGGTCGACAGCAGTTATAGCAAACAATGGTAGTGCAAAGAAACATTAGGTTCTTTCTCTATCTAGTGTTCAAATATTTCCATTATATTTGTTTTGGTTGTATAATACCATAGACATTGGAAGAATAATTTTATTGTATCAAATGTAATAAAGAAGAGGGAGGGTGGGCGATGGGAAAGATGAGAGGGCGAGGATGGGAGATGGGTGGAATGAAAAGAGAGGGGGAGACGGAGAGAAGGGAGAAGGGAGAGAGCTATTTGGCAGGTAGTGGTAGTGTTTTGAGAAAATTATTGGCCCGTCCTTAGGCGGGTCATTTCAGCTAATACAAGATATGGAAATGTCTACAGAATGTCTGTGCAAAATACAAACAAACTGCTTCGATTCGTAAGGACTCGGTTCTTTTTCCGATCATGGTTGTCACACTTCAGAAAGGAATAGAAGCAATATTCTATTCGTGTGAAGAAATTTACTCAGACTGTAAATTTCTTAAATCTTTCAAGAGTAGCAGTAATAGGCATTTTTTATATTTCCTGTGAAATATGCACAAATTACTTCCAAAAACATCCCATTAAGCTTGGTGGTGTTCCATTTGACGAATCATGTTTTTCCATCGAGGGCGAGCACCAAATGAGCCAAGATGGGTTTTCGATCTTCTGGATACAAGTACAGCGCCTTGTTTAGCTTATATGGAGATCTGGTAGTGGCAAGACCATATTAAATATGATGAAAAGGTGGTCAGGCTGGGAACAGTAATTCATAGTGGCCAGTGGAAAGCATACTAAAATATTCAACGAGACCTCGGTCTTGAGCATTACACAGTCAACCATTGTGTATGTTTTGTGGATCCACATACAAGTGTACATACACAATCAATTGAAAGTTTGGGGGGAAAGGCATAAATCAGGTATCAAAAGCATGTGAGGTTGCAAAAGCGAATTTTTAAATTCATATCTTCAAGAATTTATGTGGAGAGAAAGAAATAAAGATGACAAATTTCACGCTGATCAAATTTCATGCTGATCAAAATAATTAAATTTAAAGTTTTATTGTTACATGTCGCTTATTTTTTAATCTGGAAATGTTGTTTTTTTTAATTAAAATGCTCTAGTACCATATTTGACTACCCTTGATTGATTGATCGATCGTAACTGTTTGAAGATTTTATTCACAAGCTAAAGCTCAGTAGAGAGGTTGCGGTTCTTTACAAAAAAATTAGGTAAACTTTTAACCGATGGGAAGGAATTTTACAAATGAAAATTTCAGCCAATCGAAAACAGATTTGAGGCCGAAATAAAACGTGACGTGAGTTTAACAGTTTTAGGCATCTTTGCATTTTAATTGGCTGATCTGACGTGACGTCACATTTCGTTGATTTGTTATTCGTAACCCAAAAGTGATTCCTCAAATCTGTTTGTACCTTCTTCCTATCGGTCGCAACCAGAGGTAAGTCCGCACAGGGACTCTAGGGGAGGAGGATTAATGGCAAGGGTCTAGGTGCCCTCAAGGAGGACCTAACAGCTATGGTAATATATCGTCGCCATTTCAAGAAGAGCGGTACAAGGAATGTATATATTAAATACCTAATATTTATGGTTATTATTATTATTCACTGGAGGGCAATGCCAAACAATAAACAATCGAAAATGCAAAATAAAGAAAGCACTATGCGCTAGCTAGTGTTTAAATATAATCTCGCATCGTTCAAAATTGTCACTTAAAACATACATGCACGTGCACACACACGAGTGAGGATGAGGCAAGATTCGCTCCAGAAAGGAGCGCAGACAAGTTCATAAATGGGGCTCATATTCAACAGAGAACCAAGAAAGTACGACTTCATTCGTGACGAATGACCGAAAAAGAACGTAAACCAACAGCCCCCCCCCCGCCCACACACACCTCGTATTCGGAACCGGGAAAGATTCGCATTAACGCCCGCCCATGTGGTGGCACTGGCAACCTATGCCAAGCGGTCGGTTTGGGTGTGTTGCAAACATTTCGACATGACGGCATTATCAGAGTCAAACGAACTCATCAGCGGAGATGGTGAGATGCACCTTGCCTATCCTAGGACTTGGGGTCCACATACCCCCCAGCTCCCAATCAGGCGGCGACGATCACTAAGACAGAAATGGGCGAATAGAGGGGTTAAGGATGGATGGATGCGGTCCGAGTAAAATAGTTTTTACCGAGTAACACGAATGCTTCAATGTAGACTCCTCGGAGGCCGGCAATCACGCGCTCAAACACACACACACACCTACATCCATCCGCCCTCCACTAGTCCAGCTCCCGGCGACGCCAAAAATGTCAGAACTCGCTCAGGCTCAAACTTCATGTGACCCAAATTATGGCGTCACAATCGTGGCAGAGGAAGGGAAGCGGAGAGGGGAAAATAATCATTGCTCGCCGTTGGCTGACAAAAGCGGCAGGAAGCGCGCCTCTGACCAGAAATCGAATAAATGGCCAAGGTCAACAAACAAAGAGGGTGGATGCCGGAGAAGGAGGCCTCTCCACCACCCTCCTTGCCCTTCCATAGCTGACGGGTGGAGTTGCAAAATCCTTATACCTCAGGAGGGTGGGCAGGGACGAAGCGCCCAACATGGTATGCATCTTATATGCAAATAGTTGAAGGGAAGCGGGAAGAGATAAGCCTCCGCAGCTCTTCTTAGCCCGGAGTCGACGGCAATTACATTGAAGGAAAGTGGCCTCCAGTCCGAGCTCGAAAGTGACGCGGGGGCCCTGATCGATGTAAAGACACACCTGACTCGAACATTTGGCAGGCTTTAGGGTCCGGGTCCCAGGGTTGACCAAAAAAAACTACTTTTGAAAAAGCCCAATAAAAAAACAGGGTTTAAAAAGAAACGGGTTTTATTGTTTTTTTCAAATCTCGGGTTTTCACAAAAAACAAACACTACAAGCATTATTAATAATTAATTAGCTTAATAATTATATTAAGGTAAGAAAAGATCACAGTAACATCACTGATCGAGAATTGTGGGTACCCATGATAGCAATAACCTGTAGAAGGAGAGATGAATTATGAGTCAGTATCAGAGAAATAATCTTAATTTGATGCATATTTGTTGAAATTATAAACATAAATATCAATTTTGAATAAAATAATGATAAATAGCATTCATTATTTTTTTTTTTAAATGTGTAATTTTGAAAAAAAAAACCCGGGTTTTTTCAAATTTCACTTGAAAAGGCAAAAAAAAACCGTAATAAAACCCAGATTTTTGGATTGGCCAACCCTGCTGGGTCCCCTATCCTTTGGAGGGGTCCTAACTTCCCAAAGCACCCCCGCCAGCCTTGGACAGGGGCGAGGGAGCAGAAGCTCTCTTCAAGCTGCCATCCTTTCGGGGGGAAGTGGACTTAGGAAGCCCCCGGATTTGGTGTCACGACCACCTTCCTGGGATTTGCTCTATGTGAGTCTAACGGGTCGGTGGAGGCGCGCAGCCGTTTCGCTTTTAGCGAAGGGGTCGCCAGGTGCAGGACGGTGGCCCTGGTTTTAGCGAGCTCATATTGCCCCCAGCTTTACCTGGATGGCGTCCGGGGCAGGTAGAACACGCAGAAGGGTTTCTAATGTGGACGTTGGCTATCCTGCTTAGAGACATGGCCAAGGTCAGTTACATTCACCAGAAGGGTTCCGTCCGAGATATGGGAAATTTTTGGTTTTATAAAGAGAATCCTATTAATGTCATACCTTATGGAAATTAGTTATTTGGACATGCTCGATCAGTGAAGCGAATTATGTACTATAAAACGCTCAAAGCCGGCGGGCTCGAAGACGCCGGACAGCTTCTCGATGAGGGGCCCTGGGTTCCCTCGGACACCCAGGGCATAAGTGTGGGACTGGTATCTGAAGACCACTCGATTTGGCAGTATGAGCGGGATTGGTCACAATGACCGAAAGGCTCCCGTCTGGAAAAGGCCAAACCTTTGGTTCTATACCTAGGAAACGAGAACTGCTTACTTCTGCTGTTTTTCATTTTCCCCGAGCGCTCCGCTCCGCTTTACAGTTTCTTGCACATGAGTGGAATCGGGCTTGGGGGGTTGGCCCAGCAACACCCGTATCCTCAAATCACCCTCCGTGGGTGATCTCCCACCCCCTTATAACACACATATGCATTGCACCGGCGGGGCGAAACCAACCCTATCAAAGCACACACACCCCCACTCCCTTGCGAGTTCACCTCAGTTCTTACTCAGAAAGCTCCACGATACACGACTAGATTAGTTCAGGTGGCACCCACCTAGTATTGGCCAGGGGTCGAATCCACAATCGAGAAGGTGGGGTAATCCTCGAAAAGGGGAGTGCGGCCTCCCTGTAATTCAATTAGCCGAATAATAGGCTCGGGCCTGGAATATCTCGGATTATAACCCCGGTACTTCGGATCACTTAGAAGCGCCGACAAGAAGCTTACGTTCAATTGAACTCCGACGCGAGGTCGCACAGCCGATCAAACAATGTCCTCTAGGACCCTGACAGGGCTCCATCACTCCTCAACATCTGGATGGGACCGGATATCTGGAACCCTGACCCTTCCTCCCGTTACTTCACGATTCCTGGCGTAACGCATTCACCTGACGACCTCTCGTAGGTCGCAGGGTGGCAACTCCCCCCACCCCGCTCTAGATCACAACTAGATAAGAGGATGAGATATTGATATTTGCCTGTGCCATTATCGATCCTTAGCGTCGTTTTTACTTTTCTCCTATTCGAGTAACACAAGCCTCTCAGAGTCTGCCAAGGGGGGCTAGCAGTACATACAGTGTAGTACTTGCGCACTCTGTAGATTTATAACTCCCACTCAACCTCTTGGCCAGGTAGGCCTTCTCAAGCTTCAACCTTTTTAAATTAATTTTCTTATATTTATCCACATTTTGCATCGCTTCCTTTTCTCCGAGTAAAAATGCCCTCGTTTGTCTCTGCGAGTCTCTCTTTCTTTTCTCAATTATCAGCATGGGACGACCCATACCTCTCCGCATGAGGAGGAAATCAAATAATCCCACCTCCCCTCCGTTGCAGAAGGAGGAGGGGGAGAAGTTAAAAGAAATGTGCGCCCTCTCGGTTCTTAGTTCCGCAAAAGTAGTTTTCCCTTTTGATGATTTTTCAACACATTTTCCCTTGACCCCAGTTTGCCTGTTTAAGAAGAACCTATTTTGACTCTTTTTAGAACCAAACACGAAAGTGATGTAAAATGCGGGCGTACATGGGAGATAAGCATAGGTGGGCGCGATAACGAAAAATGTATCACGATAACCGATAAATCGATAACGATAACCTTATCGGCGATAACCAATAATCGAAAACTGGCGATAAATTTATCGCCCGATAAGGTGATAATCGATAAATCCAAAATTAGAATACAATAGTGATTAGTGACTATATATAGCGTTATTTTATAATACAATAGTAAGAATATTTGAATAGTTTCTTAGTTTCTTACCTGGTGAGGCTCTCCTTCATCTCCTCATAGGTTTTGAGGATCCTCCTCCCAGTTCGGACCTACCTATTTCTGCCTCCAAGGCACGCGCGGCTCGCCCCTGTGCTAAACTGGAACCAAAAACTGAAATTATCGATTATCGCTAGTTGGAACCCAAAGTACCTGCGATACCGATGAATCGATAACGCGGAAAAAAATATATCGGATAACCGATAACCCGATATCGTTATCGTGATGACGCCCACCTATGGAGATAAGCCGGTATGAAAGATGCTGTGCATTACTAATCCCTCTTCACATCCTTAACTCCATACCATCATCGAATTCTTGTGAGATGACTCAAATTTTGGTTTCTCTGATAACAGAGAAAAGAATAACTCCATCGGGGCCGATGGTTCCATTTGGGATTCCAATTCCATCGGATGCTGACGTCTTGCCAATGATCCATTTTTTACGTTCACTGCATTCGTTTTTGTTTTGTTTTTTTCAGGCATTTTTTTGCTACAATTTCAAACTTTAGTTTTGCGTACGTAATTGATTCATTCGCTTTAACATTTCTATCAGTTCTGCTTTTGTTTGTAAATAAAACGGTTCAATTTTTCTTTAACCACAGAAGTTTACGTTTCTTTTTGGTAATGAATGGTATAGTGCTAAGAAATAGTGATATAAAATAGATGTAACTTTTGTTGCTAAATTTAAAGCGAAAAGCAACATGGGAACCTTCCGAGAAAGAAAACTTTTAAGAGATCCGTAAAGAAAGTGAAGATAGAAGTAAAAATGTGTGAAGAGAGAGAGAATGTGTGTGTGTGTGTGTGTGTGTGTGTGTGTGTGTGTGTGAAAGAAAGAAAGAAAGAAATGGTAGGGGTTTCACCACTGATCTGTGCTCGTTTATGATGTCTTTTATTTTTGTGAGATCCGAACCACGGATATCTCGAGCTTATGCCAACCGTTGCTAAGGCGACCCGAATCGGTACTCCATCCATCGATTAATCACGCCTGATGTGGCTTAACTTCGCGGTCTCGGTGATCGAAACCGCGCGCGCCTCGACGCTGGAAATCCAACGCCGTGTCTCCTCGGATACTAAAAGCTCATAGTTACTTATAATTAGCGACAATTGTTTAAAAATAACATCCCATAAGCAAAGTCCGAATTTCGGATGAGAAAAGGGATGCTGAATTTGAGGTTTGATTAGAATTGATTCATTAACGTCATCCCAACATTACCAACGGCTTCCTCCTTCTGATGATTCAATAGCTTCTCAATATAATTTTTACACAACTCTCTAACCATACAAAACCTAAAGACTGCTGAAAAGCTCAGATATTTTATATATCAAATTATCTCGTGTTTATCAATTTTTGTAATTAGTTTTTCCCTCTCGATGATATTGCTGCAAGAATCTGCCATGTTGTAAGCAAAAATGAACGAAAACACTGCTGAGAAAAAATGCTTATGAATCTGTTATACTAGAAAAAAACATCCTTTTTTAATTACCGGTGCCACCTAATTCTAAGATAGGCTAGGAAAGAGAGTATGCCCGCCCACTGGTCGTAAATAAACAGGCAGTGTTGGAAAGTGACCTGCCCTTCTTGGGGTTAGTATTGGTAGACCCGTTTAAAAAACCTGTGAAAACTCCTACCACGTAATATAGTATTGGAAGACTTCTATTAAATTAGCTAATAGTTCCTCATAAGCAGTATCCTATTGGTAAACCACTTTGGATGTAAGGCCCCCCCCCCACCTCCTCTCATAAAACCCTTGTAAGCTTTGGATCAGCAGACATTCTGAGCAAATCTTGTATTTTGAGTAAAGCTAAAGCCATACAGCTCCAATTAACCTCCACCACTACGGGTTTGAAAGACAGGCAAGCAAATTACGTTGAATTGCTGTGATCACTTGGGATCACGCGCCCTTCTTCTACGATCGAACTTCTTGCAAGAATTACCCTTCAACGTCAGATTGCACCGTGTACCAAACTAACAGGCAAACTAACAAAGAAGGATTCCGTTGCGCCGACTGCCTGATCACCTTGACTTTGTGCCCCATCTACCGACTGAGGGTCATTGGCGTCATAGCCAGAGTTACAAGGCCAGAAGGGAACACACAATTCGAACAGATGGAACAGACGCGTTTGGGACTGACCATAATCCTACATATTTTCTTCAAAACACCCCATTCATACGGACTAACAGCTGACAATAGATGTATGCTGAAGTCGATGGTTAAGTGCTAGCAACGTAAAGCGGATCATACCAACAGCATACTACCAAACATCCAAACTTTCCTTGAATGTAGGGTCCATTCTGGGTTGTATTTTAGCGAGTTCGCTACCAGTAAGCCTTTGTGTGCATCCCTTTTCCATTCGAGTAAAATATCCATTTTTTATCTCTAGTCATTTATAGTTGCAGAAATGATGAGAAGCGTTAAAGAAGAGAAATGTAGATGACTAATACTCTTTCTATCTGGCTTGCGTCTGTCAAATCCTAAAGAACGCATTTTCCAAGTGTAGAAACTATACCATGGCGTTGCAGATTGAGGCCAGACCAATCTATTGAGATCAGTTTTCAGGCCTTAATTATGGGAGGCTGACTCGATATTATTGCCCGGTGAGTAATAAAGCCCTCGCTCGATCGCCTCCAAAAGCACTCAATGGCTGTTCAAATATGTGAATGAATCGGTGAGCGGGAAACGGGAGGGGCACGGTGCCAAAGTCAATAATCATTAAATCTATGCCAACAAAACCACTCACACAGTGTCTCTTCAAGTCTCTTACACACACTGACTCTCTTACCATCACTCTATTCCACGCACTCTCCCACACTTATTCGTACACTCTTGCACACGCACTTTCCATGTTTCTTTAACTCTCACACACTCTCTAACCCTCCCCCTCCCCCTCCCACACGGTCTTATCTAATCCTCACACTTTTTTTTTCTCACACAATCCTTCCGATTTTCAGCTGCAGTACGTATGTCCATACTACCCCTGACAACCCATTAGGGGGGTGAATACTAAAGGAACTTGCAGCGGAGAATGATGAGAAAGAAAAGAATGGAAGGAAAGCAATACCTGGGCAACAAATCCCATCAACTCTTTACGAGTCGTCAATCATTGAAGTCAAACAAAAGCGTCGAGTCGCAGAATAAAAGTATTTCTCTTAAGGAACTTTTCCCCAACCCCTCCCAACCTCCACAACGCTATTCCCCTAGCGGGGTTTCAAAAAGTGTTCGGAGAGTGATAGAAAGTAAGGAAGATACGCGACCCGAGCTGTTTAAAGCGGAAACTAGTTGGCGCGCTCGTAACCGCGTGAAGAGTATGTTTCGAAGGGGCAGCGCATCCTCCTCTAAACGGGACGGTGGGTTTGCGGAATCTGATAGAGATAGAGCGCGCACAAGAGAAGTCATGGATTCTGGCGCGCCCACGGAACGAGGCAACTGAATAACCGATCTTGGACGGGGAGGGGGGGCTTGAACCAGGGGTCGCAAGATGGCCCGAACAGCGGCGGGCCACCAACTGGATACAAGAACGATGAGTGAGCCACAACTTCTGAGAGAGGAGGCAACAAAAGACCCGACGGTTAAATTTTAAACTCTTTAAGACAATAAAAATAAACGCACACACACCGAATCCCCCCTAAAGGAGGAAAGGGGGTAAAGAATGCGCCCATTATGATTAAAAAAAAAGAAGCATAACAAAAAAAGCAAAACAAACTCGGCCGCGGCGCCCTTGAGAAAAATGGCGACCTTTGATTCATTTCAAAAGATTTGGGGGATCGTGCGCCCCGGCCGAACTTTGCTCCGTTTCCTCCCCGAGGAAAACCTCGAGTTTTGGGGGTTACAAATGATTCAGCCGCTCGTCTGGTGCCTCAGTTCAGACCTAGTTTAACGTAGAGCCGATCTACGGGGTCAGTTTAGTCGACCCGAATCGTGACTCTAACCGGCGACTAAGGCCACTTGATGCACCTTAACACAGGGCTGGGAGCCAACAAAGCGCTTAATAATAGTGAAAAAGTGAGTTTTCCAACCAAAGAAAGTGATCAAGTGACTATATTATTTAACTACCTATTTTGTTTTTAAATTAGGTAAAAATAACTGTTTTTAGGCCCCAACCACATATGGCTAGTTAAGATCAAAATAATAGAATGTAAATTTAATCCATTCTATTAATTTAACCATGGATGGGGAATGGCCTGATATGTTTTATTTAATAACTTCTTAAAAGTTATACATTGATAAAAAAGTTAAGATATTACAAAGTTATAAACACTAAGTTGTTTTCTGCTTTGTAGAAAAAAATATTGTGATTAAAGAATTATGCTTTTTATTGACAGATTTTTGCACTGAATTTGTTTTACAAATATTTTTCAACTTCTTTATTCATTTTTTCTAACCCTTCTAGCATCGCCTGTGCAACAACGACATCATCAAGGTTATTATTATTCACTGTTTTTTTTTTTAATTTTTCATGTGCCTCATACTGCAGTGTGCTGGCAGCTTTTCTTTTCCGAGAGCCCCGTCTTTTCACAACATTTAATTCCTCTTCTTTGCTACTTAAAGAAGCTGCAGTTTCTTTTAGTTTATCTAAAGCTTCTTCTTCCATTCTCTTTTTATTTTCTATTCCTTCCTTTTCTGGAAGCATTTCCTTTTCTTTCATATGAGCCTGATATCTTCTGTGAGGAGAATAGGCTCTATTTAGCAATTCCTTAACAATTGGAACAACTTCTGGCTTATTTTCACAAATAGATAAACCATCTTTAACACACAATATTGCAGTTAAAGCTCTCTGACACATTGGAGCTCTCATATCAGCTAAAATTCTACCAGAAGCAAAAAAACCTTATCTCTACGTCTGCATTTCCATGCAAAACACAAAGACAAGAATTCACAATAGTAGACAAATTTTTGTAGATGACTCTCCCTATTTCACTCGTAAGAAAAATGTATTGTTTCCAGTATTCATCTATCCTTCCTTTTTTTAACTTATCTTTAACTTCAGTGCTATCATTTATGCAAACTTTTCATTCATCTTCCAAATCTTCTTCTCTAATATTTACAGGCAAAACCTTTGCTACTTTTATTACATCTCTAATTGTTTTAGCAGATGGCTGCAAAAATCGAAAGTATTTTATGAATTCCAAGGTACTACTTGTTGTTTTTATCAAATGTTCACAAGTTGCAACTTAATGTAAACAAACTTTGCTTTGTATTTCGTATTTTGTTTTCTCATCCTTTACTTTTTCTAATTCTTCTTAGTTTCTTTAGCAGCTTCCAAAGTTATTTGATTTTTATTTAAATTCATTTTTTTATTATTCTTCCTGCCAGAGCAAATATTACTGAAGATATTATTTCTTCATAGAGAACATGAATAAGTGGAATATCTGATTGAAAAGGCCCAGTAAACTTTATAAAACAATTTGCATTAGAACAAAGAAACTATAATTCCAGCTTTAAGAGAGGGTCACTATCTACTTTTATTATGTTCTTGTAAGATTTTGAAGGTGTGACCGACTTTTCTTTTTCTGGAAGATAAGCAGTAAAATAATAAATCATAGCTTCCCACTGTTCAAGAGCTCTTTCTATCGATGATAGCATGGTCGTCAACCACCTTGTTGTACAATGTTTTATAAATTTTGGAAGTTAAATAAATCAAATAAAAATTAAATGCCTTTTCCATATACAGCTAAACCTTTTAGAAAGGCATTAGGCACAATAAGGATGTTACAGGATCCAATGTCTAATAGTTTTTTATTCCGTACACTAAGAACTTCTTCATTGATTAGTCCATATACTTTTTTATTTACATAAGGGCCACCATCTCTACCAAGTATAATTAATTTTTTTTAAAGACAGGTTCATTGCTTCAATGGCTTTTAACAATTATTTAACTTGTTGCTTTACCTATAAAATAGGAAACCAAGTGTTTCGATAGTACTCTTTAAACTACTTTTGGACCAATAGCAAGCAGTAATTTGCAATTCTTTTTTTTCCTGCAAAAGCTATGGAGTATGGAGTATCAGATAAGCCATTTTGTAAGATTTCACAAAAATAAGGCTCTAAGGCATCTGTTATTAAGTAAGTAACCTTTTTCCTGCTTGAAGAGAAAAAGGTCAGGATAGCCATTTGGGAACATTTCTTTAAAAGTATCTCCAAAATTGTCACATGAAGATAAATAAAAATCAGATGATACTACTTACAATGTCCAAATTAGCTCAGCTCTAGCAACATCACTTTTCTTGGAGCATTAACATTAGAAGAACATCCAGACAGTTTTAGATGCAATGGTTGCAGCTTTGGTTTCACGAACTACTAGGAGTTGACCTAGATATAGGTCCTGCCAGATACAGGACCCTGGTGCTTTACAGACCCCCTGCTCAACTCGTTGAAAAGGACAGGGATCTGTACTGGCTACTGGGTAAACTTGTTCAAGACTGTGTGTGTATCGCCATGGGTGATTTCAATACCCAAGTTGACTGGGAAACGAGAGAACCCTGTAGCGAGAACACACTACTCCTGGATTTCGCGAACAACGAGTTCCTGACTCAATGGGTGAGAGAGCCGACGAGAGGCAATAATACCCTCGACTTGGTTTTCACCTCTGAGGGTGACATCGTTGAGGATCTCTCGGTAGGCGAAGAGCTCGGTGGCAGTGATCACCGAATAGTCAGATTTATAGTCTGCGACTAGTAAATCGAGGAAACTTGATTTGAGAAGAGCAGACTTTGCAGGTCTTCGTGCTGGATTGGCTGATGCGAGGCTAGAAGTGTGCGAGGGTGTTGAAGATTCGTGAAATAGATTCAAAACTACGTTCATGAGTCTTCAATCGCGTTTCATCCCTTTGAAAAGCCTTCGTCGGTCTTGCGTTCAACCAAAGTGGTTTAATCGAGAAATCGGTCAACTGCTGAGGGAGAAGAGAACGGTGTATCGACAGTCAAAGATTTCTGGAGACTTTGCGGAGTACCGTAGGCTAGCTAGGAGGGTGAAGTTCAGCATAAGGGCGGCAAAGCGTGCCGAGGAGCTCCGAGTGACGAGACTCTGCAAGGAGAATCCCAAGGAGTTCTTTAGTTATGTAAATAGCCGTAAACCAATCCAACGCACGATGGGCCCTTTAGTGAATGAGGAGGGCGCATTAAAGCACTCAGATGCAGAAAATGCTAACCTTCTAAACGACTACTTCTCTTCTCCCATCCCCCAGCCCACGGATTCTTACTCGGGGGGAAAACTGGAGGAAATGGATCTCACCCAAGGAGAAATAGAAAAAAAGATCACTGATCTAAAGACGAATAAGTCCCCTGGCCCGGATGGGTTTCTACCTAAAGTGTTGAAAGAAGTGCGCGATGAAGTGTCACAGCATCTGAGCACAATCTTCAACATGTCAATCCGGACCAGATGCGTTCCAAGAGACTGGCGTGAAGCGGAGGTGTCTCCTCTTTTCAAGAAAGGAGACCCTAGCCAGCCGTCGATCTACCGACCTATTAGCTTAACCTCAATAGTCGGTAAACTCATGGAAAGTATCATCGTGGACAAAATGACGTCATATTTAGAGTCCAACTTGCGATTGAGGAGTTCCCAGCACGGGTTCCGAAGGCACCAGTCATGCCTAACGAATCTTGTGGAATTCTTCCACTTCGTTTTTAGTGAGCACGACCGGGATAAGGCGGTGGATGTTATCTACTTAAACTTTCAAATAGCCTTCGATAAGGTACCACACCGCCGCCTCCTTCGGAAAGTGCGTGCGCTGGGCGTAGACGGAAATGTAGCAAGTTGGATAGAAAACTGGCTAAGCGGCAGACGGCAGCGGATAGTGTTGAATGGACAGGCTTCTGAGTGGGTGCCTGTTACTAGCGGTGTTCCTCAAGGTTGTGTCCTGGGACCACTACTATTCATCATCTACGTCAACGACATGGACGGTGACATGGTTACGAAGATTTTTAAATTTGCCGATTATACCAAACTTGGTATTAACGTCGCAAAGGAAGGAAATACTGCCCGCCTTCAAGATGATCTTGGGAAGATTGAGGAGTGGTCGGACACGTGGTAAATGCCATTTAACGTGAACAAATGCAAAGTGATGCATATCGGCCACCGAAATCCCCAATCTCAGTATATCCTTAAGGGCACTGCTATTGAATCCACCGACACTGAGAAGGACTTGAATGTAACAATCACTAGTGACCTCAAGTTCTCGAAACAGTGCATTGAGGCGGAGAAAAAGGCCCAAAGGATGCTAGGCTACATAAAGCGCCAGTTTGGATATCGGAACAAAGAGATAGTACTGTGTTTGTACAACTTACTAGTCCGACCGCACCTGGAGTATGCCGTACAATTTTGGAGTCCTTCGTTTCGAAAGGATATTGTGAGATTGGAACATGTGCAAGCCAGGGCAACCAAACTGATTCCCTCTATCAGACACAAAAGTTACGATGATAGATTAAGGGAATTCGATCTGTTCTCGTTGGAAATTCGGAGACTGCGTGGTCAGCTTATCCAAGTGTTTAAAATACTTCGAGGTTTCGATAATGTATACTACACGGATATTTTCTAACTTAGTGAGGGCAGAACGAGAAATCAAGGCTACAAACTTGAACTGAAGCGTTACAACCGTGATATGTGTGGTAAATTTTTCACATACAGCATCTGCGGTAGTTGGAACGCACTTCCAGTGGAAGTTGTCAACAGCAATTCTGTTGATCAGTTCAAGTCAAGACTGGACAAAGTCTTGAAAAGTGGCCGTTTGGGAACTTAAGTCGTTGGGCAGAACTGTACCTGCTCAACTGTTAGCCCAAAGGTACCCTCTTTGAATGGACCGTAAGGTCTCCTAAGGTACTTCTTTTCCTTGTAGCTCCTTGTAACTTCTTTTATATGCTTCTCTGTCAATGAATGTTGTTGCACAGCCTGAAATCCCTTTTTTCCCACATATATTATTGAGGAGCAAACTGTGCACAATATTTGCACAAGACTTTTTTTGAGGACCCACTCTGAAATTTGATGTCCCTAAGAATCCTTTGTTTCAAACCAAGTATTGTTAACAGAACACTTTACCACTTTGTAAGATTTATAATAAATAAAAAGAAATATCTTTCTTACTTTTTTTATTATTAAGTGTGTAAAGAAACTAGAGATTTAAATAGATTATATAAACTTAGCTCTACTATTTCTCCTCTAGAGAAACTTGAAAATTATTTGTATGCAAGAAATTTGTCGTTAGAGATATCCGGACAAATAACATCTAAAGGAATAAATTACTAAATGACTAAGGAAATCCATTCTGGTTCATCACAACAGGATGAAATGAAAGAAAGAGGCGAGACAGTAATATGATACCTTAGGGAAGATAAGAGAAAGTTGATTATAGGGCAGAATAATAATTAATCAGAAGTGGGGACCTGAAAATTGCTCCAACCTTCTACCCTAGAAGTGATGCTCCTGTGTAATATGCCAGCACTAAATCATGATTCCTTTGAGGTATCCAAAGGAATAAAGCAATTACAAGGTAGCCATTACCTAATTAATAAATATAAATTTACTGTCATAATTCAGTTCATTTTATTATAAAAGGCCTTGAAAATAAAATTATTAAGATATTATATAGGTATATACCTAATATGCACTACACTAGTTAACCATACACTACAAGCACCAAAACCAATGAATAAGCTATAAAATATCCCTAAAAAATCTACCTCTGAATAAATGTTTAAAAATATAATCTTTTCTAATTTACTCATGCATAAAAAAAGATATCGCCTTTTTTATGTCACATTAGGATAAAATGACAGCTAATAATGTAAAGAAAAGTGAGGAGAGTGTGTAATTATTTTAGATAGTTATTAAAAGTGAGTAAGATTGAAAAAAGTAAGAAATAGTGAGTCACTCCCAGCCCTGCTTAACATCATTAACGTGCCGTATTTTCAATCAGCTTGTCCATAGCCCGAAAACTTCAAGGCGAGGCGTCACCCCTCCCCCTCTCCCCCAATTCCCTTTTACAATACTGTTACGATATTCTCTTAAGCGGCACCGATGTAATACTGGAGGGTTACCTAGCTCTTCTATTCTATTCTCCCTCGAGTGACCGTACCCTAGTTGAATTGCTCTGCAATCCATAAAGGTGGCTAACGATTTGCCCCCCCCCCCCGTCCCAAGAAGATTTTAGGACCTCTGGCAGTTTACATCCTCTAAAGCGATTCGATAACGCAAAAAGTTCGCGGCGTCTTCCTCCGGCCCCCTCCACGTCTCAAAGGACAGCAAGGCAAAGACGGTCGTCATCACGAGAGACAGGGCATCACGTCCATGTCCGTAGCACCCAGCTGATCATTGAGCAACACTCGCCCATAGTGGTAGTGGTTTCACACCGGGCATCAAATGTTTAACCCCGTTTCGTGAGGAGCGCACTAGTAGTGTCATGAGTCCCCGGACTTGAAAGGTGAGCTTACGGGAAAACGAGGCCATATCGCTTCCGCGGGAGCCTACTTTCAGCACTCCGTATCAGCAAGTCGCCAAGTCCACTGAAACATAGGCCGGAGGCAATGATCGTTAGGCCTACGTGTCTACCTGGTGTTGGCCAGGGAAACAAAGGATGAGGAAGTGAGCTATAGCAAATGACATAGAGTAGGGTTCGAATCCGCGAAACGCACGGAATACTCGCAATGTGGCCATATCGTCGTCATATTTTAGCCACTGACGATCGATGGGAATTCGGCCGAGAAGGCCCTTTGGATGAACGGGTTGGGGAAAATGAGGGACATAGGAGAAGCGGGAGGTAGGTTGTGGTGGGGAGGGGGGGGGAATTGCATAGTGATGGTGGGATTAATGAGCTGAATACGAGAGTGAAATGTGGTCTTCATGGAGGAAAGGCAAACCATCCAGGGAGGACACACTAGAAATATGAATCAACCTTAATTTGGGGGAAAGCATGGGGAGGGGGAGTCATGTTGAAATTTCCCGAACTCTAGCAAAACGCACTGACACCCGACAGTACGAACCTGCCCCATCCTTGATAATAGCACCGCCCAATCGGTGCACAAGCACCAAATTCTTGTTCATGATGAGCGTTTCGTCTTAGGGACACCCCACACCCCCTTCCATCTGAAGATTTACGAGAAAATGCTCAAAACTGCGATTCCAACACGAGCCCCCCCTCAATCCCATACCCCCAAAAGAACACGAATAGAGGGGCTCAGGAAAAGCTAAGGACCTTAACCTGTTCCCAGGTACCCGAGCAGCCAATTTCACTATCCGAGCGGGACGAGAGAGGTGGGGATTACACACGGCATCCCCTACCCGAGAGAGACTTACCCCAAAGAGTGCACCTGTCCTAGCCCCTGCACCCCTAATCTGATCCTCACCCCCCAAAACATAGCCTGCCCCTATTACGATACCAATCAATAGGCGAAGCCTGCCAACCCCCACCCACCCCACTATCCCCATCAAACTTAGCCCCTTCATTCCCCTAACTATTGTCTGTTCTTGCCCCACCCCCACAATAACCAGCACCTTAAAAAAAACCTTTTCCTTCCATTTGACCATGCCATGCCACGGTTCGTAATTGCCAACAAACTGACAAATATTGGACAGAGAGAGAGAGAGGGAGAGAGAAGGGGAGAGGAAGAAAATATGCTTGCTCGACTTTGTGGCCAAGACCAAACAAAGCAAACTTACTGGCTGATTTTTTAATAACCTAAATTTTAAAAAAAACACCGCTGTACTACTATATCTAAATTTGCAAACATTGTCCATATACATTATATATATATATATATATATATATATATATATATATATATATATATATATATATATATATATATATATATATATATATATATATATATATATATATATATATATATGCCACAAAAGCGAACTCGTTCGATTTCCTGGAAGTGGCATGCTTTTCTCAGAATTCATTATCCGCAGGCACGCCAGATAGAGAGATGCGTGGTCGTTAGCCGGCTGCTTAACCTCGCACGTAATACATGGTAAACGGGAAGTTCTTCAGCGTAATTACAAAAACCGACTTCACAACCGAGAACCTGATTTCGTAGCTCAACGTGAATAATGAGGTCCCTAAGCAGCGCGAACGGGCAAGCGAGAAGAGAAGCAGGCCACGTTTGGCTGCTCACAAGGCGCTATCACCTTTAAAAGCAGTTGCGACCAAAGTTCTCGGCCCTTTATGGCGAATATGTATCAGAGTTTTTGTCAATTCATAAAATATTGAGAAAGGCATCCAGATATCTAGTCGAGGAGAGGATAATTTTGCTAATTAAAAAATGACAAACCCGGATGTATATATGAACAATATTGCTCTTCCAGAGGATGGATATTGCATCAAAGCCGCCGCTCACGTCATCAGTTAAAATTGTGCATTTTTCAAAACGAAGCAAAATTACACAGAGCATATAATTTAAAATACATGAAGATTTTTCTTTGATGGTTTGTGAGCGTAAATGTATTCTTACAATGCGATGAGAGTGTAAATTTTATCTTCTCCCACGCCTATCGTGCACGACTTCCCCCCGCCTGCTCAGATGACAACTTCCTCGCTCTTCTTTTCACTATCAATACTGGGTCCATTCATTCGACGTTTACACCCGAATAAATATTATAATCAATCAATGAATACCCCCTTTTCACTCTGCAAATATTTTGCGTATTCTTCATTCCATCCACCCTCCTCACCTCAGCTATCCATTTGAACCACTTTCATTCTCTTCTTCCAGACTCCCACCCACACTTGCTTTGATAATCCTTATTATACCCCCACCTCCCAGTAATTAAGATACACATTCATTCTTATCTGCTCCGCAAAAAAAATCCATTCAGAGCACTTATGGGTATGATGTAATAAATGAAAGAGGTTGCAAAAGGTGGTTTTCCCGTTCCCGAAGTGGGGATTTCAGTCTAAAAGACTGACCAAAGGAGATCGTCCAAAAGAACTTGATTCCGAAGAGTTGGAAGCTGTTATCACAGTAAATCCTGCTACGACTTCTAGAAAACTAGCACAACAATTTAATGAAACCAATACGAATGTCCTAAGTCAACTGAAAAGGGGTGGAAAGGTTTCAGTGATTGGAAAATGAATCTAGCGAATCTGCAACAGCGTGTTGCTTGCTTTGAGTCATTGCTTCACGACACCAATTTTGGGCAGGCTCGTTACTAGTGATGAGAAGTGGATCTTTTATCAAACGTTAAACGTCGCCTCGCCGTTCGTGGATCGGTCGAGGAAGCAGAATTTCTCAGCAACCGAGAGGGAGACTTCATCCAAAAAAGAACATGTTGAGTGAATGGTGGGATATTGAAGGAATTGTCCATTACGAAAGGTTAGACAACAATCAAACAATTAATGCTAATCTCGAAGGCTCTCAACTTCAGCGTTTGAAAGCCGCTTTTGGGCGACTCTCCTTTAGTCAACAAAAGGGGAGACATCCTCCACGATAATGCCCGTCCACAGGCAGCTCGATTGAACAAAGATCTCTTGAAGGAGATCGGTTGGGAAATATTGCTTCATCCTCATCTTCTCCTGACCTTTCTCCTTCTGATTATCACTTGTTTAGGGGATTAAATAACCATTTGGATGGTTTTCGGTTGACATCAAGAGAAGAGATTGAAAACGAGATGGATTCATATCTTTCATCAAAAGCTAAAGAATTTTACAAGCGTGGCATTTATAAGCTTGTTGACAGATGAAATGAGGTTCTAGAAAGCAATGGAGGTTACGTTTATGATTAAATACATATTTCCATAGTCAAAAGTTTTTTTTAATTTTTAATATATAGATACCATAAAACCGGCCATTACTTTCGTTCCAACCTGATATATAAAAGATTACACACCTTATTCTCTTTTGCATTCGCTTTCAGACTTCTCTCACAAGCATTTTTAACGTTTCAATCACTAACTCCATTTAATTCTCACAATCAAACACCAACACTGTCACCAAAGTCACTCTTACTATTTTTCATGTATATAACTTTCCCTGCACTACCCATATAAACATTAAAATCAGCGTACACCAGAACATATACTAAATCACCTTTTCTCTATCAAATCTTACGCATGCCATCTGTCTACAAAAAAATCACTGCTTTTAATTAACGACCACCAACACACACTAAATGCGTAGTTCTATTAACCATATCAGACCTGCAAATGCTGCTTTCTACAGGTCCATAAAACCACCACATATTCCAAGGCTCTTTCAAACAGGTCTATAAAACCACCACACATTTCAAGTCTCTTTCAAACAATTGTTGGTGAGTGAAGCCCCGAGTGACTGCCCTCCAATCAATATCCTACTATACTTTTCCAACTGCACCAAACGCCCTAATTCCTCTTCAGTTCCCACAAGGGGAGGGGGATGTATCATAATCATCAGCTTTCATGGGGAGGCCTACGTGTGCCCCCGGGTCCATTCCCGCCCCCCTCTCTCTCACACATACACATTTTCAATTCCTCTATCTTCACCAGTTTCTTGACACACCTCTTCTTACAAGCTATCTGCACGATACGTCTTCGTTGCTATTGCGTTTTAAACTCGACGAAAGACCCCCCCCCATCATGTTACAGGTGGTTTTAGTTACGCCCCCTTCCGGTCCTTGGGGTCATAAGTACCACCCACACATTTTTCTCTTTCCCCTCCCCCCCTCCCCAAGAAATACACTCACCACATCTACCATTATTTCGCACCTACAACACACTTGAGGACGTTTATACCGAGTTTTAAGTACTCTTGCTCTCCTACCACTCAACACCAACTGCCGGTTCTTTACTTACTACAATTCTTTCCCAAACCTACCAGATCTCTTCTTGACTCATTTCCCCATTCACACTTTTCAGCCACGACCTGTTCGTGCAATTTTTATTCCCTCATCCTTTTACTTACCCTTCGCCCGATTCACCAAACATCCAACCAACCAGAATTCCCCCAATCAAGTCATCTGACCTCCCGCCCCCTCCGAAGCACTTCATAGATCCCTCGTTGCACACTGCCTTCAACACATCCTTGCACTCTAATACCAAAAAAATACTAAAAAAACCTTACGAGTCGAGCAATTTGTATTTGAAAACCTGTGCGTCCCTAACTAGAGAACGATAACTTTCAGTTTACACGTAAAAAAATCGTAACATTTGTGTACCAACACCGCCCCACGTGTAATGTAAGCCTGCTACTGATGGCTAGTAATCATGTACTCATGGAAAGACGAGTTAAGATCGATCAATCCTACGGTAAACAGGGTGTACAGTGGAAGAGTGGCACTGCCATACATTTCGAGGCATTGAAATGTGATTTCAGAATAATAAAGCTTTATGATGTGTGATGCCCGGTCCCGCGAGTCGACGAAGGAAAATGCGGGTCTTCACCGTCAAAAAACTCCTAGGGAAGATCGCACAATGCAAGGGATCTCGATGAATGGAGGACCTATTTGTGAAGACAGTCGGTATTTCAAGTCAAGGCGCCGATAACTTGAACCCGAATGTATCACGTCGTTCGAGAGGGGTGGGACTCATAGCGCGCTCTCTTTCTAAGAAGCCACTCATAAGTAAAAGAATAAAGCGGCTAAGTTGGCCTTCGCTACTGAGAATATCCTAGTGAGTGCTGAAAAGTGGCAAAGTGTTTAGAAGTGACGAAATATAATTTAATTAGTTCGAATCGGCTGGGAAACAGTATATTATAAGGTATCTTACAAGTGAAAAATTGAATTCCAGATTTACATAAAAAAACAACGCCAAATTTGGAGAGGGCAGCGTTATAGTGTGGTGCTTTTGAGTCCGTCCGCTCGTCCGTTTACGTGTAAGCGCTGCGCTATAAAGAATCCGCTTTAGGAATACGAGACCTCCTCTTCCCTGAATATCGGGAGCACGTGAGCCTGTTTCGTGCATCACAGCAAACAGGGTGAAGCAGTTCTTGGATGCTACAAATATCGACCTGATGAACTGGTCTGCGTAGAACCATGATTTAAACCAGATAGAACAAGTATGGAAGATACTTGGTGAGAATATTATGGCTCAGAAACTGATAAATGTTGAAAATCTGTGGCAAAGTTGAAAGAATGGAATAAAACCATGGCAGGGCAATGCGAAAAAATTATTTTTTTATCGCAAGCACTCTTCAACTCCCATACTCGGCGAACAGTTAGTACAGCACCATTCCCCATTCAGCAAACCCCATTATGCTCTCCCTCTATCACCCATACTTGATCATATAACACTCACGCAACTTCATACAAAGTCCATTTCCTTTCATACCATTCGCACTTAGTGCATGGAGTTCGAATCCCCCCCCCTTCCTTCGAAACACGTTAGAACTTTCTCATAATCTTGCTGGTCACACATATTCCCTATCTCAAGCGTGCCAGTTAGTGTCCCCTTAAGGCTACTTGTACTCAGTAACCCACCATGCATTTCCACTTCTTCCGATTCTGCCCCTTAATTTATAAACTTCTTCTGAAACATTTTGGGAGAAATGCGCGCCCACTATGTTTTTAGCTTCTTAGCTGATCACCCCCCCCCCCTCTCCCCACACCAATCCTTTTGGCCCCAACATGTCGGGTTGATTAGGGTTTGCTAGGCGCGTAATCCATTTCGCCACTACTGGTTCTTGTTTAATTGTTCTTATCTTTCCCCGCAACCGGATAGACCGGCGAAAAAGGTGCCAAACTCCATAGAAAAGCGTAAATCAAATCGAACAAAAAGCTTTTAAAAGTGAAAAAAAAGCACGCGGTAATTCGCGACATTCAGATTCGATCAGTAACAAGCCATTCCATTCCTGGCGCAGCCAAAATGGTCTGGTGAAATTCAACAAATGGTGTCGCCAGAGTAGAAAAAGTAGGCATTTCAAACTAGTAAAGTTCGAGACAAAGAGCTTGATCAAATGAAATTGACACAGTTCACGGGATGCCCGGGAACACATAAAAATGTGTGTACGAAAAATGTGGCACACAACGGAGTGGATGTTTTAATATGAGGGATGCGTTCGAAAACAAATTTAGAAGTTTGAACGAGGCGGACAAACCCGTATTGGTCTCGTGACAGAGGCCGAGCGAGAACCTTGTTGATAGTAAACATGTGATTGCGGACGGTTCAATCAATCTTCTGTTGTTCTCTTCGACATATTTACTGGGTTCGTAAAAGGGTAGTTATTTTGCTTGAGAAAAACCAAGGGGGGGGGGTATGTAACTCTCCTGAACGTATCCGCACATTCAATAAAGGAAAGTCCCCTTGGACTCAGCTTACTTCACAAAGCGCTTAAAAAGCTTTATGAAAACTGTCGATGGTTTTCACTTTTATTTTGAGACAAAATATTGATCGCACAGAGCTGCCTCGGCCTCTCAAACCAACACTATTCTTCCTCTTATATTTTCTCGCGCCAGACATTTACGTAATTTCCGCCCGCCTCAAACTTTAGCTAATAAAGTGGCGCCCAAGAGGCCGCGGGCCGATTAAAATGGCTTTCTTTCTCGCCCAAACCCAGATTTATGCCATAAAATAAAGGCGAGCTTTTTCCCCATATGAATTATTGGTGGGCACATCGCAAGAGCGTGAAGTGAAACACTTCCACCCCACAGTGACACGCGCACACAGAGGCGGGAAAGGTGCTTTCCCATGCGCCAACGCGGTTGCACAAGTTTACCCAGCCCCCCCCCCCCCGCTCAAGTTCTCGTTACCTTTTGACACATTAGACTAGTTTCCAATATTTTCTTCTTTGTCCACACTATTCGTTATCATAATTCTCCATATTGTCTTTTCCCCTACACCTTTTCTCCGAGGGCTCCGTAGGTTTGCCTTTTATATGGCATTCCGAAGGGCCTACTCTGCCTTCCTTCTCGGTGGGTGTGCGATTAAACCTCATACGATCGCCCCGCCACTCATCCTTAACCCTGGGCGGAAAATTGAAAAATAGGCCTAACTACGACAACTGGTAAGGCAAGAGTTGAACCTGCCGCGCGGAGCAGTAGAGCCGATAAAGAACACCGCCTTCACACATGTCCACCGCATATCACACAGGCTCCCCCAAACAGTTAAATCCAATCATGTTAACGCATGGACAACTACTAACCAAGGACAGGGACTCCAACACTCCCCGGTGTGGGTAGTGCCCGGCGTGTACTGGCTGAGGAAAGTAATTCTTTTGCGAGCATAAAGAAAAGAAACAAACACTAAACGAGGAAAACGGACAAATTCTGTAACTGGGAAGAGGAAACTGAAAAATAATAAAGGAAAGGAATCGCGAATTAAGCCACAAGGCTTATCAAGCCTACCTTTGAAGCCCGCAAGCTATGGCCTTTGTCCAAGAGAGGCTTCTGTCAAGGAGACATGATTTGATATGACGTCGAGATTTAAGAAAACCGCATATTAATACCTCAAAGAGTCAACTAGGCCTACCTTGCCACGAACGAATCTCCTATATGAGCCGCTTCGCACACAAAAATCCTTCATTTATATAATTTGTTTCATCTAAATAAAATAGAGATCATTCAATTACGTGAATCCTATTGAGGCCCACACAAGTGGACTGTACATGTGACCGCGATGTAATTGCGACAAAAGAAATAAAATACCGTCACCATAAATCAAAAGTGGCAACAAATTAACGAAATAATCGAATAATTTCAGTGAAAGTAAAAAACAAATCCATAATTTTTGGAGATTTATTACTGCGATAACTCTTCGCAAGAGCACATTAGCAAATGTGGCAATCGTAACCCTGTCTGTCAGTGGCGTCTCAAATTTCCTCGCTAGAATACATGTAAATAATGCAGAGAACATTTAAAAAGAAACGAATAACAATTAGGAGTAGATTTCCCTATTAAATTAAAATGGCTTGATCTGCGTCATATCCTCCGGATTTCTGGGTAACAAACACTTTTGCAACATTACGGTCGGAGGACACAAAACGGGGCGATGCTTTACACACTATATCTAACCACCAAACAAGAACCCCGTTTCTAACCCACCCTGAGACGGGTTAAATTCGCACGCCAAGTAGTCTTCCGTGGTGACCACCACAAGACCTCCTGAAAAATCACCCCTACCTTGCCCTAGTTTTAATTTTTTGCAAACGAGTACCAGACAACAAGTTCCCCCACGCGAGCTGTAACCGCGATTAAGGAGACCATGCTTGGTACTTGTATTTATTTCCCGAGATTCCTGAAGGATTTCTCGCAAGAAGTAATTTTTCGACTGTTCCTTTTATGGGGGCGCTGGCGCGGGGGGAGGGGGGGTTGCTTTATTTCTTGCTACATCTGGCACCCCCTTGCTGGTGCATAGGTAGGAAAAAGAAAGAAAAGGGCGGGAAGAAATGGAGGCATGTTAAAATCCACCATCCCAACCAGCGCCAAAACCAGCCCCCTCCCCTCTAATCCCGGCCTTAACCAGGAATGAAGCGGACCGGCGACTAGCCTACCCTTTTTCTAATGGCGAAAAAGGGCCAAAATGGAAATGTCTAGAAGGAATATAAAGCCTAGGTATCCTCAATCGACTTTGAGACGGGGAGGGGGCACTGGGAGGGGGAGGTATCAGTTCTACACGAGGTGGGGGGAGGTACGACCGCCAAAGACCGTGTATAGACCATCGATCGTCATTTGGCCTTGAGTGTACCTCAAGGCCTCCCTTCACTCAGATATCAATAAACGACCCCTCACTGCGGGGGGGGGATGCTAGTACCCTAATGCAGTTTCTCGATGTGTTGGTCCGTGAGAAAATTCTAACAATCAACAGGTTTTTATTAATTTGTATGAATTAAGCGAGGTGAAAGAACTGATGTTAAAATGATGGCAATTATCGATGATGGTTCTATCAACACGAGTGAGACTTAAACCTTTCTTTGAGCAAATGGCGAGAATGGGTTTACTTGGACAGTTTGACCCCCTTGATGATCGAGGGTAACTTGGGACAGGAAAACAGCATAAAACAAACATAATTAGACTGATGGGTGGCAGGAAAGCTTAGCTACCTACATCTTCACAAGCGACATCCTCCCCCAACTCCGGTTAAAATACATAGTATTTAACCAAAGGATCTAACTAGTTCGTACATATGCGAGTGAAACTTGGACACTGAACACAAAAGGGACGCGCTCAGAAAATGTGAAAAACAACCAGAGGAAACATTGAACGATACAACGCTAGGAATAAACTGCAAGTACCATAACAGAAACAAGGATACAAACACGCGTGACGGATGCAGTTAAAGTAAAGGTTCTGAAGTGAAATTAATGTGGACTAATTGCCAGAAAAAAACGACAGAAGATGGACAAAAGAGCTCCTAGAGTTGATTTTTGCTTCCCGCTGCCTCTGCTGCTGCTACAAATGAAAATATTACCATCATCCTTTGCATGTTTTATCAATTCTCCTTCCAGATTTATTTAATGCGCTTTCTACATCCATAGATAATATGGTGACAGTATAGTGTAGGGTGAACCGTGACATTTACATTGAAAGGATAAAAAATAAAATACAAGTCATCTATCATCATCCTTAATAAAAATTAATTAATGACGATCATTATGATAAAAAATCTAACCAAAACGGACATTAAAGTGTCCGAGACTAGTCGTAGTCGAGGGTACGGAGAGTGGGAGTGAGCGCCCTAATTTCCTGTTTGCGAGGCTTTTTGATCTAACCTTAACCTCTACAGTTACAATGATGATCTTAGGTCTACCAAAAAAAAAAGAACCTAAAATGGACAATTCATCATCAATAACCGTATCCAACAAGTGGGGCTGGCGCGCATTAAAGACACTAAAAATTGCCCATGGCCACCCATCATTTTTCCAAACATAATTGGCCCTTTAAAGCAATGGGGCTGCAATGTGCTGTAGCATCTTGTTTAGTCACTCTTTATCCCAGGTCAGAAGGATCCAGACATGCCCTCCTCACACCTACCATACAAAATATCATCCACTTCCTCATCACTCAGGCCTTTTTCTTCTCAGACACTCATTCACATACTCAATCCACCTTTTACATGAGCCGATCCATCGCACACTCGACTCCCCTACATAAGTCAATCTCCATCCATTGTTCTTATAAACACACACCACCTTGTAACATTCTCAGTTAAACATCGTCCACACTATACAACCCTATACTTTCCACACACCAGGTATCCATCCCTCTCTCACTCAAGAGCTATCCTTCCTCTTCCATACCATACTCCCATCCACCAACGTTGGTACTAGCATACTCGCGGTCGCAATCTGATTCAACCGCACTTCTATCACTCAGGATAGAGCCTTGGTACACCCCCCCTTGTTCAAGACGGGTACTCCACCCCCCCATCACTACCCCTAAACAAACCGCTTTGCTGTTTCTTGTCGATACTTTAGCCCCCACCCCCATCCCTCCAACAAATACCCTCTGAAGGTGGAGGAGTCCCAGAAATTAACGCCAGGTCAACAGCAAACACCAGCATTAATGGAACCTATCCCGCATTCCCATTTGTCCTTCTCATAGCTGTCTCTTGAAATCCAAATACTTACTTGATCTGCCGATAATCTTCTAAAGTACCTCTGGGTGATAAATGCCCACTTTTTGCATTGGAAAACGCTCAAAATGTAATAGAAACCAATAATAAATCCAAATATTAATGGTGCATTGTATAAAAGGTGACGATTGATCTATTTTTAGGGGGGGGGGGAATGGTGGGTAGTTTTGAAGTTTAGGGGGCATAGGTTTAAGGCGGTGTGTTTTTTTTAAATATATTTTTAACGAAATGGTGCGTTTATCCTATTGTAGGATAACACGAAAAAAAAAAAAAAAACAGTTCGGAGATGCATGAAGTCTTTAGCAGTGTGGTCCTGGGTTTTTCCTTTACATTCGCGAAACTTGTAAATATTGAAAGGGTGGCACGAACCACCATTTAATTAAAAAAATATATAAACTAAACAGCCTTTAACTTAATATGTTAACCTACAAAACTGCATGTAATTTTGTCGCACCGAAACACAATTTTCTCCAATCGCAAGATCAGTCATACTACTTAGGTCGTATTCACGAGATGCTTTGCTAAAGAAGCTATAAAGCAGATAGCTAACCTAAAATAGGGCATAAATTGATAAGCTCTACTGAATAACCTAACATTTCGTTCATTTGGAAAAATGGCGTTATAAGAAACCCCTCAAAAGTCTTTTGACACACTTTTGTGCATTACCAAAAAGCCGCAGGAAAAATAAATGAATATTGGTTCGCGAATGGAAATATGCTAGATTGAGCGATTCTAGTAAACATAGGGTAGCTCTGGTTAGTTAGTTTAGAAAGATAGAATAAGAGGCGGAAGAAGTAGATAGAAGAGGAAGAAGTAGTAGAGATAAATAAATGGTGCCCGGTGATCGGGCCTTCTCCTTTTTTGTTATTGGTGTTCCACTAAGGGATCATTTTTTGTGTGTGTGTTAGTTTTGAGTGTCCCACTACGGGATCTTTTTTATTTATTTTTTTCTAATTTTGTTTGTCCCACTAAGGGATATTTTGTCTAGTTTGCTGTTTACTTATTTTATTTTTCGAGTTATTTGTATTTAGGTATAGGTACGATCGTTCTGGTGTTTGGAATTTAGTTTTTAAATCTACCTCCTTCTGCTTCTGGGTCAAGGGCGTCCAGGGTCTTCCTGGGGAGAATTGTTTCGAGTCTTGCCCATATATCTCGGCCTCATTTATGAAGGAAGCGTTGATCGGATCAATACCGACCTATTCATGGAGGCTCCTCGAGGTCCGGAACTCTTGCCATCTTGCGTTGCTGGTGAACCGGAGTCCTCGATTTTGCACCCGCTGAAGTTTTGAGTTGTTGCTGGATGAGGCTGCATTGAGAAGTATAGCATGATATACTAGTTTAGATCTAACTAAACTGGTGTATAATTTCTTCTTAATTGCTTGATTAAGGTTTCTAAGTCTTTGAAATTCGTTCAGTTCCTTGTTTGCCATTCCAATCCTTGTGCCGATGTGTCCGCTCATGCCCGTGCTGGCAAGCTTGAAACCGAGTACGGATACACTTGGCGAGTATTCAATGTCGGTCGCGTCTATATTGAGGTTGACGGTCCGATGCTCCCGATCGCGGTCGCTTTGAATTTTGCGATGTTGGTCTGGATTTTCCAGCGCCTTTCAAAGCTGGAAATCCTTTGGGTTTCTGCAGCCGTGGCTCTAACCATCAATTATCCTTGCAGATTTTGTCCGACGAACCACGATTTGGGTGACATCGTCCGCGTACTGGGTGTTGAGCGTTCTTCCGTCTATAGGTTTAGGGATATCTCTAATGAAGATGGTGAAGAGAGAGGGACTTAGGCATCCTCCTTGCGGTAAACCGGACAGGAGCTCGAAAGCCTCCCCTGTGTGCTCCTCAAAGGCAATGACAGCTTGTCTGTCAGTCAGGTAGCTGCAGAGGATTTTTTCGAAGTGGGGCGTGAGTCTCAATCTCTCGATTTTGTATTTTAGGCCATCGAGCCAGAATTTATCGAAGGTCTTCTTTATTTCTTTACAGACGACGATGATCCAGCACCCATTAGCTCGCCCTGTTGCTGAATGTTTAAGCATGTGGGCTATGGCTGTCTCCGTGCCCTGGTGCTTTTAAATACATGTTCTTCGTTCAGCAGAGAATGGTCCGATAGGTGTGTAGTTAGCCTGCTGTTAAGGATATTCTCGAACACCTTCCCAACGGTCTCCAGCAATGAGATAGGCCTAAAGTTCATGACCTGGTTCGCAGGTTTCGGGATGAATATCATCTTTGACGTTTTAGGCCATCTGAGAAGTATCCTATTGCCAGGGACATGTTAAACACGTTCAGCAGTCTAGTCCTGAGTCTTTCAGGTGACTGATGCTAATTTGGCTGAGGCCTGGGGCTTTGGGTCGGAACGATGAGATAGCTTCCCACAATTCCGCACTGGTGATATTTCCTTCCTTTGAGTTATCATGAAGATGAGTGAGGTTCGCGGTTCCGTGAGGAATGAACCTGTCCTCCCTCCTCTCCATGTATTTGAGGACCTGATCCTCGAAGACTAGGTCGAAGTCCTCCTCTTCATCGGAGATTTTAAAGACATCGTTCCACACTTCGCGAAAAAGTTTTTCCTTTTCATAGGAGATAGTTGCCTTGATTCCGTTGTGTGAAACTGCGGTGGGGCCGTGTGTTCCGGTAGTCCCTTTGAGCCTGCTCATGGTTGACCAGAAAGACTTCGAATTCCTTTCATGTCTATCTTTTCGATAGATGGTTCCATTTCTCCCTCAGCTTGTTAGACAGCGCGGTGTTAAGCTGCCTCATGAGTTGCTGAACAATCTGGAAGTCCATGGGCCTCGTGTAGCCCATGTCGAGGATGCACCTCAGGACTACCAACAGGAATGATTCGTTCATTGTATTCACTGGTCTGAACTGCAAATCTTTCTTGAACGCTATCATTGTCCCATCGAATCTCTCTTCTGTGACGTTCTTTTGGAGAACATTTTATCCAAAAATTCTGTCTGTCGTCATCTCTGATGCCGGTTTCCGACAGCAGCAGGATATCCGAGTTCATTTCTCTGTAGATGTTGTAGTTTATTTTTGTTCGTCTTCCATCCCTGCACGTTGTGTGCTAGAATGGTAATTCTATTTCTAGTAGCCATCTTGTTTCTTCCCTCGGCACGTGGGCATCTGGCAGCATGGGTGGCTGTAAGGCCTCCCAGAGCGGAGCTTTTGGTAGAGGGACGTCTCGTAAAGTTTGATTTTTTTTCTCAATCAAAGTAGCCTTGACTGTCGCTTCCTCTACGTTTGAGTAGTAACACCATTTGAAAAAGCCCCTTCGCATACCCGTAGCCACCTCCTCTGGAGAGATTCCCTTTTCTTTCTTTGTGTGGTGTGAGAGTTTAGTGCGATGGTGAGGTTGATCTCTCTACCATCGAGCTTGAACGTGTTTGTCGCGTCTGATTGGGGGGGGGGGACTGACCTCCCGTCGTTTCCTAGCGTTTTCTTTGGCTGTAAATACTTCGGTTTGGGTTGAGGAGTGCACGATCTACTGGGATTCTGTTGGTTCTAGGTTGGTCTGTTCCTCTTGTTCGGCAGCTTGTGGAGCTGGGATTGTAGGCTCTGCAGGTTTTTTCTGAGGTTTGGCTGCCGAGAGAACCTTTGCCGATTGCGGGTTGTCTGGGAACTTTATGGGTTCCAGTCCATTTGCAGCCAGCATCTTGTTCATCTCAATGTTGAATGTCCCTGGGTTTGACAGATTCATTATGTGAGCATGCAGGGTGCTAGCCAGCATCTTGGGTGGCGTCGAGTCCGTGAGCTGTATTATGATCTGCGGTTGGGCGGGTTGTGAAGCAGGTTGTTGGGTTGGGATTGACTTGGCAGCTGACGCGTAGCTGGCACGTGGTTTGTCCGCTGCTGCCCTTTTCTTATTGAGATCTTTTTTCTCTGGGCACTGCACGTTTAGGGTCCGGTGTGGCCCCGCACAGTTGATACACATTTTTGTAGTGTTCACACAGTGCATCCAGTTATGTCTTATCTTGGCGCATTCAGAGCACATCTTCCGCTCATCCTTACTAGGGACAGGCGCTGGTTGGATGGTCTCCCCCCTGGTAACATTTGAAGCAGGTTAGTAGCTGAATCTCTCCCTGCTGATCTTCTCTGGAGATTCTCAAGAAAAAAAAGAAGTTTCAGCCCAGCTTCCTTTGCCTTTGCAGCCATTTCCACTTCTTCAAACACGACCTTGAATACGTGAGTAAGGGTGCAGAACTTTACCACCTCGTGTACCTTCGCCTTCTTACATTAATGGCCGGTGAAGACTTGGGGTCAAGTCCTATTTTTTCCAGCTCTGTGCTTCCTGAGGACGAAGTGAGTTTTACCAGGTCGCCTGGATGTGGCAGATTACGGTATATCTTCGGGCGACTTCATTTAGCCGTTTGAGACCGATTCCCAACTTGCCGAATATTGTTCCAAACACCACGGCCTTAGTTGGGATCTCCGTACCGGTTATCCTCAGCGGGAACCGTAGGTAGAGCAACTCCCCTGCGCCATTCATAGCTGGGTCGCTTTGTCATCGGTTGGGACCGAGTCCCAGCTCTATCCTCAACAGCAGCTCTCTCATTCCCCACAGGCGAGATAGAAACAGGAGGAATCTCCAATCAGTCCATCTCCGCCTATCTAGTCCCTGTCAGGGTGGTCAGAAACAGGAGGTATCTCCAATCAGTCCGACGACCTTTTGATCAGGACCCGAGGGGCAGGGCTGACTAGATCTCGAAGCACGAACGTAGCTTCTCCCTCAAGCCAGGTAGAGACCGGAGAGATCTCCAATCAGTCCACCTGAGCTTAGCAACGCCCCAGCTAAAAACGGCAGAAACAGGAGGTATCTCCAATCAGTCCGCCACTCGGTAGCAGGGGTTGGTGGCAGAAGCCGTCTCTAAGCCTTCCCAGTCTCTGTCAGCAGCTTATGGAGTAGAGTAGAAAAATCCGCTGAGTTGAATCGGCACCGCCGGTGGGGGATGGTAGTGATCCAAGGTGGGGTCCTGTTGAACGTCCTTCGATGGGGCTCTGGCTGGGACAGCCTGAAATGGCTTTATCCGGTGTCTTGGGGAGCCGAGGACACACAGAAGAGGCGGGTATTTTCAGGGGGTTCCAGTTACCCCGAGAAGAGGGTGGGGGTCCACTAGGGAAGGCACCTACGTTATGGCTATACCTTCGTGTATGCCAGAGCACTTTTAACGCTAACAGTGAAAAAATCTCTTTCACGGTTTCGGAACCGCTTTCGCTTGGCTTTGCTTCCTTTACCGGGTTGATGGTCCTCTTGATTCTTCTCCAATTACTCTTTATTATCTTCTTACTCCTCCGGATTTTCTATTGTCGAGCTGTGAGGTTTAATCCCGATGAGAGGGAAGACAACGTCAACGGGGGTAGAGGTCTGGGCACCGAGTGATGGAGGCGCTGCACTTAGTCCGGCGGGGGTGAGATCTTTCACAGAACTAATCACAACACCGTTCTTTCTTCACGTCTTCGCAGCACAACATATTATTCTCGGTTTGAAGTAATTGTGCGAATGAGTAGTTGAATCCATACGTGGAACAGATCACCTCCCCTTGAGTGACGAGGGTTTTTACCTGTTCACTGGTTGGTGCCAGAACATAATACAGGGTTCCTCTAATTTTTCGAAATTCCAAATACCCTCAGCGAAAGAGGTGCAAAAACAAGGGATGGGTGGATAAAGCGGGTTAGAGATAGTCTGCACAATTAGCCCTCGTCCAGGAAAAATAGGTGAGAAAAGCTTGTAAGAAAAATGCAAAAAATGTGCATAAGAAAGATGAGACCACGAGATAAAGCCTGTGCGGTCTCAATCTAGATTCGAGACGACCAGGTAACTGGGGCAGGAAAGGCAAGTCGAAGCAGAGAACTAACCACTTAGCAGTTCTGATCTCGTTCCCATCGACTTTTTCGCGTAGTCAGCATTAAAAGAAAATGTCTACCGTGGTGAACTTCAACGACCTTCATCGCATCTTCAAACCACCTACTAACCCTTATCGTACACAAGACAGCCATGTGGTCAGATAGTCTCATACCTACCAAAGCTTTCACATCAATCAACCACCTCACCATATTCTTTCTCACGAGGAGCTAGTCAAACATACTCTTACATTCTCCCTTTTCTTTGTCCAACCTATGTAAATTCAGCATTTACATATATTAGATCACTTCGAGCATGAAATAATGGCACTCAGAAAAACATGGTGAAAATATGGCAGGGATCTCTGGCTTTTAGAGAACAAAATGCCGGTCCGCAATGTTGCGAAGAAGCACTGCCCAAGAGCGAAGAAACTCAGCAAAACAAAATGTCGGAGGGAGGGGCGGAAAGATCCAAAACATGCGCACCACATATTACCGCCGGGCCACTGAGAGCCAGGTGAGTTAGCGGCAACTTAATGGGACTATTACTTATCATAATGAGGTCAATAAACAATCCACGGGCGGTACTTTAGATAATCCTGGACTGATCCTATCACCGCTCCGAGTCCAGCTATTCTGCATCCGCGCCACCCCCTCTAGGTGACCAGTGGCACCAATTAATGGGGGTGTGGCATCTGGTAGTTGGGGAGAGAAAAGAATAATGAGGACAGTACAAACGTGGGTGCCATGTTCGACTGCAAAAAGGGGTGAATTTTGGAAAGTAAAAATATGTGGGATATCCCAAGGTTAGGTTCGCACCTTCGATCGGTTCCCATGGCTACGAACGCGCTTTTCTCCTGGCCCGTGCATTGAGGGGCCTTGTGGTCGCAGCCCATTTACGGTTCTCCCTCTGCCCCCTCCACCCATATCCAGCACACAAAACTCTCCCGTAGGTCACGAACCCCCATGGCGTTGAGTGTCTAGATCACATCCACTGGGAGGGTGGGGGCAAAGAGAAAGACACTGATGCGACCAACGAAGGAATCCCTACTCAGAGGACGGAAAACAAATGATGATAAATACTGAAAAGAGGCAAAGACGACCAAGCGCCCCAATTGCTAAATAATTAGCCACCAGGGAGTATTATTAACCACCAGGAGCTAGTTCGTACAATGATCACCAACAGTCTTAAGTACGAACACCAGCCTCCTTGGGGTAGGGTGGGGAATGCAGGAAAGCACTCCCGAGGAGGAAGCCTCATCGGGAGTCGTTCGAAATCTTAGGATTTTTTTCCATAGCGCCCATTTGACGACCGCCTGCCTCCAAGGGCCGCATCTCCAGACCCCCTGAGCGAGGGCTTAGTCGGAAGAAACGTTTCTGCTTTCCATTTACCCACAAAGACTGGCAAAGTGAACGTCGGCATTTAAACTCCAACGCCCGCAGGGGTGGTACGAGTTTACTATAGGTTAGTCATCTTCATATTGCAACATACCAGGGGCAACGTTCTTCACCCACGCCAAGCAAGCGGCTACACCCAATTTAACTGACAGCTGCAATCACCTCCTTGGTAGCGTGACGGGAAATTTAATGTTAAAAGAGCTGAGTGAAGCAGTTCTTTTTATGGCTGTTAGACTCGTCCTTGGGATCCAGTTCCTTGCTAGGCGGAGGTGAGGAACGTCCCCCAGGCTCAACCTATAACTAACAACTAGGAAGCGAAATCAAACGAGGGAAATCTGCCACTCAAAGTTTTGTACGGAGTCGTGTGTAAAGAAAGTGGCAAAGATGGAGGAAGTGAAAATGTGACGAAGAGATCATACTCTCAAATCCCCAAGCGGCATTCGAGGTCGGAGCCTCCGCTTCGGATGTCATGTGTGGCAGGGTTACCTATGCCACACCTGACGTCTCTTTTTGTGGGAAATGCAGTGCCAAGGTGGCTAACCACCGTGTGCAGAAGATACTTGCCCTTCGGTGGTAGTTTTTTTCTGCTTAAGTGTATGAAACGTGTAGGCCACCGTGTACACACATGTGAACCAAAAGGGATCTCAGTGGCGTACAAGTGAGCCGCCTGTTCCCCCTGACTAACAACTTCTCGGGGGGTGTTGAAGAGGTTTTTGGTAAAAGTGATAAAGTTAGGGTAAGTGAAATTATGAGGAAGACACTCAGCCAGACTTTTGTTTTATTCCGTGCCCCGAGTTCGAAGCCTCTCGCCACGCAATCACCTGAATTCGGGAACTCTTGGGCCATGGAGTTTTCCTATCACCCCGAGAATTCCACTCGGGGTAAGTGGCGTTCATACATTTTCACATCCCCAAACTCCAACATTCGGATCTCATCGCCTACAAACTGGAGTGAAACAAGTAGGGGGTTCCCCCCCCCCCCAGAACAGTTGGCTTCTGCCGAGGATTATGAACAGTTCAGGTATAAGAAATATCAGAAAAAGGGCGGAGGGCGTCATTTCGGACAGGGGGTGGGTAAACGAACGAAAAGTAAAGGGCCACTTTCAATAAGTCTTTTGCATAACAGAAGCGACAAAGAATAAGCGTGGATTACAATTCTCCACTTTTTAACCGACTTAGCCGCCTTCAGCTTCTTCCAAACCAAATTCAAGGTAGAATATATAATTTTGAGAAGAGAGAGGAAGGGACATCAAGAACCAAGGCTCCCTCCATTCCTTTAAGAAGGTATATCCTTGGAGCTCCGAAGCGACAAACAAACGTTTAGGCTTCGCTCCTTTGTTTTGGAGTTTCTCTGGAACGTAATCGGCGCAGGCGCACATTTCATGGGGAACGCTACACTCTCACTTAAGGAGAGTCGAATTTCGTCTGGAATTGTTTTAATGCAGTCTTTAACCTATACGCAGGGACAGTTAGGCGTGAATATAGGTGATGAAATGTATATACGAGGCCCCAATGTTTCAAGTCGCCAAGAAACCTCCTTCCTAGCTCGCATTCTGTTGCCCCCCCCCTGTCAAACCACCCACTTGAGTGACGTCACGAGTGCAGACGGACGAGAGTACCGTATTTAAGACGAGCGGAGCTCGGGTTACATTCGAGCAAGCGCCCCCTCGGTACACCGGTACCATTTGTGCGGGATCGGCAAAATGAGAAAAAAATATATAAATAGGAGGAAAATGACTGTTCCGCGATACCGGGATTACCGGAATCGTATTACGAAGACGCCTGGAAAATATTACGTATGCTCGAAAGATGTTAAATCTTATAAGAGACGAGTTCGCGCTCTTTTATGCGGGTTTGGCCACTAAATACAGATCTCGTGGTGTGCTCATACAGCATTACGAAAGGACGATGCTACTGGAGCAATCTTGACCATTATTTTTTTTAAGAGTCTATCTGGCGACTGCCTAGTAGGGCAAGAGTTGCTGTAATCACCTTACAGCCTAATACTATGTTAGATTAAAAAAAAACAATAAGCAAAATACCAACAAAACAAAGGGAAAAGACTAAGCAAAAAAGTAAGAATAAAGCATGCTACGGCCTCGGGGAAGGCCCCCACCCCCGGCGCAGAAAATGCGACCTAGCGACTTACAGCAGAGTCAAATAAAATGGAGGAGGCCAGGCTCATCCAAAAAGTTACTCCACAAGCCTGTTATACGAACCCGTCCCGAGTAAAAGGGATAAGGGGTAGCGATCCCGCTCCACCCGATACCTGAATAGCTAACGTCCGCGAAGATCACCCAGATTGGGGCGACATTCGACAAGAATGTGCTGAAGAGAGTGGGGTACAACGCAGTCGTCGCAATAAAGTGCAAGCGAGGGCTCCATCGGTGCGACCTGCGAGTGTGTCTAATTCGAAGATGACAGAAAGTGAGCTGAAGGCGTAGAGCAATTGAGGGAGGCCCATGGGAACAGTCGCGGTATAATGGCATGCAACTCAAAGTTCCCATCGGCCGTCTCCCATCTTCTTCGCCACGCCACACGGAGGGCTGCTCTGATTCCTGCCACGTATTCGGTGTGAGGAAGAGTGAAACGCTGATCTGGTCACCCAGTCCTCGTGGACTCTTTGGTACCATCATCGGGCGTTCATTCCTCGAAATTCCAACATCTCCAGGAACCAGGCAGAACATAATCTCGACCTGCACACGGCTCGAGGCAACCGTAGCGTCACGGATACCGCGAACCAGGGTATGCGGAGATTTTAATGCCCTGAGAGCACTTAGGGCGCTGTGTGAGTCGCTATAAATCACTATCCGGTGACCGAACCAGAAACGATGCGTTATCTCCCGTACCAACTCGGTCGTGAAGAAAGACGCAGCCCCTGATAGACCCCCGCTGACTTCCAGGCATTTGGAGCGATCAGTATACACTGACAGGATCTAGTGTGACACAAAGTGTACTCCGATAAGGCGGAAGGCAAATAGTGAAAGGTGGTACCCGCTGGGTGGCGTCCTGGACAGAACCAGAGGCCCCACGGGCCCGAAAGCTACACAGAGCTTTCGATGCAGTTTACTAGCCCTAAGGGCTTAAGGTATGACTGGCATCTCTCGGCGGTATAGACAGCGTCGAGATAGGCTGCGGATGCAGAGCAATTGGGGAATGATGGAGGTGCCGGGTCAGCCGTACAGGTGCATCATATACTGTGCACGGCGCAGAGGGAGTGGCATCTCCCCACCATCAACAAGTAGGCTCTAAATGGGAGACGTGCAGAAAACACCGGTCGCCAGGAGGAGACCGGCGTGGTGGATCGAGTCCACATTCCGGAATACACGCTCTACTATGGATACATAAAACTCGTATCCGCCGTTAAGCTTCGAACGAACAGAGGATCGGTAGAAAAGCAAGGCAGTAGCACTATGAGCACACCAGGTGGTGAACATCACGGAACGAATAATGTCCATGACGCGGGTACAAGAATATGAGCCTCCCAGGTGAGGTGTCGGTCGAAAACAAGACCAAAGAAAGGGTGAGAATCCACCACTTCCAGAGAAACCCCATTTAGGAACAAGTCAGCGTCGGGATGGAGCCGTGGATGGCGGCAGAAGTGCACCACCTTAGTCTTGGCTAAGGAAAACCGAAGCTTGTGCGCTTCAGCATAGCGAGAGACGCGGTTCAATGCCTGTTAGAGTCGACGCTCCAGCGTTGGCCTCTGGACCTCGCTAAAAAAGATCGAAAGGTCATCCACGTAGGGCGTAGCGAAAACATCTTCCGGCAGCACAGAAATGATGCCGTTGATACTCAAGGCAATGTGTGAGAATAAGGACACTTCTCTGCGATATTGGGCCGGAGAGCCCCCCCTCCCCGTATGCAGAATCGAGTATCTCACAAAATCTCCGAGAGAAAGATTGAGAGTATCCCCTTGCTCTTATCACGTGGAGAGCCTCCATTATACCGTATCGCTATGCGATATCATAGGTCTCCTGATCGAAAAACAGCGTGGCGTAGTGCTATCTACGAAGAAAGTCTCGCAGACGGCATTTTCTAGTCGGAGCAAACCATCGGACGTGGAAGGGAAATTGCAGGAGCCACACTGTGCAGAAGACAGGTGGCATCCACTGACCAGGTAAAAAGCGAGTCTAACAACCGATCTCTCGATCAACTTGCACACCTAGGAGGTTAAAGAAGTTGAGCGGAAACCGATCGTGGTAGAATGATCTCTCGCCGATTTGCAAAAAGGAAGCACAGTGATAATTCGCCAGTGGTCTGAGAGAATAGCATCTGTCCAGATACTGTTGGACAAATCTAACATAAAGGCCATGCCACGCCCACCTAGTTGTCGAAGCATGTTATACGGGACACCATTCGGACCAGGGGCCGGTGGCCGCGCACGAAGCGAGAGCGGAACGCAACTCAGTCAATGTAAACATATCGTTGAAGGTTTGTCCGCCTCTGCAGGTAAAGTCCAGTCGGTGGCTTTAAGCGATATCAGGACGTGCAATGAATGCTAGCCGAACAGGATCCTGGCAAGAGAATGCAGAGAAAGCAGTCACGAAGCCACGGACGCGGGGTCCAAGATTGCAGTCCCTTCTACTGGAGAACGGGAGGGGTCCTGGGATAACTTGCCACGAATCCTTTTGATCACTTCTACAACTCTGGCGGAGGGGTATTCCAGTTAAGTGAAGACCCATCACGCAGAGCGGCGTTCGTGCTTGGAACGGGCGGCGCTTATAACGCATGAAGGAATAACACTTCTGTTTAAGGAAAGCCTCACACTCAGATGATCACCACGGAAGCGGCCGGCGTGCAAAACGGCCAGACGTTCTAGGAATAGTAGTTAGGCCTAAAGCCTAACGACCTCATCCACCGATCTCGACAGGGACAAATAACTCAGCCATTGCCTGAATTGATATTTCGATGGAAAAGTGATCACAACCATGGAGGTCATCGACCACCTCACATCAAAAACCAGGCTGTGGATCCAGAGAGCACAGGGATAGAACCTGTGGGGTCCCCATCCAGTGGTAGTGGTTTCGCAAAACCCTTATAGCCCGGGAAGGTGGGCAGGGGGCACGCGCAGAGCATGGGGAGAGACGAGCCTCCACAGCTACTCCCAGTTGGCTCGGAGTTTGCGGCAATTCCATTAAAGGAATATGCCCTCCTAACCTATCTCGGACGTGATGCGGAGGCACTCTTCGAAGAGTAGACCCTCACGAGAATTGGCGTACGCTTCCCATAGGCACAACTCCAGGCACCGTTGGCCGAACAAGGCGTTGAAGACACTGTCGCCTTCGAGGACTTATCGTGAGAGGTTAGGCTCGCTATGCGTCTTTTCCTCCCTCCGCCTCAAAACCTTAGTGGGACGAGAAGCTTAGAAGGAAGGAGCCCCTCCTTTGGACGATCAACTGTCTCTGACTCACCCATACCAGCCTCCTCCTTTTGGGTGACAGCTTTAGGGACACTGAAATACGGCCTCACGACCACTTTCACGGATGTTGCCTCCTGTGAGTCTAACGACTCGGTGGAGACGAGCGTTCATTTCGCCTAACTGGAAACAGTCACTTTGAGGGGGGGGGGGGGCTGGTTTTAGTCAAGGCTGGATTTGAGCCCTTTGTGCCGCCAGCTGTACCAGGAGAGAGCCCGGGGTAAGTAGAACCCGTAGCAGAGTTCCTAATGGGCACAGAAACGACCATGCTCGTAGGCCTGGAGCAGAAGGTTCCCTTTTAAAAATTGAGGCATAAGACGCCTCCAGACAGTGCCGGGCGAGACAGGACAAAGACCTTAGTCACGCGAAATGAGAGGCGATCCGGAGCCTGAACGGAAAGGATTTCCTTCTCCAGGATATACGTACGACATTGCTTCGAAGAAGCGGGGTGGGGTTTTGCGCAATTGACACACATGGCTATACACGATAGGGACTTATCGTATATGGCCTTGGAGTAACTTACATAGACTTCGGGTAAACCCGACTACACTAGTGATTCGCATAACCGAAGCGGTGGCAGTAGTAGCACCTACCCGGCAGTGGCACGAATGCCTTCACGCGGTAGCCATACCAACCGGCACGCACCCACTCTTGCACGAATTTACTCTCGATCGTCTTTAAGTGTAGGTGTGGGTTTCGAGGGCCGTCCCTGTTTTCTCATCACTCGTTCGCTTTCGACCGCACTATGTTCGTTCAGCTATAAGATGATGTCAACTTCTAGAGTAGTCCACGAGTTCCTTTGAGTAAACCACCCATTTCACGAAGTTAATGTTAGAGTGCGGAGTCACACTCACCGGTGTGCCATCAAGTTTCCGAAGAGCACTAATCTTGGCCGCCTTGGAGAGATCCGACGCATTCGGCAGAAGGCTCCTGTCCGAGAAACGGGTACATCTTCGGCTCTCTACAAATCAACCAAACTAATGCCCTCCTCTGATGGATCATGTTGCCCTTGGCCAACGTACTGCTATCGGTGGAGCGAATAACCAGAAAGCATTTGGCGCCGGCGGCCCCGACGTAATCTACGCTCCACTCAGCTCACTTGCGACTTTGGTTTTGGTATGCATCTTAACCCCCCCCCCCCATCCTACCCGAGAGCGCCTCGGGGCCGGACGTGCCAATCTTGGTCTGCTTGCTTGCCGAATCGGTAGCGGACTCGGCCCTCCGCGGAGGGAAAGGAAACTTTAGTCCTCTTTATCTTCCTCTTACACTTCTTTTCTTTTTAGCAAAGGAGGGTGAGGAATGAACCCGCTTCTCTCCACCGCCGGAAGGAGCCCCTATGGCGGACGGACTGGCCTCAGGCAAGCTCCTTCTCCAAGATGGACAAGGTCTTGGCTGACAAAAGGGCAAAACCCAGGGGAGGTCCCTCCTTTTCTTGTGATTCTTAGGGAACCGAAACCACTTGAAGGTAAGGATTCTATTTGGGGGTTTGACACCGAACCCAGGTTCGCCCCCATGGGAGAACCTGCCGTCTATGGCTGGGTCACCTCCAGAATCATGTCTGAAAGGGTACGGCTAAAAGAACTCTGCTTTCCCTTGCCTCCACTAAGGAACTTTAACCATAGAGAATGGTGCCGACGTGGCCACCTGTGTGTACTGGAAGAATGTGAAGTGAATCGACGGCCTCACACAGTACGTACCTAATACTTGCTCTAGCCCTCAGGTCTCTGCCCTTGATTAATGCTCATAAGAGGACGGAAATGTGTCAGAAACTCTGTGGTTATAAGAGCAAGATTTGAAAGGGGGAGGTGGGTAGGTAATAAATAGAAGTAGAGATTGGAGGGCCACTAACGAGTAGTTTGGGTGATCACCTATTATTATCATATCTTGTGTTAGGTGATGCCAAGATGGCATGCAGTCAACCAAAGTACCATGGCTATCAGACCGAACTGTGTCCAGGTGGGAATACTCCCCCTGGTACAAAATGTGGGTAGAAAAGGTTGAGGGGATAGCCGTAATGATAATAAATAATATTATTAAGTAACCAGGCAATGGCTTCGCTACTAAGATTAAAATATAAAAAAAAGTAGCCATGGTTAAATTTTTATAAATTTTCTGAACTTAGCCAATTATAATAATTTTAAAAAGGAACTCTAAACTAAATTTTCTGAACTTCACCATTTGTAATTCTTTGGGTTTTAAAAATTTAACAAAATTTCGATACTTATAATTATTTCTGAACTTCACAATTTTGTTTTTTGATATTATAAAGGAATTATTAGAAATAACTTTGATAAAAAACATAAGTCATGACCAAACTAAGATGAAATTATTATTAAAATACTCAAAAAAATCCCCTTCTTAAATTATAGAGTTAGTGATGATGATGATAATAATAATAACATTAACAATAAATAATAATATTATAAAAATAATAATAAGAAGAAGAATGATAATAACAATAATAATGCTAATAATAATAAGTTAGAGTAGTGCTGAGAAGGGGTGAGGGGAAAGCGCACCACCAACTTTCCCAGGCCCCATCAGAGTTCAAGTGAACTCAATGACGACGGTGCTTCTCTAATTTGCTCTCAGTGCGGGAGGACGTGCAGCTCCTCCAGGTGCCAAGTGGCATGGCTACAGAAGCCCCCCCCCGTCGCCCTCTGTCTCCCCGATTCTGCGAGACCTCGACCATCAAACATGACTGGCGTCCGTTCTACGTCCCAAATTCCCGGATCAAAGCAGATCCTTATCGTATTTACGTATCAAAACACCCCCCCCCCCCCAGAAAAAAACGGGGCGGGGGGAAGAACTTCGAAAACCAGTCCAGGAATGGAAATCAGATCATAATTATCGAGACCGCGGGATCACCAGAGACGCTTAAGGCCATTGGGTTGACTATTTTCCCCTTCTGTTCTTTGAAAATGGAAGAAAAGTTAAATTTGTTTGTTTCAAAACCGGAGAAAGTAAAGAAGGAAAAATGGTGGCATTTCCACAGATGAAACAAACAACAACAAAAAACAAAACAAATTTGAACGATCGAAATGACATTCAAGAATTGCGACGCAAGAATTTATTTCCACGTACGAGAAAGATTTATTTTTTAATATTAAAGCGGAAAAGAAGTAATCTAGTTTATCTAACGAAGGCAAATTTCAATGCACCCACCTGATGTCACGGTCCATTGCCGGTTTCGTGACGATATGTAGGTGCGTCTACATTTTTTTTTTAATTTTAAGAGCTCATCTGGCCAAAATTTAGGCCTTCCTTTGCGGGGTCATAAACAATAAATGCAGGCATATGGCTTATACATTTTAAATTTCCCATAATTCCCCGGAATCCGTGGCCCTTGTTCGAAGCTTCTTGCCACCAAATCACCATGAAAGAATCATTTTCTTTATTTTCGATTAATTTTGAATAAAGAGTCACGAATTCTAGGCGGTGGAGAGGTCGAGGAAACGCGAGGTGGCTTCTTAAACCCGTAGGGCTACAATTTGAAGCGCCGAAGCGCATACCTCATTGTGCCTCGAGGGTAGCCGAGAAAAAAACAAGCGGGACCCCGAGGCTGATAATGACGTCAACTGCTTTCTTTGTCACCTCCAAACGAAAATAAAGAAAAAATATTCCCAGATATGAATATTTGGAGAAGGTGAAGCTCAGATAGGCTTCAAATAACGCCACGAATTCTGCTTTGGAAATGATCAACAAAAGAATGGAAACGCGATTGGTCTGTAATTATTATTACGGGGGCTACGGAGGATGGTAGCAGATTTTCAACTGACCTCTTTCTTCACCAACCTTAAAATTTGGAGAATGAAAATCATTGCGTAAAGGCAAAATGGCAAGATGCTTTGATCAACCGATCGATGATGTTAAGGACTGTGATGGCACCCAATTACGGAGCTACGAGTACAGTTTGTTATATATATATATATATATATATATATATATATATATATATATATATATATATATATATATATATATATATATATATATATATAAAGGGGTCTCACCTGGCGACCGCCATCAAGGCATAGCCACCGAAATTAATGACTTTCCTATTCTTAGCCTAAATTAAACTTAAGGAAAAAAGAAACAATAAACCAATAAACCCCCCCCCCCCGACCAAAAAAAAACAGCTAAGACTAAAAAAAGCATGATGAGGAGGCGGCAGGTAGGTCTGACTCCAACAGGGGCTAGGACATGCACCTAACACCCATAGGCTAAATGCTGTAGATGAGGCCCACCTCCTCCAAAACCTTTTATTTCACATTCTGTTGGATCCAGGAACCCGTCCAAAGTACAAAGGAAGAGCGGCTGCGACCCTGCTCTTCCCAGTACAGGGGTAAGTAGCGCGCGCAAAGGTCGCCCCAAACTGGACCATTCGACGTAATGTGCAAGAGTCTGTGGGGCCTAATTTCCGTCGAGGACTACGCGAAAATTAGTGGCGCAATGGCACGCAACTTTAAATTTCCGTCGGCCATCTCCCATCGACTTTGCCATGTAGTCCGAATGGCTGACCTGATTCCCCACCCCCATGTAGTCAGACTGCAGCCCCTCCTTTCCCGCAATCCTTACATATCCAGGACCCCTGCAAAAGACAATCTCGACATCCTAACGGCTCGCAGCAGCGGTGGCATCACGATACTACGGACTAGGGAGTGCGGAGATGACAATGCATCGAGGGCATTTAATACGCTCTGTGAATAGCTATGAACCATAATTCGGTCTCCGAGGCTGAGACAGCTCGTAATTTTCCGTACCGAGCAGCTCAGCCGTGAAGATAGACACAGCGACCGCAAGAACCCGCCAGCATCAAACAAATGGGGTGGAAAGCGTGAAACTAACCCCCTCTTCTGATTTGGAGACATCCGTGGCACGGCTCCAGCATGACATGAGTGCTCCAAGAAATTCGAACGCAATACTCACAGCGCTGTAAAAGCTTTGGGAGCTGAGACGTGGTGGCCAACGTTTAGAGGAGATAACCTAGGAGAGGGGGGAGGGGGACGTCCTGGAAAGAATCAGGGGCGCCACCGGCCCGAGAGCACGTCAAACTACAAAGGAGTTTCATTTCCCTAAACCCAAAGGGCTTAGGGTATGATTGGCGTCTAGGGCAGAACATGATACGCGGAGAGGAACCTGCGAAAGCCACAAGTGTAGGAGACAGGTGGACTCCTGCTGCCCAGAGAATAAGTTAATATAACATTAAGCAATTTCTTCATTAACTTGCGCTCGCGGAAAAGTAAGCACGGTAGCCATTCGCCAGGAATCTGAGAGGATACCCTCGATCCAGATTCTGTTGAACAAAGCTAATAAAAAGACCATGCATCGCTCACCCAGGTGTCGAAGAATGACGTACGTGATACGAGGGGCGGTCAATAAGTTTTGCAATTCGGATATAAGGAAACGAGATATGAGGAAAAGTGTGTTATTATTTTTCAATATAACTACCCTCGACTTCAATGCACTTGCGCCACTTGTCCCTGAGGCTTCGAATTCCCGACTACCAGAAATCTCCCGATTGCTGTTCAATCCCCTCATGGACAGCGAGCTGGACATCTTCACCGTCCCCAAACCGGCGTTCACGCAGTGCAGCCTTGAGCTGGCGGAATAAAAAGTAGTCGCTATGGGCCAGATCTGGACTGTAGTGGGGATGGTTGAGCTCCTCGAATCCCACCGGGTCTTGGTTGTAGAGGAGCAGCAGCTCCTCCGAACTTTGACGACGTTGAAGTGGATCATGGGGCGTGAGGTTTCTAGGGACCCAACGGGCAGAGACCTTGGTCATGGCCAAATTGTCGAGGATTATGTTGATAACACTTCCATGTGATATTCCAAGTTTTCGCTCGATTTCTTCGACCTTCACCCGTCGACTTTCGAGGATCATCCTCTCCACACGGGCCACATTGTCCTCGTTGGTCACGTCTGACGGGCGTCCTGGGCGGGGGTCATCTTCAAAGGACTCACGACCATAGCGGAACTCCCTATTCCAGCGAGCAATGGTTGCATAGGAAGGGGCGGTGTCGACATGCGTCCATGGATCGTTTTGCATTCTTGCCTTCCTTGGTCAAAAATTTGATCACTGCGCGGTGCTCAACCTTCTCCATTGTTGAAAGATTTGTGACTGACGATCTGCGATGAGCTACTGCTTCTTAAATAGACGAGGCAGGAGCGTGCGGCTGCAGGTCCTGACTTGTCATAACTTGCCCTAACACCCCCACAAACAACCATCCCCCTTCCTCTGTTTTGCCCTACCGATTCGCAAAACTTATTGACCGCCCCTCGTATAGTCCGGACTATGAGCGGTATTCGCGCAGGAAGCTAGGGCAGAACGCAACTCGCTTATGTAAGCAGGTCATTGAAGGGTTACCCGCCTCTAGAGGTAAAGTCCAGTCGGCAGCCTTCAGTGAACCAATGACGTGCAGCAATAAATGGTAGCGGGCAACATCACAGATAGAGAAAGCGGTCGCGAAGGACTGTCCCAACGGACGCAGGGTCTGAGATTGCGGTCCCTTCGTCTTGCAAGGGAGGACGGGCCGGGGGGCTCTCCAAGTGACCATTAGCATCAAGGTGTCATCCTTTTCAATCAGGACTCTTCAGTCTTGTCATCTTGGCCGACCTAAATTGGGGAGGGGAAGGGAGCCCCAGTTTTAGCCGAGGCAAACTCAATATACAGGACAGCAGGGAGGCCAGCCCCGCTACCCCTTGTTCCTCTAATGGAGTTGGTCGTATCGAGCCGAGCGGTCGATTTTGGGCCGCCTACCTGTTTCCTTGGCAGTCCGCTGTGCAGAGGTGGAGTCGCCCATGGGCGACTCCAAAGAAAGGGGTGAGGGAAAGCCACCTTACCCGTAGGCGTAGTAAACCTCCTCTTCTGTAGAAGGGATGTCTTCTTTTCCCTCGTCCTCGCCGACACCTAGGGAGGGCGAGGCCGCGTTTTGAATCAGATCTACATGCGCCTGCTCTCGTCCACTATTTCCTTCTATTATAACCAAAGTGTGTGTATAAAAAGAAATAAATGCATGGAACGTAGATACTATGACCTTCCTATGGAAAAGTTTCCATAGGATCGGAAAATTGCAGAATGTAATCGTTAACACATACTTGGCTCACGGGTTCGAACTAAGATGGACCTACAACCCGGGCCGCCATTCAAGAGAATTTGTCCTCGAGCTTTGACCATAGGATGGTGCTGACGTTGCCCCCTTATATGTGCACTGGAAAAGGGTGAGCAGAGTCGACGGCCCAGCACACCCAGGGCCTAATCCTTGCCTCTCCCAGCCGGCGGGCTTTCGGCCTTCAGAGCAGGAATGGACCTCACGGTATACATTACCACTCTACTGAGGATCCATAAGAGGACGAACGTGCGCCGAGCAGCCAGAACTTCTGTGGGTAGAAGAGCAAGTTTGGAAGGAGGTAAGCGGGTGGGTATGTAATAAAGAGAAGTAGAGATAGCCGCATTCACTAACGAGTAGGGTGGGTGATCACCTATTATTATCATACCCCGGCGCTAGGCTATCCCGGGATGGAGTGGTCTACCCAGGCACCATGTCTAGCGAACCGAACTCTTTCCAGATGAGAATAGTTCCTTTCGGTTCAAATGAAGGTAGCAAATTTAGTGCATTAGGGACTGGAATTTTCGTTCTACTCATTCAACGCTCTCTTTCCCCGACAGGCGAGTCTATCCAGGCGTCCAGCAACCACTTTTTTTTTTTACACAATATTAGTACTGCTCTAAATACAAATTTAAACACCTTTGAGGTTAACTGAAAATGGATGAGATCGATTCAGCAAATAGGGAAGGGGTGAATGAGAAGACAAGAGCAAAACAGGAACGAAACAAAGTACAACATATAGTGACATCATGCCCGACACAAAAAAACACAAATAAAACGAAACCTACAGAAGCAAGGATTTCTCGATCTGTGGGAGAACCCCTTCCGGTCCGCGGAGCTCATCGAGATTGCCGGCCTAAGGGCTGGCTGGCATCATCCTGAGGCATCGTAGGCAAAACTTGGAATCAAAACCCGTTTTTATGCTCTCCCTAGCCTAGACAAAAGAGGGGGATGAGATGGCAGTATTAAGGCATCAGGTTCTAGTCCTTGGGGCAAGAAGACATTGCGGTTATTTGAAAAGTATGCGACAGCTTTCGACCTTAAAGAGTGACATATAAAAAAATATTAAAGACGAGAACAAGCGACAACCCGATTGATGGTCATCCAGACGGGTCTCGAATTTCGACATAGAAGTTGACTTGCCACTAACAATACCAAGCAAATTGCAAGTGGTGATCGATTGGTCCGCAACATGTTTACACGGTTCAGAACAGGAATTATCAATCAGGGGGAATTGGGCCCCAAATAAGCACAATAGGAACTTTTGGAATATTGATCTTTCTACAGATCATACAAGTCATTACATTTTATTGAATGTTGCAGATTAAATTGAAAGCATTCTTTTTTTGATCTGTAAAATATTCTATTTCTAATTAGGTACTATTGGGAATGCACCTTTTTGTGTCAATTTTGGAAGAGGGGGATTACATTCTATGATATGATAAAAAGGGGTATAAGGCCAAAAAAAAGAAGTTGAAAATCAATTTTAAATACCTTTTTTTTTCAAGAACAACAAACAGGGTGAATGTTTAGGAAACGGTTAGGCTGAAGATAAAGAGGACAAAATGTGAACTACCAACTTCGAGAATGAGTCGTTTGGAGACCAAACGGTCTTGACTCGCCAGCTACCGTAGTTTTAGAATCGTGTGTTCAAGTTGAATGCTTAAACTCGTGGGGTAAACAAATGAACACAACTGTGTGAAAGTTGCGGAATCGAATAGTGATTGAACGTGGACGAAGTATTTACGTGAATACGGAACTCGTACTTACCTATGGGCAAGTAAAATAAATCTTTGTCCTGTCAAGTAGTGGAGCTCGTACTTACCTATGGGCAAGTAAAATAAATCTTTGTCCTGTGAAGTAGTATTAAGCTGCGGAGAGGCTTCCGATACAAAGTGAGGGGCGGATTCATATTTATAAAAGTAGCGAAATAAGGCTAGGAGATTTTGAGACAGTGAGGAAATGGGAAAAAAATCAATTTTCAAAGTGGTGCAAGGTGCCTGGAGATCAGTTTAATCGCTCTTTTTATTTAGATATTTAGGCTGGTTCATTTATTACATATTTTTATTAGGGGTACATACAAATGTCGTTGTTGGTATGCTATTATGTTTTTATTTTTCCTTATTTCTATCTTCTTTGTCTGTTTATTTATTTTGCACTGTTGGGTAAGATTAGCCATTTTTCAGAGTGCTTTCCGAGATTATTTTGAAGGTTTCTGAGTACTTTTATTGTTTGCGGTGTCATTTGTAATTGTGTGCGTATTTTGTGCTCTTCGCTCTGTATCTTGGCATGTATTGTGTCGTTTGTAGTTATGTGCGTATCTTGTGTTTTTAATTGTTATGAGTATACTTCTTGTTCTTCCTGTTGTGTTTTCTGGGTACTGCTAGAGAACCAAGCGTTTCCTCTTTCTCTCTCCTATTATACTCTAGGATGGAATCAATTTCGTCTCCTGGATGGCCATTCTTCCGTACATTTTTCTGCTTTACTTTTCAATGTACTTGTTTAAGGGTTCAATTTTGTTGTCCTGTGGATGTCCTCCTGCATTTTTACCCCCCCCCCCCGCCTCCTCCTGGTGCATGTGACTATGAATAGAATTTTAATCTGAACCCTTTGCAGGGGCAGTTTAGCCATTTTGAAAGTGCAATGGAGGGTTGGGGCAGGCTAGGTCAGTGTTGCTCTGACCAGTGTCATGTATATTTTCTTTTTGTTGTTCATCCGGAGGTTCCTAAGCCGATATAGAGTTCTGACTGCCTGGGAAGCTTTAGTGATTCGATCTTTGTTTAACATACTTCCCCTACCCGGTTGAAGAAATTTTCAGACTGAGTAGATTGCACTCTGTTGTATAGGGATAAGGTTTATCCCAAACTTTCACTTCTGCTATTTTATTTCTTCCAAGGGTACTATTTTAAATTTAGCACTATTAGTTTTGATATTTAATTTAGCTTCGTAACCATTGATGTTGTTGATTTCCATGGCAGTCATTCGAACTTGCATATGCGTGTGCTTATATACACATTCAATTATCTGTGTGTCATCATCAGCGAATTGCAAGTTGAGGCAGTGGGGGTTGCATGGGGTTGGGATGTCTGCAAAATACATTGAGTAAAAGGTTGAGGACATATATCATTATGGCTGTAACCCCACCTCGGAGGTAGAATTTCGGTCTATCCACCTATCCTTTACTCACGTATGCTGCTGTATCCATAACATAGTCGAGAGTATCTTCTCTAAGTTTTCACAAAGCCCCATTTGGAAGATTTCATATAGCATTCCTCACTGCCACACTTTGTCAAATGACTTTGAGAAGTCACGACAGAAAATTTCTACATAGCTCCCATTCCTTTTAGCCTGGGATATTTTTTTCGGTAATGACGCTTATGGCTAGTTCCGTACTCCTGTTTATTTTCAGGTGGTCAACTAATCTGATATGAAGTTTATAAGTTCAAGAACCGCGATCGAGGGGAATATACCCACCTCTTCAAGGCCACCTTCCAGACATCTGAGAGGCTTCTAAGGCATCCGAGGCCGGATTGATAATGTTTTGTACTAAGGTCTCTGCATCGTGCATAGAACGGGAGACTTTCGTGTCTGTACAAGTCTGTTTCTAGTGCTATGCTTTGGAAAAACACGCGACGAAGGACTGTAAATTTCAGGGCAAGGTGTGCTCAGAGTGCGCCGGTTCCAGACACACCTGGAAAGAGTGCCCGAATGGAAACAATAAGAGGTGCCTTAATTGTGATGGCCCCCACCGCACCCTCGACTTCAGGGGAAAAGACCCGTGAGGCGAACACCAGCTACGCACAGGGGGCCAAAAGCCAGGAGAAGGAAAAGACATTACTCCAACTAGACCCGTCAATGAATCTGGACTTGGTCATGTGTGTAATACATGCCCATTTTGTTAATATTGCCAAGCCCGGTAGCTACGCCACAGAATTGAATCGTATGTTAACCCAAAAGGGGATGAAACCCATGTGGTTTCCCGATAACCCCCCCCCCCATCTTGCGAACTGTACCAGACTCAGACAGGGATCAAATCTAACCTGGCGCCTAGGAACAGATCAAAATCAAGGGACCCCCGCTTGAACAAGCGAGATACTTCCGTATCGTCCGGAAGGATGGAGGTTGAACAGCAGGCCCAAAAAGAGACCCCGACTCAAAAGAGGAACCAACAGAACAGGAACGCTAAGGAGAGCACGCAGTCCGTATCCAAACCCAAGACCACCGACTTTAACCTAAAGGTCTATGCCTCGCCATCAGCCCCGCTACCAAGATTGACGAAAGTAAAATAAATCATTGAATGAGTAGTCAGAGGTAAATTCAAATGGGACTATGACTGTGACGCTAGCGAAGATGACCTACTCTCAGCATTGAGAGATGGAAGCATAGAATTAAGCCCTGAATCATGCTTCAATCTCACTCACGAACAGTTTAAGAAGAGGTCTGGCAGATTGAGGTCACCTGCACGAGAAGAGCCAGCAAAAGTTCAGAACGTCCAAGGAGAGTAAAAATGGCATACAACGTAAGTCATCAACCGATTAAAGATCTTTTCACTCAATGTGAACGGTTGGGGGGGAAAGAAATTCGTCTACATCAACATCATCAGAGAAGTAGACCCGGACATTGTCCTAATCTCAGAGCACGGTCTTAACGCAAATTCCAACCCCGTTAAGATATTCAACTATGACACCATCACAACTAGCCACACCAACGAAAGATTCGATGGTGTTGCATTAGCCGTGCGCAAGGGCATTAGGTACAGAGAAATTACGACCATTGATGATCTCGTTGTAGCCGTGGGGTACCAACCCCCAAGACGCTCGTACCTCCCTATTCCCAATTTCCTGCGCCTATTTAGGAGAAACCACTCTGCCATTCTGATTGGAGACCTTAATGCCCGTTGTAGAGAAGCTGGCTATACATCGGCCTTTAACGGATCAGGGGCCTCCCTGAGCCTCCTTATGGAACGAGACGTGGTACAGAGAGTTGGTCCAGAGTTCCCCACGTATCTAACTGGAAGGTCCTCCACATGACGGTTCCAGGCCAAAATACTCCATCTGACCACATTAGCATGGTCACCACGATTTCGACGTCCCCCATACAGGTCAGAGTCCCAACTCATAGGTGTTTACCCAAGGCAAATTGGGAAGATTACAGGAGAATTCTCCGAGAGCACCAAGAGGAACGGCTGGACGAGCCTACGATAGAAGACCTAGATAGACACCTAGGAATGATCATGAATAAGATAACGGAGGCGGACAGAGTGGTTATCCCAAGGGTAGAATTCCAGACTCTTCCAGCACCACGGTGGGATGCGGTCATCATTGAGCGGAAAAATAGGTTAGAGGAACTAGTCAGGGAAATTAATGATTAAGGCAACTCAGCCGATTGTTATAAGGAGTTCCGGAAACTTCGCTTGGAAATGAAACTCTTAATCAGCGAGAAATTCAAGACTCTCTGGGACGGCATCATCGCGGGAATGGACGTAGAAAGTAACCCCAAGAAGTTCTGGTCCCAGGTCAAGAGACTAAGCGGCACTCTCCCCACCAAATCAAACATTGCCATCAAGGTTGACGGAGTAAAAATCACCAATGATCAAACCATCGAGCATCACTTTAGAGAACATTGGAAAAGGGAACTTAACATCACAGAGGAAGAAAATGTGGACTTTGAAATGGAGTACGAGGAGGAAGTCTTGACATATTTAGAGGAACGAGGACTAACCCTAACGCCCTTCCACTATGTGGACGTTACCAAAGGAAGGCAAGCCCAAAGGGGAAATCAAGAGCTACCGGCCGATATCCCTACTTGAGTTCATAGGGAAGATGTTTGAAAAGTTGATTAACGACAAACTGATGAACTACCTGGATACAAAGGACCTCTACAACGTACAACAACATGGCTTCCGCAGAAAAGTCGTTGCCCTGATGACAGAATACATCGCCATAGCAAAAGCCGAGAACAAAAACGTCGATGTCGTGCTTAGAGATGTGTCATCGGCATTCATGAAAGTATGGACGCCAGGTCTCAAGAAGAAACTAAGTGATCTGGGCATGGAGACGAACATCACAAGGCTCCTATGTGACTACCTTGAGTTCGAAAGGCAGCCCTTTACCATGAACACCGGGGTACTCAAGGAGGTTGCCTGAGTCCGACTCTATACACGTTGTATACGAGTGACCTTCCCCCGCCCACCCAAGACTACGCCTTATATGTCCAGCTGGCGGACGACATATCGCAGGTGATAACCAGCGATTGTCGAAACACAGCTGACATAGTAAACAGAACAGCAGGCGAGATACAAAACCTTAATGCCTACGAAAACCGCGCCAAGATACGAACCAATGTGGACAAATTTTAAGTGCTTCCTATTTGACGTAGGAAAACAGCGGATATATTGGTCAGAGATGAACTATACCCGTATGCACGTGAAGCTCGGGTCCTTGGACTCGAAATAACATCAAAAGGCTATTGCAAGCACATTGAGGCAAAGGTTGAACAGGCCAAGAGAAGCCTGCAATATCTCTATAGATTCCAGATACTCCCCCCCCCCCGAACAAGAGAAAACTTTTCATAAGCCTAGTGAGGCCGATCCCACTGTATCTCGTCATTCCTCTACATTTTGCTAGTAAAACCCAGCTCAGAAAGGCACAAGCAGTGCAGAACAAGGCACTGAGATATATTCTGAATGTCAGTTTAATGGACTTCATCCCCTCAAGCGCTCTACACGATCTTGCTGGGATCGAACCCCTAAACGTGACCCTACACAACAGAGCGAAGGATGTATGGACTAAGATCAATACTTACATGCCTGAAGAAGTTCTTAAAAAAAATCGACTCCCCGAACTCGACAACCAAAACAGACATTACCGACGTGAATTCGGCAGCAGCCAACTGCGTACGCAGGAGGACGCTGTCCCACTATACAGATAATTATACCTCCGGAAAAAAGCAAAAACCCTAATAGGAGACCTTGATTATAAACTTAATACATGCGATCATGTATACCTTAAAAAAAATGCAAACAAAATAAAAATAAACAAAAGATCCGTAGTGGACAATTGAGCATAAAAATAGCAAGCAAATGAATAAAAGATCTAAAAAAGACACTAATCAAAAATACAAAGGCTTGAATGCTTCAATGACGTTAAATTGAAATGTGAAATACAAAGATGCTAAAATGAAGATATTGCCAGACGTACTGGCACACTAATTTTCCTACTAAAAAAAACACCTTTTCTAACTTTACTCTCTTACTATCCCACACTTTTTCCCCATCTTTTATTGTTAAAAAAAAAACTAATCTGATGTTCAAGATTTTTTTTTGAAGAGCTTCCCGGCAAATTCCAATAGTGAAATGGGCCGGTAACTCTTTGTCGGGGGCTTTCCATGGTTCGCAATGATCATTTTCGCTACATTGTACCCCTTGGGAAAGAAACCCGCGTTCAGACAGGAATTGAAAATGCATTGTGGGGCTTCGCTGTAATTTAGCTTTATCAGGTCAGATTGAACTAGGGGTTTCTTTTTGAAAGTTTGGAGCACTGTTGAAAGCCCCCTCCAGCAAAATTACAGCTCCGTTCCCTTCGAGCCTTGTACGTTTTTCGTTCACCTGGTGTTTGGGATGCGTCCTATGGATCTGGGTGTTAGGATCTTCGATTATCCTGTGCTCGAACTCTACATCAACATTTTCGTTATCTTCGTCTCTGATATTGAAGATTTCTTGACAGTTGTCGCTGAATATTCTTTCAATTACGAGGGGCGGTCAATAAGTTTTGCGAATCGGTAGGGAAAAACAGAGGAAGGGGGATGGCTGTTTGTGGGGGTGTTATGACAAGTCAGGACCTGCAGCCGCACGCTCCTGCCTCGTCTATTTAAGAAGCAGTAGCTGATCGCATATCGTCAGTCACAAATTTTTCAACAATGGAGAAGGTTGAACACCGCGCAGTGATCAAATTTTTGACCAAGGAAGGCAAAAATGCAAAACGATCCATGGACGCATGTCGACACCGCCCCTTCCTATGCAACCATTGCTCGCTGGAATAGGGAGTTCCGCCATGGTCGTGGGTCCTTTGAAGATGACCCCCGCCCAGGACGCCCGTCAGACGTGACCAACGAGGACAATGTGGGCCGTGTGGAGAGGATCATCCTCGAAAATCGACGGGTGAAGGTCGAAGAAATCGAGCGACAACTTGGAATATCACATGGAAGTGTTATCAACATCATCCACGACAATTTGGCCATGACCAAGGTCTCTGCCCGTTGGGTCCCTAGAAACCTCACGCCCCATGAGCGACTTCAACGTCGTCAAAGTCCACAAGGCCAGAGTTGCACAGGCTGCCCTGCGCGAGTGCGTATTCGAGGAGCTCAACCATCCCCCCTACAGTCCAGATCTTGCCCCTAGCGACTACTTTTTATTCCGCCAGCTCAATGCTGCACTGCGTGGACGCCGGTTTGGGGACGATGAAGATGTCCAGCTCGCCGTCCTGGAGTGGAGTGAACAGCAGTCGGGAGATTTTTGGTTGTCGCGAATTCGAAGCCTCAGGGACAAGTGGTGCAAGTGCATTGAAGTCGAGGGTAGTTATTTTGAAAAATAATAAAACACTTTTCCTTATATCCGAATTGCAAAACTTATTGACCGCCCCTCGTACTCCTCTTCTGTCACAATTCTGCCTGCTAAGTTCTGTATTTTCATTTTAGGTTTGAGTGTTATACCTTTAAGGATTGTAAGTTTGTTCCAGAACTCTTTTGGAGTCGTTTTACAATCAAGTTCGTCGATGGCTTCGTCCCATATTTACCAGTGCTGCCCTAATACTAGCCGGTTCAGCTCCTTTATTTCTCTTGCACTGGTGTTGATGTTGCTCGTACGATGGTTTGTTGATACAGATGTATTAGCTCGTGTTGCAGTCCGTGCATATGTTTAGTCCACTTAAAGGTAGATATGGTGCTGTTAGTAGATTTGAACCGTCGAGAAACTGGATTTTATAGCGGGAAGCAATCATGTGAAGTTATCAGTATATCGTTCCTCCCACGACTATGCAATGAATCGTCAAGTTGACTGGAATGTGGTTGTTTTGCTATCAAGTGAACTTATGTTTGCACAGAGATGTTCGGCTTCTCAGGGCGTCGTAATGAATGTGTGTGTTGTCGATTCGAACATATGGGTTTCATGTGCGAACGGCTACCGGACATTACAAATGTCTATAATGCTTCAAACACTTGTGTGCACAGCTTTCATCAATTGCATCCAAGTGCCCCATTTTAATATCATCGAAACTACTTTTTCTTTCTCTCTACGTGAAATGTGAACATCATACTCAACAAATTAATACCATTGACATTCATAATAAATAATAGTGGTCCCCCGATACCTGCCTGAAGAACGCCACCATCTGGCGTTACACCATTTATCCCAATTTACTTTGCGGCATCGATGTACCTCAAACCCCCTTTTGCATAAGAGGGGTGTGATGTTTCCATCCAATTAACCAAACTTTAATCCACTTCAGCGAATTATCCCAGATACAATCGCTCATGCGGTAGTGTGTGGTTGGATGCCTTTTCGAAATCGAAGCAAATTTCCCTTAATTAACTGCTACCCTGAATCGTTGTATCTTTGCCTTTCTCGAACACATTTGTGTTTTGCAAAGCCAGGAAGGAAGGACCAAGGTCCCAAGGGAAAGCCGAATGTTAGACTTTGTGTTCTTGATTTTCGATTCTGTAAATGTTTGCCAATTATAGGTCAGAGTATACGGGTGTTTTTTTTTAACTTATCCCTTAAAAGAAGAAGTCACCGCGCTATTTTTTTAAAACACCGACAATCTAGCCTTTAGGGCAGTAATAATCAATCGATGACTATACTTAAGGGCCGGAGCACTTGTCGGCCGTCTCAGAACCTAAACGCATGGTGGGGTTTCCTCCCCCTTCCACACGTATAAGACCTTTCTCCCTCCTCCTCCACAGAGATGTCGATTGCTCCAATATGAATCGACGAGGGTTGATTCGGGCGCAAATCAAATGCGGAACTGATTTCTCTGTCTACTCGACGCGGACTAAGCAAATTCCCGGCGCGCGTTGTTCACTTTCGCCTGCAGTCAACATGTAATGTCAGCAATTCCCGAGCGCGCTTACCAAGTGTATACTCACCGACCATAGTCATTTAAAGGGAGGACACAAGTACCTAAAAGACTAATCACACGTTGCGTTTGCATTTCCGGAAATGAAGAGCGAAAGCACGCGGCCCTCGAACTGAGACGGAAAAAATAAAATAAATCGAAGCATTTAAGCAACGCACCTTTAAACAGCGCCAACGCGGACGAACTGCAGCGATCACTCCCAATAGTTTAATTAAATTCCCTTGGGAGACCTCGGAATCCTTCTCCTTCATTTCTGCAACACGACAGACAGGAGGACACAGTTAACTGCACTGCCACCAGATCGATCGAGGTTAACACCCTCTTTCACCCATACCCTTGTTCGTCCTCCCAGATGCCATTATAGCGGCAGCTAACAAGGGCCTAGCCACTAAATACCCATCTCAATCTCTTAACCAATATTTAAGAACTTTAGTAGACAAACGTCTACCCATAAATGGGTATTGCTTGTGTACTTCCTTCCTTAAATACTGGCCCATAGATAGGATCTGACAGATTAGGCAGACGTAAGGAAGGACAAGGAGAAGGGTCTGAAAGGAGGGGGGCAATAAACTCCAGAGCGTAGTACAAAGGTGTCGCCCCCTTGCAAGGCGAGAGGGGGATGGGGCTGTTGGGGCCTCTGGATAGGAGAAGGGGAGGGGCAAAGGACCTAGGATGACATGGATGAAGCATCAATCCTTAGGGGGAGAACATCGCTCCCCCAGTCGGGGGCACGAACCAAAAGATTCGCCCCCACGATGCTTTATTTATGGAGGTCTGGCGCAGATGCCCTCGTTGGTTTTCGTTTGTGACTTTACTTTTAAACAAATATATCTTTCAGGATATACACTGATTGAACAAAGTTGGGAGGACGCGCGTCAACGCCACTTAAAACTACCCTACCCTCCATTTATCCCCGCAGAATTGGCTCGCCATAGCGACGGGTTGCTATGGGCAGCAGCATCTCGCTTTTTCGCCTTCTTCCAGTCAGCCCTTCTTACACCCTGACACTCCCTCTTTTTATCTCCATTCACAACACTATTTCCACCCATTCTTCTTACACGCCCATACCGCCACAGCACACATTTAGCAACACCATAGACATTTTCTATCTATGCACAATAAGCATCCCTCTCAAATGGTCGGTCCATTTTCATATCCATTACTCGATTTTTGCTTCTTCTTCCATATCATACTCTCACTCTCACATATCGACGTTGGCATCAGCATACTATCGTGCAGCTTTATAGCACATTCCATACGCAAACTCTAACTCTGTTCAAGTAATTCCACGGGCACTAATATCACACCCCATCATCACCTCTAAACACCACATTCCTTTTCTCTATTAACTTTTAGCCACCTTCTCGTATACACGATCAAACGCTCCCTCCATCCACATTTCCAAGTCCCCCTCACTCGCAGCCACCAACACCAGGTCAGCAGTAAAGGCCAACATAGATAGAGCCCATCCCTCCTCCTTTCTCCCCAGTAATCCGTCCATCCATAAAGGTATCAAAGCGTCATGTCGACATCACACAACTTTGACGATGCAATTCTATGCGGTCCACCGTCATGTTTGATCTAATATGCAATCGATTTCGACAGTCTAAACTTTTATTCAAATAAGGTTAGGGGTTTAACAAAAGGGTGATTAGTTTTTAAGGTTAATTAAAGGGTGGCTTGTTTTTATATTTAAATGGCTCGCGCAGTCCTGTTGAATATTTTCTTGCAAGTTTCGCGGCCCTTTTATAAAACCCACTAACCTTAACCCCGTGAAAGGCTGTTGATGTGGACTCATTAGAGCATAAATCATGTCGATAGACTGCATAGTAGACCATCACCATCTTACTCATCCTCTATCAATCCCTCTTATCCTTCTCTCCGCCCGATTGGATTTGCCTCCACACACTTCCTACAACACTCAAACAGAGATGGCGTGGAACAACCCTTGTCCGACGACCAAGAGAAATGGGTCTCCTCCAAATGCGGCTTCCCTTCGGCTCGGGCAACAAGAACGAGCCTTTCCGCCCTCAATAAAAAAGGGTCCCATTGACCAAGTGTAGAGGAAAAATACAGAACAGGCGTTTGGCGGAGAGGCTTCCCCCTCCACCCACATTCGCCAGCCAAGGTTACCCTTCTGCATTCCCCATAATAATAAAAGCAGTCACCACCTGCTGGAATTCAGTCCGTTATGGACGACAATCTCGGTTGAAAGAGGTGCGTTTGGTGTGGAAAATGTGCGATATTGGAATAGAGAAGGCACAAAGATGCCTATGGCGACGGGCCGGTGCAGATATGCGTTTCGAGCAGTACATCTTTATTTATTTTTATTTTTTAGCCCAAACCAAAGAGGGCAGTCCAGCCAGAAAGTTAGTGGAGAAGGAGGTTGTTAAAAAAGTGGAAGGGATGCCAAAGCGCTAAACCCGAGTAACCAGGAGACTACTAGGGGCTTTGGAATTAGGGGATTTCTGTTAAATTAAATTTAAATAAAAAAATATAGCATTTCCTAAGTAAAGATTGTAAGGATAAATGTGCAAATAAAGTGAAAATGTGTTGTAAAAGATGAGGACCTCAGCGTTGGTGAGTCAACAGGGAAAGTTGCGAAACCCTCTTGGGCCTAGTGCCCTCAGGAGCCTCTGCGGCTTTTTATATTCCGCATATTTTAACATAATTCAACGAATGACAAAAGCTGGTAGGCCTTATTAGGGGTCATCGGAGTCAACATCCCCTTTTCCATAAGATTGCGTCCACAAAACTGCATTAAACTGCGTCACCATCCTGGTATGTCTAAAACTAAATCTGCATCCACCGGAATACATTCAGAACATGACCTACAATCTACAACAATATCGATATTACAGTATGTAACTTGCCCCAAAACAACTTAAAAAACATTATAACATACACTCCCCTTAACCTCGTCCACCCTGCGCTTGAAAACATTTAAATTTGGACTGTTTATTTTCTCCTGCGGTAAACCATTCTAGTAATCTACCACTTTTGGTGGAAAAATACTTTCTCGCATCCAACCTACACCGCTGTTTTTTAATTTTCAAATGGTGACCCCTAGTCCTATTACAGGGTCAACCCCCCAAAACGGGCCTCGCACACCTTTTGTAATATATCTTTCATTCATTCACTAATCACCCTTACTTTGCAGGATATGACAGAAGCAACGCCTGTGAACACAACTAGATTTCAATGGGAGCTCCAGCAAAGAATATACTGCGTCAAACATTACTACAATACAGGCTCGTTCAAGAACGAATATGAAAAAGCCACCTTCAAGAGCAGAATTCGGGACTGGGTGGACCACTTCGAGAACTATGGGACAGTGAAGAACCTCAATGCAGCCAGTGACAACCGTCCAAGCGTAAGCTGAGCTGGTCGAGAGCGTGAGAGAGTAAAAAACGCTCTGTGTCCAAGCAAAGTCTGTCTTGAACGAGCCTGTCTTGTAATAATGTTTGACTCAGTATATTCTTTGTTGGAGCTCCCATTGAGATCTAGATGTGTTCACAGGAGTTGCTTCTGTCATGTCCTGCAAAGTAGTGTGCAGGCCCGTTTTTTTGGGGGGGTAACTCTGTATCACTAGAAAATTATCCATTTTTAACTAAACAACCCAGCAGAAAGCAAGCACATAAAAAAATACAATTACTTATCCAAACTTGTAAAATAACACAGGAAAATAATCTAATTTTAACCAAACAACCTAACTATCAATCTAACCTTTCTGCAAGGCGCTAGCATTTATAATAGTTTTTAAAAAGTAAAATAATTGGATCTTTTCTGTTTGTCGGGAGGCGGATGTTTGTACCAAATCTTCACCAATAATGCAGTTTTGAGTGCTGAATACGAATATAACATTTATTTTTTACAGAAATGAAAGGAGGCATTAAAAAAACAATTTAATGCGCACTAGTTTAGAACATTACTCTATAAACAATTATGATTATACACTGGGGGGCTATGCCCCCCAGACCCTCCATTGATTGAAGCTCAGGATCATCGCAGGGAGATACCACCTCAGTGCTAAGCCCCCCCACGAGCAGTCCCCTTGAATTTACTCCAAAAAGGTGAAACATATTGGAACACGGACGAAATAGTTTGCGCCCGATCGTAATGTTTACCGGGCACTGTGCAGCAGTTGATTTCAACAATTACTTAAGAGAGGTAAGAAATGCTTAACCGAACCTAACCCACCGTGAGATGATCGATTCCAACTTATGTGAATTTATGTGGCGAAAACGCAATAGAAATGAAAATTTGTTTAAAAAATATTACGGGATACTTATATGTAAATACAAATGAATGTTTGAAGAAATAATAAATGGAGTGAACAATAATATTGGGAAATCATATGGCAGTTTAAGTGCATTTCATTTCAATTTCGGTTTTTTTTTTCGAAATGTATCAGACAAACCAAAATTTACAGTTTGAAATTTCTTTTTTTTAGATACTTCCTTTCATTTCTCCCCAAAAGAAATGTTATATTCGTATTCAGCCCTCAAAACTGCATTATTGGCGAAAATTTGGTACAAAAGATCCGCCTGCAGCCAAACAGAAGAGCCCCAAATAATTTTTATACCAGGCAATGGCTTCGCTACTAACGGGCGTATGCTAAAACAAATGTGAAATGCACATTTGAGCAAAAAAACTTTTTTAGAAATTTTCTGAACTTCACCAATTATAATATTTTAAAAGAGGAACTCTAAACTAAATTTCCCCCCTTTCAAAGTTTCACGTTGCTTAAATTTTGATCAATTTTCTGAACTTCACCAATTATAATATTTTAAAAGAGGAACTCTAAACTAAATTTCCCCCCTTTCAAAATATCACGTTGCTTACATTTTAATAAATTTTCTGAACTTCACCAATTGTAATTCCTTTTTTTTAAAACATAAAAAGCATTGGATAACAAATTTTTTTTCTGAACTTAACCATTTTGTATTTTCAAACTCTAAAGAAGTTCATAGAAATTACCTTGATAAAAATTTAAAATATACTTACATAAGTCATAACAAACTAAGATGAAATTATTATTATTCAAATACTAATAAAAATTCGGTTCTTAAATTATAGAGTTAGTGATGATGATGATGATTAATTAAACTTGCGAGATATCACTAGGAACACATCCAATTTTAACTAAACAACCTAATTCAATCAATCTAACGTTTCTGCAGTCCCTTAGTTATATTTTAAATTCCATCTTTATATTAACTTGTAAAATAACACAAGCCTAATTTTTAAATAAACAACCAACTCAATCAATCTAATCTATATATGTATTAAACTTGTAAAATAACAAGAAAAAATTTAATTCCAACAAAACCAACTAACATTCTGAAAATACTTATATTTTTTTAACTGTAAATTATATTAATTAAACTTATGAAATATCACCCAAAAAGCGTCTAATTTTAACTACACAACTTAACCTTTCTGGAAGTACATGAATGTAAAAAAAATGAATTTGCCCAAGAAATAAGAGTCAAATTATCATCATCATCACTAACTCTATAGTTGAAGAGGGGGATTTTTTTGAGTATTTGAATAATAATTTCATCTCAGTTTGGTTATGATTTATTGGGGGTTTTTTTTATAAAAGTTATTTCTAATAAATCTTTTATAACATCAACAAACAAAATGGTGAAGTTCAGAAATAAATATAAGTATCAAAATTTTGTGAATTTTTTAAAACCCAAAGAATTAGAAATGGTGAAGTTCAGAAAATTTATAAAAAATTAACCATGGCTCCTTTTTTTAATTTTAAATTTTAATCCTAGTAGCGAAGCGCAGGCTCGGAGTGTCGAAGCCATTGCCTGGTATATATATATATATAAAATTATATTTTTATAGTGAACTTGACTGCTCGAGCCCCGCTCCCGAATTTAAAAACAAGCAAAGTTTTCGAACTCTGGTCTTTGTGAGAGGAATCCAGGGCGAAAAGGAAATAGGAATTAAAAGAAGCATTCGCAGTAAGATTATCAGATGGGAGAAAAGAAATAACCCATTACTTGTGATACATAGTTTTTTTTTGCTCATTTTTGGCCAGCGATTCGCGCCCGGAAAAACAATCAATGGCGTGTGGTATCTACATAATAAAAATAATTGATTAACGAAGATTGTGCGTTTGTTCCATTAAAACCGAAAATAAAGTTAGTAATTGCGGAAAATTAAGTAAAATATTATCAGAAGTAAATATTTATATTTTCTTGCAAAAAGAGAAACCAAAACAGATTAAATTTAAGTGAACTCATTAAAATATATATATTAAGTTACAAGTAAAAAGGCAACAAAATAAACCAAATACATATTGCAGTTTAAAAAAGAAATTTTACTCTAATTTTGATACTGAATATAGGACGGACGAGGAGACTTTTAGCAGAAGGGATGGTGTTATCGCTAGAGATAAACAGCTGCCATTAAAATGATTCTACCCTGCTATTCACTAAAAGAATAACTTTTTTTATTATACTACTAACTATTAAAGGAAGTCTTTTCTAAGAAAAACTTGTAGTTAATAGTAGTACTGACGATTTTATTCTGGTAGATTATACGGGAAGCGATTGCCAACCGCTCTCTGTACCAATGGCGGAATTTAGACAAGAAATTTTCATTTCATCAGTATGGTGCGAGACGTTGGTGTGGTAACATGTGGCATAGTTGTCCTCCCGTTCGTCTCGTTTCCCAGGCTTTGAAAACATTGGTAATAATAGTATCCTAAAAATTAGATTGCTTTTGAATAAAATAACAAATATTCGATTATATTTCAATAAATTGCGTCTTATTTCGAAATTTGTGCACGGCGCATGTCTTGCAGGGAGGACACGAGAGGAAAGCTACCAGACGGCAATGAAGGCGTTACCCAAAAATTAAAATACAGCATTTTATTGTACGGCAGTATTACACAAATTAAACGCTGCACTTTCTACGTAAAGATGCGAATATAATTTGAAATTACACTCACGTAATCGATCAACCTTACCTTCCATGAGAAATGACCAGAAAACAAACTGACACAACCACCACGTCCACCTCTCTCATGAAAACTGACTTTTCACATTGCTTTTTCCGAGCATCCGGGAGTCCAGTATTATTCATTGAACGTCTGCCCTCCCTAAATGCACACTTCTACGTGAAGCTGAAGTGTATTACACCAACCCATGGGTAGGTAAAGCATACTTAAGCGTACCACAAGTATTACTAGGTAAAAATTCCAAAGTAAAGCATAAAATAAGGTGAATTCGCCCTATTGAACTCATTGCGCATGCGTCGATCTCAAACTACAATGGCGGCTCATTTGAAAATTCCTTTTTCCCCGAACTCTTATCTATCACAGTACATTCTAACTATATTTACAAAAGAAAAATAGTGGCATACATTAACGAATATACATGTAATCTAATGAAATAAAAATGGAAAAATAAAATCATTTTAAAAAGAAAGTAGAATCTAAAGAACAAAATGATTGAAATACCAAAAATATTTATCTGCCAAGAGATATGATATCACTTTTCACGAGCATGAGAAGAACCAACTCATGGAGCTGAGCAACAGAAGACCACCGTAATGATATTGAAAACGAAAATAGCTCCCAAGCCTCGGCACACCATAGCTCCAAGGGGGAAAGAAAATGATACACAGAACACATTAAATTTTTTGGCAGCAGTAGAGAAGAAATTTAACCAACGATGGATTTTTCAACGAAGAATGGAGGAAAGGACATCGGATGAAGATGGAGAATGAGTAGAGTGAAATGGGTATAGATAACATTAACTCAATTATCAAACTTGAGCTGGGGACTTGTTGGGGCCGGAAGGGTGTATTGGAAACGTTTTTAAACAAGTTCGCACAATGAGCACAATCACCGAAAGAATGAAGAATATTTTCCTTCTCGTTGCGGGGGAGGGGGGGGGTAAAAGAGGTAGGAGACATCTCTCATTCAGTTTCTGATTCCTGGCCTTCACATTTCTTCTTAGTTTAAATCAGTGGCTCCTAACCGGTTTTGGCTTTGACCCTTTTAGAAACCTTATATTTCCCTGTTGCCCTCATAACCTTTATTTTCTATAAGTATTAAAAATCAATAAAAATTCTATTATAGAATATCTAGAGAAAGGAAAATATATGTACATATTAATAATTTCGTTAAATATTATTCAACTACAGGGTGGTCTGAAAGTCTCGTTTTAATTTTATATTTCACGCGTTTGATATTATTATGTTCCTCTATTGTTCTTATTACTTTTCGGTAGGGGGCGACAAAACTTTCGGAGCACCCTGTACATAAATTAAAATTATCTACTGGCCTAACTATAATTTTGGCATGATGGAGTCTGTGGCTCCTCTAAATCTTAACATTTTCCTGTGCCTCCCCCTTCTAATGTGCCATGGAGCCATATGGCACCAGGTTGGGAAACACTGGTTCACATATTCACCCAAGCATTTCTTATGGCCATATGTCAGGCGATGGTTAAATTTTCAGTCAAATCCTTTGATGTCCAGGTGAAACTGGTTTCCGTTGTAACCTCGATAGAAACCCCTAAAAGGAATTTTAAAAAATGTTCTTCCTTCCTCTCTCCTCCGTTTTCTTTTGCGCGAATGCAAATTCAGCACCTTTAATTCACCTCTAAGGCACTTGTGAATCAATTATGTGGCGTGACATTGCACTCTTGCGAGCGTTATTGCTTCATCTAGCAAATAGGAAGACCAGAATTAATTTCATTACTAAAGTGACTAAATCATAGCATTTTATTAGGGTTCTTGATGCCACGACACACGTCTTGGGGAAATTCAAAGCTCTTGTTTATTACATTAAACTCTCTCTTCTTTGATACTTCTTTGCAACACCAATCCCTAAATGGTATTTAGGGTGGGGATCGAAAAAAAAACACATTTCTAAACTCATTATGCATTAAATTAACCATTTATATACATCTATCGAAACAGTGATTTCTCCTCTTAATTACGTGCTTTCCCACCAAGTTTAGTAGAAAACTTGTAGCAATTGTTATAAGAGTTCAGCTTGCTTTGCTGAAAGTATACTCACCAATGCTCGCAGGATTTTTTTCCCCTCAAAATTTCAAGCCAAATCCAACGTTGGCACCTTCCACCCTTCCACACAAAGTTTGTAAGGAGAGATCTGTAAAGAAATTGGAGAAACTATGTGGAAGGTATTAGGTGTCCAAGAAAGTTTGTACGGTTTTCTTTATAGATGAATAAATGAAAATATAGTTAAACAATTGAATCATCCTATACAATAGTTTCCAATCATTTCAAAGATCTTTTCCAAATAAAAAAAAAATTATCTTTCCCTCTTGAATAAAACTCCTTATGCTTCAAACCAAAAACTGTAGAAGTCTCTTCGAGTACGTCCTTATAAAAAAAAAATTCTTTCCTATCGATTAGGATTGCCTAGAGACATAAAGGTGAAGTATACGCTGCACAACTGCTAAAAGTTCAAGGTTAACAATATCCGAAAGCTTCTACCGTGAGTCAACTGCTAAAGGCTGTATGTTTCTGCAAGCAAATGCACGACTACACATTGCACATGTAGTGTTAGATCCACTGAATAGTAGTCTAGGTTTGGAGCGACTACCTCTCCTGACATGTAGCCTTCGGATTATCACTTTTTATTCTTTATACAATCAGATTTACAAAGATTCTTTGCTATGGAGGTACTCAAGGAGAGAATTGAAGTTTTTTGCTTCAAAGCCCAAGAAGCAAAGAAGAAGTGTTAGATTCTTATTGCGTTGGGGAAAAGATCTCTAAAACGAATAGAAACAATTCAGTATCAGGTAAGAGTTCGGGATTTTCGTTTCTCCTTTGTTGGTGTAAAAAACACACAAACTTTACTGGTGACCTGATATGCAATGTGCACATGGAGTCCTGCAGCAGTTTTATAATTTAATAACTCGAATATAGCCGCAGATATTCCTACAGGCATTGATGGGGGTAGGGAACGCATCTTCGAGCGTCGGGGCATGGTGGGTATGCTATCCTCCAGATTTCAGCTGACTTCTCCTTCCGGGGCCCCCAGAATAAAAAATAAACTCAACGAATTTAGTTTAGAGACAATAACAGAGAATTTTGATATAAATTTAAGTGTCTTGAATATTTTTTTTGATTTTAGATTCGCTTTTTGTGGGCGCCACCAAGGGCAAAGCCGCCGAAATTACAGAGGAGCATATATTTAAGCTACCTAAAAATAGAACAAAAACAAAAAGATAGATAAGACAAAAACAAGGAAAGAAAAGGGTGTTCTCAGGTGCCGGGAGTAGGCCGGCTCCGTCATGGGCCTGAGAGTGCAGGAAGCAGTTTAAATATTATAGAGGAGTCCCACATCCTCCAAGAACTAGATCACCACAATCTAGTATGCAAAAGTTCCCCTTAATGACTCGGGTCAAGCGGTAGTGACCCAGCTCATTACGGTACCTGGACAGGCAGGACACACGAAGCTCGTCCAGATTATGAGAGCACCCTCAGTAGTTGGGTACAGTCTAGGGGACCAAGCGGTGTTGGCAGAAAAGTTCAGGGGATCGCTCCCGCGAGTGTCCCCGATTCGGAGGCCACAAATATGACCTGATACGGTCTGGTCGAGCAATGAGGGGAGGGCACGGAAAAATTCGGGGCACAAGTAACTTCTGGTCTGCTATCTTCGATCTTTGTTATGCGACCGGGGAGGAACTTTCTTCATTCCTGCCAGGTAGTCAGAGTGAGGAAGAGCAAAACGTTGGTAAGGTCATTCAGTCGATGCAGACAGTTCGACGCCCTCGTCAGCGTGCTAATTTTGACACGGGAACAGAGCATCTGACACGGAACTTTTGAAAGCCGCACTATTTTCTCCACCAACTTTTATAAAGACGAGATCAGAGAAATCGGACGGAAACCGACAGGGGTAGAGTAGTCTCTCCCTGGCTTGAGATAAACAAGTATAATAGCCATTTTCCTGGCACTATGAAAATACCCTCCCCCCCAGAGTCTGTCAGACAAGCTAACAATAAATTTACTCCTTTCTCTCCCAGGTGTCGAAGAATGGAGAACGGGATATTTTCATACTAGGGGCGGTATCCGAGCACGAAGCGAAGGCGAAACACAACTCACTTAGGTAAACAGGTAGGTAAAAGGATCTCCGCCTCTGGAAGTGAAGTCCAGTCAGCGGCCTTCAGAGACAATGCGGCGTGCTTTAAATGCTGGTGAAGCATCACCCCAGAAAGATAATGTGGGAGGAGAGGTGACGAAGGATTTCTACATGGACGCAGGGTCCGGGATGGTGGTCCTGTTTGCTTGGGAGAGGCTTCCATACATCTGCGAGAGACGTCCTCATATTGAGTACAGACGCGTATGCTTACCATTAAGAGTGGCAAGCGTGCTTTAAAGCCAAACGGAATCTGGCCTTCGGGCGTCGTTTGGAAGGCCCTTGTAGCGCTTTTAGGCATATCTCTTCTCTCTAAGCGAAGAATCACACTCGGCGCTCGGTGTTATCAACGAGCATATCTCTCGTTAGGTTAATATGGAGAGTATACATAATATTAACCTAACGAGAGATATGCTCGTTGATAACAACATTATTAAAAGAAAAGAGGTTAATAAATCGAGACTTAACATCTTAGAAGCCATATTAATAAATGAAGATAAGCCGGCCATCAACAGTCAAGCGACAAGCTGGAATCGCACATTAAAGCTATTTAAAAAATTCCACTCACAATGAGTAGCTCACTTCCTCTAACGTTACGTTTAACCAAGGCGGAATAAATACCCCTTAAAAATCGTTTGCTTTCACTCTGAGCGCGTGCGCGTTAACGGGAGAATCTCCGCACCGAACCCCACTTTTCGACTTGCGATTATCCTTTTCCTAAGACCGGCAGCACATCTCGAGTCCTGATAACTTCTATGCCGTTTAAGACCTGTAGAGACCACCGGTACCTGGCATGTTCGAACCCCGGAAAGAAGCCTCACAGGGGGCGCGAAGAAGGGGGCCCCATTCGGGGGCGGAGTGGTCAGTACCGGCAGGTTTATCCTGCTAGACAATTGATATAGGTAGGGCAGAGAAGGTGGTTCGAGCTTCGAAATAGGGACACATGTAAAATAGGGGCCTGGTTGGCTCCAGGTGAAGAGCATCCCTAGAGGGCCGTCATGGACGACCCCAGAGGACAGAAGAGGATCCCCCCTCTGGGAAAAAGAGAATTGTCCAAAACCCTCGAGGGAAAAGGTGCACTATGCCGTGACCAAACCTACGGCTATCTCGCAATCTGTGACACTGACCAAGACGTAGACAGGCTTCTCAGTATGAATGCACGAGCGAAGCTCCAGGAGCTGAACTTGACCCCGAAGGTCCCTCCCCATTTTTCTGCTCAGAGATCCATAATTTGTCGTCGCCTGGATCCATGGGTCGGCTCCCACAGCATCGAGGAGATAAAAAATGAGATAGGGGTAAAACGTTCAAGGTCTCGAGATCCAAGACTGAAAAAACCTAGCACATCTGACACCCCTACAATAATGGAAACCGACCAATCTGAACGAGAGGATAATTATTCTCAAAAGGCGAGCCAAAAACCAAGAGCCCAAAGAAGACCAAACAATCCTCGCTAACTTACAAGTCTACCGACCTAAACCTACGAGTATATGACTCCCCATCGTCCCCACTACCAAGAACGGCAAAAGTCAAAGACATCATTGAAGGAATGATCAAGGGAAAATACAAGTGAGATTACGATTTTGACATGAGTGAGGAGGAAATGATTTCGGCACTCAGGCAAGGCAGGATCGAGATTTGTGGCGAATCATGTCTCAACCTATCCCACGATCAATTCAAAAAGAAGAGATCCGCCCGAGTGAGGTCGCCCGCACGCACTGAGCCAGCAAAAGTATCAAACCTTTTCGCGGAATAATATGAACTACGCGACGAGATACATCAATAAACTGAAGATCTTTTCTCTAAACCTTAATGGCTGGATGGATAAAAAATTCACTTACTACAATATAATCCGTGAGGTGGACCCAGATATCGTCCTCATTTCTGAACACGGACTTAATGTAGAAAAAGACCCTCTAAAACTATATAACTACATCACCATCACAACTAGCCACTCGAATGAAAGATATGACGGCGTCGCTCTTGCAGTGCGAAATGGCATCAAATTCAAGGCGATAAGTAACTTGGAAGAATCGTACCTAGCGATAAAAATTAGTACGCTTATCGACGATCTAGTTATAGCAGTAGGGTACCAGCCACCAAGAAGATCATATTTGCCCATACCTAATTTCCTCCGCCTGTTTAGAAGGAACTGCTCAGTAATTCTTATCGGCGACCTACACGCTCGTTGCAGGGAAACAGGCTACACCACGGGGTTCAACGGGGCAGGTAGCTCCCTGAGGCTTCTTATGGAACGCGGCGTGGTAAATATAGCAGGCCCAGATTTCGCTACATTCCTGACGAGAAGATCCTCTACTACTCCCGACATCATACTAACAAATCTCAATTTCCCTCTGAACCAAAATACCGTCCCTGGCCCTTATTCTCCATCTGACCACCTTAGTATGATTACCACAATCTCAACCTTACCTATCCAGGTCAAAATCCCCACCCGCAAATGCTTGCCAAGGCAGACTGGATCGAATACAAAAGAGTCCTCCAAGAATATCGAGTAGAACCGTTGGACGGGTCCACCCTCGAAGACATAGATCGGCACTTCGAAGACGTTATCACCAAGATTAAGTAAGCAGATAGAATAGCTATCCCGATGATTAAATACAAAACTCTCCCTGCTCTACGATGGAATGAGGAGATTACAGCAAAGAAAAGATAGGCTGGAGGAACTTAATACTGACATAAACGAGAACGGGAGCACGACGGAACGATACCGTGAACTTAGAAATCTGCGCATGGAAATTAAATATTTTATCAGCGAGGAATCTAAGACAATCTGGGGCGGCATCATTGATAAAATAGACCTGGAAACCGACCCAAAAAATTTATGATTTCAGATAAGAAGATTTAGTGGCACTCAGCAAAATAAGATCAATATTACCATCACAGCTAAGAAAAGAACAATCACCGAGGATTAAGAGATAGAACGCCACATTGAAGAGCGCTGGAAGAGAAAATTCGACATCAAAGAGGAAGAAAATGACGATTTTGACTGGGGATATGAGAAGAGAGTCTTTTCATACCATAACACCATACCACTTCGTCGATAACACTCGACGAGCAGAAGCCGAAGGAAAACTCTTTACACATGAAAAGTATGAGACAGCCTTAAAGAACTTCAAGCAGAGGGCCCCTGGCATATCAGGCATCAGCATGACGCACTTAGTGAATGCCCCGCCGAACATCAATGAAGCCATATTAAGTCTCTTTAATACATGCTTAAACGTTGGCTACTTCCCAGATCTACTTCAAAGGGCCAGAATGATCTTTATCTTAAAACCAGGAAAGCCAATAAAGGAAGTAAAAAGTTATAGACCCATATCTCTACTTGAATTTATTGGGAAACTATTAGAAAAACTTCTGAACGACAGGCTAAAGAACCTCCTAGACACCAGGGGCGGATACAACATGCAACACCATGGTTTCCGTAGACACCTCGGTACGGAAACTGCCCTTGCCCTTATGACAGAGTTCATTGCAAATGCAAAGGCCGAAAATAAGAGGGTGGACGTCGTACTCAGAGACGTGGCCTCTGCATTCGACAAGGTCTTGGTGCCCGGATTAAAGAACAAATTATTTAATCTTGAGATGGAAACTAATATCACCAGAATCTTTTGTGATTATTTAGAGGATAGAGAGTCAACCATAAAGATCAACGATCACGAAGGACAACCCTTTTTGTTGAATGCAGGGGTACCTCAAGGGAGATGTCTAAGCACAACGTTGTATACTATCTACACGAGTGACCTCTCTTTTCCTACTCAAGATTACACTATATATGTCCAGCTAGCCGACGATATAACTCAAATAATTACAAGCGACTATCGAGCTCCTACTCGTATAGACGTTGCCAACAGGACAGCTGGTGAAATTAATAATCTTTACCTCTATGAGAAAAGAAATAAGATCCGCACTAATATGGATAAGTTTAAGATTCTCCCTATTGGAAGTACCAAAACGGCCGACATTAGAGCAAATGGTGAATACTATCCATTCACCCGAGAAGGCCGTGTTCTGGGACTGAAGATCACAGCAAATGGTTATAATGACCATATCAAAGAGAAGGTCTCGCAAGCCAAGATTAGACTTAGGCAATTTTATAGGTTCAGCAGACTCTCCTTCCGCAACAAGAAGAAGTTATATTTGGCCCTAGTTAGACCGATCTTACTATACCCCGCCGTCCCATTACATCTGGCAAGCAAGACGCAAACTCGAATGGCACAACTAGTGCCACTTTAAGCCCTGCACTAAATCCTGGACCTCAGTTTACTGGACCGCATACCATCGAATAGACTACACGATCTCGTGGGGATCGAGCCCCTGAATGTGACGCTTCACAGTAGAGCGACAGCAATATGGAGGAATATTCAAAATATTTACCAGAAAGAGTCATGCAGAACATAGGAATACACGAAATTGACAACCCGAATAGACGTTATCGACAAGGATTTGCCAGCAGCCAACAGCGGTTACAAGAATGCATAGAACCAATTTATAAATAACTACTTCTCACCGGAAAAACGATAAATATTAATATCCGATAATTAAGATGTTAAACTAAATCTTATAAAAAAATAAAATAAAAATAAAAAGATCCGTAGTGGACAAAATAATCAAGACAATAGAAAAGATCCGTAGGACAAAAATACTTTAAAATAACAATAGATAATCAACAAACCGAGATAGCTCTATCTACAAAAAAGGCAAAAATACGAAAACAGAGGCTGGAATGCTCAAAACAACATGCACGGAAGCATCACAGAAGTGCATGGAAAGCCATAGCTAGACGTACTGGCACACCATTCTCCTACTAAAATAACACTTTTTCTATCTTTTATCTTTCTCACTAGCACACCTATTTTTCTCTCTTGTATGATCATTAATCATAAATTCTTTCACTCATCACTTGGAAGAATCTCGAAGAAAACCTCACTCTACAAAAAGTCACAACCAGCAAAGGCGGAAAAGTCGAGGTAAGACCACAAGAAAACGTACTGATTTTCTGCAATATATACCGTGAACGGTAATTCTCCCTCCAGCCAGCCATCTACCGGACTCAGCAAGCCCCCCCCCCCACCCCCCTGAATAAAAATTCCTTTATCTCCCTGGCACGTCATAGAGGTATGACGTGCTAAACCCTCCCCATCCCTGCCCCGCCCTGACTTGGCTCTGTGAATTCGACTCTACACATAAAGCTCCGTTGCAACTATGCCGTTCTACTTATAAAAGGCATAATTGCAAACTTTGGGGAAAGGAGGTCTGAGGCTTAGCCCGCTGCAGAACCCAAAGGAAGGAGCAAACCTGGATTAGGACTCAGTTACAAACGCGGGGAGGATTAACACCCTATCCTGCAGCACCGTCCAAGACCACAGAGGGAGACTCTACCGTCTATGTGAGATGTCGGACGTACCTGGGAAATACCCAAAACCCAATAGAGGGGGCGGCACCCCGACCTGAGTCAGTTGATTCTGGCTTCAGTCATCATTAAGCCCGCCATGTTTTAAACCCTCTGAGGAGCCCAACCAGATCCATACTCACTCATCATTTATCACCACATCCGAGTCATTTTCATAGGGTCGTTATCGGTGGGTCGGGGGGACCCCATACAAAGAGAGGAAAAATAAGGTAAAGCAAAATGGCGCTTAGTACGTCATACCTCACACTCCTACACACAAAAGACAAGAGCCCCACCACGAACGATCAACATACACTTCTAAACTTAGCCGCTACACACGACTCCCCATCACAAAAATAATAAAAACACATAAAGGCCACAAACTCGTCTTCCGATCACAGGAGGATGCAGTAAAATTCCACACACACGCATCTAACACACTTGCCGCACTAGAATTACAAACGAAATTAGGCGACGATGTAGTAAAAAGACACCAGATACGAATCACAAAGACCAATCCCCTATGGTTGGCCTTCTCCACTGATGACCTCCGCACATACCTTAGACAGAAGTATAGGGAGGAGGTCATCCCGGACCTATACTTCAACATAACTAAACAATGGGCAGTGATCACACTGTCTGACGAAAACAACAAATCACTGCTGCTAGACCAAGGCATCAAGGTCTGCGGCACCCTACACACCCTCACAACATCGAATCACAACATAACATAAGACCAACGCAATGCCACCGGTGCTACAAAACCGGACACACAACACGAAACTACCAAGCGCTCCAAGTGCAGTGTTGTGGGCCACCACTTCACCACCTGCACAGCCACCACACCGCTCTGCTCCAACTGTGGTGGCGACAAGTCAACCCAAAATGCCCTTACTTATGTAAGGCCCGCTATGACGTCGTAGCGGCTATACGACGTCCTCAATCCCTCCACACAACCATACACTCCGCCCCCGCCCCCCTCCATTCATAAGAACATTCGCCGCCGCTGCCAGCGCAACGATGTGCGCACCTCTCCTTGTCCAACCCCAGACACACCCAACCCCAGCAGCAACCCAAACTCACCCACAAAATCCGACATCCGCCCCCACCCTAGCACCTTACACCCAGAGACCCCCACTACTACCGACACCCACCCCAGACCACACACCCACCCCTACTCCACACCACACATCTAAAGAGACCACACACCCAAAGCTGCACCTGGCCGCCTTGCTCTCAACGGTGGCAAAGGACATGTCGAGGGGCGACCCCCGTCTATACTCAAACATACTTAACACACTATTCGACTCACACGGAATAGAGCAGATCACCTTTCCTGAGAAGGTGTTCGCTCTAATAGACGAGCATACACACAGGAGACCCGCACTCCTCCCCACCCCGGTGGGCACGTACACCTCTCCCCCTGGACCCACCGGCCCCCACCCTCACCACGCTCCCACCTCCTCCCGCCCTTCTGTCCCGCACCTCTCGCCACTGCACCTTCTTTACCTACCCCTCTGCCCACTGCTCTCATCTCTGTTCCAACTGCCCCTTCTGCTCCCTCCGCAGATCCCATTCCTTCCTCCTCTTTACCTAAACTCCCTCCTACCTCCAGAACTTTCCCCTCGGCAACTTCCACTCCTCCCCCTATTGTCCCCTCAACCCAACCCCACTCCCACTGACACCACAACCTCCATCTCCCCCAAGCCCACAACACCTCGTATCAAACAAAAAAACTCTACCACGACCCCCCCCCCCAAACACAGCCACGCGTAAAGCCAATCCCCCCTGCTGTTCCTTCTCCTCCCTCTTCCACCCCTCCTCCTTCGTCCCAACCACCTCTCTGTCCCGATACCCCTCTCTCATAATCTGCACCTCCCCCACTATCTCTAGTCCCTTATCTCCTAGCTCTACTCCATCCATCTCTGCTCCTAACTCCCCTCCTCCTAGACTCTACTCTCTCCAACCCTGCTTCCACGACCGCTATCTCTAAACTTCCTTCCACAGAACACACTCTAACCCCAACTACGGCTTGTCCACTCAATAACACCACTGGCAACCTCTCCAGACCACAGCCGACACGCGTAAAGGTACTGGCTCCTCACGCCTCCTGGGCAATAACCAAGGAGAGGGAAACGGGCCCTGCTAAATCAGCCTCACGCGCACTCCGCCCACGACAATATGTCGCCTCAACGTGACACAATTAAACGTACGCAGTTGGCACGGTATTCGCCATATCGTTGCCAACTGGGTCCTAAACACACAAAGACCTGACATAATACTCTTGAACTCGACCAGCCTACATCCTCCCAACAACAGACTCCGCATTGCAGGTTACCACACGTACCTATCTCCACAGGCGCCGCACCTAGGTACAGAGATCCTAGTAAAGCGCTCTATACAAGATGACTCTTTTCTAGCCTGCAAGGTACAGACAAGATCCGGCCCTATCCTAGTGGCCACACACTACAGACCACCACGCCTACAATTAAACATACAAGTCCTACTCTGGTCTTTATCAAACCACAACCTTCCTATCTTCTTTGCTGGGGACCTCAACGTCTTTCCCCCAACACTCCTTTCAAATACCACGAATGATGCAATAAGGTACCTGGCCGGTGCCTTGCCGCGATATCGCTGCGAGCACATCGGCCCGGCCTTCCCCACATTCTTCGGTACTCGTGGAATTACCACGTCTCCGGACGTAGTCTTCCGTCACGACCACGCCCCACTCTTCTACACGCACATCTCACCGGGTCCCCACGTACTCTCTGACCACATACCGATCTGCCTTATCATATTCACATCTCCCATACTCATACCCACACCACCTCTCTTCGACTACAAAAACACGAACTGGGAAGAGTTCAAGAGACATAACAGATAACACGCCACAAAACCTCGACCTGGACCACACCAATCCAGACATGTTAGATAACCACTGGTGCTCAATCTTAAACACTATAACCACATCACGCGACCTACATTCACCACATAAAACCTACACTTGCATAAAAGATTTCACATTTTCCATACACACTCAGAGACTCATCACACAGTACAATAATCACTACACTAGAGGTCCACGACAACACAACATTAATCACTTACGTGCCCGCATCCTACAGTGCGTGCAGCTAGATAGGAACCGGCAGTGGCTAGAGGTCGTCTGCATTGCGGATGATACCCGTTGCACTAACCCCTCCTTCTTCTGGGAGCACGTAAAAAGGTTGTAATCACTGACCCACCCAAACCCATCACCCTCCAAGTAAACAACCAAACACTCACATACACTAACGTCATCCTCGACGCATGTAGGTCCCACTGGGACACAGTACACACACAGCACCCACCTGAACCACACGCGCGGGAGCACTTCCAGGAAGTCCGGGAGTGGTGTCTTGCCCATGCTCATGAGCGACAGCCCTGCCCCCTGGTACGAATGGAGCTGCTCGACTACACATCCACACTGACCACTCCCATCACCGTCGAGGAAACAAAACACTACATAAAAACAACCCCCAAACGTGCCCCCGGCCCCTCCGGACTACCAGCCACACTAATAGGCAACCTCCCTGCAAACATATACCCCACACTTACGCACCTATTCAACGCCTCACTAGCCTCAGGCCACTTCCCTAAAATATTCAAAGTCTCTCACAACATACTTCTACACAAAACGAACAAAGACCCCAAACACCCAAACAATTACAGGCCTATTGCTCTATTAGAGCACCTAGGCAAAGTACTCGAACGCATGATTAACTGCCGCCTAAGGTAATTCCTGGAAGAGAGGGGCTGGTTCTTCCTCCACCAATATGGGTTCAGGAGGGGCCGGTCCACTCAGGCGGCCGTGACCATCGTTCATGACAGAATACAGAAAAAACGCCAGGTGCATCAAAAGACACTCTCCATCAGCAAGGACGTGGAGAAGGCCTTTGATAAAATGTAGCCAACAATACAGAGTTACCTCTCTGCATTAGAAGGCTCCTCTCGCACTACCTCACTGAACGGAGATGCCACATAAAATACAACAATACCCTCTCACAACCCTTCACACCACGCTCAGGCGTTCCCCAAGGAAGCTTACTGGCACCCACACTATACATCATCAACACAAACGACATCCCATGCCCACCCGAAAACTGCTGTCACACATACACAGTGTCCTACGCTGATGACGAGACCATTCTCGTCAGTGGCCGTGGACTAGAAGAAATCGAACTCCACGCACAAAGAATACTAAACGCTAATGCAAGATTATGAGGATAAATGGCTGATTGCCACGAATGCTCGAATACACACAAGGCTCGAATACACACAACACACAAAAATCCTTGGGGTATCTTTTGGCAAGACCCTCAGGTTCAATATACACCATCTCTTACCCGATAAAGGAGGAAAAGGAAGGGGAAGGCTGCCTCAAAAACGTCAACATCTTCTTCACTTTTCCCAAGGGGATTCTCCAGAAGATGTTTTGAACCTGCTCCTAGGCGACTTTATGTCAACCTAACCCCCCCTCCTCCCTCAACGGAGTTACGAATATGGAATGAACTGAACTGCCATTCATCTAGTCTCGTTCCAGCTATGTCGGTCCACTTTGATAGACATAATTGGAGACGTAAAGGAAAGCAGATTTGAGGATTAGCCTACTGTGGAACTCTACGGAAGAGACCACCAGGTTACGAGGCGATGCTGAAAGCTTTGTGGAAGAGTTCGCTCTAATCTTTAAGGGTAGTTTCCGGCCAAGACCACAGGGGGACATGCAACCGTCCTTGTGTAAGTTGGAAGCAGCATCGCTAACCAAACCCCAGACGGGGTGGCACCCTCGGGTGGTAATAGTTGATTCGACTACCACCCATCATTAAGTGCGCCACAGTCCACCTGTCTGAGGGGCCTCTCCAGGTTCACCCATCATCATTCCTCCCCCATTTGACAGTTCACGTTCACGGAAGCTGAGTGACGAAGTAGAGGGAGTCGCCAAAAATAAATAAAGAACAGAATACCATCGCAAGAAGAAAGGGAGCACGAACCATGAATCAAGTCACCACTAACAAGAGATTAAAGAGAAGAAGAAGAATATAGTCCAGAAGAGCCACTCTCTCGAAGAGATGGCCCAAGACAATACAACCAGAATACCTTTGCAGGCAGTCGACCGACAGCCCAAGCCAAGCAGAGAAAAAGTGTTCAAAGTTGTGTATGTAAAATTGGGCATTGCTATGGTGAGACTGTTGGAGGTAACCTCGGGGTATGTCGCAATCTGTGAAAGATTAAAGGACATCGAGGATATCACCAAGAAGAAGGCAGTAGAGGTCCTTAGGAGAATTGAGCTGCAGCCAGCAGTACCACCACAGATCCTGGCCCACAGGAGCGTGGTGTGCCGGCGACTCAATCCGTGAATCGGGCAGCACTCCAAAGAGAACATCAAGGAGGAGATCCAACTTCGGCAAATCTGGGCCAAGGTAGCCGAAGTTATCAAATTCAAAAACAGAAGGGATAATAGCGCTGGAAGTCAAGCAATGGCGATAGCTGCCGAGATTGACAACATCAATCGCTGTGAAAAAAGTGGAAAATAAAGACCAACCGCCAGAAGTTCACTATAATTTCAATGAACCGCTGGAAAGTAGACGACGTCCTCGTCGACAACGAACTTTATCCGTACTCTAACGAGGGAAAGGTCCTGGGCTTACGACTCTATAAAACAGGATACAAGGCCCACGTAAATATCAGAGTCTCCCTAGCCAAAAGAGAGCTGAAGAAACTGAACCGTTTCCGAAGCCTCAACGTGCCAAACAAGAAAAAGCTATACATGGCCCTGGTACGCTCCGTCCTGGTATAACCGGCTGTGATGACGCAGATGGCAAGCTGTACCTCTCTCAGGACGATGCATAGGGTACAGAACAAAGCCACACTGCTTATAACTGGCAAGAAATGGATCGACCATATTCGACAATCGGTTCTACATGAAAAAATCGGACTAAAACCGATCAATATGGAGATCCAAAGGCCAGGGAGAAAGACTTGGGACAAAGTCGACCACGAAATACTCCCAACTATTAATAACATTTTAGACATACCTAAAAAACGGAAGTCGCGCAGTAGAAAGAACATATCTATTCTCCAGCGGAAGAACCTATGCGAGAGAGAATATAATACCTATATACACATAGCAATATACAAAGGAAATTAACTATAATAAAAAGAGGCGAAGTGCCCAAATTCAAATAAAAATTTTAACTCAATTCAAATTAAAGAAAATTAACTTGAACCAAAAGAGGCGAAGTGCCCAAATTCAAACTCAATTCAAATCAAACTTAAAATCAAAGAAAATTAACTTTAACAAAAGGAGGCGAAGTGCCCAAATTAAATTTAACAAACAAAGAGAAGTGAAGAAGAATAAATCAACAAAATTAACAAAATAATAATAAGAAAAGGAAGATAGATTAACATAAACGAAAAGAGGCGAAGTGCCCAAACTAAAATTTAAACTGAAAATAATAAATGAATAACTAAATACAATAAAACAAGAGATAATTAGCAGAATAAAAACCAATTGAAAGGCTTGAAAGCCTTAAGTTGTGGGCGAAATGCCCACCACTCATGCTAATATCAATAATTTTTAGATTCTGGGCTCTAATCCTATTAATGTAGGGGAGATTTGATTTATGAATCTAATAATTATATAAAATTGTTAATAGATTTTAGCAATTATACACTCGTTTATTTGTATTTTCTCCTACCTGATCTCGGTCCTCTGAATCAACAGGCTTCAAGACGGTACCGAAAAGTTCTTCAGAGTTTTTTTTCACAAATAAATTTCCGAATAACCTTCATTAACAATTTAAAAATAGGCAATTTCTTCCGCACCAAGGATTTAACCCCGACTTATTTGCGCAATAGTATTATATACAAATTTTCTTGCCCTGGATGTTCCCAGGGAACATATATTGGTTGTATTATTCGCTCGTTACACTCGAGGGTTTGCGCACACCTTGGTATTAGTTGCCGAACAGGAAAGTCTCTCGCTAGTAAGGAAGTCTCGCCAATCAGCGATCACATTATAAAGTGTAAGGTTTATGCTAACATCAATAATTTTGAGATTTTGGGCTCTAATCCTATTAAGGTAGGGGAGATTTGATTTATGAATCTAATGATTATATAAAACTGTTAATAGATTTTAGCAATTATACACTCGCTAACTAATTTAAATATTTAAAATCTTTCCCTAGTCTCTCTATTGTAAATTTGAGCCCCATTTCGAAATATTCCCATTAACTCTAAATTTGCAATTCAAAGCTAATACTAGCTAATAAAGTTCTAGATGTACATTTAGCAGTGTGCTCTCTTAGCAGTACAAAATATTTTGTTTCGTTTATTTGTATTCTGGGGCTAAGAAGATGACCGTATTGTGGTCGAAAAGTCACCGGTAAATAAAAAGGATGATACCAGCTATTTTCCTCGCCTTGGGATTTCTTTTAAACATTATATATATATATATATATATATATATATATATATATATATATATATATATATATATATATATATATATATATATATATAATTTTTGTTGAAGACCATTGTGTATTTTGCCTTAATTAATTTCCTTTGACAACTTTTTCTTCTATCCTTTTTATTCCATCTTGTAGATGGTGGATTATTTGTCCAGTATTCATCTCTTCTTTAAATGAATGTGTTTGGTAAAAACCAAAACTAAATGGCTTTCAAAAAGCTTTTGAAGGCAGAGACCCAACATTGCCGACAATATTCCATATAGTACAAGGAAGAGAGAAATATGAAGTTAATGAGCACATGAGACAAGAAACCAATTCTTCAATGAAAAAGAAAGGGACATTCTAAGACACAAAGGTCAGAGATAGCAAAAGATTGCTTAACCTTATCGTTATTTCTGTCTTCTCAATATGTTTTGCTCGAATTAATCAGTCTCTTTCTCTCCTTGATCTTTTTATCTCACAATGTCCCTTTTTCTTGCTTTAAACTTCATTTTCTCTCTAATATAGGTCACCCCCCAAACGGGCCTGCACACACTTTTTGTGATATATCCTTCATTCATTTCCTAATAACCCTTACTTTGCAGGACATGACAGAAGCAACGCCTGTAAACACAACTAGATCTCAATGGTAGCTCCCGCAAAGAATATACTGCGTCAAACATTACTGCATTACTCATTCAAGAAAGTGCAGCACACTTTGGTGCATCACTTTGAATGTGAAAAAGCCCCCTCAAAGAGCAGAATTCAGGACTAGGTGGACCTACGTCGAGAACTATGGGACAGTGGAGAACCCCAATACAGCCAGTGACAACCGTCCAAGACTTTGATGACGCCCTAGAAAGCGTACAGCTGAGCTGGTCGAGAGCGTGAGAGAGTCAAAAACACTGTGCGCAAGCGAAGTCAGTCTCTCTGTATATCCCGTGAGACTTGCAGGAGAGTGCTAGTAATGGATGTAAAGGCCTACCCATACATAATACAGATGAAGCAGACCATTACAGCCTGAGAAAAGGAGCAGAGAAAGGCTATATCAGTCAAGATACTGGAGAAGATTCAGGAGACCCCAACGTTGCCTAACCTTCTTTGGACATCAGATGAAGCTCACTTCCATCTTGAAGGAAAGGTAAACTCGAAGACAAATGTCTTCTGGGTGACATCCACACCCAATGAGGTAGCCACCAAGCCCCTACACTCCCCTAAGTGCACGGTATGGACTACAATTTCATCCAGAGGCATCATCGGATCATTCTTTTTCGAGGAATCTGGCGCGACAGTGACAGTCACCAAGGAGCGGTATGTTGAGTTGTTCAAAACCTTCAAGAGGGAGTTGTAGCCCCTGTTCCCGTCTCTTATGGAGAAATTCTGGTTCCAGCAAGATGGAGCAAGCTCTCACACCTCAAACCTGTCCCGAGATTGGCTGAAAGAGAACTTTGGTGGCCGTGTAATCAGTCTCAAGACTGATTTTGAGTGGGCACCTCTCAACCCACACCTTAGCCCCCCATATTTCTTTCCCTGCGGCTACCTTTATGAAAATGTGTACACAGGATGACCCAGGACCATCACAGACGTCATGGACAACTTTATGCTGCGCCTCAAGAAACGCACAGAGCTAAATGTAGGCCATCTCGAACACGTGCTCTAGAATAAAGAAGAAAAGTACAAAGACTCACGTTTTGATATGATGTTTTTAAACACAATAAACTAGCTATTACCAAAGTTCCATTCAATCCTTGCAGAAAATTAAGAAATGAGGCCTATCGAAAGTTGGGGCCGGTTTTTTTGGGGGGGACCCTGTATATGGAATATAGTGTGTGATGCAGAGGTTCTGCATATTTCTATCTTCAAAAAGCTAAATTTTAAAGGGCAGAAATTACAGGGTAGAAACGTGAAGTTTAAATAGCTTTTAACAAATCATTTAAATTATGTTTACATACCATTTAGATACTTTCTTGTAGTTTTTTTAGGATTTATTGAAATTTGTGACGCAAATTATAAATTCATAAAAAGAACACACCCGTTTCAAATTTGACTGGAAAATGGGAAGAAATCGAATACCTATATAGAAGCGGGAAAACAAACGGGCCATATTTTCAAAATGTTGAACCCCACTGTGACTAGATCTGGGGGTTTTAATGCTATCAAAGGGTTTAAAGAGACACGCACTTGTCTTTCAACAGTGAGAACTACCCCGCCCCAAACAGTGAAAACCCTAACCCTCAGCAAGAACAACATCAGAAGAAATTCAAGGAGTGCCAGATAGCTTACTTTATAGTCCAAAGTGAACCCTGTGACCATTCCAAAAGTGCTGAAAGATGTTCTGAAACTTGGTCCATTCAAGCTAAATAAAAGACATCTCCTCTCCAACCCCAACAAATGGAAAACAGTAAAGAGCAAAGCTGCTCCTGCAACGGCTCTTGATGAACAGCTTCCTCCAGTTCTGTAGATGAATGAGAAGTTGTTCACGGCCCAGTCAACCCACAAAAGACAGAATGAGCGTTTGGGTACAAAATAAAGATGAGATTCTGATTGAAAAGCAGACATCTTTAAGAAGACAGAAGTTTGCTTCTGTGATGGTGTGGGTGGGCGTTACATAAACAGGCAAATAAAAACCTATCATCTTCATTGAAGAGGGGATGGGGGTAAAGATCAATTAACATGTTTCTTTGACCATGTTGAAGAAAAAGTCATCCCCTGACGCATGCCACCATAGAAAGTGTCGGTGTAACATTCAACAAGATGGAGCAACCTCACCCACTACAAAAACAAGTTCAAGGCTAGTGTCAGGCAAATTTTAAGGGTTTTGGCAGCCCAGTTCTCTAGATTTGAACTCCAGGGACTTAGGAGTGTGGTCGATGCTTGTGTGTATGTGTGTGTAAAAGTCACAAAGCATCGTATAAGTAAGCAATAAATGCAACAAAGGAAACAAGGAAAATTTATAGTGGTATGGTTAATGGTACCACTAGGTGTTACCCGTTTATGTGGTGGTATAGGTTATCGGTTTGTGGGTGAATGGTCGGTAATTATAAGGGCGTGTATTGAAGAGTCCTCATTGCTATTGCGTTCGACGGGTGACGAGTACTTTTGGCAGTGGGCCTACTTTACGCATCTGTCGAATTGATTCTGACTCCTTATAATTTCTCATGAGGGTTATGCGTTAGGCTGGGCTTACCGAAGGTGTCTCGGTAATCGCGGGAAGTAAAGGACTTTGAAAGGAGGCGGCAAATAAAATACAACTTTATTCTTGAATTGGCCTACTAAAGGGAGACGCGGAAATACATCGAGTTCTTTGCATTCAATCGAGTCTAAAGGCAGTAGGACTGAGGCGAGGAAACGGGATTTCGTGACGCTACTAAGGGAATGAATTGATTTAATGAACAGATAATAATGAATCTTCTTTTGAATAATGAGAGTATATATATATATATATATATATATATATATATATATATATATATATATATATATATATATATATATATTTATTCGTCACCAAGAGATATGACCTTGATTTTTGCGTGGGACCGACTCAGTCATCTAGTTTGTTCGTTGTTCGTTATTTCCACCCCTTGGGCGGAAATTCCGACAGCTCTGTGTACTTGATGTGCCTACATATTTCCATAGATTTAGCTTTACTATAGGGGATCGCTTTTTCCAGATCTCTGTGAAATTTCTCTGGACCTATATTTGTTAAGCTGCTGATAAATATTCCCAATACGCGTATGTTTGTTTATGTGCGATCCTCGTATTTGTCTAAATGGTCACTTTTGATATTTTTGAATGTTTGTGGGTTTCCGCGCGACTCTAACGATCGCTTGCCTCAAATCTATTTGTACAGCTTAACATATATCTAGTTTCATTTACTAATTCTCTTTGGTTCTTTATTTATTAGACTTGCCATATTATTTCCACAGATGTTGCTCTGGATGTTAGGGTCGCACGGTGGAGGCTGTGCAGCCCTCTCATGTCTCTCCTCTCGACGTTTAATAAGTACATTCCTCCGTTGCTGTTCAAAGTTGTTTATTCCTTCACGGAATCTTGTCTTCCACAGTGTCCTATCCGAGGCTAATGTTTCCAATTCACTTAGGTTGATATTTATACTAACCACCAGCACTTCTAACACCCTGTTCTAGCTGTCCGTACATTATTTTCTTTGGCATTCTTTCATCTAGCATTCGAATTACATGCTCGACCCATCTCATCTTGTTTTCCAACAGTATGCACTCGAGACTGGTGATTCCAGCACGTGTCAAGACCGTTGTATTTGGTATTCTATCTTGCAACGCTATCCCCAGAATTCTTCTTAAACATCTCATATGTAATTTTTCTCTCTACATTGTCCATGCCTCACAACCATATAACAGTATGGACAAGCATACAGCTCTATACACTGAGACTTTAGTTTCCAATTTTAAATTATGATTTTTTAGTGCGCGCACTCTCAGTCTTCCAAAAGCAGATGATGCCTGGTTTATTCTACTTTGTATTTATTCGTCTATGGTGCAGTTTGCAGATAGAATACTGCCCAGGTACTTAAAATTGGGAACAACTTTTACAGGGTTTTCATTTAATGGAGTGACGGGCACGTTGTCAGGCAATTCATCCCACTGTTACATGGTTTCTGTCTTGTTACAGTTTATTTCTAAATCTAGCTGCTGGTAAACTGTATGTATTAGTCTAAGCATTCGTTGTAGGGACTGTTGATCGTGGGCAACAAGAGCGCATACATCTGCATATTGGAGTTCGAGCACACATTCTTGTTGTGTTCTTGTATGGGCCTGTAAGCGCCGCAGGTTGCAAACACTGCCGTCAAGTCTATAAGAAATTTTTATCCCATCTTGAGGTTCGAGCAGATTGTGGTATAGTTGGGTGGCTGCTGCCATGTAAATGTTAAATATTACCGGAGCTAGGACACAGCCTTGTCGGACCCCAACATTTACTTGAAATGGCTTTGATTCTTCACCAGTCATCACAACACGACTCATCATCCCATCATGGAAGGCTTTGATGATGTTCAAGAATTTCTGAGGACATCCATATTTCCTTAATATTCTCCCAAACAAGTCCCTATTCACTTTATCAAATGCCTTGGAGAGGTCGATAAATACAAAACAGAGATTTTGTTGTTGCTCTCGGCTTTTCTCTTGAAGTTGGCTCGCAGCAAAAACCATATCAACTGTGTTCCTCTCCCCGTGGAGGAAACCACATTGAGACTAGAAACAACTCTGTCAATCAGATGCTGATTAATTCTGAATAGTATGATTCTTGACACAACCTTCCCTGCCACTACTAGTAAAGATATTCCTCGGCTGTTCCTACAGTCTGCACGGTCACCTTTGTTCTTATATATAGATATGATACTAGCATCTTTCCAATCCTGTGGTAGGTCTTCTTTTTTCCAGATGAGAGCTATTAGATTGTGTAACCTATGTATCAATGTTCCTCCACCATTTTTATATATTTCTGAGGGGACTCCATCCAGGCCTGGTGATTCGTGATTCTTTAACTCTGAATCGCTCTGTTAACTTCTTCTATTGTAGGCTCAGCATCCAATTCATTTATTGTTGGATAATCTTGTAGTAGGTTTAGCGCTGTGGAGTCAGCATGATTGCATGTATTTAGGAGTTGGCTATAGTATTCTTTCCCTCTTGCAACGATTTCATCTCTTCCAGTGCATAGGGTGCTTCCATCAGCTGATCTAGCAGGTGTTATTTTGTGTCCGAATAGGCCGTATACTTGTTTTAACGAATCATAGAAGTTGTGGCTGTTTCCCACGTCGGCAAATCCTTGCATTTTCCTGGCTTTTTCAATCCACCACTTATTTTGCATTTCTCTTAAGGCTCTCTGTGTCTCACCCCGAATTAGTCTCCACTTTTGTAATAAAAACAGTAAGACGAATCAAAGAATACGATATCAAAACAATATAAAATTCCTTACCCTAAATGTAGAGGGAGGAAAAAATAGGCTAATATATAGTAACATGATAAGAATAATAGACCCGGTCATATAATAATCACTGAACATGGAATAAACTTGCAAATTTCAAACGACAACATAATTGTCACAAATTACACCCAAACACGATATGATGGAACTACGATGGAAGTAAAAAGGCCTAGAGTTGTCCGAGATAAAAGACCGAAAGAGTCGTACATAGCTATTAAGCTAAAAATGACTACTCTCAATTTTTTATCAAAATCTTTCGCCACCCCACATCAGCTATCTTTCTTGGGGACCTGAACGCAAGATGCAGAGAAGCAGGTTAGAGAACCTTATCCAATTGCACCGGCAAGATACTGCAAATGCTGATGAAAAAAGAAGGATCTGATTCTCCAGCATTCTTAACTGAAAAGTTCTCAACCACACTAAATATTATCCACACAAACTTGAATTTCACCTTCAACCATCATACAACTTCCAGTCTCGGCACTCATTCAGACCATATTGGATCCAGCACTAAAATATCTAGTTCTCTCATCCAATATTAAAATACCCCAAAGAAAAGCCATAAACAAATCTGACCTGGATGCATATAAAGAGCATCTTTCAAATTACAACATAGAAACACTTCACAATAGTTCAAGAATGAAATAGAGCCCCATGTCGATAACACAACAAAACTAATAATAGAACAGACCCCCTCTACACTCTAAAAAAAAAAGCTACAGAACAATCCCAGCACCAACATGGGACGATGCAATTAAAGAAAAAAACATTGACGCAACTGTGACAGAAATTCAAGAGCACTCAAACAATAGGGAAAGATACATGGGCCTTAGAAATATAAGAACCCAAATAGGTGAATTAATCAAGAACAAAACGAATTTAATATCGAAAAACCTAATTACCAACATGAATATAGAAAACGACCCCCTCCCCCTCCCCTTCTCCCCCAAACACACTCTGGAATCATTATAAACAACTAAGAGGTCCCCAACCCAGAGAAAGGACAGAGTTAAAAGCTTTGAGCATGACAACCAACGACAGAGAGATCAAAGAACTATTCTGGAGACAGCGGACAAATTTATGTCCATCACTTCGGAAGAAAGTCAAAACGTCGAAGAAGCATACAAACAACACATAACCCAACTCCTAAAAGAAAAAGAGCCAGAGCTCACACCTCTCTCAAGGTTTGATGAAGACCGCGAACAAAATTGTGGAGGAAGGACCTTTACACTTCAAGAATACAGTACAACTCTGAAACATTAAAATAGAACACTCGCGAGATAACCAGGAACATCATACTCCACCTATAGAGCGTACCTAATACATTGACACAGCTATTCTGTAAATCTTAAACGCATGTCTAAACGTAGGTTGCTTCCCATCTGCGTTGATGACTGCAAGAATTAATGACCCCTACAAACCTGGCAAACCCAAATATTCTATAAAAAGCTTCCTTCCGATCTTGCTGTTGAAGTTTATCGGAAAACTTTTCGAGAAACTCTTAAATGACAGATCCCTAAGCCATTTAGAAGACAACGATAAGCAAAGCCCACAATAACGTGGATTCAGAAAACAACGACGGACAGAAGCAGCGGTGGCACTCATAACAGAAAATATCGGTATTGGCATGACAAAGGACAGCAGAGTGGACTTCATAGTCCTCGATATTGCCAAAGCCTTCGATATGTTATGAGTGCAATAACTGAAAATAAAGTTAACACAGATCGAAATGCAGAAGAATCTTACAAGTATTCTCTGTAATTAGCTAGATGAGTGAAAAGGCAGGATAACCACCGGCAAGCACATAGGTTAATCATTCACACTAGAGACCAGTGTTCCCCAAAGAGGGTGCCTCAACCCGACCCTCTATACTCTTTACACTAGGAGGTCCAACTAGCGGATGACATATCTCAGGTTGCCTCAAGTGACTACTAAACCCCAAAAGATATAGCATGAAGAACAACACGCGAAATTAAGAACATTAACGATTACGAAATGAGAAACAAAATCAAAACAGATAAGAATAAATTCAAGATCATCCCAATTAACAGGAAAAAAATACCGAATAACTGCCGATGGTGTATAATATTTGTACGGCCAAAAGGGAAAAGTCCTTGAACTAAAAATCCAAAGAGCAGGTACGTCGCACACACCACTGAGAATATATCTCAGGCACAGAGAGGTCTCTATACCCTCATTTTGGGAGCCCATCTGGCGAGTGCCTACTAATTCTGACTAGCCTCCTGAGTAAAACTCACACAATAAAAATACAGATAATTCAAAACGCAGAACCCCGATTCATACCTAATGTACCAAGATATGAAAGAATCTCATCCATAGAACTTCAAAGAAGTAAATAGCAAGTTGATGTCAAAACATTATACTCCCCGATATACCTCCCCCACCCCCACCCTCCCATACGAGGATCGGCCCTTGTTTTTTGGGGGGTTAATCAGCAATTGTCAGTTTGATCTTTATGTGTATTTCATTATCTAGTTGGTGGAACTCGTCTACAATGCGAGGTATGGATGGTGAACTTATATATTTATATACTGCATCATTGAAATTTAACTCTTTCGGATGTCTCGCTGCAAAAACTATTAGTTAAAAAAAATTATATCACTTTTGATAATAATCATTTATCTCACAAAAATAATCTGTACCTCTATACTATTACGACACGTACAAAATTGCACAAATTCTATTATGTGCACACGTACACACGCTGGTACGCACATGTATATATACCCCAACATACACACAATTGCCCCCCCCCCCTTTTTTCCTCCTCTCAAACAGACTCTAAGTTTGTTTACATTGCGTGAAAGGAAATGAAATGATAAGAACGAATAAAACTTTGGATGACAGATTTTTACGGAGGGGGGGATGGGGCGAGGTTTCGAGTCTAATTTAAAAAAATATTTTTTCGACTTTCGGGCTTAGAATATCTGTTCTACAATACACCGGCTCTGGAAGCGTGAAGATTCTGACGTAAGACTCCCTCGAATGTTCTACAGTTATGGCCAATAGTTTTGAGACTACTATAATTTTTTTCGTATAATAAAATTAATAGAACTAATAAAACAGTGCATTTTGTTTTTATCATAATTTGAAGGTGAAATATACAAATATTTTGAGCCCAAACGCATTTTATTAATGCTTCATGTCGTGGTACACCACTCTATACCATAGACTACTCCTATATTATGTGGGGGGGTGACTTAATCACCTACTGCAACGCGAACCGTTGAAGGACTGTTCGTAGGGATTAACGACCGACTAGGAGGTCACACTTGGGTTTCAAATCCTTACTAATCAAACAGAGTTCATAAATGGCTGGCGAGATTTACTTGAATAGGCCGAGAGTATCGTTCAAGGTTAGTTAAAGATGAAACAACAAAATATAATTTTATTTACAAAGATCAAAAATAAGATTAATAATAGGCAAAAAGGAATTATTTAAATTAAAATAGTCTCTTGATAATTATTATGAGGAGGGATTTTCAAAAGGAATTAATTGATTAATGTTACTAGGCTCAAATCAAAAGGGAAAACTTGGCAATACTAATAATAGAGGGGGTTTCAGTCTTACGGGTCGATGACTTTGAGGAAGGCCCTTCTTGCGATGAGGCGAGTGGGGAACGATCCGATGAGTCAAGTGGAACACGGTTCGATGAGGCAAGTGGGGCACGGTGCGAATGAGGCAGGTGGGGCACGATCCGAACCAACCTTCCGATGAAGATCGCCAATCTTCAAAGATGACGTTCGACGGGAAATGTGGGGTTACTCGTAATTCCACTGGAAGAGGAAACTTCCTTTCTTCAAAGGTAATCGATGAGGATTTTCTTCGGTTCAATTAAACGAAGGAAGACTATTACGCAAATTCAAAGGCTTCCAGTTCACAAAAACTACCAATTGACTGGGCTAGAATCACGGCGGAGAAAGTCTTGCCGTCTGACGAACGCTCACGGGACTTACTTAGAATTGAGACGATGAGGATAGTCTTAAGGTGCGGGCTGGACTCCTCGAACTACAGTATAACCCGAGTATTTGTATGCCCGATGCTGAGGGGAAGGAGAAATTTGGAAAAAGGAGTCACAAGCTTCAAACATCTTAATCTGGAAGCGGAGTCGATTCATCATTTAGTAGCAAGTTGCGAGAAACAACGGCTCTTCCTCGCCTCGCCACCAGGGAAGGGGGGGAGATGAGGCTTGGGACGAGTTCGCAGGATTGGGGAATATTTCCCCAATGGGCTCAGGAGTTGAAAATTCGTGAATGTTCGAACAGGAAATGATGTTGTCCATGGCGGGATACCATCGCACGTGGTCTCTGATAAAGTGTGTGGGGGAGGGGGGGGGGTCCAGAGGTTGTTCTTCTACACTTCAATTCGTCTATGCAACCTAGAGAGCAAATTTGGTGATGATATATTCACTGATATTGCTCCATTTTCGCTCAATAAACCCCTGCAACTGGTTACAATTGGAGAGCATCTGGCGAATTACCGGGTCAGGGTCACAAAAGTTCGTCGATGTTAATTACAACCAGAAATTTTGTTATTGGTTGTGCTTTGAGACAAGATGCGCCATCATGCAGTCATGGCCAAAGGTTTTAAGCGTGGCAGAGGCATATACGTATTTTTAGGATAAATAAGCAATCGCATTTTACGCAATATGTATACATTGCCAGTAGTGAAAGGGGCGTTCTAGACTAAAAGTTTAGAGATAGTATTATTATAGTTAAATACTACACAAATGCCTAGAGATTTTAGAATATGAGGGAGAGAAACAAAGGCTGGATTAAAAGGAAGTACAAGAGTATTCTTAATATTAAAAGGAGAGTGAGGTGCGAGACGATAAAACGACCTCACTCTTCTTTTAATAAGAATACTCTTGTATTACTGAGATTTGGGTGAGTTTAATAATGATAATATCAAGGAGTTTGAAATTAATGGATATAATTTATTCAATTATGAAAGAAAAAATAAAAAGGAAGAAGATATATTCATTCACATCAAAGATATTATAGTATCTAATTTAGATAGAGATTTTAAAGTAATTCAAGTATTGTAGAATCTGTATAGTTAAATCTTAAATTCAAGAATAACGTCAAACTATAGTTAGGCTGTTTTTTTTTATAGACCACCATGCACTAATAATATTGATAGGCTTATTGTGAATGAAGTTGAAAAATCATGTATGAGAGATACAAGACAAGTTCTTATTCTTGGAGACTTTAATAGGCCAGATATAAATTGGCGGTTTACAACACTAAACGAGGATAATATACTTGTCAAATGCATTAATGACAACTTTCTTGAACAATTAGCAAATCTATCTACTAGAGGGGACAATATATTAGAACTAGTCATAACTAATATTTCAATGAATATTCATGGTTTTAATGTAGGATAAACCTTAGACAATAGTGATTATAATTATAAGATTTTATATTGTCTTTAAAAAGTTGCAGATTGTAATTTACAAAAAAAGGTCTGCTAACCAAATTCGCCATTCGAAAGAGAATGTAAAACAACATAAGGGTTTCAAGTTTCGTTAGAATCAGCCGAATAGTTAAAATGTTATAACTAAAACAAAAAAATCTAAATGACTTTCTCTTGATGACTGCAGAGGTCAAAGTTATGATAACGCTGCAAATATGTCAAGGAAATATGCTGATTTAAAAGCAAGAATTAAGGAAATAAATCCATTAGCAGATTACATTCCATGTGCAGCACATTCTTTAAATCTAGTTGGGATTTCCAGTGTCAACTGTTGCCTGGATGCTTGTAGTTTCTTTGGGCTTGTGCAGGAATTATATGAATATTCAGTTGGATCAACAAAGCGCTTGAATTTACTAACAAAGGGATTATCACCTAATGAAAATGGTAGAATTCGAACCCTAAAATCATTATCATCCACACGTTGGTATTTCCATTCTGACTCAGTGAAAGTACTGCAAATATGTCAAGGAAATATGCTGATTTAAAAGCAAGAATTAAGGAAATAAATCCATTAGCAGATTACATTCCATGTGCAGCACATTCTTTAAATCTAGTTGGGATTTCCAGTGTCAACTGTTGCCTGGATGCTTGTAGTTTCTTTGGGCTTGTGCAGGAATTATATGAATATTCAGTTGGATCAACAAAGCGCTTGAATTTACTAACAAAGGGATTGTCACCTAATGAAAATGGTAGAATTCGAACCCTAAAATCATTATCATCCACACGTTGGTATTTCCATTCTGACTCAGTGAAAGTACTGCACATAAATTACTCTGACGTCTATGCTATGTTAAATGAAATTGCAGACAGTGAAGAAGTAAAATGAGATGCTTGACTTGGTGCATCAGTTTTGGCAGAGAAAATGTGCCTTCTTGAAAATGTATTTATGTGTGTTCTTTGAAACAAGATCCTACAGCGATTTCAACATGGCTGTATCATTGTTTCTATCACTTAAAAGTTTTGTTGCTGAGCTTCGTGATCAATTTGATGAACTGGAGATTGAAGCAAGGAATCTTATGGAAAGTGTTCAACGAGTCTATGTATCGGAAAAGGTACGAAACTGAAAACGACGGCGTCAAGCTGATGATTCTGCTGAACCTAATGCAGATCTGCAAGGTGCACAAAAAAAATTCCGTGTACAGAGTTTTGTTGTTATCATTGACGAGTTACTTGCAAGTTTATCTCAACGTCGACAGGCTTATCACCAGATATCTGACGACTTTGCCTTTATCAAGTCATTGAGGGAGAATATGTTGCACAGCTGAGAGTTGATGTATCCAGCTTGGTGAAATCCATCTGAAGTTGGATCGTGATTCTCTTGTTCTTTTGAAATACTTGAGGAAAAATCGAGTTGTAGAGTCAACATTTGCCAATGTTTCAACTGCTTTGCGATTGTTCTTAACATTGCTAATCACACTCTGTGAAGGTGAACGTTCATTTTCAAAACTTTCTTTGATGAAATACAGATTCCGTTCGACAATGACACAAATACGACTGAATGCATTATCTGTGATATCAATTGAAAATGATGTCACCTCCTCAATGACATTTGAAACCATCATTGAACGGTTTTCACAGTAGAGCCAAGAAAACGGTCATTGTTGTAGCTATACTTATGTATATATGTATGCTGCTGCCATATTCCCAGTTCAGGAGTTATCGCGAGTTCTTCCCTTGTGGTTAAGGACCCATTACTTACCCCTTTCATTCAAACATTAGGCTATCCATGGCACAGTTACATAGATCGTAATACATATGTATATGTTCAACTATCTTTTTGACGTTATGCTTAAAGTGCGTTATGTGCTGTAGCCTATGAGGCGTCCCGGCTTTGATCCCCAGACTATCACATGCAAATTTTAATTTCATGTAATTATTTCTTTCTACGGTGATTTAATTTTAATTTGTGTATTGAAGTTAAAAACTAATAGTAGATAATACTGTAAGTACTGTATTTCCAATCGCAGTATAACTTGAGAATAAAAAGTTGATGACAATCTGTATAAAGATACTGTACCATTAATTAATTCGGATGTTTCATTTAAACACCAAATTGTTCAGATATTGCATAGCTTATTTAAGGGGAGGGGGCCCACTGCAAGCTAAGCCCGGCCCTGGCCAAGTAGGCAGTAGAGACGCCAGCCACAACCAGTATAGTCTTATGGACGCGAGAACGGCCACAGAAGGTGGTCAGGGAAGAGGTTATTGGGGTAAAACTAATATTCCCATTATTCGTGCCCTAAAGCCCTGGTCCCCTCATACCTGGTCTCTTGTAACCTGCGGGCATTAAAGGGTGTTTAGAGGGGCTCCAAAGGCTCTCTTTTAACACGGCAAAAGGTATCTGGTCAGGCACTTAAGCCTAGAAGGAGGGTTGAGGGGATAGTGGTGGAGAAAAGGATTCCTCAAAGGTCAAATTGATAACGAAAATAATGTGTGAAATTTATCTTCCAACTTATATTATGTATTTGCCATTGTACTGATATACCTTCCTTTAGCTATTTGCGAGTAGTTTCTTGAGCTTTTCCCCTTGTGTAGCCCTGCGTAATTAAGAATTGGAATCAGTTGTTAGGCCTGGTTCAGTTCTTTTGCCCATTCTCTCTTCTTTTAGATTTATAACTGTATGGAATATCTTAAAACCTTTCGCTTACCCGGGATTTCAAATTTTCTCTAAAAGGAATAAAAGTTTGAAGCCATAATGGCAAACGCATTTTCTATGACCGTTCTTGCATTCGAGAGTTCTGAAAATTAAAGACGCGTCGGTCGGGGTCTAGATTATTTTAAGGATCAGATTTCATGATATTTGGCCCTAATGCAAAAGCTTAGTCTACTACGAGGACCTATGGAAAAATTCAATGGGATGTAGCTGGGGATTATTCATCCGAAATATTAAGTTTACCTTGTGCAAGTCAGTGGCCAAATAACGTGTTTCCCCCGACTCTTCTACTCCATCTAATACACCCCTGTTTGTTCTTCCTAAATCGGCCATGATCACTTCGTAGTTCGCGTTAGCTACTGCCAGTAACACGAAGCTGTTATAGCTTTTGTAGTTCCATAAATATGATTCGGATTCTCTTCCAGGTATAAGATGTAGATGTCTGTTTGTTTTCCTATTTAATGTCATAGGTACACATAATTTATACATGCTTCAGTGAGCACGATCGGGACAAGGTGGTGGATGTGGTCTACTTAGACTTTCAGAAAGCCTTTGATAAGGTACCACACCGCCGCCTTCTCCGGAAAGTGCGAGCGCTGGGCATAGACGGAAAAGTAGCAGGCTGGATAGAGAACTGGCTAAATGGCAGACGGGAACGGGTGGTGCTGAATGGACAGGCTTTTGAGTGGGTGCCCCTTACTAGCTGAGTGCCTCAAGGTTCTGTCCTAGGACCACTACTATTCATCATCTACGTCAACGACATGGACGGTGACATGGTTGCCAAGATTTCCAAATTTGCCGACGATACCAAGCTTAGTATGAACGTTGCAAAGGATGGAAATACTGCCCGCCTGCAAGATGATCTTCGAAAGATTGGGGAGTGGTCTGATATGTGGCAAATGCCTTTCAACTTAAATAAATACAAAGTGATGCATATCGGCCACCGAAATCCCCAATCACCCTATATCCTTAAGGGCACTGCTCTTGAATCCACCGACACTGAGAAGGACTTGGGTGTAATTATCACGAGTGACCTCAAGTTCTCGAAACAGTGTATTGAGGTGGAGAAGATAGCCCAAAGGATGTTCGGGTATATAAAGCGACGGTTTGGATATCGGAACAAGGAGATAGTTATGTGTCTTGTCTATACAACTTCCTCGTCCGACCGCACCTGGAGTATGCCGTACAATTTTGGAGTCCTTCATTTCGAAAGAACATCGCGAGATTGAAACACGTGCAAGCCAGGGCAACTAAACTGATTCCCTCTATCAGACATAAAAGTTATGAAGATAGATTAAGGGAAGTAGATATGTTCTCGCTGAAGACCCGGAGACTACGTGGTCAGCTTATCGAAGTGTTTGAAATACTCCGAGACTTCTACAGACTGGACTATGGGGATATTTTCTAGCTCAGCGAGGGGAGAACAAGAAATCACGGCTTTAAACTTGAACTGAAGCGATACCACCGTGATCTGTGTGGGAAATTCTTTACTTACAGTATCTGCGGTAGTTGGAACGCACTTCCGACGGAAGTTGTCAACAGTGAATCTGTTGACCAGTTCAAGTCAAGACTAGATAAAGTTTTGCGAAATCGCCGTTAAGATCCTAGCGAGTGATCTTCGAGGTCGTCAACGGACACCTTCGAGGATTGCGCCAAAAGTACCCTCCTTGTATGGACCGTAAGGTCTTTTAGGGTACTTATTTTCCTTGTAGCTTCCCATCCCCAGCGGAAGAACAGGTGGAAAAGTTCCACCTATCGGAAACTGTTCCCCAATCACTATCCCTTTCATTTTTTGTAGTAGGAAACATAAATAAATAAAGAAATTAGTCCCCATCAACTGTAATACTTAATTAATATATGTGTAATAATTTTAGTAATTCAAATGAATGTAATTAATTAATATGTAATATTGTTCAAATTTTATTTAAGAGTATTATTAATCAATACTTATTAGTAATTAATTATTAACTATGTATATTCTAATAACGTATTCTAGGCGATTTTTGGCATCCCTCTTACAATTTCTTGGAGACCTAGAGCATATTTCTAATTCATATTCCTTTCTTATTTTAATTGGAAGAGAGGGAACATTCTATAACTGCTTGCAGTTGTTCCACTACATTGGTTGTGAAACAAAAAACAACAACAGCAACATCGAAATCAAACCAAATTTTAGACTAGGTGGGCCAAAGCCTCCAAAAATCAATGGTTGTTCGCAGCATCTGCAAAAAGATTGACCACACTTCATTCACAGGACGCAACAGTGGCTCTAAAGTAAATATAATAAACGATGTCCTCTTCGAAGCACAAATTGGAAAGTTAACCACTGCTTCCAGAATTACGACTGACTTGTAACGAGGAGTTAACTGTAGTTTACAAACTTCTAATCTTTATAGATTCCTGTATCGAATACTTTTATACTATAGTGTACCAAGTCCTATATTAAAAAATGTAATATATTTACCTTTAAATATTCCTTTCTGATGATTTTGTAAATAGCTTTACAAGTGTCAAATATTATTTGTGATAAATTACATGCCACTATTCCAGCTGAGAATCGCAAAGTTATAGTCAATCGTTCATGAGAAGTAATGGTTTTTCTCATATTAGTATCCTGATGCATAAGAAGAGTCACAAACTGTGATAATTCTAAATAAGTTGCCGCATCCATTCTCATATAATTATGACAATCTTCTGGCCACACATGTTAATTCAGCAACTAAGCTAGTGTGATCAATTTGCCTTTATTTAATAACCCTTTTGCTCACCTAGATATTTTCCGTATTTCCCTAATATTTAGCGCAACTGCTATGCAAATTGCAGCCACTTTCCATCGAGTTGGCGACATTTTACTTACTAGTTAGGAACAAATATTGATGAGAACTGAAATTTTGGTATGAGCATCTAAATCTTCTTCATACAAACCGTCGACAAGTATGATGAACACGTAGTACGGTAGATGTAATTCATCATCCACTTTTTTAACGCAAACAAAAGTTTACGTTTCAATCGTCTTTATATGCGCCATTCCTGCTATCAAAGGGGATAGAAAATTCATGATTAGCTTATTTAGTTACAATATAATTATAATTACGACATTCCCAAAATAATTTATTATTTTTATGGACGAGCAATAGTTGATTATATGAATTTTACATTACCTTGGATAGCACGGATAGCGCCTAAAAAGGTGTATTGACACGTAAATTACACGTGTCAATTATACTAGCCTCCCGGCTAGTATAGTGGTTAGTGCGCTTGCCCAGCAATCGTTGGGTCGGCAGTTCGAATATCCGCCTGGATTCTTTTTAAAGCTGACACTATTTACTAGGGAGGTTACCTCCGTGATTGGGCATCATAGTTGGGACGGGTAGGTGGAGCTCGTAGCCATGACAGGCGGAGCCACAGGCAAAATTGCCTCTTCCAGAAGATCTTCTGTGAGTAATACTTTAGAAACGCTGACTTATAAATTGGCCTCATGTTGATTTGCCGAGAAGCTTCTTCCTAGGGGTTGATTGATGAAGAGCTTAGTTATAATTGTATTCGAAATTCTAACTACCAATTTCGAATAAAGTTAAATCCCACGGGATTGATGGAAGGATATTTATGTGGATGTAGTCATGGTTTAGTGACAGGCAGCAAAGAGTTAGGGAATGTTACCAGTGGGGCTCCTCTAGGGTCTGTGTTGACGCCGTTGTTGTTCTTGACGCAGACATATGCACCAACCTGAGCAAGTTTGCTGATGACACGGAGTTGGGTATTGCAAGATGAATAGACCAAATTATTCCAACTTTCATGGAAGTGGCAAATGGAATTTAACATAAGCAATTATAGTGTAATTATAAAGGTAGAAGTAAGCCGCAAAATAATTAGGAATTGAATGAGAAAGTTTTAGGCAGGTCAGAATGAGAAAGAGACTTATGTGTCCCTTTAAGTTCAGACCTCCGGCCTAGAAAACCGGGTATAAGTGTTAGGAATAGAGCTAATTGGCATTGGGGTTTATTGGGAGGAGCGTGAGAAATAGGGATGATGATGTCATTTTGAAACTGTACCTGCCATAAGTTAGGCCTCATGAGGTGTATAAGGTGCTATTTCTGTTACCGTATTATAAGATGGAAATTGGTTTGCTTGAATTAGGGCAAATAAGAATGACTAAAAAAAAGTCTGGAAAGTTAAATAGATGAGTTACTTTATGGTACTTACATTTTTGTGAAGGTTTTCCTTGCACACTTGAACAACGCTAAAAATAAACCTTTTGAGGTTGGACGCCGGGCATAAGTTAAATTAGTTTTCTTTGGAAGGAACACCAATGAGGAAGAATATTGCCAGATTATAGGAAAAACTATATATGTTTAAAATAAATAGGAAAATATGTTTAAATAGGTGTCGTAGAATAGACTCTCGACGATATACCATATATAACAATTCTTTGAGGAAATCATTCTAATATTTCGAGTGCGTGGTAATCTGATTGACCGAGGTTATTTATCTTCAATATGCTTAAGAAGTGGAACTGAGCTCAAGGATAATAATATGGCTATCATTAATAAAATAGAGTTTTATTAATTAAACTATCAACAACACACAAAAAGAAAATGTTTACATAAACGGAGAATGGAAAGGGTGGTGGGAAAATCTGACTAATCCGAGGATTAAGATTTGGAGATATTTAAAAAGGTAAACAAATAAAAATTAAAGGGGGGGAATGGTTCGCTAAACCATTTAAAGCACAGGGTAGGGTTGACAAAAGGTTGGATAATTAAAGGTAATGCTCAGCTTACGTAATTACAAAGTTGTTGTGCAGAGGAAGACGATGCGTAGGAATCTTCGGTCCACTGGCGAGTTCCAGCAGAAGGGTTCTTCGGGGGGTTGTCCTTAGCGAAGGGGAAGGACTGTTTTCGGAGAGTGAGAGCGAAGTGGGACTCGGAGGTACAAGCGATCTTTGTGACAGCAAATCAGGGATTGTTCTAGATGAACAATGGAGGTTATCGTTGAAACCAATCGTTCTCTTGAAGAACGTTAGAAAGGGGAAATTAAATTATCCTGACGTGATGTCTTGGGAATGAGAACCATTTCTTGTCAACGGGCTCAAAGAACAATGGATGTTCTAACGTTGTTCTCTTTCTGAACAATAGAGGGGGGCCTTATTGACTTGGCGTCTCGAAGGCACGAACCTTGGCACTCAAGGGATATTGTCCTTTTCTGTACAATAAGGTAGTTCTCGGGGTAGAGCTCCCTGGTGCACAAGGTGAGACCGGATCGGCGTGATGTCTCGCGAAGATAATCTGGATCTGATCTGATCTGCTTCAATCAAGGAAGCTTTGATATAAATACCCGGAGCCACCCCCTTGGCGTAGGGGACAATTGAGTGGGAGGCTCGGGGGAATGCCCCGGTCGCCCCTGGGAAAATACCTTATCTGCCCATAAGCCTAACTCAATCTGGAGAGATCGACGAATGGAGGCGAAACGAAGGGGGGGGGGAATGACCTCCTTGGTTAAATATTGACTCAGGGGGCGATAACGCGCCCTGCTTGCTCTCGCAGATGCACGTGGGTAGCAATGTGTTTGTTTCTAACATGTGATAGCGGCTGAATTTAAGCGGCCTCAGACCGTTCTATCACAATAGGCTTTTATGTTTGTAGGGATTACAGGATTTGGTAAAATGGAATGTAATCCACTATATGTGTAAGCTTGACAAGTTTATGTTTTTGTAAGAGATTGGTAGAAATTGGTTTATTAATCCAGTGGTAGATAAGTGGAATGGACTCAGGGATCATGTGATATAAGCATCTTCCATGGGGAGTTTTAAGAATAGACTAGATAATTTTTGGATGAGGATGCAAGGTGAAACTGAACTTGCAGCTAGAAACTGGGGCTTTTTCGCATAAGCTATTGATTAGCATCATTTAACCGACGATAAAAGCCACAATGGCCTATCAGATGTTATCCGAGTCAATCAGAGCTCTGCATGAATCAACCATCACCCCAAATACTGCATCCAGAATACCTGTTCTAAAGCATCACCAATTGAGGTTTGTCAAAAACTAAAGATTGCAATTAAAATCTATACATCAATATTAAAATATGTACATTTGGACCAGCATAAAATGCCCATAATCCATTTATCTAGCTTGCCCTTGAACACATCTAAACTTGGACTACTCACAACCTCCTGAGGTAATTTATTCAAGAAATATACCACTCTATCTGTGAACAAATATTTTTGCAAATCTGAGCTACTTTCCATAATCCATCTTGTGGAATTTGGAGCTTGCGTAGTATTTTCAGATATTCTTTCTTTCTTATTTTTTATTTGGTTCAGTTTTCTGAGCCAAATAAACATTGTTTAAGAGGATTGGATCTAAAATATTGGCGTCCTTCGTGGCTTTTAACGAATTACTAAAAAAATTATCCTCCAAATACTATAAACCTGCAACTTGATATATCCTGTTCTGCTCTATGTTCTCAGTCCACATAGTTTAAATTAAAGTCACTAAGAATAATTGCATCTCTATCACATCCTTTACTAATTTCCACTGGAATCATTTCATCATTAGCCCTAGTCTGTATCGGCGGTCTGTAAAAGACTCTCAAACGTAACATCCTATATTTACTGATCCTAATGTTTTACCACAATGATTCAACCTCATCCTGATTTATTGAATTATTTACATTTGAAATAATGCTCTTTCCTATATAACTACTTAACCCTCCACCACTCCTATCTCTCCTTTCACTAATGTATATGTTGTAACCATGTAAATCAAATGCCCTTATGGATATTATCTCCAAATTTTATTTTATTAACTGTCAAAGATGAGAGAAATGGAGATCAGAGAGAGAGAGAGAGAGAGAGAGAGAGAGAGAGACGAGTAAGACGGAAGAAGCCGCGATCGGCTTCTTTTTTAGGTAACTTCCGTTCAATAAGCCGCCCTATAACGAGCCTGATTGTAACAACGAGAGGTTCCGCAAGATGGCGTGAATGTCTAAATTCACTCCCAGCGCTTCTATATAGATAAAGTAAAATCCACTTTCGGCAAACCCGTATAAATAGTTAAGCGTTGGCCTGGGTAAGATTAGTATTTTGCCAGAGAAGACACGACACAAAATAATTCTTTCTCTCGGCCAACCTTACCCCAAGAGCCCTAAGATGCAAAAATTAAATAAGAAGAAATAAGAACTAGAAACGAGGAGACTCCCACACTGCTCTATTCGACTCAACTTCTCCGCGGCAAAATACTCCCTCCTTTCGAGGATAGCAGTGGTTGTTAGAAGACAGGCTGTATTCTTCTTCATAACTTTAAGTAGGCCGAGTACTAATCAGCCAAACCCAACCGTGCCGTTGAAAAGCAATCAAGCTCAACGCTCGTGCCTCCCCCCCCCCTCCTCCCAAGTCTTTCTCTCGGGTACAAAAATCCTCGGGCAGCAGATCCACCCGGAATGGTAGTTCCCCCTTTGTCGGTCGTGTACATTTGTGTGCAGGTGCTCACGGCTCCCGCCTGGAGCTGACATGTGTAAACCTTTTGCCCATTTAGCTTTTTTGTATTTCTATTTTGAATCAATTATTTTATTTTTGTTTGTAGAGTAGTAAAGATTATTTTGTTTCATTCAGTTTGATATCCAGAACCTCCTAGTTAGTTGGTTTAATTCGGCAAGGAAAATAGTCACTCTTACTCGATTTAGTGCAACCCACGTTTAAAGTCAAAGGAAGTGAGCGGAGGTCAGGAAATCTAACCTGACCTACGACATTAGCCCAGGATTCAGTTACACATATTATATCAATATCCCTATCAATAGTGTAATTAAACAACTTATCTTTCTTGTTTCTAAGACTATGAGCATTTGCATAGAGATTACTTAACCCAAATATCCCCGAAGCACCTTTTTAATGAGATTGCCATCACCGATATCCCCTCTACACCTATCTCATTTCCCTGCCCCACCCTGTCTACCTTCAGTGCAATGTTTTCTTCTTCTATTTCCCTTTCTGTATTTTCTTGCATTGTCTTTACCTCTATCATTATCTAGTTTCTCGTCTGTACCAACCTAATAACACTATTTAACTCTTGCCATAACACCTCTACCCCAATCCTGCTCAAATGTAATTCATTCATCGCGTACATTTCCCATTTCCACAAAATCCATTCCAAAGATGTACAAACGCCAATCTTGACTTATCGCAGAGGCTTTTAACATATCCATTCAACCCAATTGTACGAGACATCCATTACATCCCAAAGTTCATTCTCTGAAGCACACCTAGCCCAACGCCTTTCATTCTACCCTCAGTCATCTTTTTAATCAACCTTTTGTACCTCTTGTACATTCCTGACTTAAACGACTCACTTCCTCTTCCAAAGCCACATTTACCTTATTCACATAACATACGAGCATTTAGAAACATTTAAACTTCTTTTAACACCGCAAGTATCTCAAATTATATAGTATATACATTACATTCATCATACTCCCTACTTCCCAACAGACTGACATAGCACACAAAAGTTATTATTGGAAATTAAAAAAAAAATAGTATTTACCCTTTTCTATTTCTTCCAAATATTAGATCCCAGGGTGTCTCTTGATTAAGGGTCTGTATCCTGAGTCAGGAGAGTTGAACTAAGACTAATTTGACAATTTTATCAACTAAATTACATTAAAAAACAATTTGTGATCTTTGCGGCGTTGAAAGAAGGCTAAATGTTTTCGAATGCAATGTATGTAATGTGAGCAGTGCAAATGGGACTTTGGAAGAAGAAGCGAGTCGTTTATGAGATGAATGTATGAGGTTAAGAGATCTGGTTTATGAAGTGAGAAAGGATGCCGGTGTAAACACGAAAGCTTTGGCTTACCTCTTTAAGATATAGCCTGCCCCCACGGGTGGTTGTAAACGATATCTGTTCACAAAAAATAAAAACCTTACCCATGTCTCCCCTATTATCACATTTTACTCACTTGAAGACTTCAATCCCCCTTGAACTCATCTCCCTAACTATGTAGATTAAGGTTTGAAATGGGTTTATGGGAATAAGGCATTGTATGCAATGGATAGAGTCCATCTAAGCCTAGCTGGGGTTGAGGTGTTGTGACAGGAGCTAGATAGCGTTATTAGGTCACTACAGGCGGGAAACTAGGTACTGATAGGGGTCAGGGAAATACAAGAGTACAGGGTGGGACAGAGAAAAGAAACCGATACGGAGGAGTGGAAGGTATACATGAAAAAAGAGGTGCTTCAGGGATAGGAGAGGTGAGTTGTCTTTATGCCAATACTCGTAGTCTTAGAAATAAGAAGGATAAGTTATTTAATTATATCATTGATGAAGATATAGAGCATTTGTAATAGAATCATGGGTTAATGGAAATAAATTTAATGACAATGTGAGTGAATATGAACTAGAGGGTTATGATATGTATATTAGTCAAAGAGAGATAGGACTGGTAGTGGGTTGATTATTTATATCAGAAATAGTATTGCTTCAAATCTAAATAATTCTATAAAACAAGGAGACATTGAGTCATTGTGGATAGATATTAGGGTTAGTAAAAATAGGATATTACACTTGGGAGCCTTTTACAGACTACCTAAACAGATTAATGGTATTGATGAGTAAATGATCTGGGAAATAAAGAGAGGATGTAAAGTGGACTGGGAAAATATGATAGGAAGAGAAAGAGCAAGTTGTAAGTTTATAGAATGCTTTGAGGATAATTTTTGACTCAATTCGTTAAAAAGCAAACAAGGGGTGCCAATATATCAGATCTGGTTCTTTCAAATGATGATCACTTGGTGTAGCAATTGACCGTTGGAAAAGCATTGAAAAATAGTGATCATCAGATGATTCGTTTTAACTTGGGTATAGAGAAAGATAGAACATCAACAAACTGGAGGAAAACTCCAATTTTTCATAGGGGCGATTATGATAAACTTACGCAACTTGCTAAATCAGATCAAGTGTGATATAGAATTCAGTGATAAGAATACTTGTGAGATGTGGAGATACTTTGAAAGACTATTCAAACATAGTCCAGGAGCAGTGTTGTCCCAATGAAGGCCATTAAGAAAAATGTAGGAAGCCATTGGGATGGAATTAGGAGATAGCTAGGAAATATTTTGAGAAGAAAAAGACATACAAGAGATTGCAGGAAGAAAGCATTATTAACAATATAAATCATTATAGGTCGACCAGAAATGAGCTAAATAAGATTATTAAGGGCAAAAGGGCGGCAGCAATTAATTTAGGTCAAAATAATAATAAAGATCTAAGAAAATTCTTTAGCTATTATAAAATCAATAACAAATCTAACAATGATATGATAGGGCTTATTAAAAGAGAAGGGTTTTGGAAAGAATCTGATACGAGATAGTAGTTTCTTAATGATCATTTTTCTTCAGTATTAGCAGAAGAGAATCCAGATAGATTAATTGATAATGATTCTAGGTCAAGGGAAGTGGTGTTGCCTAACAATAAAGTAGATAGAGAAATAATTAAAAGACTTATATTGAAGTTAAATACTAGTAAGGCATCTGGTCCAGACAACATTCATTCTAAGTTACTCAAAGAAGGTGTAAATAATATTGCAGTAACTCTTGAAAAAATATATACTAGATCACTAAAATGTAGAGAAATACCTAATGATTGGAAAATACCGAATGTAGTGTCAATTTTTAAGAAGGGAACTAAAGAGGACCCGAATAACTTTAGACCGGTAAGTTTAACTTGTATAATTTGTAAAATTTTTGAGAAGATAGATAGGAAGGGAATTTCTGACCATCTAGAGCAGGGGTGGGCAACCTTTTTGAGAGTGTGTGCCAAAATCGGCCAAATATCTAACACAATATTTTTTCACGTGCCAACCCAATTTTTTGGGGAACATATTATTTGATATATCTTAAGCATTTGAAGAACTTTTTTAAATAATAAAAAATCACCCAAGAGCAGTAAAGACACAATATTGTAAGTCATTATGTAAATTATGTAAAACTGACTGAATGAAAAAGATTATAACAGGCTTCACGAAAAGGTTCTTTGTGTGGATTTTTTCATTAGCCTCTAAGTATAACTGTAACTGCCATACATATTCACACAATTTAACGACTATTATTAACACCAACATAAAAAATTAACATTGATATTTTTTTCGATTAATCAGTCATTATTTTTTCCCAGTTATACCTTTGTTTTACTAAATCACAGTAAAAGGTTACTAACAGATAATCTTTTGCTTATTTTAAATCCTTTACAATTGATGTATAAAAAAAGAAAATATATTTATTTACCTTCAAAACTACATTCAAACAACCACTTTCAAAAGAAAACATAAGATAAAACTAGAGTCAGAAAACTTGTTGACTCTTTCTATATATTATTTTTCAGCGGGATTTCTGCTGCTGTATCACTGATTACAGATTTTATATCGGGTTTATATTTAGTAACCTCTAGAGATATGCATGCGCTACTAGTTTCATCCATCAGGTTACTCCTCTTACGAAACTCAACAAAGTTCATCCCTGAGAACAAAGATTTATAAGCATATGTAGACGAAAACATGGATAGTAATGCTGTTGCAAGGTTCTTTAAACAGATAATTTTCTGGAATAGTATTCTAAATCCTTAATACTTCGTTTTCCGCATTTCTCTTTGTTACTCCCGTCTCTAATCGCTCCTTTTTCATTATTTTCTAAGTCAACTCTAAGATCAACAAATTTTTTGTTTCCAAATTGAGCTACTTTGAAATTCAATCAAGTTCATTTCAAATCATCCATGTCTATCCAATGACAACATTTGCAAGTTTAGTTCATCCAGTTTGATACTGCCTGGAAATTTAATGAATTTTGCTGTCTCTTCCAGTTCTCTAAACCTAGCAAATCTTGCAAAGAACTGCCCAACACTTGCCTCAATAATTTTTACAAACAGCCTTTGAAGACATTGGCGGTCTGTTATGTCATCTTTAGGGAGATCATCGATGTACCTCTTTGTGTTTGGAAAGTATCTGAATTTCTCATCATTCTACATCCTTCTTAAAAACCTCTTTAAAAAAAACGGTAACCTGTGCTTTCGCGTGCCATAAATATGTCATCGGCGTGCCACATTTGACATGCGTGCCAAGGGTTGCCCGCCCCTGATCTAGAGAGTAGTAGGTTAATAAATGATGCTCAGCATGGGTTTAGAAGAGGTAGATCGTGTTTAACAAATTTCCTGGATTTAATGGATTATAATGTAACTAAACAATTATATAAGGGACAGAATGTTGATGTAATTTACTTAGATTTTAGCAAAGCTTTTGATAAGGTTCCACATAGGAGACTAGTTCACAAATTAAGAATGCACGGGATATCTGGGAATTTATGAAATGTATAGCTGAATGGCTTAAAGATAGGAAACTGATCGGGCCGCATTATCACTAAGGCTGACTAGGGTAAAGCCATAAGGCCTAACAAGAACAGTGGCCCGCACAAAGCAGGGGAGAATGCAACTTTTTTTGTTTAATGTTAAATATTAACATTATGGATACGGTAAACGCAAATAAACACAATTTAGAGCAAATGAAGACAATCTAAAGCAGGTATTGGTGGGCTAGACAACAAATAAACGTTGAAAAACGGTACTGTTTCTATGTCATAGACGTCACACGTCTCTTTCATGCTCTATCTATCTATCTCTCTCTCTCTCTCTCTCTCTCTCTCTCTCTCTCTCTCTCTCTCTCTCTCTCTCTCTCTCTCTCTCTCTCTCTCTTACATATCTAGTATATATTCCATTAATTTTCATCGTTTTATTTATTTAGACCCCGATGAGGGACAAAATGATCAACTGCCTTGGTGGTAACTATCCGTGTCGTACCTCTCTTCCCTCTCCCACCAACTCAGGGTTTGTTACCAGTTGCATACCTTACTTCTGAGTGTGTTATTGGTTTGTGGCAAGATTTAACAGAGGATATGCGTGATTATTGGAGCAGGAAGGGAAGCGTGGACTGCTTCACTCAAACTGCAAGCATTGTTAGCACCATTCAAATAGATGGAAAACAAAAAAGTAATTTTTGCAAGTCTATGTTTTACTCTTCTCTGCCAAATGGAGAGAAGAAGAAGAGAAACTTGCTGTGTTATTCCCGTGTGGCATTTTGCTTCCAATGCAAGCGGTTTTTACCAGAATATAGTTCTTTTTGTAGAAGTCGCTTCTGCGACAGGCAAAATGCCACACAGCGAAGAGTGGCTCATGGGAGCAGTAAACCTATAGGGATGCTACCATGACCTTGTGCCAAAGAGCAAAAGCATCTGGTCGTGTAAATTTACCGTTGATAGAGCAGTGCCAAGCCGAGCTCATTTATGCTAAAGCTGTGCTGGAAAGAGTAGTTTCTACAATCAAATTCTTAGCTGAAAGAGGTCTAGCCTTTCGAGGTAATGGCCAGGTAATGGTCACCAAGCAATGAAAACTTTTGGGGCAAAATGGAATTGCTCTCGTAGTTTGATCCCTTTTTAGCTGCTCACTCGGGAAAGTATGGCAATAAGGGCAAGGGGTAAATTTCGGGCGTCTCCTACTATATGTGACCAACCCATAGCTTATATAGGGAAAGAAGTATTGATCACTATTATTGAGGAAATCAAGACAGCTAAATAATATTCAATTTCTGTCGACTCCACCTCTGATATAAGTCACTCTGACAAGCTGTGTTGTATTTTCCTATATGTTCTTGACAGCCAGACTGTTGAAAGGTTTGTGCACTTTATTAAGATAAAGGGTCACGGTACTGCAGATCTTAAACACAGCATTGGCACTTTTTTATAGAAAAAATAACATCAGATTAATTTAGGTGACTGTAGAGGTCACTCATATGATAATGCGTCAAACATGAGTGGCAAATAGTCGGGATTGCAAGCAAGAATTCTGGAAAAGAATTCTCTTGCCGACTACTTTCCTTGCTTCGCACATTTCCTCAACCTAGTCGGCAATTCTGCTGTGGACAACATATCTGCTGCTTCAAAATTCTTTGAATTAGTAGCGAACGTCTACTGCTTTTTCAGCGCATCAACTGATCGGTGGGAACTTTTAGTCAATTCCCTCGGTGTCCTGCATGTATTCAAACGCCTGAGTGACACTAGATGGGTTGCCCACCCAGATGCTTCAAAGGCACTCAACCGTGGATATAAAAAATAAGGTTGGTTTTAAAGCAATTTGCAGAAAACCTGGAAGACAAAACAGCCAAAGCACGAGAAGAGGCAATGGGTATTTTATCCAAGTTAAATACCTTGGAAAATTGCATCTTACTGGTGTTCTGGTCTGTCATCATGGAAAAGTTTCACCAGACAATCATAAAGCTGCAGAGCAAAAATATGGATCTGAACGAAGCCCTGAACCTCTTAAGGTCATTAAATAATTATGTCGCCAGTTTAATAGATGCTTTTGAGGAGAAAGAGAAGATCAAAATTGGTCTTGGAAATGAGCCAGTGTAGAAAGAAGATATCCAAAGAAAGAACCAAAGAAGTGTGAAAGTGAGTCCAAATTATGTTAATTCTGAAGATACTGCTTTTTCAGGGATGGAGAATTTTAAAGTCACGGTATTTTTTTCCATGATCGATCACTTGTTAACAGCACTTCAGAAGAGACTGAAAGCGTATGAAGCTCTCAGTACCAGGTTCCCTGAGGAAATTGTTCATTTCCAAGGGTACATGAATGGACCTGAATCTTATTTGTGGCTAAGTTAATAAAAAGTGGAAATAAGGGGACCTGTATTGCATTGAAAATGCTTAAAACCATTGTTAACAATGAAATACAGGATACTTTTCCAAACATGTACATTTGTTTACGCATTTACTTGTCACTTCTCGTCACAAACTGTTCTGGAGAGAGGTCTTTTTCTGTTCTCAAACGTATTAAGAATTACCTACGATCCACTCTGAAAGATGAAAAGCTCAACCATTTGGCATTAAAGCATGTAAATAGAATCCATCTGCTACGCAAATTAAATTTTAACAATGTTACGGATCACATTGTTGTCTGATAAGATCATATCATATCATTTACTCCATTAATTACTCCATATGTAATATTATTGTAATAAAATGTTCGAAAATGGAACGTGAAATTCGCGGGGGAGGGGGGCTGTCGAGGGGCCGTGCCATGGGTTAATTCGGCACTAGAAACAGAGAGTGGTACTGAATGGGGTCAGGTTACTGTGGAGCGATGTTATCAATGGTGTACCTCAAGGATCAATTCTAGGGTATGGTGGGGGCGAAGCCCACACAACATACCCCACTGCTCGCTTCATAACATAATTTCACAGATGACAAAAGTCATCCGCATTTGTCAAAACCCACCCACAAAATGCATCTATAGGATTGTGTCAGATCATGCATCTACATTATACAATTTAAACCATCCACAGGAATGTGTCAAAAACAAAAAGCATCATCATCAAGATTCATCAAAATCAATCATAATATACAATAATAAAAAAAATACATCAACAGGAATGAGTCCAGAATACCCCCTCCCCCCAAAAAAGTTAACCCTCCCTCCCCATCGAATCTGCGTTTGAAAAACATTCAAGTTTGGACTATCCACTGCCTCACGTAGCAAACTATCCCACCTGCACCTCTGTTTTTCATTTTTAAGTGATGACCCCTAGTCCTAAAAAATCCAACCTATCCATCCCAGAACAGATTTTAAATAGCTCAATCATATCTCCCCCCACACATCTTCTCTCAAATGAGAACATATTTAGTACCCTCAGTCTATAGTCATATTCAAGGTGCTTCAGGGAAGGTATTATTTTTGTTAACCTCATTTGCACAGACTCTAGTAGGTTGATATCATGTCTAAAATGTGGTGACCATGCTTGTATACAGTACTCTAGACGTGGCCTGACTATCTATTTACTAATTACTATCTACCAATATCTATTTACCAATTACTATCCACTAATTATCCAATTATCAATCATCATTTGTTATAATCTAATTACCAATAATCTAATTATCATTTATAATTTATTATTTATACCAAACCATATTTATCAATTGTAAATCCATTCCCGTTAACTCATTCAAATTTAATTCACGGGTAATTTTCAATCCAATCATAAACTGTTACTGTATAAATTCACCCTTAAATAATATAACTGTTTATTCAACAATATATATTTTTCCTGAGACTCTTTGTTTTTAATTTACGTATTTTCCCAAGGTCGCCCAGATTAGGCTTAAGGAATTCGTCTCCAAATTTAGATTCGCGTTAGCATTTAACAATTCATTTCTTTGAATAACGAAATATAGGTTTTTATGTTTATTGTGATCTAAGAGCTATCTAGGGTTTACCGCAATATTCATTTAAAAGGAAGGCCTCCTAGAACCTGATCCATGAACCGTTGGAAGGTCTGACCACTGTTACGAACTCAGTAAGGCATTCGGTTCATGATGAAGGAACCGAATGGAGTGGTGATAGCCGTCTTAGGTATATCATCAGGGCGAATCGCGATTTGGTTGAAAGCGCGAACCAAATCGAGTCGAGAAAAAATGGAGCAAACCGAAGAGAGCGAAGTTAAAATCTGATAAGAAAAGCAGGGAATACCTATCCGGAACTGTACAGTCATTGAGTCGCCTGTAGAGTCACCTACGGCTCTGAATCCTCCCGGAGTAGACTTAGGTACTACATGAAACGGTGAAGCCCATGGGGAAGTGGATGGGGAAGCGATCCCGGCCTCCACCATGAACTTAAATTCTTGCTTCATTATGGCAAGTCTATCCAGGTCATACCGACAGGGACGTGATAAAACTGGTCCTCCTGTCGTCTATATTATGTGCACGACATTGTGCTTAATAGGTCTGTCCTTAGCTGATGGAAGGAAAGACGGAACCAGCAACTGTTAGTGTCATGGTTCTGTCGATAAGCTTGCGGCGACGAGAATCAACGAGAATGTCGTGCGTCGAAAGGAAGTCGAGGCCCAAAATTGGAATGTCGACGTCGGCTATGATGAATGTCCATGGGAAAACACGATGTAACCCGAGAGAGAGCTTGAGGATACGCCTCCCATAAGTTCTTATGTCCGATAAATTGGCAGCTTTAAGGACAAGATCAGAAGAAGTGCAAGCTTTCTCGACTGAAGAGGCTAGAATGAATGACACCGCATTGAGCGCTAGTGTCAACCAGGAAGGAGAAACCAGAGAGTTGGTCATTAGTACTAAATGGAGGATCGACCTGATGAAGGAATGAGGTTGCAGAGGTGACAGACCCACGTATCACTTGCGAATTCAGTATAAAGTTCCCTGTGCCGAAGGTGAAAGTTGGGTGAGGGAATCCGTAGAGTTTTGTAAGGTTGGAGGTGGTGAGAGAAGGGTAGGTAGAGATTGAGGATTTTGATGGTACAAGCATGGCTTTGGGCATTTTTCTGCTCTTGCACTAAATTTGAGGTAGTACCAGCAAAAGCCTGAAGTTTGAAAGATAGCAGTATAAGCAGCACGACCAGAATGAGGGTTAAAGTTGTGGTCATGAGATGATGCCCGGTAAAAATTGCAAGGTTGAACACAGCGGACAGCGTTGCTCCCTGAGAGTTGTCAGGATTGGGAAAATTAGGCCTAGGTTTGAAATGAAACTGCTGTGCCTCACCTCTTGTGCTGGAGTTCTCTCGTTGGTGTTGCCTTTTTCGGGAGGAGGAACGACGTCTGACTCCTCCGTCCTGCTCACGATTTTGCTCTCGGTGAAGACCCGTTCGCACCTTTAGGGCACGAATATCCATTTCAATCCTCTCCAGAACGAATAAAAACCCCGAAGCCTTGGAGGATTCATCCTGAAGGAATCCTGGCTGGTTGTGAGGAGCCTCAGCCGGTGACCTAACCTAAGAAATGGATAAATGTGAGTGGTATTTAACACTAGAGTTGTATGATGTGCTACGCCCCCTATTTTCATCGCTAAACGACCTGGTGCCCGCATTTCCCCAGTTGACGAATGGATTATTATACAGGGCGTCAGCCGCCTCTGCTATCTTCGCCACGTTCGCCGGGGAGGACATTAGTATGAGGGGCTTAATTTGATCCGGCATCCCACGCATGAATATCTCAGTTATGAGTGGCTTGAGTTGGTCGAGCTGTGCTCCCTTGGCACGTGCCAGGGCCTTGGGATGGTTCAGAAAATTCGTGGGGCGCCTAACCCCCATCTCCTGCGTATCGAGAAGGACCCACAGGTCCTTAATTTGCGACTTCCCGAATTCCTCCATGAACGGCCTTTTAAACCTTCCCCAAGAACTAGAAATTACCCCCATTGAGCAGAATACTCTTAAAAGTGGAAAAAATATCTAGAGGTAATTTCTGGACTACGACGATTGTTCTATGGTCCTCAGTAACTGCCTGGTGTAGTAGGATGAACTCCACCATTTCCCACCAGCCAATGGAATTTTGTGAGTCGAATTGTGGAAGTTGAACCGAAGAGGTAGTGAGGAAGGGGCGTTGAGTGGGAGGCGAATGAGGGAGAATGCTTGCGTGGGGGCCGAAGGTGGATTAATACGTCGTTGTTGTTGCCAGGGAGGATGCTTGCGTGGTTGTTACTGTGCCTAAAGTTGGGGCGTAGCTTGGGGCTCCGGTATAATCCATTTATAGAAAAATAAAAGTGCGCGCGCGCGCGCGCACGTGTGTGCACAAATTCAATTCAAGCGCTTGAACGTAAAAATTTGAAACAAAAGTTATCAAAAGTTGGTCACTCTTTGTATTTATTACTGTATATTATACTTAATTTTACGAAATTGCTAAGTGATTATTTAAGGATGTTAAGGTAAACTTAAGATTGAAAAACGGGCACGTGCCGAAAAGTCACTCGTGAAAAATATGACTCCACGCGAGAAAAAAAATGGAACCGAGTGTGGTGGTGAAATGCGTCGTCCGAAAAATACCACACACGTGACGGTGAAAATTAATTTAATATTACAAATGAATGGATGAATGGGAGATAATTAAACTATTCTGGGCATCATTTGTAGGTTTTTGGATGCATATTACGTCAATATCCTAGATAGCTCTGACCACAATAAACATAAAAACCTATATTTCGTTATTCAAGGGAATGAAGTTAAATGCTAACGTGAAATCTAAATTTTTGTAGACGAATTTCTTAGGCCTAAAAATGAGGGACGTTGTGAAAATGTGTATTATGAACAAAGAGTTAAGAAAATATATATTATTGAATAAAGAGTTATTATTGAAAAGTGAAATTATACAGTAACAGTTTATGATTGAATTAAATTACGCGTGTGAATTAAATCTGCATGAGTTAACGAGAATGGATTTACAATTGATAAATATTAAATAGATTATAAATTGGTAAATGTTTTATAAGTAATTGGAGAAAAAATTGGATTACAGTTAAATGGGTAAATAGTGGTAAATCGTTTGATAAATATTAAATATATTATAGTTAAATTGGATAAATAATTAAATGGTTAAATTGGATAAATAATTATATTGGATAAATAGTTAAATTGGATAAATAGTTAAATTGTGTAAATAGATTATAACGGAGTTGGAAGGGTCTGTAAATGAGAAAAGAATCACGCATTAATTCGGGATTCTTTGGGGAAATATTTAGCTAAACATATTTACAGATCTGTTTACCGAAGCACCAAGCAAAAGGAATGAACCTCATGGGTTATTTTAACACGCTTGGGAGAGCGGGAGTAGCAATCTCACGATTTATGTCAGGGTTACCAACCCTTCTTGAAATTATATATATATATATATATATATATATATATATATATATATATATAGTTAGGAATAAATATTTCATTTGTAGAGGTATAGACCGCTACACTAGCACCTTATTTGCTCTATTTTTTGCCCCTAATACACTGCTTCAAACACTTCAGTGACTTATCTACTACTACGCCTAATTCGTTCTCTTCATCAACTTAGAGTGCGTGGATGTCTAAGCTGGCCGATATTATGTATCTTCGATATGCTTAAGAAGTGGAACTGAGCTCAAGGATAATAATATTGCTATCATTAATAAAATAGAGTTTTATTAATAATAACTATCAACAACACACAAAACGGAAAATATTGACATAAACAGAGAATGGAAAGGGTCGTGGGGAATCAAGCTAATCCGAGGATTAAAAGATTAAAAAAGGTAAAACAAATATAAATTTAAAGGGAGGGGATGGTTCGCTAAACCATTTAAAGAACAGAATAGAGTTGGCAAAAAGGTTAAATACTCAAAGGTAACGTTCGGCTTACGTAATTATACTTGTTGTGCAGAGGAAGGCGACGTGAAGGAATTTTCGGTCCGCTGGCGAGTTCCAGCCGAAGGGAGGGAATTAAATGATCCTGACGTGGCGTCTTGGAAATGAGAACCGTTTCTTGACGAACGGCTTGAAGAACAATGGCTGTTCTACGTTGTTCTCTTCTGAACAACAAGGGGGACGGGTGAGAACCGTTTCTTGGCGAACGGGCTTAAAAGAACAATGGATGTTTTACGTTGTTCTCTTCTGAACAACAAGGGGGGGGGCGTTTCTTGTCAACGGGCTCAAACGAACAATAGCTGTTCTAACGTTGTTCTCTTTCTGAACAACAGGGGAAGGGTGAGAACCGTTTCTTGGCGAACGGGCTCAAACGAACAATGGTTGTTCTACGTTGTTCTCTTCTGAACAACAGGGGGGGGGGCGTGAGAACCGTTTCTTGTCAACGGGCTCAAAAGAACAATGGCTGTTCTAAAGTTGTTCTCTTTCTGAACAACAGGGGAAGCCTTGTGAACTTGGCGTCACGAAGGCTCGAACCTTGGCACTCAAGGGATATTGTCCTTCTTCTGGACAAGTGATGGTGAATCTTGAGGTCGAGGTCCCTTGGCGCACAAGGTGAGAGTGGGTCGTAGTGATGTTTTGCGACGAAAATCTGGATCTCCAATCTGCTCTTAGTGGTTATGTTTCCATATAAATAGCCGGGACATCTCCTTGGCGTGGGGGACAATGGACTGGGAGCTTCGAGGGAATGCACCGTCTGAGCCTGGGAACAATGCCTTATCTGCCCATAAGCCTAACTCAATCTGGTGAGGTCGGCGCGTGGGGCGAACGGGGGAAGATAAACCTCCTTGTTTAAACATTGACTCAGGTGGCTGCGATAAGGCCCCAGGCTTCAAAGCGAAGATGCACGTGGGTAGCGTCGTGGTTTTAAATAACATGTAATAGTGGTTGAAATTAACGCGACCTCAACCCGTTCTATCACACACCTTGAAAGTATGATTTTATATAATCTTTAATTAAAACTCATCAAATTATGACACAGGGATATGAGATGGTAAAAAAGTCATCACCCTAGTGTAGATAGTATGCAGTAGCTCCTGAGGATATATATACTAGATCACTAGAATTTGTAGAAATACCTAATGATTGGAAATTAGCAAATGTAGTGCCAATTTTTAAAAAGGGAAGTAAAGAGGACCCGAATAATTTTAGACCGGTAAGCTTAACTTTTATTGTTTGTAAAATTCTTTAGGAGATAGTTAAGAAGGTGATTTCTGACCATCTAGAGTGTGGTTGGTTAATAAATGATACTCAGCATGGGTTTAGAAGAGGTAGATCGAGTTTAACAAATTTCCTGGATTTTATGGATTAATAACTACAGAATTAGATAAGGGAGAGAATGCTGATCGAATTTACTTAGATTTTATCAAAGCTTTTGATAAGGTTCCACATAGAAGACTCGTTCACATTTTAACAATGCATGGGATATGTGGTAAAGTTTTGAATTGGATAGCTGAATGGCATAGCTGGGCGCGACTTTATTTTTTTCAGGTGCGACTTTGCTGCCGGATCTGGTGCAACTGCGACTTTGCGACTCTATTTTTGCCCTCTCCCCCCCAGTGCGACTTCCGAATGCGACTTTTTTCCCGGTGCGACTCCACTAAATTACAAAGTAAACTTTAGCGCGATAACAGAAACATGCTTATATAAGTCAGAAAAACATATATATAAAACAGCCACGGCAATTTATTTCAAAAGAGTCGTCTTTGTTCCTGTTCAATGTCCCAGAAAATTGGCGGTGCAACTTTGCTTAGTCCGACTTTAGCAAAACGTTTGCGACTTTCGACTTTGCGACTTCGAAATTCATAGTGCGGCAAAGTTGCAACTCGTTGCCGCAACGCACAGCTCCGATGAAGGCTGAAAGAGAGGAAATAGAGAGTTGTACTAAATGGGGTCATGTCACAGTGGAGGGACTTTATCAGTGGCGTACCTCAGGGATCCGTTCAAGTACCTTTATTATTTATAGTTTATATAAATGAACTTGTGGCGGCTGTAAATAGCAAAGTCTCATTTTTTGTTGATGACACTAAATTGGCAGCTGAAGTCAAAGAAGATGAGGGCAGCTTTAAAGTGTAGAGTGATTTAAATAAGTTATTAGCATGGGCTCAGAAGTGGCAGATGACTTTTAACCTTAAAAATGCAAAGTTATTAACATGGGAAGGGACGATAAGGAATTTAGCTATGAAATGGATGAGCATTGGCTGAATTCAGTTGATGATGAGAACGAATTAGGCGTAGTAGTAGATAAGTCACTGAAGTGTTTGAAGCAGTATATTAGGGGCAAAAAATAGAGCAAATAAGGTGCTAGTGTAGCGGTCTATACCTCTACAAATGAAATATTTATTCCTAATTATTTAGTGGATTACAATGCCCAGAGGCATTGCTATAAGCCATACTGAGAAACTTTTCAAAACCCTTTAATTAAGCAATCAAGAAAAGCGTAAACAAAAATGGGGATAAAATTAGGCCGCTCTGAAATGTAGAGAAACTGGAGCTATTTTCCCAAACGGGAACTATTTTAAGATTTAATTGAAAATATATTCCCGAACTTAAATATATTACACCGAAAAATCCAAAATTAAAAAAAATGTCACTGAATAGAGAGCTCGCTGAGCACACGTCCGATCGCTACTTCCATTCAGTTTTTAATTATTTAGTGGATTACACCTATAATACATATAACATAACATAATTTCACGGATGACAAAAGCCACAAGGGCCTATCAAAGGTCACCCGCATCTGTCAAAACCCACCCACAAAATGCATCCGTAGGATTGTGTCAGATCATGCATCTACAATATACAATTTAAACCCTACACAGGAATATGTCAAAAACAAAAACATTATCATCAAGAATCGTCAAAATCCAAATCAATCGTAATATACAATAATAAAAAACTGCATCCAGAGGAATGAGTCCAGAATCCCACCCAAAGTTACCCTTCCCTCCCCATAAAATCATCTAATCTAAGTTTGAATACATTCAAGTTTGGATTGTCTACCGTCTCAGATGGCAAACTATTCCAGTAATCTACCACTCTATTAGGGAAAAAAATATTTTCTAACATCCGACCTGCACCTCTGTTTTTTTAAATTTTAAAGTGGTGACCCCTAGTCCTATTACTACCTTCAAACTCAAATTACTTCCTAAAATCCAATTTATCCATCCCAGAACAGATTTTTAAAAGCTCAATCATATCTAACCCACATATCTTCTCTCAAATGAGAACTATTTAGTACCCTCAGTCTATCTTCATATTCAAGGTGCTTTGCTTCAGGGAAGGTAATATTTTGTTGCCCTCCTTTGTACTGACTCTAGCGTGTTGATGTCATGTCTAAAATGTGGTGACCATGTTTATATACAGTACTCTGAATGTGGCCTAACATACGAGTTGTAGAGTTTAAAGATAACCTCTTTACTCTTGTAGCTAACATTCCTGTTAATGTATCCTAGAACCATATTTGCTCTATTTTTTTTTTCCTCAATACACTGCTTTGAATACCTCCGTGACTTCCGAGTATCTACTACTACTACGCCTAAGTCCTTCTCATTCTCAACTGAATTCAGCCAATTCCTAATCAGTTTATAGCTAAATTTCCTATTATCCCTTCCCATGTTAAGAACTTTGCATTTTTTAAGGTTAAAAGTCATTTGACACTTCTGAGCCTAAGCTAATAACTTATTTAAGTCACTCTGCACTTCAAAGCTACCCTCAACTTCTAGACTAAGTATAATACATTTGATTATGTTAAATTCCTTTTGCCATGCGGACCTCCCATATTTGCCATTAGCCATGTGTTAATTTAAAATTTCTTCATCTTTTAAGGTACTATATATTATCATATATTGTACGGTATTTCTTATTTATGTACCGTAGCAACTGGGGAAGCTGGATGGTAATATCGTACATATTCGTCAAGTGGACTTTCTACACAATTATCAAAGAAGAAGGCCATATGCCGATATAAATTTTCACGAGATTTTGTAAGTTTCGTTTACTCATTTCAATCTCTCTAATTTCTCTTCATCCATCTTTACTGATTTTATTATTTGCTCTTAACTCATCAAAAATTAAACGACAGTTTTGTATATTTTAGTTCTTTCTGTGGAAGTATCCCTGGAACAATTTAATCCTCTCAGTGATTGTGATGCAATGGCTAGGATGTTCAATAAGTATTTACATCCTCAAACTCTAATTGTACCTGAGGGGGACCTTGATCATTAAGGGGTATTAATTAACAAATTAGGGTATATTTTAATTACAAAGGAGATACGTGTTGAAAAGAAATAGAATAAAATTTAGTTAAGTACCGGACCCTAATTGTTTGTCATAGGATTTTGAAGAATGTATAGATGCGTTAAGTGAACCCCTAGCATGCCTATTTAGAAAATCGGGTAATTCTGAAGATCCATACCCCGTCAGCTTTCCCTCTCCCATTCTCATAATCCACCTCCCAACATGTTTTCACAACTGTGATTAACTCGTTTTATTACTTGTTCCTGAGTGCGAGCGATCACACACCAAATCTCCATCTTCATTTACCAGGGGGGCCTATAGGATCTCATCCTTTCTTTGCATACCAGAAGAACTTTACCTTATCTAACCCAGTATTCTTTTACATTGATGACTTTTCTCTGGTAAGAAAATCTTTTGTGTGTTGACTGGAACAGGAGCTGCCAATTGTAGGCCATGAATGGTCTTATGCAGTCTCGTTCTTTTCTTATGTTCTTAATAGTGGGGGTAAATATGTAGATAATCGGCACGTATGATGGGACGTACTATTTCGTCCGTGTTCCAAAATGTTTCACGTTTTGGGAGTACATTTAAGTTGACGGCTCGTGTGGGGGTAAACACAATGGGGGGACTACACTACAATGATCCTGCGTTTCATTAAATTTAGGGGGTCTGGGGGGCACAGCCCCCCAGTTTATAATCCTAATTGTTTATAGAATAATAATTCAAAAAGGACTCAAACGCGCATGAATATTCCGACAGGAGTGAATGATAATATTTACACACAAATTTTTTTTCTGGTCGGGCCGCTAATCTACATATTTACCTTAGTGGGCACCCTATTTAATCAAAGATATTGAGATAAGCAAAATGTGGAGAGAACACCTAGCAGGATGGTGCCCTCCTTGAGAGGTTTGACTGAGGGTAGATTGAGGAAGCTGGACTTACAACACTAAAGCACAGGAGAGCAAGAGGGGTCATTATATATCAAGTGGTCTAATTTTAGGAATCTGCCCCACCTCATCATCTCAGATTTTGATGAAATTTGATACACAAGCTGGTACTTGGCCCAAACTGACCTGTGCAAAATTTTACGGTAAATATGTAGATGAGTGGCCTGGCCGATAAGATGTACTATTTTGTCCGTGTTCCAAAAGTTGCTCATTTTTGGAGTACATTTATAGGGGATGGCTCGTGGGGGGGTTAAACACGATGCCCCCCAGTATATAATCCTAATTTTTATAATGTTCTGACATTTACAGAGGTGAATGCTTTAACTACCTCATGTCAGCGCCTTTAATCATTTTGCGAATTATAATAGGGGTTGGGGATGGGGTATGACGTCAGAAATGACACAGGTGAATGATATATTTACACAAAATAATTTTTTTCGGACGGGCCGCTCGTCTACATGTTTACCAATTTGACTTGGCAAAGAAGATGGGAGACGGTCGAAGGGAACTTAAAGTTACATGCCATTACGCCGCGACTGTTCCCATGGACCTATCCCCCAATGCCGCCTGGCTTCAGGTTGCTTTCTCTCGTCTCCGATTCGCATACACTCATTTGGCGCATGGCTATTTCATGGAGCGCTCACCAGCGCCCTATTGTGACGACTGCATAGTCCCCCAGACTGGCACATTCTTGTTGAATATCCCAGTCTGGATGATCTTCCCATACAATACCTGTCCCAGTACCGGGATGGGCGGGGTTGCTACCGCCTGTGCCTTTTACTAGGGACAGATTCGTACACACCGGCCTGTGGACTTTTAGACTTTTTGGAGGAGGCTGGCCTTCTCCCTTTTATTTAACTAGGTTTTTTTGTAGGTTGCATACTCCTGTGCTGGGGGGAGAGGGACCTATCCCCCGATCCTGGAGATTGCTTCTTGATTGTTGTGATCTTTTTTTATCGTGTTTTCATATTTTTATTTTAAAGTAGCCTAGTACTAGGCTGTCTTGATTCTGGCGACTTATGCACTAGTTGGCAGTCGCCAGATAGGCTCCTAAATTAAAAAAAAAAGATGTGCAAAATTTTTGCTCTGTAGCTGCTATAGTTTCCAAGATACAGTACTCTTGTTTTTAATTCCAAACACGAGCCGGGACTGGCAGTTTCAGTCATTTTTATGGGCCCTTTACTCAGTTGCTATATGCTTTGAGGTGCTGAAAATGACTAGTCTGGCCTACTTTTTTTGCAAGGGTTCCAAAAATCAAATCAATTTTGACCCAGGTGGCTTAGTTTTATCACAAACTGAGATTTAAAATGCAAAAAATAACCTGTAACACCATCCAATGCTGCACTCGTGAACTTATATCTCCTGAACATTAGGGTTATATGTTACCAATTTTTTTTCTTGGAGTGGCATCTAACTTTTTATTTTGTGTGCCAAATTGGAAGTTTTTAGTTCTAATAATCTCTAAATTAGACCCTATCAAAGTTGGTTATGAGAGTTTTTGAACCCCTCCCTTTCTCCTTTTTTTCCCCTCATTGGAAAGAGCATGTCAAATAGGCTGTGAGACCAAAATATCTTTTTTGAGACTGAGTTGCTTCTTGGTCAAATGCTAACTTGAATTGTCCCTTTTGGAGCATGGCTGGAACTTTTTGTTGTATAAAAAATGTGTACTCTCTCAGGCAACATACCACCAAGATTTGTAATTTTAATCCTCCGTTGGTCCATGGTGGCTGTACCAATTGTGACAGCTGGATCCCAAACACTTCTCCAGTCATCCATGCTGTGCCAGTGTTGGGTTTCTTGCTGGTTCCCGAGCTTTCAAGTGAGTTTCTTCTCAAAGGTTCCCAAGCCATGTGTGGGTTTCTTATCTGAGGTTCCCAAACCATGTGTGGGTTTCTTTTCTGAGGTTCCCAAGCCATGTGTGGGTTTCTTTTCTGAGTTTCCCAAGCCAAGTGTGGGTTTCTTACTGGTTCTCAAGCCATAGCCAATTTCTTCTTATTACATAGCTGCAAACTTTGCCTGCGCCTGCACGTCTTGGATAACGGTGTCAGGCAAACTAATTCCTTCCAAGCATCAAAGCTGTTGGTACAAGAACAATGCACAGAATGTGAATTTCTGGAATCCAACACTAGTCAAGTGGAGATGGCCAGTGGAAGTTCCTGTAAGGTCCATGAGGGTGCATGAAATTTATCAAAGCATCTTCCAGAGACACCTTGCCAACGTTTTCAATCTACCATTTTGCATTATATATGCAAGTAACATATTGACCTGGTTGCAGATTTGCAGTTTTCACTGACATCCTTGACAAATTCTATAACTGATTAGATTTGCTCAGTCTGTCTTGATCCACTGCTTGAACTCAATTGTGGCTTCAGGATCTGAATCCTCAAAGATTTAAACCGGGTATTTGTGCAGTGGCTCTTCACCAGGGCAGTTATCACAGTGGTGAAGCCTTTCCATCATGAGAGCTCAAATCACTGACAGTTTTGCCAATCAGTTCTTTGTAATCTTCAGTTATTGACTGTGTTCCAGCTAACATTAGCTTGATATTTTGGTGGTGCATACAAACATACATACTGTGTGCCGGAAGCTCCAACTGTGATGCACCACTGAGGTCTCCTTTCACAGAATTTTGAAAAGCCTATCTTTTCTGCAGAATACTTGTTCCGGAAGTATGTAAACGGCTCATTCAAGTTGCACAAAAGAAGTCTCCTGCATTTGAGTTTTTATGCCATTGATTCACACACTTTTTCATTCCTGGAGAACTAATTGTCTTTATAAAGCTCTGCTACATGCTGGGGCATTTTTTGCATTGTTCTGTTTTTGAATAACTAAGCCACCTGGGTCAAAACTGATTTGATTTTTGAAACCCTTGCAAAAAGGTAGGCCAGACTAGTCATTTTCAGCTCCTCAAAGCATATAGCAACTGAGTAAAGGCCCCCTAAAAATGCCTCTGTGAAACTGCCAGTCCCTGTTCCGGTATTTGGGGTAAAAAACAGGGTTACTGTATCTTAGAAACTATAGCAGCTACATAGTTGAAATTTTGCACAAGTATGTTTTGGCGAAGTACTAACTTGTGCACCAAAAAAGTCCCCTTATGCTGATAGATTTTAAATGAGCATCTTCGCACACGCTCGCAGTGGTCACAAAATATTTACAGCAAGGGGGGGGGGGAATCAGCTTTAGGAACTGTCACTTCAGATTTATGAGTAAGGCAAGTAAGTACTGTTTTCTTATGCTCCTCGCAAAAAAACCTTCATTACCTTATTAGCTCTATTCCTAGCACTTAAACACTACTTTCTAAACCCGAGCTCAGAACTTACAAGGACACCCAAATCTCTTGCATTCTGACCTTCCTAAAACTCCATTCAATTTATAATTATTCAGTGGATTTTCCCTACCTATGCGAGGCGGTCAATAAGTTTTGCGAGTTGGTAAGGCAAAACAGAGGAAGGAGGATGGCTGTTTGTGGGGGTGTTAGGACAAGTTATGACAAGTCAGGACCTGCAGCCGCACGCTCCTGCCTAGTCTATTTAAGAAGCAGTAGCTGATCGCAGATCGTCAGTCACAAATTTTTCAACAATGGAGAAGGTTGAGCCCCGCGCAGTGATAAAATTTTTTACTAAGTAAGGCAAGAATGCAAATGAGATCCATGAAAGCATGGTTGCAGTGTACACTGACACCGCCCCTTCCTATGCAACCATTGCTCACTGGAATAGGGAGTTCCGCCATGGTCGTGAGTCCCTTGAAGATGAACCCCATCAGACGTGACCAATGAGGACAATGTGACCTGTGTGGAGAGGATGATCCTCAAAAATCGATGGGTGAAGGTTGAATAAATTGAGCGAGAACTTGGAATATCACATGAGTGTTATGAACATCATCCACGACAATTTGGCCATGACCAAGGTCTCTGCCCGTTGGGTCCCTAGCAACCTCATGCCCCATGATCCACTTCAACGTCGTCAAAGTTCGGAGGTCTGGCCCCTAGCGACTATTTATTCCGCCAGCTCGAGGCTGCACTGCGTGGATGATGAAGATGTCCAGCTCACCTTCCAGGAGTGGATTGAACAGCAGTCGGGAGATTTCTGGTTGACGGGAATTCAAAGCCTCAGAGACCATTGGCGCAAGTGCATTGAAGTTTAGGGTAGTTATATTGAAAAATAATAAAACACTTTTCCTCATATCTCATTTCCTTATATCCGAATTGCAAAACTTTTTGACCACCCCTCGTATACTAAGTACACTACATTTTGCTTATGTTAAATTTCATATGCCATTTCTCTGCCCATTGGGATAGTTTGATGAACTCATCTTGAAATACATCAGCATCAATTGGACCTTATAATCCTACCTACTTGCTTAGCTCACTACTTATACCTAAATAAAGATCTTCAAATAAATCACTTAACAATAATGGCACCAACACTGACCCCTGAGACACCCCACTGGAAACATTCCCCTACTTAGAATTAACTTTAAACTAACTCCGCTCTTTAACTATTCAAAAGCTGCAATTGTGGCTCCCTGTTCCCTCTAACAAAAGTGTTATGCCTACATGCACTATAAGCGCTGTGTGAATGATTTCACTTGTAAATTTCATCGAGCTAGGGCTAGGTTCTTGTATGTCTTCACTTAATGGGAAAACGCCTCTAGTAGAGGTGTGGAAAAGGATTTGGGGCAAGTTCTGGTATGGCCCCATCCCATTCTCCAGGACAATGTGATTACAATCTTGGACTCCTTTGTCTGCATTCTAGAGTACTGTATACAGGCATGGTCCCCACATTTTAGACATGATATTAACCTTCTCGAGTCAGTGCAACGGAGGGCAACAAAGATTATTCCTTCCCTGAGGCACCTTGAATATATAGATAGACTGAGGGTATTAAATATGTTCTCGTTCGAAAGGAGGTGTGTGAGAGGGGATATGATTGAGCTGTTTAAAATTTTTTCCGGGATAGATAAATTGGATGTTAGCAAGTTTTTTGAGTTAGATGATGGAAATCGGACTAGAGGTCACCACTTGAAAATTAAAAAGCAAGGGTGTAGGTTGGATTTAAGAAAATATTTTTTCACCAATAGAGTGGTAGACTTCTGGAACAAATTGCCGCAGAGGGTAGTAGGTAGTCCAAATCTAAATGTATTTAAGAGTAGGTTGGATGAGTTTATGGGAAGGGAAGGTTGTGATGGTTCCTAAGTTTTGTATATATTAATATTGTTTGTATATATCTATAGCTGCATGATTTAGTTCTTGATTGGTGATACCCTTGTTTCTGGATGTAGTTTTCCTGGGAGTTTGGGTGCCTTAAAAAAAGAGGCCGTTTGACTCGGATGACCTATGATGAGCCCTTGTGGCTTTTGTCATCTGTTATATTATATTGTGGGGGACTTTGATTTTGTCTTCCCCTGGTGATGGTGCTTTTTGTGGGTGGGTTTTGACCTTTGATAGGCCCTTGTGGCTTTTGTCATCCGTGAAATTGTTATGTTATGTTATATTAAGATATAATACTTGATTATTATGCACTTCTTTCTTTGCTTAACAATTTTCTAGGACAATGCAATGATTGAAGCAGCTATATTGAATATTGTATACAGTGGAACCTCGTTTTTTTTAATTTAATTCGTTCCTGAAGGCCGTTCGAAAACTGACACAATTTTCCCCATAGGAATCAATGTAAAATGGATTAATCCGTTCCTGGATGCCAAATGATTGCTTATTCAAACCTTTACAACAGTACGTTTGGCCGAAAGTTCCTGTTTGTGTGTAGATCATATTACCTTCAAATTAATATCTAAATCTTTTCCGTACGATAAGTAGTAGCGATTTTATATTCAATTATGTCTACCGGGTAAGGGGCATTTTCTCGATTTTGGGCCCTCGAGCGAAGGTTCAGCATCAATAACTTTGGTAATCTTCGGGAAAGGGTGGATTTTCATACACCGGCCTGAAGAACTTAACTACCCCCCCGTCCCCGGAAAGTTTCATCGGACACAAGGGATTTATACATTAAATAGAGATTCGAATATACCATCTAAGGGTGTGTAACACATTATCCAACTCGTGGCCGCTCGGGTTGAAAATAAAAGTTATATGCGAAGATATAAAATTTCCAATATCTTGGCTTTTTTTTTTGCGATATATCGCTGAAACCCCGCCAAACCAACCTAAAACCATGAATAATAAGCAGGATTGTGGGACAACCTTGATACACTGTATATAAATGGATGTGAAATTTCTTCCCCTTTTGAATGACCTTGGTTTCAAATCAGCAGGTTGTTTCCTAAGATATTTGCTAAAAAAAAATTTTTGATAATTTTGACCATAAATTATCGATGTAAATGCACCAAATTATGTAAACGGATATTGTATAGGGGTATCTTTAGGGTTAAATTAATTTTAAAAATTTAAATAGGCCTAGGATTTAGTGAAATCCAGAAAAATCCCAAATCCTCCCCCCCAAATTTCTAAAGTTAGCTCTATTTATCCTCCAGAAAAATCCAAAATACCACCCACCTGATGGAGATCCCATTTTTATTTTTCCTGGAGCTATGGAAGATAAATAGAGCTAACTTTAGAAATTTGGGGGGGGAGGATCAAAGTTGCACTTGGCCAGGATCAAAGGTCAAAGAGTTAAAAAAAAGGGCCATCATGGCAAAAATTGTCCTAGGAATGACATTGTTCCACTCATTTGAAAGATCTTTCTCCTGGGCATTTTGGTACCAAAATTGTTCTGATTGGTTAACTCTAGCCAAAGTTATGACCTCAAACTTTTTCGGTCAACCAGTTTGACCCAAAATTGACCTGTCCATTTTAATGGCTGTGGGTGATGCAGAGCCATAAAAATTGGTATGTGATGTTATCTCACCATACTCAACTTGCATGCAAAAAAAAAAATCATCAAAATCCATGACCTTGTGTGGAGATTTTGCCAAAAAGTGTGGCCCATATGCCAATAGACATTGAATCCCAACTCTTGCAATGCCTTTACTCCCAATGCTTCCACAGTGCTTGGAGTATTGCTTTTGGTCTTTTTGAAGCACATTGTGTCACACTGGATCCGTGCCAGGGTTTCTGTTTCAATGATGTATCACTGTTTTAAGTCAGCACGACTCTATTAGGTCCTGCATCCTTCATCATGGCAGAGTTGGTTGCAATACACCGACCACTCTGTATGGGAGATAATGTGTTGTCTGGTTCAAAGACTGAATTGTGGTCCTTAATGACTCACAAAGTACCCCCAAGTGCCCTCAAATCATTGGAATCTCCATACCTGGTTCATTATATCCACCATGTTGCAGTTAGCAGGTCAGATGATGAGAGATCTTTTGCTAGGTTCCTGGACATGTTGGAATTGGGGGATTGAGAGAGCCTAAGAGTTAGCGAGGACTGGGTAACTAGACGACCGTTTTACACATTACATGCCGGGAATCAGGGCTGCCTGGCAAAGAAGATGGGAGACAGCTTAGGCGAACTTAAATAGGAAGAGGAACCGAGTCATTTACATGATGAATGTTCATACATTCATCATGTACCAAAGAGATTTGCTGCATGAAGTGAGAGGGGAAACCAATGAAGGCTGTAGCTGGGACTAGTATGGTGGAAAATAGGGCTAGACTAGGTACTGGACTGACATGTGCCTGATGTAATGAAGGTGAATACAGATAGATTAGAAGTAGTGTGGGAAAGGAAATGAAACATGTTAGGTTAATTCACAGATTTGATGTCCTGAGAGAACAAGAGATTGATAATTCTTATGGTGGTGTCATGGGTGATTCTCAGAAATTAGATATTTAGATAGGCAAGTGCTTAAAGGTGGAATGGACTGAGTGTTGGTGTAGCTGTGAGTGAGATGCATTTGTAGTTACACATGTGGAAGTAGGTTTGTGTGAATTATGTCGGTTACTAAAGATTGTTTCAAAGGATTAGTCAATGTAGAATGAAAGGTGCAATTGGTCTGAATGAATATTTACCTATATAAGAAATATCTGACAGGGTAATGGGGCCTGGTAAAGTTGTTAGATGCCCATGTGCTCCTCTCTGCACTTTCTTTACTTGTATCCCCTCAATCTTTCAGCTACCTACATGTTGTACCAAGATGAACTGTTCTCACCCAGGCAGAGTACAAATTAGAGACACCATGTCATTGGGTTGAATCAAACTCTTGAAGTTGGTGCACTTTCTCCTTGCTCTCTCAGCAATTTTCTTTTCTCTACGACTATCCTCTAAACCTTCTGTCTAGGCTTAAGGACCTGACCAGCTACCTCATGCTATTACGGAAAAGAGGGTTTGGAACCTTTATAAACAATAGCTCTAGGTTGCAAGAGACGAGGCCTTTGGGGGACCTGCTTGTAATGGGCTGACCACCTCCCTGTTACCATTCTCCAGTGCATAAGGCACTGCTTCTGCCAGCAGGCACATCATATTCATATCCTGGTTGTGTCTAGGATCAGTATGGCTCATTAAGGATATCCACTCTGTTAAATTTGTTCAGCCTGATCTCGACTATGTGTATTCTCCCATATTCCTAGTGAATGGCTCCCATGTTTGTGTTTTTTGTTAGCTGGGGAGAGATCACCTCAACTGGTTTTTGCACACAATTTCTCTAAATCCATCCTTTATCGGCTAGTTGATGGAGAAATTGGTTGCTAGGTTAGTTTTGTTCAAGCTAGAGCTCACTTGTCCCTTCTTGATGCTCTGGTTTGACTGGAAAATGCTATTTGTGTGGCCTCCTTATGTTTGTTTCTGTGTGATCATCAATCTACATATCAGTTAGAGGAGCTCACACAGATACCTACTCTTGAGTGTCGATTAACAACCTAGAAAGATCATAGTTGTAATCTTGGTCTCTTGTGCCATGACATTTGGCATGCTGATAAGTCTTTTAAATTTTTTGTATGTTTTTAGTGCCCAATTTATTCAGTCAAAGCTTGACTATGGATGCCTAGTTTATGCGTCCACAGTTGAGTGTGAACTGTGGAAGTTAGGCTTGATCCATTACACTGGTGTTAGGGCAAGGCAACTCCTTTAAGGGCTCAAAGTATCTCTTAGGCTGGTAGTGCATCTGACTGCTGTAGATTCCACCTTTGTCACAAGCCTTTGATCCCAAACACTTCTATTGTGTTAGTAGCTTGTTTAAACTTATTGGAGAATGTGCTGTCATGCTGGAGCCATGCCAGTGTAAGTAGATGCCTTCAAATCCAGAGGGGGGTGGTCACTTCTGGGTGATGCATCTTTCATGGCCAAGCCGATTGCAATACAGTGTTTGGTATGGTAGATAATGCTGTCTGGTTTGGGCATGGTTGGGTTGTGATGGTTGACTTAGTGTGCACTGTTCCCTCAAGGCATTAATCTCCACACCCTATACTTTGCAGTGTCACCATGCCTGCCATTAGCTGTAGGATGCTTATATTTTATGCTGGCTTCCTGGTGGTTTTAGAGTGTGGGAAATGAGGCTGCCAAGTAGTCTGCAATGATTGGGCAACCTAACCAGTGTTTTGCTCTTCCTATGACTGCTGAACAGGCAGATATGCTTTCTGCTATGTAATGTTGAATGAATATCCCTTTGTGAGGGATCTTTGTGCATAGTATCTGGACAAGCAGGGTCACTATCACCTGTAACATATTCATGCACACTGGATTGTGGACTCTTGGAATTGTATCTTTCGACCAGTGCTTTTTTTTAACAACCTACCTACCTATCCTAAATGAATTTTTTCCCTGCAATGTCTTTGTTGGCACTTGCTAGAAGAAACCACCTAAAGTTTTTTAGTAAAAAAACTGCCAAATTGGACACTGGGTGCTCTCAGGAACCTTTTTATTACTTGAGCTCCTAAACCAGGACATTTGTTGGTTGAATGTCCTAGTCTGGAGGGTCTCTGTGAGCGGTAGCTCTCCACCCAATATTGTGATCCTCACTATTGCTTCTTCTCTCTGTGCACTTGAGTGAGGTGTGATGGTTTTTTGAAGAGGCGAACTCTTCCATATTACCTAAATTATTGTTGGCTCACTTAGTTCCTTGTAAGAGGTAGGTCTCACCTGGGCATGCCTCTGTCATTGTTTTGTTGTCTCTTGCCAAAATGGATTGGCAAAGTTGAAAAAACTAAAAATTTGAAGTGATTTTTTATTTCTTGAGTAATCCTGGGTTGCCATTCATGATGGCTGTTAATATTATCTTTGTTGCTTACTCTATTATTTATCTGTAAAATAATATTCTCAAGTTGAACATTTTAATTGTCTTTGTTTTTTATTTTTTTTTTCAGTTTCTCTATTTGAGATTTTATTTTTAAATTAATCATGCGGATCATTCAGTCATCACAGACTGTAAATATTCCCCTAGGTGTTGAGATTTTCCATAAAGCAAGGTGTGTTACAGTTAAGGGCCCTCGTGGAGTTTTGAAGAGGTCATTCAAAAGCTTAACCATTGATATTCAGGTATGTATGAGAGAGTTTTGGGGTTGTAAGAATTAATGTTTCTGCTTTTGTAACTACCACAGGCACTGCTCAATTAAACTAATTGTTCATTTTTACCAGCAAGATTCCCCCCCTCCCCCTGTTGGGTAGGTAACCTTGATACTAATTTTAGGAAAATTAGATGCTCTATCTGGAGTAAGAATAGTCCCATGCAAAATGGCATTGTCCTTGTGGGTTTTTTTCTTTATAATGGTGATTAAAATGGATGTCATTTCCAATTTTTGCAATTTGCATAGTTAAACTTATGTACTGTGCTGTATATGCAAGGCCATTGGTTATGGGAGGGGGGGACAAAGGGTTGGGAAGCCGCCCCCGTTTCACTAAGGAGGATACAGTAGTTATGTCATAACATCCTTTGTCTTGCACATGTGTTAGGGAGGAAATGAGTAGCTCCATCTTAATTGTTGTAATGGATTTAGAAGTTTTACTTCCCTTGTATAAATAAGCTTCCTCTAATTTGCAGGTGACTACATCAAAGAAGGGAAGTCAAGTCAAAGTTGAGAAATGGTTTGGGAGCAAGAAAGAGGTGGCTGCTGTCAGAACTGTTTGCAGTCACATTAGTAATATGGTCAAAGGAGTGACGAAGGTAGGCTTGCTCTTCCTCTGATATGTCAGTTGTATCAAATGAAACATATAAAGTATTTAATGAGATATTTGTTGTAGGGCTTCCAGTACAAGATGCGTTCCGTGTATGCTCATTTCCCCATTAACTGTGTTGTCAATGATGATGGGTCAAAGATAGAAATAAGAAATTTCTTGGGTGAGAAGTTTATTCGTAAGGTGGCAATGGCCAATGGTGTCAAGATCACAAACTCTACGGCACAAAAGGATGAACTCATACTTGAGGGGAATGATATAGAAGCAGTTTCTCAATCAGGTTTGTCCCATTTTCATATTTTTACTTTGTTTAATGTGCTCATGTAGGGTAGAGTGGGTCAAAATGCTACCACTGTCAACTGTGCAATGTGACCACACCCATACATGAAATGCCTGCACCATGCTGACACTCTTAATGCTTCATTTTCAACCATGGTTATGACTTAGTTGGGTGTAAACATGCTTCCAATTTTAATGCAGCTGAGTTGCATTCTGCATGCCATTTAGAGATAAAGGTATTTTCAATGAAAGCAGGGCGTTAGTGTAAAACCCACACCAAATTATTTTAATTTTCAGCATCTTTCCAACAGTCTTGAACATAATCAATGGCAATAAAAAAACAAATGCCCTTTATGCCCTATCATGTGCAGCCATCTTTTTTTCCATGTGCCCTCTGGCAAGCTCAAACTAGATTGGCTCTATTCTTTCTAAGCAGTTTATCAATTGTTTTTCTTCACAAACTTCTCATCTTTTAGGTCTGGAAAATTCTGAGTGTTTCTAAAGGAAAGAAATTGATTTGTATTACAATTAGTTTTATTCATTAATGTACACCCCTTTTTTTTTAGTGACCAGTGCATCTATTCACTATATTCATGATTCTATCCGTCTAGAACTTGGCTGTCTGAGGAAAATAAGATACCCAGGTGACTTTTGACAGCATCTAAATTAATAAAGGACTTTATTACTCAAGGAATTTTGCAGGGACCTAAACAAATGGGAAAGTTATATGGTGCAATGTTGAGTGTCCCTTGTATTCCATAAGAGATCCTACGCAATCCTGTTACTCTTTGTACCTGAAGGATCTCTACATCCTCCCTGCTTGAATGGGGATGGGAAGGAACTGACAAAGACCAAAATAACAAGTGCGCTGAGCGAAGAAGCCTTGCTTACATCGGGCCCCTCATTGAGAGACTGTCATTTTTGAGCCCACTGCTTCAAACGCTTTCTGGTTATTCACTACTGATGGCAGCATGTTAGCCAAGGGCAACATGATTCATCAGAGGAGAGCATAAGCTAGTTTGATTGTAGATAGTCAAAGGTGACTTGTTTCTTGGATGGGTGCCTTCTGGCGAATGCATTGGACTCCTACAAAGTGGCCCTGATTAGTGCCCTTCTGACACTTATGACACACTGCACTCTACTATGAACTTGGCGATAGAAGTGGTTTATGCCAGGAAACTCATGGACTACTCATTAGAAGACTTCACCTTAAAGCTGGCCGGCCATTGTGCGGTCAAGGTTGAACGTGTGATGAGAAAATAGGGAAGGGTCTCGAGGCCCACCCCTACACTCTTGCTTACATTCAATCGTGACAGATTCCCTGAGTTGGTTGGTATTGCTAGTTCATGACGCCATTTGTGCCACTGGGTGCTACTACTGCCATTGCTTCGGCCATAGGAATCGCTTGTATAGACATGCAAAGACGGGTTTACCCAATGTGTGTCAGTTTCTCCTAGCCATATACGATAACTTACTATCTTCTTTGTCCAAGTGTGTGACTTGAGAGCTGCAACCAGCTTTTTCTCAGCAATGTGGTGCATATCTCTTGTAGATGGAAATCCTGGCTATTCAGGATGTGGATCGTCTTCCATTTTGTGCGATCAAAGACTTGGTCCTGGTGCCACTGGCGCTGCCCAGGACATCTTATTCCTCAAATTTTAAAAAGGCACACTGCTCTTGGCCCTTCCAGGCCTACCAACATGGTCATTTCCAGGCTCACCTGGTGGGGCTGGCCGCAGAAATGGTTTGCCCCCAGTCCCACTAAAACCTGGGCTCCCTCCCCTCCAGCACCGTGATCGTTTCTGATAAGGCGAAAGGGCCGCCACCTCCACTGAGTAGATTGATTCACAGTATCAATGCACTTCGTGATATCGCTGAAGACTGCCAACTGAACTTTACCTCAAAGAGGTGAACACTTCAACAACAGATTTACATTGAGTTAGTTACGTTAACTTTGTGCGCGGATACCTCCCTTAGTCCTGATGATGTCCTGTATGCCATGTTTCGACACTGTGAGTTTCTGTCCAATCTCTAAACTCGTGTATTGAAGTTGATGGAGGCCAGCCACCTTTCTTCTGTACAGTGAGGCTTCTGCAAGTTCCACTCTTTGTCGGATGTTGTGCTCTACAAGAAATTGGAGTCCGAAGGCCTTACTCCTAGACAGAACTATGTCACTGTTTTTCAACCTTGAGAACGAATGTCACCATGGCGGTACAGTAACTTGGAGATTGCGCACAATCTGGGCGAGGAGATGCCTCCCAATCAATATTTCTTAGTTTCTGCAAGATCGTTGATTCCGCTTCAGTTGAGTTGAGCCCTCTCCGGCCCAATGGAGAAGGAAGTGTGCTTATTGTCACACTGCCCTGCAACGTATCACCTTGCTGCTGCTGGAAGATGTTCTCGCCACACTCTATCTGGACGACCTTTTGATATCTTTTGGTGCGATCCAGATGCCAACTCTGCAGCATGGAATCAAACAAGCATTGAACCGCATCTCGCGATGCCAAAGCACACAGGTTTCGGGTTTCCCTGGGCAGAAATAAGGTGGTGCACTTCTGCCACCATCTTCAGCTTAACCCCCCACCAAGACTTCCTTAAACATGGTTCGCCTGGGAGTGGGTGAATTGGCAATATTTCTTTGCTCTTGTTTTCGACCGATGCCTCAACTGGGAGACTTATTCACAGGGTCTCTTGGACCCACACCATGGAGATTCTTTGTTCCGTGATATTCAGCACCTAGGGTGTTCTTCTCTTGATCCTTTAGTCATTCGAAGATTGACTACGGATGCGAGTTTTATGCATCCGCCAGGGTGAGGTATGATAATAATTAAATAGGTGATCACTCATCTGACTCCTTAGTGGACCCGCCTTTCTCCATTACGCACACTTGTTTACCACGTTTCAAATTTTGATTTTAGTCACGTGCGACTCTATATCTCACTATGTCCGTCCCCGTTTGTTTTTTATTTGGTAATAACACTAACTATTCGGCAGATTCTAAGAAAATTTGAAACCCTTATGTTATTTTACATCTCATAATTGCCAAGGTTAGTCCAGAATTATTTAAAGTTTTGAAGGTCAATCAGAATATGTGAGAGCACGCGACTTTAGTCAGCATACCTCGTTACTATCCAAAGAGGTTCTCGCTGTCTGGCTCACTTTTGTCCTCTTACCATCATAACCTAGCCAGTTGGATAGGGGAAGTATTAGATATGGGGATGTCTTGGTTTGCGACACCATCTCTAGGGCTCGCAATTGCCATTACTGTGGTTTGGGTTGTCAGGCCCATCCATCTTGTCTCAAATCTGCAGCCTGATTTTATGCAAATAATAATTAGATTGGATCTTTCTGATGCTATGGCTACTTTCCCTTTGCCTCAGTACCCATCTTCCATGCATGTTTTTTTAAAAATCTAGCATGGCTAGAACAGAAGCTATTAGTGGCAGTCATTGGCGCATGGCGCTCTAGGCCTGTTCAAAAATCACATTTTCTAATTTTCATAGGTTTCTGTACATTTTCTCATTTTTTTCATCTGAAAAGGCTGAAAATCAGGACTATATTGTCCTAGGATGTTAAGAGCTTTAAATTTTCTGCCTTGAAATCGGCCAAAGTCACCAGTTATGGGGTCCCTTGAATCATGTTTTGCACTAACTTTTGATCTAAACAAGATAGAACAACAAAATAACTATTAAATTAAACTACTTTTATTCCCTTCTAAATTATTTAATTGTGATTATCTTGGAACAAGAAATGACATTGGTACTTAAAACAATTTTAAAAAAATATCACATTTTCTCACACTCAAGGAAGGATAAGGCATCTTATTCATGACACAAAGTTGGGATTATTATTTTCTCAACTCTTTTTGATCAATAAGGGAAAATATTACATAATAATTAATTTCTAATGACATTTACTGTTGTTGAATTCGTTTCTTGAAGCTATCTAAGCGACATCTGTTGAACTTGACATCTTGAAAGAGATTGTAGTTCCTTTGCAAAGTCACTCATCATCTTGTCATCAGTTTTTACTTCTAGCTTCACTGCCCAGCACATTTTTTTGTGCAACCAGTGTAAGGCAGCATAGTTTATTTATATAAATATATATATATATATATATATATATATATATATATATATATATATATATATATATATATATATATATATATATATATATATATATATATATATATATATATATATATATATACACACACACACAACAAAAAAAAACATGGAACATATGACTGGCTGATATATACTTGGACACTATTCTGTTCTGAAAGTTATCCAGATCAGCCTTTCCTGCCTTCAAGGTGACAGAGAAACTGGTAGTAAGTAACCTTATGCTAAATATCGCAGTCTAGTAAAACTTAAAACATTTTGTGATGTTCAAAGTAATTAGTTTTATCTTACTCTTGTTCATGTTGGCCTTTCATTCTTCGCTGCCTGCTGAAAGGATCTTGCCATAACCAGACACTTGCCTGTTCTTGGTAGAACCTGATATCCTCTCATCTTCTCTGGGTCAGTCTATTGTTCTGTATTTCCTGGAGCTTGTATAGCTAACATGTTAAATTCCAGCACACATGCTCTTTTTTTTCCCTAGTGTTTTTCTCTTCATTTGCTTCTCACCATAACACGATGTTTTGTGTAGTTTCATGAAGCGCATCTTGTTTAGATCAGAATTTAGTGCAAAACATGCAGCACTGCTTATCCTACCTACATCTTGGGTTAAAATAGTTGTGATTTTCAGCTTAAAAATATGGTAAAATGTAAAAAACCTATAAAAATAAAATATTTTTGAACACTTACACTCCTCCTGCCACCCAGACGGTCACTTCCTGTAAGGCATCCATTGAGTCATCAAATTTAATGAGGCACACCCTGAAGGGGTGGAACTCTCCATTAAGGATGAGAGCACTAAGTGAGCCTCGACTCGCTCGCCTGTCAAAGGATTCGAGGCAGGTCGAGCAAAAGACGCCCGGCAAATCCAACCTCCGCCAAGAAGTCTTCGAAGCCACTGGTGCCTTCGACCAGAAACTTCAGGGAAGGCCAAGTCCATCCCTACTAGGGTCTGTTCTCTAAGAGGGCTCCCGTGGATTCTTCATGTTAGGCCTGGATGGCGATTTCCTTTAATGGAATTGCTGTTGACTGGTAGCTGCGGAGGTTCGTTTCATCCCTTCCCACCCTCCCTGTGTATAGCGGTTTTGCAACTTCGCCACAGCCAGATAAGTTCGAGTAGGTGTATATGCGATTTTCACCCCACCTATGTAAACGATGGAAGAGGGAGATAGATAGGTCTACTTAAAGTGGATTAATTTACACATCACTGCCCGAGAAGCGCTTCATTTTCTTATCTCGATCTTTCCTTGTGCTCCCCCAACTCAGCCCAATTTTGGTTGTGAGCTGGTCAGTGACCTTCATGTTAGTGTCCACTTTCCCATCCAAATAACATTTTCTGGTGCTACTTGAACAGGCGCGATGGCCAAATTTCCATGTAATTGCATAATTTTCTCCCATTCGGGGAATTTTGGTCGTTTGACGAGGCTTTGTGACTACTACGGCAAACTCATGGTTTTGCAAGCCCTGTTTCCTTAGTGGCGCCGCCCAAACAATTTCATCATAAGTGAATTTTGTCGAGTGAGAGCTAGGTTCCGGTATGCTTCGAAGCACAACCTACCGCTCTTGGCGCCCCTACGTTTCTACTCATGACGCCGCAGCATGCCCTAGTTTTTGGCTTTGTTGATTCCTTTTTAATATACCCTAATACTCAGACTAAAAGTTTTTCTGTGCCCATACCCAGCTCTCTATTAAAAAAAAAACACGGTCCATACCCAGCTCTATATTTAAAAAAAAAAACACTCGGTCGGTAGAGTGCATTGAAGCTGCGTAGCGCCGGTGTTTAAATTTTACGACATGTGTGATGAAACTGGTTTCTAATTTACTTGTATTTAATGTAATGGAGGCAAACATACTCGCTAAGGTATTAAATTTTTGCCTTTTAAAGGAAATCAGGATGGTTTTGAGGGAAATCTTACAGAAAGACGATATATGGGGATCCCACCTAAATTCATTTTACAATTTTTTTTTTTTTTTTGCAGCCGCTGATATACAGCAGTGTACAACTGTTAGAAGAAAAGATATTCGAAAATTCTTGGATGGTATTTATGTATCTGAAAAAAGTACGGTTGTTAAAGATGATTAAATGTCAACTGAATGTTGTTGTTTTTTCCTTTTCAGAGTAGTGGAATTTGGGGTGAAACAAGTACAGAAAAAAAGTTATAAAAATATGGGACTCCTTTCTTGTCCACACAAAATACCCACTGGTTAAATATAAATAACTGGGTCGCTTTGTGTCAATGCCACCTTGATGGGAAGAGAATGGAGGAGAGATGTAGGACAAAATTTGGATATGATTTAGATGGTATTTTTGCGACAGCGTTAGTTTATCGTCATTGACAAAATGATGGGTAGCCTGTGCTTAATAGGACATCAAAGGGTGGGAAGATCGTGAGCCCCACTTTGTGGGAAAGTGGTAGATGTTGAAATAATAGTAACCTAAGCCAAAAATGGTTGTGGCCAGTGAATTCCTTAACCCAATTAAAACCATTTTATTCAGTGATCACAGAGTGGATTACTAGCTCATTTTCCCTTCCCATGGACACCCCCCCCCCCCCAATGCAGCGACAGCTTCAGGTTGCTTTCTGTCATCTCCGAATTGGACGCACCGCTATTTTATGGAGTGCTCGCCTGCGCCATACTGTGAAGACTGTCATCTTCCAGACAGTTTGGCACATTCTTGTTGAATGTCCCAGTCTGGGTGATCTTCGCGCACGTTACCTGTCCCAGTACCTGGGTCACTACTTGTGATGGGACGAGTACTCAGTATCGAAAAAAAATTTTGCCTTAGTTTTCGATACAAACGTTCGATCCAAGACCCTTAAAGGCCTCTTCACACTACAAGAATACCGCCACCACGAAACCGGGAGAAATTGGCCGATATTGGCAACTCCGAAAACCGACAGCATTGTTCCCACTATGAACGTGTTTGTTGATATATCGTTTATCAAGTTGTCTATTTTTTACCAATTGCTAAAAGCTGCCACTGTTGAACAATCGACAACATTCATAAATAAAAGCTGGGTTATACAATTACTGCCACCACCCGCATCTGTTTTTTTTTTCGGTCCAACCCTTTATCCAGATAATTTAATGATGTAGATTAGTTGTTTTCTAAATATTGTATTAAATCCTGGTGAAGATGAAAACACCAATATAATTTCAAGTGAAATCATTATATTGCAGTAAATTGTTGAAGAATAACGGCAGCGTTTTTTGCGCGCGCGTAAAACAAGTTGAGCGTGCACGCTCGAACTATCAAGGACATTCACGAGTCAGGTTAGGAGGGTATATAAGTGCTGCCGCCACACGCATTGGCCTTTGTTAGCCAGTTAACCCGATACCCACTTCTGCTGGGCGAATTTTTCGTACGCTGTAGCATTGCCTTACTACCTTTTGAAGAGCGTTTAAACTCACGCGTGCTATAGACAGAGACTTTTGAGCCTTCTCCATCTAAGAACGCGACTGTCCTGGGTATCATTAGGAGACCAGTTGATCTGCAAAGATTTTCTTGAATCTTTTCGCTGCGAAGTTTAGGAAAAATGATGGCCTAAAAAAAACTCATTGCTCCCGTCCATCGCCCTGCGTGGGAACCTGCTCGGATGACTGCCCTTCATTAATTTTGTCTTAACTATGTCGGCCACTTGGACTGGCATAATTAAGGGCTTGCGTGGAAACTGGTTTGAGGCCTATCCCACAGCAGAAGCACAAGTCAGAAATTTTCTCGAATTTGGGGCAAAACTGCGAGTCCCGGACGGAGGAGAAATCCTCATCGCCCGGGGGACCCGGCCAGAATCATAGAGGGAGTTACACCCGTCTCTATATAGTTGGATGCAGTTTTGGCGTACGTACCCGTGAGGGGGTGGCACAAACTTAGCGGTCGTTGATTTGGCCGCTATGCATTAAGTCCACTGAGGTCCCCACTCGAGAACCAACACCCATCATCCCGGCACCATCCTAGCGGGGAAACTGGACGGGAGCACTCTTCTCACGTCAGAGTCAAAACCAACCCTTAACTCTACCTCCTTTACCACTTGCCACTTTTTTTCACATATAACATTTAACATACATTTTTACACAAAGTAAGAAAATAATTCAAGAAAGAAGAGAGGCGACGATGGAGGCCCTCCCTGAGAGGGTCTCCCTACGGACCTTACCCGGAATGAAGACCCCCGAAAAAAAGACCGTGTGCGAATCCTTATTTGCGAATTTAAGGATCGCACTGATTAAACTAATCGACATTCCAAACGGTTTCATCGCCATGTGCGGTGAAACCAAGGATATAGACCGGCTCCTATCTGATGAAGGGGCCGAAGTTCTAAAACAACTAAACCTGGATGCAAAAACCCCGCCAGCGATCTCAGCAAATAGGAGTGTAATCTGCCGTAAGGTAGAGAGCTGGGTGGGTGAAAACTCCCCCGCAGACCTGAAAAGGGAAATAGAGAAGAACCACAATTGGGCGAAGATAAGGGAGGTGATCAAATTCAGAGATCACACCCACGTCTTTAAGGTAACGTTCCAAACAACCGAAATGGCCCACAAGGCGGCGACGGAGGGACTCCTCATTTTTAACATGAGAATCCCAGGCAGCATTATTGAGCACGAAAAATACCACAGTATACAGATGTGCTTCGTTTGCTATTCTTTGGAACAGCACACCACTGCCAACTGCCCGAAGAAAGCAACAATCTGGTGCAGCGAATGCGCCACACAGTCATAGATATGACTCCTGTAAAAGCACAACAAAAATGTGCATGAACTGCAACGGGCCCCATCGAACGATGTCCTTGAACTGCCCCAAGAAAAAAGAAATCTTAAAGAAGATGGAAGAAGAAGAAAAGAAAAAGAAGACAACCACATACGCGAGCACGGTGAAAAAAAGTGAAGGGATGACATCAACTCCCTCACCGATGATTTTCACCAATGACTTAAGTGCAAAAATTCTAATTTGCATCACTCATGCGAACGTCGCTAACGCGGTAAAACCTGGATGCTATAACCAGGTTTTAAACACGCTTCTAAAAGCCAACAATTTGCCATCCATCATCGTGCCTGATGACCCTGAGTGCTCTAGGGCATTCAAGGATAGCATAATTGGAAACAACAAAAAAGAAAAGCCACCGGATTGAATGAAGTCATGGAGTCTCACTCATCGGAGGAATCCGAAGAAGAGGATGAGACAAACGACAAAGAAGAAGCAGAATCAACATCTTCGGATAGGGACGAGGGCCCATGCACTCGCACTAGAGCGACGAAGAGTCGGTTAAAGACTCCTAGTCCTCCCCCGAAGAAGGAAAAGCCTGGGCACCCCAGACCCGCCCCACAGGCCCCCCAAAGTAAAAAAAAAAACAAAGAAAAAACACAGGTAACTCATCTCACCATGGAGCGGAACTCACTAAGAATCATGGAAATTAACACCAATGGCTGGACAACAAAAAGAACTCTCTACGGAAACGTGTTCAGGGAAATAGATGCAGATGTCATCTTGATTTCTGAACATGGGATTGACACACTTAGTTCCGAAATGAAGATCTGGAACTACGACGTGTTAGTCACGAATTACTCTCAAGAGCGGTACGACGGTGCCGCCATCGCCATCAAAAGAGGGATCAAGTATAAACCCATAAGAAACTTGGAAGAATCCTATCTTGCAATAGAGGTCGAACTCGATATAGGAAAGCTGGTCATCGACACCGGGTACCAGCCGCCGAGACGAGAATATTTACCTATTCATTCTCTCTTTGGCCTATTTGGCAGAAGGACCCCCACCATATTAATGGGGGACCTTAATGCCAGATGTCGGGAGTCTGGGTTCAGGACCTTCAACGGAATCGGAAGGTGCCTGGAGACTATGATGGATCGAAACATGTTCCATAGAATAGGCCCGGACTTCCCAACCTGTACTCGAGGAAGAAGTGCCACAAAACCAGACATTTGTCTGGCTAATCGTCAGCTGCCGTTCAATTACTACATGGAACCGGTCCAGGTACCATGTAGTGGTCATATAGGGATCATACTTACCATCAATAGGAACCCTATACAAGTCCCAGCTCCAGTCAGAAAAGACTACAGGAGAGCCGACTGGGCACGGTACGCTGATCTCGAGGCCTATCGCCCACCAGATCTGGACGAGGCAATTCTCGAGGAGATAGACGAGGCACTCGACGACCTCAACGAACATCTAATTATTGCAGATAGGGCTTGCATCCCCAAAACCCAGTATAAAACCATCTCCTCATACAGGTGGACTGGACACATGAAAGAACTGTACAGAGAATTGAGAGTTATGTACGAGTTAAATATAACAAATGCAACATTTGACTCGCTACAACGAAGTAGAGAGATCAAGGAAGAGCTCAACCAGTTGATCCAAGTACAACAACAGAGACAATGGGTCGATGCGATCGAGATCCTTGATCAAGATGCATCTCCCAAGGACTTTTGGAAGAAAGTCAAAAGTCTCAGAGGATCATCTGGAAAAAAGAAGAAAATGGAAATCCAAAAAAGAAGATGGATCCATTGAAACGGCAGAAAACAACATCGAAGTGATATTCCGGCGTTATTGGGAAAAAATCTTCAGCATATCGGAAGATGAAAACGAAGATTTTGATATAGAGTTCGAAAACAACATCGTAGACGAGCTTAACACGGAAATACATCGAACGCATCCTCATCACCAGGTGGATAGACTGCGTGACGGAGACGCCGAGATCACCGAAGAAGAGATCCTTGGCGCGCTCCGCTCATTCCGACAAAAAGCCCCAGGCCAATCGGGGCTTACGAAGCTTAACTTCGAAAAGGCACCAGCCAACATCATCAAAGGAATGAGACGAATTTTCAACGCATGTCTGAATACAGGGTACTTTCCAGATGCTTACAAGACGGCAAAAATGATCTTCTTGCCCAAGCACGGAAAGGACCATACGTTGAGAGAGCTACCACCCAATTTCACTCCTGGAATTTGGCGGGAAACTCTTTGAGAAGATCCTCAACGGGAGACTGGTGTCTCACCTGGAAGAAAACTCCCTCTACAACCCATGCCAATTCGGGTTTAGAAAGAAGCGAAGTACGGAAATGGCAATTAATGTCATAACGGAAAACCTTTCCCAAGCCAAACGGGACAGGAGTTATGTGGATATCGTTTGTCGGGATGTGTCAAAGGCGTTTGATAAGGTGTGGCAGCGGGGCATGCAGTATAAGATCTTACGGCTGGGTCTAAGTGAAAACTTAGAAAGAACTCTCTGTGACTATGTCATGGAGAGAGCGGCGTATGTCAGTCTAGGGTGCACGGACGGACCAAAGTTTCCGCTCACTGCGGGCCTCCCGCAGGGGGGGGGTCTGTCCCCCACCCTTTACTCGATATACACCGCGGACGTCCCAGACCCTGTGTACCCCAATTTTCTCAATATTCAATACGCCGATGATTTCAGCCAGATAATCGTATCTCCATGGAGGAATGCGCCGTGGCAAGCTCTCATGACAGCGATGGAAATGGCGAACCTTAACAACTACGAGGCTCAGTGGAAAATAAGAACAAACCAAGAGAAATTCAAGGTGGTCCCCATCGGACGCACCTCAAGGGCAGACGTGCGTGTGGGGAATACGCGATACCCCTACACCAACGAATGCAATGTACTCGGTATGAAAATCACCTCTACCGGGTACAAAAAGCACGCCGAAGAAAGAATTTCTCGAGCCTCGTCCGCTGTCAGAACTCTATATAGTTTCAGAAATCTACGTGAAAGCAACAAGAAGAAGATCTACAATGCCCTTGTAAGATCTACGTTGCTTTACCCCGCCTCCACCCTCTCATGTGTCTCAAAAACACAAAAGAGGCGTCTTCAAGTAGTGCAAAATAAATGCATGTACCTAATAACGGGTACACGCAGGCATGCAAGAAGACCTGCACAGAGAGGCGGGGATAATTCCCATTAACAAAGTCATTGAAGAACGGAGCCGGAAAATGCAGGATCTGGTTAATCGTGAACTGAGTGATGAAATCACCCAGATGATTAACCAGAACAGAAGAGCTGATTGTTGCCCCAGATTCCCCAGCTCCGCCAACCGAGTAGCTGGCGGAGACGAAGTACCGTTCTATGCATAAAATGAGATAAAAATACCTGTGAAAACAAGAACCAAAATAAGAACAAAAGAACTCGAAAATTACTACGACAACCTACCCAACAAGACTACCCTACCAAGAAGAAGAACCCCCCCCCCCCGATTACGACGAGAACTTCAAAAGAAGAAAGAAGAAACAAAAATACTATTAAAAACACACACACACAATAAAACAAAACAATAAGCACTCACTTAAACGTATTTAAAATATATACAAAGTAAGCAATGCACAACATAAACCAAAAAAACTAAAGTTGCTAAGACAAAGGGCTTGAACGCGATAATAATTATAATTTTATAATTATTACAAAAATCCAATACAACAACAATGAATACACGCATCCAAGAAAATATTAAAAGTGATAAGTCTGATCACCAGACCCTAGGCATCTCTTTGCACCTCTACCACACTTCTTTCTCTCTTCTCCACTTGTCTATTTTCTCTATCTTTCCACACACCCTATCGTCCTCCCCTCACATGCACCCCCACTTAAACTTAATAAGAATAAGAATACGCACTTCTTATACTTATATATACACCTTCAAACTTCCTTCTATTTATCTATACACATTTCTAACTTACACCATCATTGATCGCGATGCCTTTGCGCTTCAACCATTTATCGGTGCTAGCGCTCGTTGTGACGCCGTCCCTTTTTGATTCAACCATGCAACAGGATTATTTATTATATTTAAGTTTACGCAGACGAGTCTATTGTCTGTTGTTTTTATTTGGTTGCTAAAGGAATTAATTGGATGCCTAAGTATTCTATTGTAATAGTTTGCAGAATTAAACAGCGTCATTGTTCACTAGTATTATTATATAAGTATCTACTAATACAAACACGTAAGTATATTTATATATATATATATATATATATATATATATATATATATATATATATATATATATATATATATATATATATATATATATATATATATAAGTACTCGGTATTCGTATCGGAATCGGGAGTATACAGTGTTATCATCCCATCACTAGTCACTACCGTTTGTCCCTTGTACTCAAGATGAGTTAGTGCACTGACTTATGGGCTTTAGGACTTTTGGGGGGAGGCTGGCGTCCACTCTGATTCTTCTTGTAGGTCGCATGTTCCTGCGCCTGGCGGAGGCGGGCCTACCCATGACACCGGAGCCTGCTTTATTTTTTTTACTATAGCCTAGTAGTAGGCTCTTGTGAGTACGGTCACTTATGTCCCAAGTAGGCAGTCGCCAAATGGCCTCCTAAATAATAATAATAATAAAAAAAATCAATCCCCCAATGCAACTATTCTGGTGACTGAGATGACGCCATCTCCATTCTGCTATGGGAGCAGACGTTCTCTGCCAACATTCATTCCTAGAGAAGCTTTAAACGTAGCCATGCCACATAGCTGGAGCGGACGGGGCCCACGGTTCCCTCTTATAACTTTTTTTCTCAACAACCCAATTATAATGAATTCCACTCAAATATTGCAAATGTAGTCCATACTCATCAGTCACGCCATCTCTCAAATCCTTTAACGCTATCCGTTTCTCTCCCCCATAACCAACTCGTAAATTCTACTCACTCCAATCAGAACTCCTTGAAAAGGCGTAACTCCAGACATAAGCATTGCCTTCACTTTTTCATGTAGTTCCGCACCTTATCTACACCAATTACATTAGGCCTCTTATATACCTGTCATCACTTTTCTTAACTTTAGCGTACGAGAAGAGCAGGCGAGCGACTTTAAAGCTTCGTTTGAATGATTTTTTTTTTTTTGGACACTCGAAGATGGCGGAGTGGATTCGCCGTTGGCTAACAGTGGTCCAGCGACGCGAGAAGCTGTTCGAAACTCGCCTACGCTATATTTTTTTCTTCACCCTTTTTCCTACTCTCCTCTATCTACATAACTCATCCACTGTCTCAGTAACTCGTAACTTTCAACCCATTTGCTTTCAATTCTTGTAGTGCATTCCACACACTTTCAAACAAAGAATCACCTCCACCTTTACTATCTCTCACTCTCATACTCCATTTAAGCAAGTATTCTGGATTATTAAGAAGAGAAAAAGGGTGGCGGAAATTAATTTGGCTCAAAATAATAAAGATCCAAGAAAATTCTCTTGTTATTATAGAATTAATAACAAAATCTTAGTGATAAAATAGGGCCTATTAGATATGTAGGTTTTTTTTAAAGAATCTAATGAGGAAATAGAGGTTCTTAATATAATTTTTCTTCAGTATTTACACAAGAGAATAAAGATATATTAATTGATGATAATTCTAGGTCAAGGGAAGTAGGGTTGAATACCGTTAATGTGAACAGGAAAATAATTAAAGGGCTTCTATTGGAGTTAAATACTAGTAAGTCATCTGGCCCAGACAACATTCATTCTAGATTACTCTAAGAAGGTGTTGATAGTTTTGCATTAGCTCTTAAGATGTATATTATACCTATTGATTGGAAATTAGCAAATGTAGTGCCGATTTTTAAAGAGGGCCCGAATAACTTGCCGGTAAGCTAACTCCTATAGTTTGTAAAATTCTAGAGAAGATAGATAAGGTGATTCTGACCATCTAGAGTGTGGTAGGTTAATAAATGATACTCGGCATGGGTTTAGAAATAGATCGTGTTTAACAAATTTACTGGATTTTATGGATTATGTTACTAAACAATTAGATAATGGAGAGAATGTTGATGTTAATTTACTTAGATTTTTGGTAAGGTTCCTCATAGGAGACTAGTTCACAAATTAAAAATGTATGGGATATGTGGTTAAGTTTTGAATTGGATAACTGTTAAGGCTATCGCGGAACCCGGTTCTCACAGCGAGTGTGGTGATATTCTTCCTGATAGTGGAATTATCATTCGATCATGACCATTTTATGACAACCTTTTACGTTACTGTTTTGTGTCCTCTGTTATTCAGATACACAGCCCGAATAAAATGCAAAACAAATTTATAGAAGACCAGGGATCTAAAGGCCTACCAGAATTTATCATGCTGCTGCTAAATTACGAGGTATCGGCAAGGGGTTAAATAAATACACACAAAAGTATTTACGGTATTATTTACATCAATGAAATAAATTTACTGCTAACAAATTATACGGGGGTACATCAAATAATAAGAAAAGTCACAAATGTTTATCACCATCTAACCACCACAAGCCGTTTTAAACAAATAGATATTCGCGCATACAAAATTTGGTTCTATGAATAATTTGCTTAAATCTGAAACGACACGCGCCGTCGAAGATGAAATAGGCTACGCTACTCTAGTGACAGGTTTTCCCGGAATAACATTCCTGTATTACGTCCCTTACCCGTTAGCCCAAAGTTACATAAATAAAACTTACTTAATTTAAAACGGACGTAAGAAGAAAGAAATACTCCAAAACACCTGATACCTGACCAGTGAAGCAATAACCCACGTCGGAAACTCAAGCGAAAAAGGCTCGGCGACGATGAGTGAATTCGACTTAAGTTCACAGGGGTGAATGGGATATCGGGGCGAAAGGCGTCGAGACCACGGGGAAGGATGACTCTAAGGCCCAATTATTCGAGATGACAGAATTCCCCAAAGAGGAGATGGCCAGGTGCTCATTGTGAACGGCTTCCCAAAGGAGAACACTTGTAAACGTAACTGGAAGAGCACAAATCGATGCAGCAGACAGAGGGGCAGCGACAACGCTGGCAGAAATCAATGGCAAACAAATCTCGCTGCACGAAGGAATCCAGTACGGGTCTGCAAAAAATTAACAACGTTAAAGGTAAGTGACAGAAAACGATTCAGCGCAGCAATCAAGGCAGAATCCTCGCAACAAAATAACTTTAAAAAAGTCACAGCCCCATTTATATCCTTCAGTCCGAAAGGGCCAAAAGGGAACTGGGGCACGAGGAGGGTAGGGGGGTGATGAGTCGCTTTCCCTACGCAAATTAGGCTAGTAAGTTACAGAAGTTTAGGCTAAAAATGGTAGCCTCAAAGCGAGTCGACCTGCATAAACACCGTAAACTATGATGAGCAAGGGACTACGAGGGCCTACTCTTTCAATAACTGAATGGCTGCAATACAGGAAATGGAGGGGTATGCTGAATTGGGTGAGGTCACAGTGGGAAGACGTTATCAGTGGCGTACCTCAGGATCCGTTCTAGGCTCTTTATTATTCATAGTTTATATAAATGATCTTGGTGAGGCTGTAAATAGCAGTGTCAATTTTTGCTTATGACACTAAATTGGCAGCTGTAGTCAAAGAAGTTGAGGGTAGCTTTAAAGTGCCGAGTGACTTAAATAAGTTATTAGCTTAAGCTCAGAAGTGGCAGATAACTTTTAACCTTAAAAAATACAAAGTTCTTAACAGGAAGGGATAATAGGGATTTTAGCTATGAAATGGATGGGCATTGGCTGAATTAAGTTGAGGATGTGAAGGACTTAGGCGTAGTAGTAGATAGGTCACTGACGTTTACAAAGTGTATTTAGGCAAAAAATAGAGCAAATGGGGGTGCTAGGATACATTAACAGGAATCTTTGCTACAGGAGTAAAGAGGTTACCCTTGAACTCTAAAACTCGTATGTTAGGCCACACTTAGAGTACTGTATACAAGCAAGATCACCACATTTTTAGACATGACATCAACCTGCTAAAGTCAGTACAAAGGAGGGTAACAGAAATAATACCTTTCATGAGGCACCTTGAATATGTAGATAGACTGATGGTACTAAATATGTTCTCATTTGAGAGAAGATGTGTGAGTTAAATATGATTGAGCTTAAAATCTGTTCTGGGATGGATAAGTTGGATTTTAGCAAGTTATTTGAGTTAGAAGGTGGAAATAGGGCTAGTGGTCACCATTTAAAAATTAAAAAAACAGGTGCAGGTTTGATGTTAGAAAATAATTTTTCACCAATAGAGTGGTAGATTACAGGAATAGTTTGACATCTGAGACGGTAGACGGTCAAAACTTAAATGTTTTCAAACGCAGATTAGATGATTATATGGAGAGGGAGGGTTAACTTTAGGTGGTATTCTGGACTCATTCCTGTGGATGCAGTTTTTTATTATTATATATTATGATTTATTTGGATTTTGACGAGGCGTGATGATGCTTTTTGTTTTTGACACATTCCTGTGTATGGTTCTAATTGTCTATGCATGATATGACACAATCCTATAGATGCATTTTGTGGGTGAGTTTTGACAGATGCGGATGACCTTTGATAGGCCCGTGTGGCTTTTGTCATCCGTGAAATTATGTTATGTTAACACACTCACTCACTTCTGCAGCACCAAGGAACCGAGACATTAAATAAGCCACACCATTCCTTTCCCCTTGCACTTATTCAATCACATACTCAAAATCACTCATATCTTTTAAAGTTCTTGCCACTCTATTGTCCACCAATCTCATTCACTGCAGATACACTAATGGCTGGTGATCAGTCTTGTTCACAAACTTTACCCCATACAAAAATCGTTGTAACACTTTTACACAATACCTTATAGTCGCTAACTCTCGCTCAACAGTCGAATACTTCTGCTCTGCCGCATTCAAAGCCTTTGGCACATACCCAATTATTCTTCTTCCATACTCCCCATTTATATACTGCGCTTATACCAAGCAACCCAATATCCACTTCCCTCTGTATACAACTCAAGTGGTCTGGCATTCTCAGTGTAATCCTGGTATGCTAACTCAACATCCTCAACTGCAGCCTCTTACAGTTCTTCATACGTCCCTTTCATACTATCTGTCCACCTAATCACTACACTTCCTTTCTTCCTCATGAATTCAGTCAGTGGTTTCATAATGCCAGAACAGTTCCTGATGAATTTCCTCTGAAATTCGATCAAACCTAGCTGCCTTACTGTCACAAGCTTAGGAAAAGACCGCACTTTCTCAATAAACTTAACCGACTTTCGTATTCCATTCTCAACATTATGCCCAAGAAACTACTTCTTTTGCAAACTATTCACACTTACTCACCTTCACTTTTACTTGAACTACTTTCAAAGCACACATCTTATTATAAATTCCGTGTTCATCGAAACTCTCATTCATAATCAAAATATCAACAATAAATGCAATTCACATTCCTGCTAGCAAATCCACTCCAAACCACATTCATTGCACGTTGGAAACCACCGGGAGCATTTGCCAAGCCAAAGCTGAGGTTTCGGAACTGGTAGTGCTTCCTTGCAGTAGAGAAAGTAGTTACCAACCTACTTTTCTCAGCAATGGGCATCTGGTAATACCTCCTGACAAGATCCAATTTCGTAAACAGATGCATTCCATGCATACTGTACACAGACTTTGGGAAGTGCTCTTTAACAGTCATTTCATTCACTTTCCGATAATCCACACAACCTCAATATTTCATCTGACTTTCATATCCGGACAATTGGACTATTCCATGTACTTTCAGTCTCTTCAATTACACCCAACTCTTCCAATTGCTCGTACTGCTCTTCTATCTCTTCAGCTACTGGGCGAGGAAAGTTTCAAGGCCTCTGATAAATCAGAGTGTCATCCCTCAGCACAATCATAAACTCGGGTAGCTGAGCTCTCGCAAAATCAGAAGCACACCCTTTCGTTTATACAACATTCTATCTACATCATCCTTGTCACTGTCATTCAAATTCTTTCAATCGTACTACCTCTCTCAATTCATCATTTGTCCACTCACTAAACGCCCCATTTCCTACATTCACACATCAGTCAAATCACAATTATCAATAATTGTGTACAGGTGGTCCATAACATCACCAGCTTGCACTTCTCTCGATCTAGACTGGCTCTTCAATCCGGGACACACTTACACACATACAAAGGGATCAGTCAGATTCACCAATCCATCAAACACACACGCCACTCGCCGTATCTTATATGTAGCTTTATTTCCATCCACATACTTTCACTACAGACGCACCTTCCTTATTCAACTTAGTTTCCTTCGCAATTACTTCAATCCCACTAAACACACATCATTCCATCTTACCATCATCACCTACTTACAATTCCTAACATCCATTCTCACCAAACCTTCTCTCAATCTTACGGTCTCTGGGATGCACAGCCAATCTGCTCTCTTTCATAAACTCATACTCAAGAATCATTCCATACTCAGAACCCATTTCGTCAATCACATAGAACTCACATTTATTCATCTGCATCCACTGTCAAGTGAACGGCTCTAAGCACCGGGACTTTCAGATTTCCAATACCTATTAAACTTCCCCCAGACTCTTCAACAGTCACAAGATCCTTAATGCTGTCATACACATCTCGATGCATCAAACCCTATTTACATCCTGAGTCAATTTGTCTTCCATTTATCTGACTCTTGGTATTCTTGTTGGCGAAGATTCCTTCTTCCTTAATTTGGCTGGGTTAGTTCTTGATCTTCGTTTTCTTTTCTTGAATGTATCTTCATATTAACTGCATTTATCTTGATGTGATGATTCCTTCCAAATTGTTGATGACGTGATGATTCTTGATGTGGGACGAGTTCTTCTTGCTACTTGATGATTTCTTGATGAGTTGAGATGAGTTAGCCCTTGAAGTCATTTTCCTTGAGTTCCGTTTTCTTCTGGAGGCGATCCATTTATCTTGAGTCTTCCTTGAGTTGTCCTTAAAGCGTTTTTCGTGGTGTCCGATTTCTTCGAGAATTTTCTTCGTAAAAATTGTGGACTTGGGGATCGATCGCGGGTCTTTTAAATCCAGAGGCCAGCACTTGGCCGTCACGCTACGGCGAAGTCCGTTCTGAGTTGGTAATTTAATGGGCTATTTATATTCTCGCTTTGGAAGGAACTTTCTCTGATAAATCTTCGCACCCCTACAGGCATTCTCTCACCATAGGACCATTCTTACCACAAACATAATAACTAGTCCCCGATGTTAACATGCCACTTTGTTCACGTGAACGCAGCGCTGTCCGCCCGCCACGCCATTCTGTATATGGGTCAGCCTGACGACGCAGCAACAGGGTTGCCACAGCTTGTATTAAAGTACCAGATTTGTTTTTTTTTAGGGGCTTCTAAAACAGCAAAAGTGCCAAATTACTACAAGCTAACCAAATCAAGTAGATTTTATCATGTATTAATTTAATTAAATTATTGTTAAGTATGATGAGGGTATAGCATACGAGAAATGCAGGCGAGCGGCTTAAAAGCTTAGTTTGAATGAGTTATTTTTAGACAGGATGGCAGAGTGGATTTGCCGCTGGCTAACAGTGGTCCAGCGACGCGGGAAGCTGTTCGCAACTCGCCTACGCTATTATTTTTTATTTGCTCCTTTTCATACTCCCCTCTATCTACAATAGTTTCCCAGGAGGATTTTATTATAGGAATGCCAAGAGGGCATTGCTATAACACCCCCATAAGAAGGTTACCCCCATTTTATATTTTTAGAATACAAGTCCGAGTGCCGACGAGGCCTCCTGACGACGCGGCCGAAGCGCGTGATGAGAGTGCAATTGGTTTGGCAGTGCCATTAGTATTAGCCGAAGAATCGGCATGACAGAAGGTCGGTGGAGCGAAAATGATTCGCTTGTTGGTTCCTTCCAAGATGGCGTCAAACGGGATGTGGGAGTATTGAGTCTTGTTCTCAGCTGACGGAGTAACCAGTGGGGGAGAGATTGGCTCCTGATTGGATGATGTGAAGGTTACAGATTTTAATGTATTGTATTTGAACGCGCATACTACAGGTTTGCGCAAGAAGGTATGATGCTACCAGACTCAGTTATTGCATTTATGCTGCTTGCCTTTTGTAAACTTTCAGAAAGTGATAGCAATTTGATGTCAGCAATCCAAGATATTAACATAACATAACATAATTTCACGGATGACAAAAGCCATAAGGGCCTGTCAAATGTCATCCGTATCCGTCAAAACCCACCCACAAAAAAGTACCATCGCCAGGGAAAGACAAAATCAAAGTCCCCCACAATATAATATAATAGATGACGGCCTCTTTTTTTTAAGGCATCCAAACTCCCAAGAAAACTACATCCAGAGGATTGCGTCCACAAACAAGGGTATCACCAATCAAGACTTGTCAAGAACTAAATCATGCAGCTATAGATATATACAAACAATATTAATATATACAAAACTTAGGAACCATCACAACCTTCCCTCCCCATAAACTCATCCACCCTACTCCTAAATACATTTAAATTTGGACTACCTACTACCTTCCGCGGCAATTCATGAGATATACAAAAGACGACACGCCGAGAAATAAATTACAGATGTTAGTTGATGATGTAAAAGGTTGTGCAGTCTTGGACACTGGGTACTCTACAATGGTATGTGGCGCTAAATGGCTTACTGATTATTTGGAAACGCTAAGCGATTTTGAGTCTAGTTTAGTGAAGGAAAGTGTTTCTCAACTAACGTTTACTTTCGGTGACAGGACGCCTGTGAAGTCTCTGAAAAAGTAAACCTTACCGTATTTGATTTTGAAAATTAAAGATGACAGCTTTTAGGTTGGAAAGAGGCGTGTGCAGCTGCTGCATGCTGCTTCTGGTCATTACATGTTGCCATATTCTAGCTGACTAGATGTCAGTTCTGTCGATTTGACGATGCTCACCCCCAGCCGCTATGATGCAAAAAAAAAAAAAAATGAAGAGTAAGTTACATTGTCAGTTTGGCCACCCGATCTCTGAGAAGTTAATTAATTTGCTCCGCAATGATAATATACAGAATGATGAGGTTGAACAAGTTATGAAGTCTGTGACTGAAAAGTGGGATCTGTATTAGATTTAAGAAGGGCCATCGTGGTATGAACCTAGATAGAAACTTCACAACAAACCTATATCTTTAAGTTTTTGAGGAGAGTTATCGAATCGTAAAAAATGTCTCGAGCTGCTAATCCTATGGCGAAGTTAGGCTTAATGATTGGACGCAAAATCGTTAAGGAATAGATGAAATACAAGGAGGATAAAACAAAATATATATTTAAGATTAACAAGAATGGAACATATTTGAGATTATGTTGGTTGAATTTGAATTTAATTATACAAAGCTAACATGAGTTTAACACTGAATTTTTGTCGTGATTAAACTTGGCGTACGGTAGATGGGTAATTAATTAAAATGTAATTGTAACTAATTAAAATGTAATTGAAATCACGAATTGTAGGTAAGTGTAATTTAAATCACGAATTGTGGGTAAATGTAATTGAAATCACGAAATGTGGATAAATGTAATTGTAATCACGAATGTGGGTGAATGTAATTGAAATCACGAATTGTGGGTAAATGTAATTGAAAATAATTGAAATGTAATTAAAATAATTGAAATTAAATTAAAATAATTAAAATCACGAATTGTGGGTAAATATAATTGAAATCGCGAAATGTGGGTAAATGTAATTGAAAATGTAATTAAAATAAATGCAATCAATTAAAATGTAATTAAAATCAAGATGGTTAAAAGGGGAAATGTATGAATCCGTTTTTGTTTGTAAAATCTAAGGATTATATTGAGAAAGAATTCTACTAACCTTGAGTTAGAGAAGGTGAGGGCATAAGTGAAAATTCTAGTCTCGCATGCAGAATATTTGGAAGCGTGCGCGAGGGCAGGCGGAGCGATGGATATCCGTTCTGTTCCCCCAAACCTGGCGTCTGACGGGGGCTGGCCGTTGTAAGACTGGCTCTCTGCTGCTGGCGAGGGATCCTGCATCAAAAGGGGAGGCAGCAGCAATCGGGAAAGAGAATTAAGTGTTGGAGAATGGTTTGCAGGAGGGGTTTGAAGAAAAGAATGAGAAACCACCTGATCACTACCAGTCATAGTGGGAGGAGAAGACAGTGGCTGTTCAAGTTGAACAGCCTCTATAAGGGCGGGTTTCAGGCGATCGATGGAGTCGGTATCCTGCTTGATGCCAAACTGTAGTGCAAAGAATTTCGGCTTCCTGGAGATGACGAGAAAGGGTCCGTCGTAGACTGGTTGCAAGGAAGACCGAGTTGAGTCGCGACGGACAAAAACATGAGAACAAGTTGCCATCTCCTTTGGCACGAAAGGTTTCTGATGAGCAAGCACTCTTGGGGCGGTCGGCTTAACTTCAGACATCGCTCGTACTAAATTACGTACGTATGCAGCAGGATGATCATAAGATGGTAAAGGACAGTCAGAAGAAAAAAAATGACCAGGAAGACGAAGTTGAATGCCATAGACAAGTTCCGCCGCAGAGCAAGCCAAATCCTCTTTCGAGGATGCACGAATATCCAGGGGAATAAAGGGTAAGTTTAGCTTGTCCGTCCAAGTGAAATTGGGATCAGTGGAGCATAAGCTTGCCTTGAAGTTCCTGTGTCACCGTTCGACCTTTGCGTTGCTTTGGGAATGATAACGAGTGGTACAAAGACGAAAAGAGCCAAGCACTGACATTGTGCATCCCATTGGTGGGATTCAAATTGGCTACCACGATCATTCATGATCGTTGAAGGAACATCAAGACGAGCAACCCATGCTAAGACGAAAGCTCGAGTTACAGTGGAAGCTCTGATGTCCGAGATAGGAACTGCCTCTGGCCAACGAGGAAAACTGCACCTCAAAACGTTTCGATGGAAGAGGAAAAGCAGCCAGAGGGGTCTTTGTGTGGCGTTGACACGGAAAACATGCGTGGGCATAAGTGGGCGCGATAACGAAAAAAATGTATCACGATAACCGATAACGATAACCTTATCGGCGGTAATCGATAACTGGCGATAAATTTATCACCCGATAAGATGATAACCGATAAATCCAAAATTATAATACAATATTGATTATTGACTATATATAGAACGTAAGAAGCACGGGAACATAGGAAAAAATCATCAAAGAACGCGTAAAACCGGTAGCGCGCAGGAGCAACACCTCGTGACCTCTTGTCCGACAGCTAGTTCCCAGCTCGGGCCGACCTATTTCTGCCTTCAAGACACGCGCGGCTCGCACCTGTGATAAACTGGAACCAAAAACTGAAATTATCGATTATTGCTAGGTTGGAACCAAAAGTATCGGCGATACCGATGAATCAATACCGCGGAAAAATATCGAATAACCGATAATCCGATATCGTTATCGCGATGACGCCCACTAATTTGTGCGGGTCCATTTGGCCACGTCAGTGTTCATACCTGGCCACACATAACGCTGTGTTATGAGCTTGCGAGAGGAATGAGTGAACGCGGACAGCCAGGCAATGAATAGTCAACCAGGAAGCGCCTGGAAGGACTGTCCGGCAAGTCGATTTCGCGAACGACGAGTTGAGAAGAGTGCCGCAGCGTTTGCGTGTCTTCATCTTGTTCCTGTTCGAGCGCTATTGACGTATGATCGATAGGCGCAGTGTGGGAGAGTTGCGTGCACGAAATCGATGAAATGCGAGAGAGAGCGTCTGGAACGACGTTTGATGAACCAGGAACGTAGCGAATATCACTTGTCATCTGCAGAATGAAGTCAAGAAAACGGGAATCAACGGCAGAGTGCACAACGGAGGTGCTACTAGCGCCAAGCGCACCTACCAACGGCTTATGGTCGGTAAAGACAGTAAATTAACGCCCTTCTAAGTATTGGCGGAGGGTGAGGTAAACACTAAGGAGTTTGCGGGAAAACGTACTGTACTACTGTTGAGAAGGAATAAGTGCTTTGGAGAAGAAAGCGAGCGGTTGCCAAGAGTCACAAACTTTCTGCTGCAATATCGCATCAACATGGGTAGCGGACGCGTCCGAAGCAACGCTTATAGAAGCTCCTGGGCAAGGATGGGCCAGGAAAACAACGGAAGCCATAGCCTCTTTCGTGCGAGAGAAAGCCTCGCACGCTTCGGAAGACCAGGATAGAGGAACATTCTTTGGGGATTTTGAAAACAGATCGAAAAGAGGTTGCATGATGTTAGAAATGAATCTGTGGTAAAATTTTACCATACCACAAAATAAACGAAGTTGCTTGAGTGTAGAAAGTTGGGGGAAATCCCGAATAATTGCAACTTTATCCTCGAGAGGAAGAATTCCGTCAGGGCAAATGTGGTGTCCCAAACGAGCGAAAACCTGACGAAGGTGAGAGAGATGTTCCTTTAAAGACGAAGATGCTATCAGGAGGTCGTCTATGTAGCAAAATACGAAGGGAAGACCTCTCAGAACCTCATCCATAAATCGCTGGGAGGTCTGATAACTGTTACGAAGACCATAAGGTATTCGCTTCATGACTAAGGAACTGAATGGCGTGGTGATAGCAGTCTTTGGGACGTCATCTGGGTGAATAGGGATTTGGTTGAAAGGACGAGCCAAATCGAGTCGATAAAAGATTGAACAACCGAAAAGAGCAGAATTAAAATCAGACAGGAACGGAAGAGGATATCTATCTGGAAAGGTACAAGCATTGAGTCACCTGTATTCACCCACAGCCCTGAACTCACACCCGGCGTAGACTTTGGCACTACGTGAAGCGGTGAGGCCCAGAGAGAAGTAGATGGAAAAGCTATTCCGGCTTCCACCATAAACTTGAACTGCTTCATTAGAGCTAGTCGATGGGGGCGTGGGAATACAGGCCCTCCTGTCCTCTATATCCTATGAACCACATCGTGCTTTATAGGCCTGTCCTTTGAAGGTGGCAGACTAAGGCCAACAGACAGGAGAGAACTCTGTAACAAAACGAAACAGAAACGGTCAGAGTAGTGGTTCTGTCGACAAGCTCGCGATTGCGAGAATCGACCAAAAGATCGTGAGCCGAAAGGAAATCGAGGCCCAAAATTGGAATAGCGACCTCGGCGACGATTAAGGTCCATGAAAAAAACACGACGTAACCCAAGAGATAGCTCGAGGTTACGCCTTCCATATGTCCTTATATCTGAAGAGTTAATGGCTTTAAGGACAAGGTCAGACAGGCAACCAAAATTGAAAGACCGGAAAGTGGGTTGTAAATACTAAAAGTAGGATATACCTGAGGAAAAACTGAGCTTGAAGAGGTGATAGACCCACGAATCACTTGCGTTTTTAGTTTAAAGGATTATGCTGTGCTTATGAGCTTGAGATTTGGGTTAGAGAACCCGTAGAGTTTTGCTGATTTTGCGCGTTTGAGGTTGGTAAAACCTGCAATGATACCAGCACCAATTTGAAAGTTGGGGAAAAGAAACTTGAGCAGCATGATTTGTCGGAAGGTGAAAATTTTACGAATAAGGATTAGGTGAAGAACTAAGATTAAATGTGTACTAGAAGCTACAAGGCTGCACACAACATACGGCGTTGCTACCACATTTAGAATTATATCAGCAAAGACCCTGAGAATTATCGTCAGGATAGGCGGAATTGGGACGAGAATGAAAATGATTGTCATGCCGCACCTCTTGAGCTGGAGTTTCCTCGTTGGATTCTTTTTCGTGAGGAAGAACGGCGTCGGCCTCCCCCTATACCATAGTCACGGCTGTGCTCTCGCTGCAAACCCCTTGTCGCACCTTTAGGACACGAAGATCGCTCTCTAACACAGAAACAAGACTCCCTCGGTAAACGAACCTGTGAAATAGACCCATTTGAACATGGTTCTTTAGAGATTAAAATAGTTCCCCAACTTACGTATGGATTATTGAACAACTCATCGGCTGCCTTTGCCATTTGCTCCATATTAGTGGGTGATTTCATTTGGATGAGTGGCCTAATATTTTCAGGAATCACATGCCTAAATATTTCTAACAGAGCTCCCTTAGTTCGAATTAAGTCTTTTAGATACTCTAGAAATCGCATGGGACGCCGGTCACCCATCTCCTGAGTATTTAATAGCATCCTTAAATCTTCAACTTGCGATCTCCCAAACTCCTCTCAAAAGCTTCTTTCAATATGTCCCAAGCCCCAATTCTACCACTTTCTGGCAAGATGCTTTTAAAAAGCCCAAAGATACTCAATGGTAAATTCTGAGTGATGCAGAAAATCCGGTTTTGTTCAGAGATGGCGTGATGCATCATTATAATTTCTGCCATTTCTAACCAGGCAATAAGGTTGCCAGAATAATTTTTTGGAAGGACAATCGAGGAAGGAAGGAATTGAGATCGATTTCCTTGCATGTTGGACGAATGATAAAGGATGCTTGCTGAAGTAACATTAGAGGTACTTGTATGTATTGGTGGAAGCAGTAAGGCCAGCCTGCGATGTCATAATGGTGTGAGTTGTCAACGAAGCTGCTGATGTAACCATCGTGATTTTTAACTAGTATGAGGTCTGTGTGTGTGTGTGTGTGTGTGTAAAACTCAGTCACGCGAATGAGCGTAAAATAAAATTTATCGGAAAAATAAATATTCACTCGTTGTATTTATATGGATATATATTAAATTTAATTTAATAAGGATATTATTAATTCAATTAAGGATATAATTGGAAAATTGAAATTAGAAACTAACACGCGTTGAGGGTCTACGCTCGGAAAATGAACGCGTGAGTAAGTGACTCGAAAATATGAAACCATGTCACTGGTATAGCAATGCCTCTGGGCATTCCTATAATATAAACCTCCTGTGAAACTTAAAGATTATAAACATCAACTATTATGTAAAATTCATATGCAATTATTTTACTTAACTTTGTCAATTTAATCTTTCAATTATTTTACTTAACTTTTGTAAATTAAATCATTTTATGTACAACTTAATAATTAATTAATTCATTTATTTTACTTATCAATTCATTTAACGTACTGTTTTAAACATCTCTTAAAATTTCACACAAAAAAAACAAACACAGGCTTTCAGCTCGACCAAATAGCCCACTATTCTTCCTCAGTCGACTCGCAACATTCTTCGTATAAAGGTCGGTAATCATTCCTTCTAAAATTAGTCATTTACCTCGAAACAAATCATACTTAGTTAATTCCACCTTCTTCACAATTCTTTGCAAACGACCATACGAGAGTAGGTCCTAATTATATTTACTTCTCGTATTGCAGCCCCTAATTCACAGTCCATCATAGTCACTATATTATTCACCATATTATTCCCCCATATTATTTCATATTTATTTCACATACTTCAATTCTCTTCGCATCTTGTTACTGTAAATCATATGTTACAATATCTTACATTGTATACCTAATCTACTTATCTCATTGTACACTCGTTGATTCTATGAATATATTTATATTTGTTTAATTGTTTTTCTTAAAACCCAGTTCATTATTTCAAAATTTATTTCGCTGTCGTCTTAGACCTAAAAAACTATCGGCAGACAACTTCGATCAAACAAATTTATGGTTATGGTTTTCGAAACGCTATTTAGGCTGATTTATTATCAGGAAATAAATCACATGAATAACCATATGCTATACTGGGTTGAAATTTTATATTTGATTTTATAATTAAGAATGGATGAACGTATGGGAGATAATTAAACAAATTCTGAGCACCAATTTATAGATATAGGGCTATCGTGGTATGAATCTAGATAGAACCTTCACAACAAACCTATATCTATAAGTTTCTGAGGAGAGTTATGGAATCGTAAAAAGTGTCTCTAGCGGCTAATCTTCTGGCGAAGTTAGGCTTAGTGGTTGGACACAAAATCGTTAAGGAATAGATGAAATACAAGGAGGATAAAACAAAATATATATTTAAGATTAACAAGAATGGAACATATTTGAGATTATGTTGGTTGAATTTGAATTTAATTATACAAAGCTAACATGAGTTTAACACTGAATTTTTGTCGTGATTAAACTTGGCGTACGGTAGATGGGTAATTAATTAAAATGTAATTGTAACTAATTAAAATGTAATTGAAATCACGAATTGTAGGTAAGTGTAATTTAAATCACGAATTGTGGGTAAATGTAATTGAAATCACGAATTGTGGGTAAATGTAATTGAAATTACGAAATGTGGGTAAATGTAATTGAAATCACGAATTGTGGGTAAATGTAATTGAAATCACGAATTGTGGGTAAATGTAATTGGAATAGTTGAAAATATACTTAAAATGTAATTAAAATCACGATGGTTAAAAGGGGAAATGTATGAGAGTCTTGAGTTGGAGAAAGCGAGAGCACAAGTGACAATTTTAGTCTCGCATACGGAATATTTGGAAGCGTTAGTCGTGCGTGTAAATGTTGTCACTTGTTTTTTAAGACATTTTTACAAATATATAATATTTAAGAACAATGATATATATATATATATATATATATATATATATATATATATATATATATATATATATATATATATATATATATATATCTGCTACAATGATGGATCTTAAGGTTTGGGGCAAGGCTTATTTTCTTGTCATTGTTGATGCAGCTACACGTTTTTGTTCCGTTTTAGGAGCGCCGACAAAGGTTTTGACTGATAACTGTTGTAAATTTAACAATGCTGAGACGAGAGAGCTTGGAGAGGCGTTCAATATGAAGTGATGACAACAGCAGCGGAATGGCCTTGGAGTAGTGGAATGATTGAATGCTGTGCTCGGAGACCTGGTTAGTAAGATTCTTGCAGACCGGGGATGTGATTTGGAGATTGCGCTTGCTTGGGCGGTTTCAGCAAGAAATGTGCTCGATAACAACTCGGGATGGGGGTTCTTTGGTTTAAACCCAGCTATTCCTGATATATTTCAAAGTAGTCTGCCAGCACTAGCATTGTGAGAGAAAACTTGAATTTATTACACTTGGCGCAGAAGGAATTTCTTAAATTTGAGTCCAATGAGAAAATCAAGAGATTCTTAAGACGCAATGTTATAGACAGAGATGTTGAAGATCTAGTTAATGGAGATGGGGAGTTTTACAAAAGGTATAATGACAGTAAGTGGCATGGGCCAGGTAATGTAGTCGGACGAGATGGTAAGCAAATACTGGTACGTCATGGTGGAGTCTATGTAGCGTTCGAGAAGTTCAGGCGAGCACCTTAAATGCTTTGCTTGAATGGCTATTTTTTGTTGGGGGGGGGCTCAGGATGACCGAGTGGTTTAAGGCTCTCGCTAACGTTAGGACAGTGCAGCCACGCGGGAAGCGCGTTCGAAACTCGTTTCGCTACTTTTCTTTCTTTATTTTTCTTGCCCCCCTTTCCTGAACAAAGCTATCTACAATAGTGCCCAAGACCGGGGAAGCTGGGAAGGGAAAGCGTTAGTTCTCGAATAACATTTCCAGACGCCGTTCTCCTCAATACCTCAAAATACGCTCCGTTCTAGGAGGGAGGCTATGTAGCGTGCGAGAAGTTCAGGCGAGCGGCTTAAATGCTTTGCTTGAATGAGTTTTGGGGGACTCAGGATGGCCGAGTAGTTTAAGGCTCTTGTTAACTTTATGCCAGTCCAGCGACGCGAGATGCGCATTCGAAACTCGTTTCGCTACTTTTCTTTCTTTATTTTTCTTCCCCCCCCCCTTCCTACACAAAGCTCTCCACAGTGATGCTCAGAATCCGGGGGGAGGAGCGTTTGTCCTCGAATAACATTTCCAGAGGCGGTTCTCCTCAATCCCTCAAAATACGATCCGCTTCTAGGAAAGAGCCTAGGTAGCGTGCAAGAAGATCAGGCGAGCGGCTTGAATGAGAGTTTTTAAGGACTCAGGATGGCCGAGTGGTTTAAGGCGCTCGCTTACGTTAGGACAGTGCAGCCACGTGGGAAGCGCGTTCGAAACTCGTTTCGCTACTTTTTTTTCTATATTTTTCTTGCCCTCCTTTCCTACACAAAACTATCTACATCTCTGTACGGGTTCACGCATGTCGCCTGACTAGAGCGCCTAGTATGCAATGCGATGATTCACGACCTTAAGAAGTAGTGGGGGTTGATTCCCAAGGTGGACAGAGTGACAACCAGTACCCTCTAGTAGAAGACGAAGGTAGTGTAGGTGAAGTGGTGATGTGATAGTGAGACAAGAAGAGTTCAACGCTGATGATGATGCAGCTGTTGATCATGATTCTGCTGCTGTTGAGAATGGTGCAGCCGTGAAACTCTTGCATACAGATCAGCTTACTGGGTATACAGATAAAGCTAGCGCGGTTTCATGCGGCCTGTGAGAGGTACTAAGTATGCAGTTGGACAGCGTTTTCAGGGATCAACTTCGAAACAGGTGAATATATTTCTGGCAAAACACTTAGCAGAGCTGGCAAAGCTACTGGTAAATTTAAGAACTGTTACAACGTTGTGCGTGATTCTGATGGTGGTGTAGACTCGTCGGATTTTGACAAACTGAGCGAATATTCAATAGTTGAAGATGACGTAGAGGTGCCTATCATGTTCACCAATGATGTTACAGCTGCAAAACAAAGCGAGATAGAGAACTGAAATCATAATGACGTTTACGAAAAATAGAAGATATTTGGCAGGATTTCATCTCTACTAGATGTGTGATCACCTAGAAGCGGAAAAGTAACAAAATCATAACGAAGGCGAGATTAGTAGCTCAGGGATTTGAGGAAGATTCAGTTGGACTACGGAAAGATTCTCCAACATGTTTTATGGAGTCTGACCAACTTGCTCTGTCTGTTGCGTCTTCTTGAATATTTCAAGGCAAACTGTGGAAATTAAAAAAGACTGTATATGGTTTATGTGATGCTGCCTGAGCTTGGTACATCCACGTCAGAGATGAGCTTCTATACTTATCTGCTGTGATGTGTTCACTGTGTGTTTATGTCGATGATTTTCTTTGGCCGGAACAAAGGCATTTCAGAACTGTGTCATTGACATATTGAAGACGAAGTTTTTGATTGGGAATTCAGCATGTACCTCATTTAAATATGTTGGCCTTAACATCGTATCAAATTGTGATGGCATAGATGTTGATCAAATTCAGTATGCTTCAACGTTATCTCCAGTGCCTATTAGTAGCCAACGTGCTGCACAAAAAAATTAAATTGGATCGCTACCCAGTCAAGACCGGATATCGCTTTTAAAACCTGTGAGCTTAGTGCTGCGCCTAACAAAGATACTGTTGTTGAGTTACTGAAACTGAATTTGTTAATTGTTCAAGTTACTCATGATCATGTCAAACTGGTTTTCGCTAACCTCGAGCCATATGAAAGTTGTACACCTGAGTGCTTTTCTGATGCGTCTTTCGCCAGCCTCCCTGACAACTGCTCACAGGGAGCCTTTATTATATTTTTTAATGAGGCGAAAGGCCGGCGTTGCCCAGTCTACTGGCAAACAAGGAAGATAAGGAGAATGGTAAAGTCCATTTTGTCGGCGTAAACCATGGCTTTACTCAAGTATGCAGCAGCTGAAGTTTATCTTGCATCCATTATTCGTGAGATAATTAACTCACCGGTACAAATTCATTGCATTGTGAAAAACAAGAGTTTGGTGGAAGCACTGTACTCCACACACAGTTTTAAGGACTGGAGATTAAGAATAGATGTTGCTGTCCTCCGTGATATGTTGTATAGATAGGAAATAAGCAAGGTTTCCTAGGTTGATACGTCTCACCAACTCAATGACTTCCTCACGACAAGAGGAGCACCAACAGAGCGGCTGCGACTAGTTATCAGCACAAACTAATTCTTAAGCACTTTTAATTTATTTGTGTAGGTCAAATGGCTATTCATGAATATCCAAATTGCATATTGATGCAGTACTTTGTCTGTACAAAAAGAACCAAATCAAGCCAATTTTATCATGTATTAATTTAATTAAATTATTGTTAAATATGATGAACCTTGTATACATACACAATTTATGTAATTAAAAATTGAACGTTTGGGCTAACTTAAAAGAATAAAAGACAAGATGTATTTTCATGCCACTTTGTTCACATGAACGCAGCGCTGTCTATCACGCCATTCTGTATGTGAAGTCATCAACCGGCATGACGTCATCGATTTCCTTAGCCAGCTGCAGCCAGTTGACTGATAGCGACCTATATATATGGGTCAGCCTTATGACGCGGCAGAGTTGCCACAACTGGTACTAAAGTATTAGATTTTATTTTTTGAGTAGTGTCTAAAAGAACAAAATACCAAATTACTACAAAAAGAACCAAATCAAGCCAATTTTATCATGTATTAATTTAATTAAATTATTGTTAAATATGATGAGCATTTCGTTATTTAAAACATAAATTGTTCTATTGCACAAATTTAAGACAGATTCTTGAGAATTTTTGTATTATCCCTCGTAATATTTAAATTTGGTTCTTCTAGTACCTTTTAACTCCAAATTTTGGTTCTTTTTAAAATTTTCTTGTGGCAACCTTGCGACGCGGCAGTGTTGTATTGCAGATGAGTGTAACATGTTATGGTGCGTATATGCTGCTCATGCGTTAGCGTATCCTAAGTTTAACCCGATGCTCTACAATCTTTAATCATATGTCCCTTTGAGCCACACCCGAAACATGCGCCTGTTGCCCAATTACACTCTGCCAACACATGTCCTACTTTCTTGCACCCGATGACATACCACACTATTCAAAGCACCTATACCATGCCTAGGTCTTCCTTCATTCATACCATTCATCTGTCCAACATTTTTACTCTTATTCTGCTGTTGTACATGATTCATACTAGTACTTCCAGTCATTCTATTCCCTTAATTCATTCTACTAAACCCATTCACTTCTTGCTTAGTCCCACCATATTGACCAAGGAAGCTGGCCATTACTTCTATCGGGTTGACCTGCAAGGAATTTCGGTAATTCTTAAACTGAGGTGGCTGAGGTCCCTTTGCCCCCTTTCTTCCTATATTTACTTGCTTCCATCCGTCAGTCATATCATCCATTCTTCTGTCAACTCCTCATAATATCTTCCACCATCTCAAGCACATCATCGCACATTAATCTCTCACTTGCCCATCTCATTTTCTGTTTCCTCCTATCAGCCACACATTCTGCTGCATACCACGGCACCGCATTGGAAACCTTTGTATCGAGGGCTTACGCACATTTATATTCTTGTCTCCATACCGATTTTTTGCCATGCTCTCTAATCCATGTGCATATATGTCTACCCGTTCATTCTTAATCATCATAGACTTTCCAAATTCATTCACTTTTCGGTACTCCACTCCATCCTTTATCCGTTCCACTTGATCTATCATTCGTTCCCTCACAACTTCATACATGAGTTCTCCCACACTGGCAATCACATCATAAAATTCCTTCATTCTTCCTTCCAGACATTCTCCTAACTCCTTCACCCAATACTTCTTCTCATTCAGGACTTCATTCTCCAATTACTCTCAAATTCATGAAAAAACTCTCTTACATCTTTCGTACCATACATATCAAACTTACCCATCCTTGGCATTTCCCGAATGTAAACGCCACTCTTGATATTCATCTCACTTGCACTCACACTTTCATTCCGCTTCCTGAACAGTCATCATTTTCTACACTACCTTCATTCTTTCTCAGTTGTACACCCATTCTTGCTTTACTAGCTTTCTTATTATTCACTTTATTCTAACTTTCATTCTTACTGTCATACACTCCTGCAACCATATTTTCCCTCTACGTACACCCTCAGTCATATGCGCATCCAGGGGCAAAGTAAAATGAGCCTGCTTAACTAGGCTCATTTTACTCATCCCTTTTGGTTTCTGTTAACCGTTGTGCGTTTGTTCGGTCAGTCAAATTTGTTGTCTCTGGATTTTGTCATAAGTCCCACTCATCTCGTTCATTGTCCTGCCCATTTCCATTCTTGTGTAGAGTTCTATCATTTTGTCCTCCATTATTGCCTCCAATTGCTCTGTTATTTCTTAAATCACATCTCTAACCATTTCATTTCCTCTCTCATACTCCTCACTGTCTCTCTCAGCGACTCACATTCTTCATCCTTCTTTCTTAACTCCAGCCTCAATCTTATAATCTCCTCTTTCATCTTGTGTTCAGTCGCCATTCTCCTTTAGTAGTATAGTTGGAGGAAAATAAAACAATTGTGCTCCTCCTTTGCTGCGGCTTCCCAACCTTCGAGTCCCTATTCGGGCGCCGATTTTATGTGGCGGGATACAATGTTCTTCTCACACTTTCACTAGGATTTGAGACTCGAATGATTGGAAAAGCAAAAGTCCACTTCTGCCAGCAAAGGAGACAGATACGCAACCTCTACCCTATTTCCTAAATTAATTTTCCCTAAAGAAAAATTTACAATATATACAATCAATATGTACAAAAATAAATTCGCGAGACAGCGTTGTTGAACTAATGGCAAGTAAAAAGTATATGGAGATCTAACAGCCACGTCAGCCTTACAATAACTCTCCAAGTTACAGCTTCGACAACAAAATTATCAGGTCTTCTTCAATCCGTGGGAAGGGAGTGGGAGAGGGGAGGAAAATAGGAGGGTAAGACGCCTTTCGGATGAACTGCCAAATTGGCTCTGGCTTCCGCTCGAGTGTATCGGGGTGTCCCCCTTACACAATTGGCTGAGCTGGTGGAGCCAAACTCACTTAATGGTCAGAGTATCTTGGGGCGCAAGTCAAGAATGAGCTCCAGGGACTTGCAAAATATTACCCAAGAACTGGAGCAAGGTCAGCTAACTGGACCCACAAAAAAAACTGCTGTCAAAGACTGGGTTGGTAATGACCACAATAAATGAACCCGGTGGCAAAAGATTTTAGCCTTGGCAAATTTTTTAGCAAAAAATAGTAGCCTCAAAATTAAATATCTCTTTGTCCACGGATTTACAAAATAGTATGTCCTGCAACGAGAGAAAAAAAAATTAAACCATATATAGAAAAAATATATAAAAACAACAACAATCTACACTAATAATTTCTATCTATCACCTAATCTATTACAAGCCCCTTTCCTAGCAAACACTCACACTCTTCTATCATAAACAAGGAAAAGTAGTGTAAAAGGACAGACTAAGGCAAAGTGGTGAAAAATCCAAATATACTCTCCATTCACACATCAGTCATCCACCACAACCCCATTGGGCCTCTCCTGGTTGTGGGCCCCCTCTTCCTGCTCGTGGAAAGGAGTCCCCGTCACACGAGCAAAGAAAAGATTGTCTGGTAATGAAATGTCAAAGTTATTAATAAAAAATTCAGCTAAAATGAAATTTTGATTTGATTTGATGAATATTAGGGAAAATTTTGTGTGGTAGATAAGATGATAGATAGTGTATGAAGACAGTATAGAGGGTTTGCCGTGGTAGTGAGGGCTACGCTTTTCATTTATCTAAGATTTTGTTTTAGGAATCAATGACCATAAATGTTGTAATTTGCATAGATGTGTGAACCTGTGTTTGTATAATAACGCATTCAAGCTTCTTTCCTTTTCATACTTATTATGCAACCTTATTCTTATTTTCCTTAATAATATTCATTTATTTTACTTTTATTCTTTTTATTTCGTATATTTATTTTCTGCCATTTTATCTTGTTGTATTTTTGTATTTTATATATTTTTTATTCTTAGTACAATACTTATTGTAGGAGAGATAAGAATTTGATAGGTAATAATACGGATAATCACCTATTCTAATTTGTATATACTAATTTATCAACTTTTTTAATAACTTTATATATACACTTATATAATTTATTTTGCTCTCATTCAAACACATTTATTCTTTTTGTGAGTGTATTTGTTAATATATAGTATGTGTTTTTTGTGGAGTGTGAACAACAGTGCCAACTGTTCCTCGGATCATTGTCTCGAACTGGGAAATTGCCTTTTTCTGGCCACTTTCTCCCATTTGTTCGCTGGGATGTTTAGTCACTCAGCTAATTCGGGCGCCATTTCGTTCAGGATCCTCTCCCATGTCGTTTTTGTCAGAGATTGGGTCACCTAGTTGATTGGTGTCAAGGAGACTGCGGTGGAGTTATCTTTTGGATATTCGAGCTTTTCTCTTGCATTTGCTAATATATAAAGTCGTCTTGTTCTGGAGCCTTCGTAGGCGCTTGAAGCGAGACTTGCCCACAGGCATTCCTATAAAATATTAAATGTATCAATATTCCATTTATTTTCCCATTTAATTTCTACAATTTCCAATAAATCTTATGTAAAATCTCAACTTAGTTATGTATAAATAATCAATCCAAAATCTCAAATATTTTGTAATATATAATTGCCATCCAAAAATCATTGGCTAAAATACATTCTTTTCGGCAACACTTACTTTTACCAATACACAAAAACGAACGCACGCTTTTAGCTGCCCGCTTTTTAGCAGTCACCCATCCATTCGTGCTCTACTTTACTTCGAATCAAGATCCCAATTCACAGTCCATCATAGTTACTTTACCACATCATAATTACCATATCTTAATCATCATAATTTCCACATCATAGTTACCATATCTTAGTTACTTTATCATACCTTACATTCACTCTACTTTTCATTACTTTCATACACTGCATTACGTTGTATTCCTTAGCAATTCTCAATTTAATTATATCATTCATCCATATAATTGTAATAATCGCTCACTAGTTATTTCCTAATTCAATTCTCTCATTGTGCATTCGTTGATTTTGTAAATATATTTATTTATTTTTTTTTCGTTTTTCTTACAAACCTCTGCCCCAAGTTTTCTAAATTCAATTCACGCCAGTCGTTAGGCCTAAATATTAGCAGATGACTATTCCATCCAAATTCAACAAATTTATGGTAATGGTTTTCAAATAGCTATCTAGGCTGATTTATTAACTAAAGTCAATCCCACTAATAACCAAATACCATACGGGGTATATGAGCGTGGCACGAATATGCATTAGATAGTTTGCTTCTCATCTTGTTAGAGCTCAGGTTTCTAAATCTGTGAAGCTTGTTGAGTTCCAACTTTGCCAAATTTTCCCGCATTGTGGAGGGGTGGTTATATCCGGTGGAGGTGATGTGGAGCCCCAGGACATTCCCTTCTTGGCAAGAGCGGAATATTAGGTGCCCTATTGTTACATCAGCTGTTTTTTTCCTGCGGCCAAGAGCTAGGATCTTAAATTTTTGGTTATTCGTGCGGATCTTCCAATTTTATTTCGAATTCGTTGATGTTCCGAATTTCGTTGGCAGTCTCGAGAGCCTGATTCCTGCGATTCTTGAATATACCAGGGATCACCTGGGTTATATCATTCGCAAACTGGAAATATAACGACTCCTCGTTTACCGGACTTGGTAAATCTATTATGTAGATTAGATAAAGGAGGGGGCTCAGACAACTGCCATGTAGGACTCCAGCCTCGAAGAGGAACTCTGGTCCTCGGTGACCCTCTATCATGATCCGGGCGCGCCGTTCCATGACGAAGTTGCAGAGAATTCGTTCCAGGAACGGGTCTACCCGAAGGTTCATAATCTTATGTTGAAGGCTCCCCAGCCAGACCTTATCGAAGGCTTTTTATACGTACCTTAGTACGATGTCAATGTAAATTCCATCCGCTTAGCACTTGGATTTTTTTTTAGGTTGGGAGAGGAGTGCGGTGTCAGTTCCGCATTTCTTCCGCAACCCGTGTTGTTCTAGGTTATGTGTCCCCTTCTCGTCAAGTTGATTCTGAAGTCTGTTGGATAGGATCTTTTCCAAAATCCTCCCGATTATTTCTAATAGGGAGATTGGTCTGTAGTCCATCGGCTGCTTTGGCAACTTTTTCTCTTTTGGATAAAGATGATTTTCGCCACCTTATATTCATCAGGGAAGTAACCAGTGTTCATGGCTGCATGCATTAGATTGGTGATGCCCTGAAGCAGGCATTCATTAGATTTTTTGGGGGATAATCCCTGTCCAGCCAGCTACTCTTTGTTCGAAGGATTTGAGCGTACTTAGAAACTCCTCAGCGGTGATCGGGTGGCTGTGGCCCTACATTCTCGTATCCTCGGAAACGTGCAGTGAATTATATTATTTAATTGGTCAATCACCTGGCCTTCGAAGTCCATGTCGAATTCCTCATTCTCTTCTGACGTGATGGAGAATATTTGTCGCCAGTACTTCCTGAATCTCCTTTCAAGTCTCCCATGTTCTTCCAGCCTAATTTTCTCCTTCGCAGGCATACCTCTCAGTTTCTTCCAGAATTTCTGAGGGTTACTGACCAGATTTAAATGGAAGTTGGTGCTTGTCAATATTATGTCTGGGGATGTTGCTGATCTTTCCATAATCTAGGTCGGGAATTCTAGCCCGACTCTCTCAAGTCTATCCTGGTCCATGTCAAGCTGAAGGTTTCTGCCCCTCTCATTTGTTCTGGTGTAGCCTAAGGCCCTAAGTTTGGCATTGAAGTCTCCCCCCATGAGTACATTTTTGCGGTGAACAGTCAGAGTTAGCAGGTTATTGACGGGCAAATATGGACGGCGTGGTGGGTGGTACGCTGCTACAATTGTGAGCCCCCCCAACTAGTGTAGGGATTTCGACGACTAACAAGGACTCATTTACCTGTGGTAGCCTTTTGAAGGTGATGTTCCTTTTTATGGGGATTGAAGCACCTTTGAATCTATCTTGCGAAGATTTCTTTGCAAGGACGTGGTAATTCTCGATTTTCATCCTGGTGTTATTTGTGTTGACACAGTGTTCAGATATTAGGATAATGTCTGGGTCCACCCTTCTGAATATGTTCCCATATTCATTTGCATTCCCCAACCATCCATTCGTGTTTACTGTTAAAAATTTTATTTTGTTGTTTATGTTCTCCATGTTTAGTGTCTACTTCTTGAGTGTGCTGCTTATTCTTTGTGTTTCCTGATCTTTCCGTTATTTGCCTTCTTGTATTCTGTGGCCGGGATCATTGCTAAGGAGACATTGTCGAGTCTCACTTTACCTGTGTAGAGTGCTGCCGCAATTTCTGATTCATCTTCCAATTCTGTTATAGTCCATTTGAATTTCTGGTTCTTTATACCTTTTGTGATGTCTAATATTTGTTCAGGAAAAGGGGCCTTGTCCGAACCATAAACCTTCAGACCTATTCATCCACCGTCAACCTGAGCTTATTTTTCTTTCTTTTTGTTCTTTTTGCGCTACTTTCTCTTGCGGGTTCGCTCTGGGAGCTGTTGCCGCCCGAGTTTCTATCGGTTGTAGTTTGGTGATTCGTTCCATGAGTTTCTCGTGTGTCAGCTTTATGTGTTACGGTAGCTTTCCTTGCTTTTTCCCCCTCCCTCTCATTTATTCCTTCAATTCTGTGGTCAGGCCTCCTGTTTGGTTCCCGTCTTACTTCTGATGTTTTCCCTTCATCCTTATGGTGTGACTCAACCATTTTTACAGTGTTGTGAGAAGTGGCTGTATTCACCTCTTCATTCACCTATGGGGAGAATTGCAACTGCAAGACATCTCCCGAGGGAGGGTTCTCTGGAAATCACATCTCACTCAGATTGTTGTACTTAAGAATCATGTTGAGGTCACTTGAGATCGTGCTTGCCTGGATTCGGGAGATTCATTACGTGTGCATAAAGTATGCAGGGAAGAATTTTCGTACATTCCTCGTTCTCAAGTTTGATGTAAGTTTTAGTCACAGTTTTTGTTGGCTGGGCCATTTTTGCTACTGGTGCATACAAAGTTGTTGTTCTTTCTTTGCAGCTTGTTTTCTTTTAATTATATTTCTTTTCATGGGGCAAGCCAAGGCTAGTGCTCTGTTCCTCTGCCTTGCTACGCTCTACGTGGACGACCTTTTGATCTCTTTTGGAGCGGCTCAGATACCAAGTCTGAAGCGTCAACTAGAAAAGGCATTGAGCCGCATCTCTCGCTATGCCAAAGCACACAGGCTTCAGTTTTCCTTGGCCAAGACTAAGGTGGTGCACTTCTGCCGCCATCTACGGCTCCACCCTGACCCAGATTTGTTTCTCAATTGGGTGCGCCTAGAAGTGGTGGACTAGCACTGTTTCCGATTTTCACCTGGGAGGCTCATATTCGCAGCCTTACGGTCTCTTGTACCCACACCATAGATATTCTTCATTCCGTGACGTTCAGCGCCTGGGGCGCTGATAGGGCTACTGCCTTACTTTTTTATCGATCCTTTGTTCGTTCGAAGCTCGACTACGGATGCGAGTTTTATGCATCCGAAGCCGAGCGTGTATTGCAGGACGTGGACTCGATCCACCACACTGGCCTTCTCCTGGCGACCGGTACCTTCCGCACTTCCCCCATTAAAAGCCTATTTGTCGATGCTAGGAGATGCCACTCGCTCTGCGCCGTGCATATTGCCCGTTTCACCTGTACGCGCCAACCGCCACCTCCCTCAGTCGCTATCAGCTCTCACTGCTTTCGCAGCTGATCTCAACAGTGCCTATGACGCCCAGAGACGCCAGTCATACCCTAAGCCCGAAGGTTTAGGGCCAGAAAACTCCTTCGAAAGTTAGGTATAGCTCTCGGGCCGAGTGCGCCCCTGGTTCTGTTCCGGACGCCACCCTGGAGGGTACCACCTTTGACCATTTGTGACCACGCCTCTGCTCCCAAAGTTTCTACCGCGCCGGGAGTATTGCTTCGACCTTTTTGAACATACCTGTGTCAGGCTGGAACCGTGCCTTTATATACGGATAGCTCGAAGTTCCAAGAGGGGCTCTGCCAGGCGCTGCGTCTGTCTTCACGGCCGAGCTGGGTGCAATACACCACTTGATACGGGAGATTACGCGATGTGTCCGGTTCGAAGACCGGATGGGTGATTCATAGCGACTCACAAAGCGCCCTGAGTGCTCTCGGGGTATTGGAATCTCCGTGGCGCCATGGTTTTAGCGAGCCGGGTAAATGTCGAGATTATCTTCTACGGGTTCCTGAACATGTAAGAATTGCAGGAAATGAGCTCTTCTTTACACCAATTACATGACAGGAATACAGGCTGCTTGGCAAAGAAGATGGGAGATAGTCGAGGGGAATTAAAGGTTGCGTCCCATTGTGCCCCGATTGTTCCCATAGACCTACCCCTCTTGCCACGACGGCTTCAGGTTGCTTTCTTTCGTCTCCAAATTGGACATACTAGCGGGACGTACCGCCATTTAATGGAGCGCTCGCCTGCAACGACTGCTTTGTCCCTCAGACTGTTCGGCACATTCTTGTTGAATGTCCCAGTCTGGGTGATCTTCGCCCAAGCTACTTGTCCCGGTACCGAATGAGTGAGATCGCTACCGCTTGTACTCGTGACAAGTTCGTTCACACTGACTTGTGAACTTTATGATTTTTTGCAGGACGCTGGCCTCCTCCACTTTATTTATTTTTTTATTTGTTTTTTGTTTTTGAATTTCTTTCTAGGTTGCACGTTCCTGCGGCTGGGTGTTCCGGGCCTCTCCCCGACGCCGGAGCTTGTTTCCTTTTTCCTTTTTTGTTATTGTTTTTGTTTTGTTTTACATATTGTTATTTTAATGTAGCCTAGTACTAAGCTGTCGTGAGTACGGCGACTTATGCCCAAGTAAGCAGTCGCCAGATGGGCTCCTTATTATTATTTTTTTTTAATTTGTGGCCCTGCATGCATTCACACATTTCTCGTTTTTCGGGCAGTTTTTTCACCCATGACCCCTTTCCCTGCGCCTGTAACATGTCTCTTTTGCATCTTGGCACTCTTTGGTTGAGTGCCATTTCATTATATAGTAGAGGAAATGCATTTGAACCGGCGTGAATTCTTTACGCTCGATTTGATCTACGCTGATTTTTACATGGAAGAGTAGTAACCCCTTCTCTTTGTCCTTCTGGGCCATCCGGTCTCTTTGAAGATCACATTGAATACATGAGTGTAATCTTCGTTTTCTCTTAAGTTACTGAACTTTATTATTTGAGAGACTTTTACCCAGCTTTGATTGTTTTCTATCTCTTCTGCTATCTCCTCTTTTGTGCGATGACCAATCCAGGGGTCGAGGTGACGGCAGATCGCGCTGCGGTGGGCCTGGATTTGGGGTGGTACTGCAGGCTGGAGTACGAAAATCTACCATCCTCCTTGGTGATTGTCTCAATGTCCTTCTCCCCCTTGCAGATTACCAAATAACCTGTTCGAGTGTCTATTAGGCGAATAACTGCGACGTTGAGTTTTCCGAATATCGTTTCGAAAACTTTGACTCTTTTTGGTTTGGACCTGACCATCAATTACCCTGAGAGGTATTCGTATGGCCAGATCCATTGGTATGTTGTCGGAGGTAACCCCCTCGTGGTCCTTGTGAAGCATGCTCGTAGGGTAAGTAGTCTTCTGACACAATCTTATGAATACATTTTGTGTGTGGGTTTGACAGATGCGGATGGCCTCGATAGGCCCTTGTGACTTTTGCCATCCGTGAAATTATGTTATATTAGTGATTTAAATTGTATATTGTAGATGCCGGATCTGACACAATCCTATGGATGCAGTTTGTGTGAGGGTTTTGCCCTGGGTATATAAATATATATATTTTGTCACCTGTTGAAGGTGAAGGAACGGCCCTGATACCAGTAGTGGGAAGCAAATGAAGGGAACCAGTTTTGGTGGCGCGACGAGGTCCTAACTTCTGAGTGATGTGTGTTGTTACGGTGATTTTTTAGTCTGACTCCAAAGATTAATAGTTTTCAGGTGTTTTTTTGCTTGTCTGGGCTTATCGAAGGCTTAAGACAAAGGCAGACTTACGAAAATAAACACTTTATTTTATAACGAAAATTATATTATAGGCGACGCGATTACCGAACGTATTCGACGGGAGACTAAAATGTCTAACTATAAAAACAACGCGAATACGGAATGAGGTGAGACAAGACTAGGTGATCACCCGGGAGCAGAGGTGGGCGCGATAACCGATAAAACCAAAATTATAATACAATATTGATTATTGACTATATATAGCGTTATTTTATAATACAATAGTAAAAATATTTGAATACCGTTTCTTAGTTTCTTACCTGGTGAGGCTTTCCATCTCCTGATAGGTTTAGAGGATCCTCCTCACAGCTTGGACCTACATATTTTTGCCTCCATGAAATGTATCCAGCAAACCGCAAGAAACAGAAAAACAGGATCGTTTTTCTTTGGAAATGCTAATTCCTAATTCGCAAAAATTCCGTACAGCGGTGAGATTCGAACCGTGGCCACTGATGTACCGAGCAATCGCTTTGATCTCAATTAAACCGTCACTTAGACCACTCGGCCACGCGGAAGACAAAAAATCTTGCGAATAAACAAGCTTTTAAGGTACGCTTCGCAAAGTCGATCGGACTATAAAAGAGAGAAATAAAAAAGGGAATTCAAAGGAGAAAGGAGAATTGAGGTAAACGCGAGGCGAATATACAATGTATATCTCTCTCTCTCTCTCATATATATATATATATATATATATATATATATATATATATATATATATATATATATATATATATATATATATATATATATATATATATATATATATATATATCTTTTATTTTAAATACGCAAATGCTATATAGAGTATATCCTATATAGCACTTAATTAATGTGGGCAAAAAATATATAATTCTGTTGATATGACGAAAAATAGATTGGCCGCTATCTTGGGAGACATTGCAAGTTTGAATCACACCATAAAGTATAATATATCATTTGAAGGGATTTTTTTCTGAATTAAAATATAACAACAAAGTATCACAGATAATACCCATGCGATGACAAGAAAAGCAGTCAAGAGGGAACACAATGAGGATACAACACCAGTACTAAAGATTCAACCTGAGAGCAAACTCCTCTGCACCACGGGTAGCGGCTCTGTGAACGACTTTCCTTATCGTGTTGTGACTTCACCTTATGCTAAATATTTTGAGAGCCGACTACACAAGTATTGGGAAAACAGAGAACTTAAGTAACCAGGCTCAATAAAATGAGCTGGACCAAGAGGACCTCACCAAGACCTAAGCTAAAACGTCATTCCTGTAAACATCAATTTTAAAGAAAAGATGATTAATTTAAATAAACATTCGGGGATGAGGCTTATATATATATATATATATATATATATATATATATATATATATATATATATATATATATATATATATATATATATATATATATATATATATATATATCTCAAATCAAGCAACGGGGTAGAAAAATTAGAGGCCTAACGACAACTGGCAATCGCCCCTCGAATTTGAATCCAATGTTAGACTTTTGAATTGAATTAGGAATATTACGAGCCCCACAGCCATCACCAGACTCCAGGGTTGGCAAAAAACCTCACATTTTGAAAAAGCCCAATGAAACCTTGGTTTTATTCTGGCTTTTTTCAAATCTTGGGTTTGACCATGCGGGAAGGGAGGAGTTGGAGTCTCAATTGTGAATAGATGGTGTTGACGTCTTTGATTAGTTCCGGATAACTAATATTTCATTAACTAAATCTTTCTATATATGTAGTAATTAAGGTTTGCTGCACTTATTTATAATTGGGAGCTTATACAGGCCTGATTTCCGGTAGGTCTTTTGAAATGGAGGATGACCCTAATTGCTTATAGAATAATAATTCAAAAAGGACTCAAACGCGCATGAATATTCCGACACGAGTAAACGATAATATTTACACACAAATTTTTTTTCGGCCGGGCTGCTAATCTACATATTTACCAAACTTTCCGTTTAAATAATTAATAACACCTGTAGATAAAGGTAAATATGTAGATTATCGGCGCGAACCATGGGACATACTATTTCATCCAGGTTCCAAAATGTTTCACGTTTTTGGAGTACATTTAAGTTGACGGCTCGTGTGGGGGTAAACACAATGGGGAGACTACACTACGATGATCCTGAGTTTCATTAAATTAGGGGGGGTCTGGGGGGCACAGCCCCCCAGTATATAATCGTAATTGTTTATAGAATATTAATTCGAAAAGGACTCAAACGGGCATGAATATTCCGACACGAGTGAACGATAATATTTACACGCAAATTTTTTTTCGGCCGGGCCACTAATCTACATATTTACCTAGATAAATATATATATTAGCGACTCGGGTAAACATGTAGACGAGTGGCCCGGCCGGAAAAATGATTTTGTGTAAATATTATGGTAAATATGTAGATTATCGGCGCAAACGATGGGACGTACTATTTCATACGTGTTCCTAAATGTTTCCCGTTTTGGGACTATATTTAAGTTGACGGCTCGTGTGGGGGTAAACACAATGGGGGGACTACACTACGATGATCCTGAGTTTCATTAAATTGTGGAGGGGGGGGTCTGGGGGGCACAGCCCCCCAGTATATAATCGTAATTGTTTATAGAATAATAATTTGAAAAGGACTTAAACGCGCATGAATATTCTGACACGAGTGAACGATAATATTTACACACAATTTTTTGGGGGGGCCGGGCCGCTAATCTACATATTTACCAATATTATCGTTCACCTGTGTCATTTCTGACGTCATACCCCACCCCCAACCCCTATTATAATTCACAAAACGATTAAAGGCGCTGAAATGATGTAGTTAAAGCATTCGGTAAATATGTAGATTATCGGCGCGAACGATGGGACATACTATTCCATCGTGTTCCAAAATGTTTCACGTTTCTGGATTACATTTAAGTTGACGGCTCGTGTGGGGGTAAACACAATTGGGGGACCACACTACGATGGTCCTGAGTTTCATTAAATTGGGGGGGGGGGCACAGCCCCCCTAGTATATAATCCTAATTGTTTATAAACTAATGTGCTAACGTTTACAGAGGTGAATGATTTAACCAAAATCATGTCAGTGCCTTTAATCATTTTGCGAATTATAATGCGGGTGCGGTCTGACGTCAGAAGACTCAAACACTTATGACTTCTGAGCAAAGTTAAAGCACACGGGATCGATGGCAGTATATTTAGGTGGATTCAGTCATGGCTTGGTGACAGACAGCAAAGAGTTAGTATAGATGGAGTTAAATCTGAGTGGGGGTGTGTTAGCAGTGGAGTTCCTCAAGGATCTGTTTTGGGTCCCTTGCTATTCTTAATTTATATTAATGATCTTGACATAGGTATAAGTAGTGACCTGAGTAAATTTGCTGATGATACTAAGCTAGGTAGGGCCATTAGGGCTGATTCTGATGCTGTTGTAATGCAGGAGGAATTGACCATTCTGTCCAATTGGGCCGAGAAATGGCAAATGAAGTTTAACATAGACAAATGTAGTGTACTTAGTATAGGTAGAAATAATCCATTGAATAGTTATAAATTAAATGGGAGAATTTTAGGGAGGACTGATTGTGAGAGAGACTTGGGTATTTTGGTAAGTTCAGACCTTCGTCCTAGAAAGCAATGTCTAAATGCTAAGAATAAAGCTAATAGGATATTGGGATTCATTAGGAGGAGTGTAAGCAATAAGAGTGCTGAAGTCATTCTAAAACTGTATCTGGCGCTAGTTAGGCCTCATCTAGACTATGCAGTACAATTTTGGTCATAACATAACATAACATAACATAATTACACGGATGACAAAAGCCACAAGGGCCTATCAAAGGTCATCCGCCTCCGTCAAAACCCACCCACAAAAAGCACCATCACCAGGGGAAGACAAAATCAAAGTCCCCCACAATATAATATAACGGATGACAAAAGCCACAAGGGCTCATCATAGGTCATCCGAGTCAAGCGGCCTCTTTTTCAAGGCACCCAAACTCCCAGGAAGACTACATCCAGAGGATTGCATCCAGAAACAAGGGTATCACCAATCAAGGCTTGTCAAGAACTAAATCATGCAGCTATAGATATATACAAACAATATTAATATATACAAAACTTAGGAACCATCACAACCTTCCCTTCCCATAAACTCATCCAACCTACTCTTAAATACATTTAGATTTGGACTACCTACTACCCTCTGCGGCAATTTGTTCCAGAAGTCTACCACTCTATTGGTGAAAAAATATTTTCTTAAATCCAACCTACACCCTTGCTTTTTAATTTTCAAGTGGTGACCTCTAGTCCGATTTCCATCATCTAACTCAAAAAACTTGCTAACATCCAATTTATCTATCCCGGAAAAAATTTTAAACAGCTCAATCATATCCCCTCTCACACACCTCCTTTCGAACGAGAACATATTTAATACCCTCAGTCTATCTTCATATTCAAGGTGCCTCAGGGAAGGAATAATCTTTGTTGCCCTCCGTTGCACTGACTCGAGAAGGTTAATATCGTGTCTAAAATGTGGAGACCATGCCTGTATACAGTACTCTAGATGTGGCCTAACATAAGAGTTATAGAGTTTAAGAATAACCTCCTTACTTTTGTAACTGACATTTCTCTTAATAAAACCCAGCACTCTATTTGCCCTATTTCTTGCTTCAATACACTGCTTAGGAAGGATATTGATTTGCTTGAGTCTGTGCAGAGAAGGATGACAAAGATGATTGGTGGGCTAAGGAACTTACCCTATGGTGAAAGGCTCAGAAAACTAAATCTACATACATTGGAAAGGAGAAGAGTCAGAGGAGAATTGATTGAAGTCTTCAAATGGGTAAAAGGATATAATAAAGGGGATCTGGGTAAGGTTCTTATACTTAGTGAACATGACAGGACACGTAGCAATGGGTTTAAGCTTGATAAGTATAGGTTTAGGAAGGAGATTGGGAGGAATTGGTTTACAAATCGTGTGGTAGATGAATGGAATAGGCTCACTAGACATGTGATAGAAGCCTCCTCTCTGGGTAGTTTTAAGAATAGATTAGATAAATATATGGATGAAGCTGCTAGATGGGACTGACTTTTTTTATGTACATATGTATATATTTTTCTAAGGAGTGGGGAGATTATATTTTGCGGTTGCATGAATGGACATAATCCTCTGGATGCATTTTATGTATATTGTAGATTAGATCTGACGAACTCCTGTAAAGGGTGACAATGTTGATTACTTTTCTCTGGTAAGAAATCTTTTGTGTGTTGACTGGAACAGGAGCTGCCAAGTGTAGGCCATGAATGGTCTTTTGCAGTCTCCTTCTTTTCTTATGTTCTTATGAATATTCTGGTAGGGGTGAATGAAAATATTTACCAAAAAACCACTTTTTCAGCTGAGTCGCTAATCTACATATTTACCCACCTGTAAAAGATGATAAATTTAATGATAAACCTCTTCGATAAATATGTAGATGAGCGGCCCGGCTGATAGGACGTACTATTTTGTCCGCGTTCCAAAATGTTTCACGTTTTTGGAGTACATTTAAGTTGATGGCTCGTGTGGGGGTAAACACAATGCGTGGACCATACTACGATGACCCAGAGTTTCATTAAATTGGGGAGGTCTGGGGGGCACAGCCCCCCACTATATAATCCTAATTGTTTATAGAATAATGTTCTAACATTTACAGAGGTGAATGCTTTAACTACATCATATCAGCGGCTTTAATCGAATCATAGTAGGGGTGGGTGGTGGGGTATGATGTCAGAAATGATTGATTTGAATTTTTTTTTTCACGTAATAGCTTTTTAGTATCCTCATTTGGAGTCCTTTTTATTTGTCAATATATTTGTCCCCATTTTACTATTTTTATTACCTTGTTTTATACATTTTAATCTAATTAGCTGGATCATTTAAAGGAACTACTTTTTTTATCCCTTTGGGGGTAGATGTGTTGTGGGAGGAGTATGATCGTGTTATTAGGTCTTTGCGGGCGGGAAACTAGATACTAATAGTGGTCAGGGAATTATGAGAGGACATTATAGTACTGAAAGTAGAATGGACTTGGCAGATAACAGAAATAGGTTCCAAGGCGATAGAGGTGAGGTCATTCAAGTTTCAAGAGGTGCTTCAGGGATAGGGGGGTTAAATTGTTTCTATACAAATGCTCGTAGTCTTAGAAACAAGAAGGATGAGCTATTTAGTTATATTAGCAATGAGGATATAGATATATTATGCGTTACTGAATCATGGGTTAATGAAATAGAATTTAGTGACACTATAAGTGAATTTGATTTTCAGGGCTATAATATGTACATTAGTCAAAGGACAGGTAGGATTGGTGGAGGAATAATTATCTATATAAAAAACAACATTGTTTCAAGTTTAAATACTTCAATAAAGCAGGATGGAGTTGAGTCACTTTGGATAGATATTAGGTTCAGTAAAAATAGAATGGTGCATTTGGGAGCTTTTTACAGGCCACCTGGGCAGACTGATGATATAGATGAACTAATGATAAGGGAAATAAGTAAGGGATGTGAAACAGATGCAGTTATTATTGGGGACTTCAACTTAAACTCTGTGGACTGGGAAAATATGATAGGTAGGGATAGAACAAGTGGCAGGTTCATAGAATGCTTTGAGGATAATTTTTTGAATCAATTTGTTAACGATTCAACGAGGGGGGACAATATATTAGATTTAGTACTTTCTAACAGTGATCATTTAGTTCAAGAATTGACTGTTGGGGAAGCATTGGGAAATAGTGACCATCAGATAGTTCGTTTTAACTTGGGAATTGAGAAGGGTAAAATAACTGAGAATGCTGAAAAAGTTCCAAATTTTCATAAGGGAGATTATGTAAAACTTCGAAGCTTGCTAAATTTGGTAGACTGGGATATAGAATTCAGAGGTAAAAATGCTTATGGGATGTGGGATACTTTCAAGCATATAATAAATGTAGTCCAAGAACAATGTATCCCAATGAAGGCCATTAGGAACAAAAGTAGGAAACCATTATGGTGGAATCAGGAGATAGCTAGAAAAATTTCAGAGAAGAAAAGGGCATATAAAAAATTACAGGTAGAAAATAATATTCAAAATTTAAGTGATTATAGAATGGCTAGGAATGAGTTAAATAAGATTATAAAGAAGAACAAAAGGGTGTCAGAAATTAAATTAGCTCAGGATAGCAACAAAGATCCTAGAAAGTTCTTTAGTTACTATAAAATTAATAACAAGTGTGGCAGAGTTAAAATAGGACCTATCAAATATGAAGGGTTTGTGAGAGAAACTGATGAGGAAATAGTTGAGGTACTAAATGGTCATTTTGCATCAGTATTTACAAAAGAGAAACTAAATAGTCCTATGTATAGTACTGATAGGTCAGGAAAAGAGGTGTTTACTAACATTTGTGTGGATCGGAGGATGATAAAAGGACTAATAGGTGATTTAGATACTACCAAGGCCTCCGGCCCTGATAATATTCATTCTAGGATACTTAAAGAAGGGGTAGAAAGTATCTCAATAGCTCTGGACAAGTTATATACTAGGTCATTGGAATATGGAGAAATACCCGATGATTGGAAGAGAGCGAATGTAGTCCCCATTTTCAAGAAGGGTAGTAAAGAGGATCCAAATAACTTTAGACCGGTTAGCCTAACTCCTGTAGTCTGTAAAATTCTTGAGAAAATAGTTAAAAAAGGGATTTGCCAACATCTAGAGAGGGAGGGGTTAATCAGCGATGCTCAGCATGGGTTTAGATCAGGTAGATCATGTTTGACTAACTTACTAGACTTTCTGGAGTTTGTAACAGATCAAGTAGATAAGGGAGACAATGTAGATATAATTTACTTAGATTTTAGTAAAGCATTTGATAAGGTACCACACAGGAGACTAGTTCATAAATTAAAAATGATTGGGATATGTGGGGGTGTTTCAAATTGGATAGCTGAGTGGCTGAAAGACAGGAAGCAAAGGGTAGTGCTAAATGGTGTAAAGTCAGAGTGGAGGGATGTTATCAGTGGGGTTCCTCAGGGATCAGTTCTCGGTCCATTATTATTTGTCATCTATATAAACGATCTTGGGGAGGCAGTTAATAATAAAGTGTCAATTTTTGCGGATGATACCAAATTAGCAGCTGTAGTTAAAGATATTGATGATAATTTTAAAGTGCAGGGGGACTTAAATAAATTGTTATCCTGGGCACATAAGTGGCAAATGACTTTCAACCTTGATAAGTGCAAAGTTATTAACATGGGAAAAGATAATAGAGAATTTAACTATGAAATGGATGGGCATTGGCTGAGCTCAGTAGAGGATGAGAAAGATCTAGGAGTAGTAATAGATAAGTCATTAGGGTTTTCTAAGCAGTGTATTGAAGCAAGAAATAGGGCAAATAGAGTGCTGGGTTTTATTAAGAGAAATGTCAGTTACAAAAGTAAGGAGGTTATTCTTAAACTCTATAACTCTTATGTTAGGCCACATCTAGAGTACTGTATACAGGCATGGTCCCCACATTTTAGACACGATATTAACCTTCTTGAGTCAGTGCAACGGAGGGCAACAAAGATTATTCCTTCCCTGAGGCACCTTGAATATGAAGATAGACTGAGGGTATTAAATATGTTCTCGTTCGAAAGGAGGTGTGTGAGAGGGGATATGATTGAGCTGTTTAAAATTTTTTCCGGGATAGATAAATTGGATGTTAGCAAGTTTTTTGAGTTAGATGATGGAAATCGGACTAGAGGTCACCACTTGAAAATTAAAAAGCAAGGGTGTAGGTTGGATTTAAGAAAATATTTTTTCACCAATAGAGTGGTAGACTTCTGGAACAAATTGCCGCAGAGGGTAGTAGGTAGTCCAAATCTAAATGTATTTAAGAGTAGGTTGGATGAGTTTATGGGAAGGGAAGGTTGTGATGGTTCCTAAGTTTTGTATATATTAATATTGTTTGTATATATCTATAGCTGCATGATTTAGTTCTTGATAAGCCTTGATTGGTGATACCCTTGTTTCTGGATGCAATCCTCTGGATGTAGTTTTCCTGGGAGTTTGGGTGCCTTGAAAAAGAGGCCGCTTGACTCGGATGACCTATGATGAGCCCTTGTGGCTTTTGTCATCCGTTATATTATATTGTGGGGGACTTTGATTTTGTCTTCCCCTGGTGATGGTGCTTTTTGTGGGTGGGTTTTGACGGAGGCGGATGACCTTTGATAGGCCCTTGTGGCTTTTGTCATCCGTGTAATTATGTTATGTTATGTTATGTTATGTTATGTTATGTTAATACAGACGCCTTTTACGCTATGTGAAAATAGTATCGTTTTTGCGAAGTCTGTCCATTCTCTATTTCTGAATTATTAACTCTAGTTTCTGATAAAGATAAATTGTTCACATTCATAATTTAGTTAAAATTAAAAGCGATTGCGATATTTGTGGCCGGCATTAGATGTTACCCCTCAGTTTGAATTTAGATGCTCTAAAACAAAATATGATTCAAGAAAGTGCCATTTTTTTAAAAAAGCAAAATAGGCTTTCCTCATCGCTATTTCAGAAGTAGTTTTAAGAATAGATTAGATAAATATATGAATGAAGCTGCTAGATGGGACTGACTTTTTTATGTACATATGTATATATTTTTCTAAGGAGTGGGGAGATTATTTTGCGGTTGCATTAATGGACATAATCCTCTGGATGCATTTTATGTATATTGTAGATTAGATCTGACGAACTCCTGTAAAGGGTGACAATCTTGATGACTTTTCTCTGGTAAGAAATCTTTTGTGTGTTGACTGGAACAGGAGCTGCCAAGTGTAGGCCATGAATGGTCTTTTGCAGTCTCCTTCTTTTCTTATGTTCTTATAACCACTGCAATAAAGTATGTAAACGGTGTTCTAAATTTGGTTATTTTCAGGCATTTTTGTAAAAAAAAGGGCCTACGTAAACAGCGTTTTCCGTTTGTTTACTTTCAGACATTTTTTTATAACAAAAATGGCAATGGCTATAATTCAAAGAAGACTCAAATGTTCATGAATATTCAGACACGGGTGAACAATAATATTTCCCCCAAATAATTTTTTTAGGCCTGGCTGCTCGTCTACATATTTACCAGCTCTTCAATTTAGCATTGCCCTAAAAACAGTAATTTAACATATAACATAACATAATTTCACGGATGACAAAAGCCACAAGGGCCTATCAAAGGTCATCCGCATCCGTCAAAACCCACCCACATAGAACTATATCAAGAATTGTCAGGGGAAGACAAAATCAAAGTCCCTCACAATATAATATAACAGATGACAAAAGCCACAACGACCCATCATAGGTCATCCGAGTAAAACAGCCTCTTTTTTAAGGCACCCAAACTCCCAAGAAAACTATATCCAGAGGATTGCATCCAGAAACAAGGGTATCACCAATCAAGGCTTGTCAAGAACTAAATCATGCAGCTATAGATATATACAAACAATATTATTATATACAAAACTTAGGAACCATCACAATCTTCCCTCCCCATAAACTCATCCAACCTACTCTTAAATACATTTAAATTTGGACTACCTACTACCATCCACTGCAATTTGTTCCAGAAGTCCACCACTCTATTGGTGAAAAAATATTTTCTTAATTCCAACCAACACCCTTGCTTTTTAATTTTCAAGTGGTGACCTCTAGTCCGATTTCCATCATCTAACTCAAAAAACTTGCTAATATCTAATTTATCTATCCCAGAAAATTTTTTAAACAGCTCAATCATATCCCCTCTCACACACCTCCTTTCAAACAAGAACATATTTAATACACTCAGTCTATCTATATATTCAAGGTGCCTCAGGGAAGGAATAATCTTTGTTGCCCTCTGTTGCACTGACTCGAGAAGGTTAATATCGTGTCTTAAATGTTATGTTATGGTATTGGCTTAATTCAGTTGAAGATGAGAAGGACTTAGGAGTAGTAGTAGATAGGTCACTGAAATTTTCAAAGCAGTGTATTGAGGCAAAAAATAGAGCAAATAGGGTGCTAGGTTACATTAAAAGAAATGTTAGCTACAAGAGTAAGGAGGTCCTCCTTAAACTATACAACTCTTATGTCAGGCCACATTTAGAGTACTGTATACAGGCATGGTCACCACATTTTAGACATGATATAAACTTATTAGAGTCAGTACAAAGGAGGGCAACAAAAATAATACCATCCCTGAAGCACCTTGAATATTAAATATGTTTTCATTTGAAAGAAGGTGTGTGAGGGGAGATATGATTGAGCTTTTTAAAATCTTTTCTGGGATGGATAAATTGGATTTCAGCAAGTTATTTGAGTTAGAAGGTAGTAATAGAACTAGAGGCCACCACTTAAAGATTAAAAAACAGAGGTGCAGACTGGATGTTAGAAAATATTTTTTCACTAACAGAGTGGTGGATTATTGGAATAGTTTGCCACCTGAGACTGTAGACAGCCCAAACTTAAATGTTTTCAAGCGCAGATTGGATGATTATATGGGGATGGAGGGTTAATTTCTTACTTTTTGGTATGTGGATATGTTTCTTGACTCATTCCTGTGGATGCAGTTTCTTTTTATTGTATATTTTGGGGGACTTTGATTTTTTTTTTTTTTGACAGACTCCTATGGAGGCTTTAAATTATATATTGTAGATGCATGGTTGGACATTCCTATATATTGTTAAATTGTATATTGTAGATGCATGATCTGACAAAATCCTATGGAAGCATTATGTGGGTGGGATTTGACGGATGCGGATGACCTTTGATAGGCCCTTGTGGCTTTTGTCATCCGTGAAATTATGTTATGTTATGTTTAAGAGTTATAGAGTTTAAGAATAACCTCCTTACTTTTGTAACTGACATTTCTCTTAATGAAACCAGCACTCTATTTGCCCTATTTCTGGCTTCAATACATAAGAACATAAGAAAAGAAGGAGACTGCAAAAGACCATTCATGGCCTACACTTGGCAGCTCCTGTTTCAGTCAACACACAAAAGATTTCTTACCAGAGAAAAGTCATCAACATTGTCACCCTTTACAGGAGTTCATCAGATCTAATGTACAATATACATAAAATGCATACAGAGGATTATGTCCATTCATGCAACCGCAAAATATAATCTCCCCACTCCTTAGAAAATTATATACATAAAAAAAAGTCAGTCCCATCTAGCAGCTTCATCCATTTGGGAGCTTTTTACAGGCCACCTGGGCAGACTGATGATATGGATGAACTAATGATAAGGGAAATAAGTAAGGGATGTGAAACAGATACAGTTATTATTGGGGACTTCAACTTAAACTCTGTGGATTGGGAAAATATTATAGGTAGGGATAGAACAAGTTGCAGGTTCATAGAATGCTTTGAGGATAATTTTTTGAATCAATTTGTTAATGAGCCAACGAGGGAGGACAATATATTAGATTTAGTACTTTCTAACAGGGATCATTTAGTTTGGAGAATTGACTGTTGGGGAAGCATTGCGAAATAGTGACCATCAGATAGTTCGTTTTAACTTGGGAATTGAGAAGGGTAAAATAACAGAGAATGCTGTAAAAAATTGACACTATTATTAACTGCCTCCCCAAGATCGTTTATATAGATGACAAATAATAATGGACCGAGAACTGATCCCTGAGGAACCCCACTGATAACATCCCTCCACTCTGACTTTACACCATTTAGCACTTCCCTTTGCTTCCTATCTTTTTTTTGCCACTCAGCTATCCAATTTGATACATCCCTACATATCCCAATCATTTTTAATTTATGAACTAGTCTCCTATGTGGTATCTTATGAAATGCTTTACTAAAATCCAAGTAAATTACATCTACATTCTCTCTCTTATCTACCTGATTTTTTACGAACTCCAGAAAGTCTAGTAAATTAATCAAACATGATCTACCTGATCTAAACCCATGCTGAGCATCGCTGATTAACCCCTCCCTCTCTAGATGTTGGCAAATCCCTTTTTTTAAACTATTTTTGCCAGAATTTTACAGATTACAGGAGTTAGGCTAACAGGTCTAAAGTTATTTGGATCCTCTTTACTACCCTTCTTGAAAATGGGGACTATATTCGCTCTCTTCCAATCATCGGGTATTTCTCCATATTCCAGTGACCTAGTATATAACTTGTCCAGAGCTATTGAGATACTTTCTACCCCTTCTTTAAGTATCCTAGAATGAATATTATTAGGGCTGGAGGCCTTGGTAGCATTTAACTCACTTATTAGTCCTTTTATCGTCTTCCAATCCACACTAATGGTAGTAAACACCTCTTTCCCTGACTCCATCCAAGAGAAAAAAAAATAAAATACTTGGGTTTTTTCAAAAAACAAATGCTACAAGCATTAGAATAATGCAGAAAAAGAATAGCTATCTCTATTTTTATATAATATTAATAATTACTTTATTAATAATTATATTATAGTAAGAATAGATCACTGATCGAGAATTTCGGGTGCCCATTCCCATGATAGCCATAACCTGTAGAAGGAGAGATGAATTATGTCAGTATCAGAGAAATGACATTAATTTGATACATATTTGTTGAAATTATAAACATAAATATGAATTTTAAATAAAATAATGATAAATAAGTAAGTAGCATTCCTTTCTTGAAAAAAGTAATTTTGAAAAAAACCCCCCAAATGCTACAAGCATTTGAATAACATAGAAAAAGAAGGTAAATATGTAGATTGGCGGCTCGAATGATGGGACGTAAACTATTTCAACCCTGTTCCAATATGTTTCACATTTTTGGAGTAAATTTAAGGGGATGGCTCGTATGGGGGCTAAATACAATGGAGGACCACCCTATGATGATACTGGGTTTCAATCAATTTGGGGGGATGGGCACAGCCCCCCAGTATAACATTTTTTGTTTTGTTAGTTTCGGGCATTTTTCTAAAAAAATGGCGCTGGGTATATTTCAAATAGGACTCCAATGCCCATGAATATTCAGGCAGAGGTAAATGAAATATAAACAAACAAAAATCCACTTTTTCGGCCGAGCCACCAATCTATATGTTTACTCTGGGTTTTTCAAATCCCAGTTTTTTTCACAAAACAAATGCTACAAGCATTAGTAGAATAGCATAGCAAAAGAATAGCTATCTCTATTTTTGGTGCCCCCAAAAGTGTATTTCTTTTGCGTGGATGTTTCGTTCACTTGTGCATGCATATTCATGCATGTTTGGTTAAATAAAAACAGTCGAACATTATTCTATAAACAATTATGATTATATACTGGGGGACTGTGCCCCCCACACTCCCCCAATTGATTGAAACTCAGGATCATCATAGGGGGGGGGGGTCCCCTGCAGTGATAAACCCACGAACAGTCCCCTTTAATTTACTCCAAAAAGGTGAAACATATTGGAACAGGGTTGAAATATTTTGCCTCCCATCATTTGCACTGCCAATCTTCATGTTTACCCTATTTTTATAATAATTAATTACTTTAATAATTATAATAAGGTAAGAACAGATCACTGATTGAGAATTATGGGTATCCATGATAGCCATAACCTATAGAAGGAGAGATGAATTATTATGACTCACTATCAGAGAAATAACCTTAATTTGATACACATGTTTAAATTATAACATAAATATGAATTTTGAATAAAATAATGAGTAAATATGTAGATTGGAGGTTTGAATGATGGGACGTAAACTATTTTGTCTGTGTTCCAATATGTTTCACGTTTTGGAGTAAATTTAAGGGGATGGCTCATGGGGGTAAACTTATTGGGGGGACCACCCTACGATCATTCTGAGTTTGAGTCAATTGGGGGTACATTTCCCCAGTATATAATCCTAATTGTTTATAGAATAATGTTCTAACGCCTTCTAGAAGCTGAAGAGAAATTGTTTGTTTTAAATAGTGATTAATATATAAAATACTGATTAATATAAAAAAATATATATCCTAGGCTTTAAAGAAGAGATACAAAAAATCAATATGGTAATAAGAACTCCACTGGGAGGAAAAGGGAGTAACACCGAAAATGTGGCTAGACTTAGACGTACATACCATCTATCTGAAGTAGAGGATGAGGAAACTTGTGCAGGTACAGCCGCAGGGGGAGGAGACACTAACTGTGGTATCTGCAAGAGGGAGGTGAGAGAGGCAGATAATGGGGTACAGTGTGATGGGTGCCAGGGATGGTCCCATGCAGGATATATGAGGATATCCCTAAAAGACTATAAAATGATGGTGCAGCTGCAGAATCCTATAATGTGGTACTGTAAGATATGCAAAGAAAAGATAAAAATTCTAAAGGAGGAAAATAGAAAGCTCAGAGTAGGAATTAAGGAAATAAAGGAAGAAAATGAGAGGCTGCAGGCTAGACAGGTAGCACTGGAAGAGGAGCTGAGAGATACAAGGAAGATACTGGCAGAGAGAGAACCAGGAGAATGCCAGAATGCACAAAGAGGAACCAATAGAAAGGAAATAGTGGAGGGTGTCCTGGAAAAGATAATGGCTAGTCTTGAAGAAAAGGAAGAATAACATGGTAATTTCCAATCTTCTGGAACCTGAAGACGAAAATCCCAATGAAAGAGAGAAAAAAGATATTGAATATTGCACTGAAATATTTGATGAAAAGCTGCAGGTGGAAGACTTTGAAATAGTAAAGGCGATAAGATTGGGAAGGAGACAGGATGAAAAGAAGAGGCCACCCCTGGTAAAGAGGAGAAGTGGAACATTATTGGAAGAGCTAAAAATCTAAGAAATGAAGCGAGTGAACAGATGTGAAAAATTGGAATCACCCTCGATATGACACAAAAGGAGAGAGAGAAGAACCAACAACTAAGAGAAAAAAGAGGAAGTGGTGAGAGAGGGTGGATGATAAAAAAGGGGGAGTTGGCGAGGATGAATAATAGGAGAGAATGAATTAGAGGACAGAAAAATGAGCAAAGTGAACAGGAAGAGCTAAAGTTAAAACTACTTAATATACAGGGCCTAACAAAAACTAAAATAGTAGAAGTGGAAAAACTACTAATAAAAGATACTGACATGGTGTTTCTGACTAAGACACAGTTGAAAGTGGATAAAATCCAATTAAAAGAAGGAATAAGCAAGATAGATAGTATAAGGAAACCCCAGGATAGAAGAGGAGGTTGATTGTTGTTTATCTATAATGGCTATTCAGGAGTGGAAGCTGTGAAGCACAAGTCAAGAAAGGAGGATGTACTGTATATGAATGTGAAGGGAGAAGGTGTGAACCTGGCTGTGCTTCTTGTGTATTTGTCAGTTCAGATAGGATAAGGAATGGATTGATAATAGAAGAGATAAATGAAATAATGGATAATATTGTAAATGATGAAGCTGTAATAATCATGGGGGATATGAACGGACATGTGGGATTCATAGGGCATCAAAAGATAAATGAAAATGGCAGATTGATAATTGAAATGATGGAAAGATATAACTTAACAATACATGGAGTAGGGATGAAAAAAGAGTACAATAGACTATTTCCTGACAAATGGAAATGCATATACTCTGTTTAAACAAAATGAGAATAGATGAGGAACAAAGCATTATTGATGTGTCTGACCATAACCTCATAGAGGTCACACTAGTGGGACCAAGGAGAAGAAAACCAAATTATGAAAAGGCAGAATGGATAACTAATGAGTACTACTCCACTGATAATGGAGCTCTTGAGTTTGTGAAGACACTAGAGCAAGAGATTCAGAGGAGTAATATTGACTGTATAAGCAAGTTAAATGAGAAGATGAAATGGCTGGCAGAGGTGAATCTGAAGAGAATATACAGTGAAGCAGGACAGGAAGAAGAGCATAGAGCCTGTCTGGATGACACAAGAAATACAAAATGAAATAAAGAAAAGGAAACTGCTAAACAGACAAAGATGAAATGCAAAATCAGATGAGGAAAGAGGAAGATTAAAAATGAAATACCAGGAACAAAAGGAAAAAGTGCAGAGGGTGATAAAGCAAGAAATTTATAATGATGAGAGGAAAACCACAGATGAAATCAGAATGTGTAAGGATAAAAGTAAAAAAATGTGGAAATATATAGATAAACTTAGGAGAAAGGAGCAGAAACAAGCTGATGACATTCATCTATATGAAAAGCAAGAGAACATCATGAGTGACTTAGAGCCCAGGAAGGTTCTTGAAGAGTTCTGGGGAGGTATTTACAACAGAAATGAAAATATTATGGAAGAGGTATGGAAAAAGGGAGAAAAAGAGAGATATATACAAGAATATGATCAGGAAGAGGTAGAGGAGAGAGAAATAGTAAGGTACCCAAGACAACTGCAGGAGCATATGGATATGGTGTGTGACAAGGTGAGATTCCCAAGACAGAGGAACATAAGGATATGGTAATAAAAAGAAAGAGACGTGGTGTTGAGGCTATGTAGAAAACCAGATTAGAAAAAGAGGATATCATAAATGTACGGAAAGCACTGAGGAACAGAAAAGCAGCAGGACAAGATGAAATAAAACCAGAGATGTACAGAGCAATGATAAAGAGTGATATCTGTTTGGATGCTCTAAAAGAGTTGTACAATAAGATACTAGAGGAAGGTACTGTCCCAGAAGACTGGAAAGTATCAAGGACAAAAATGATTATAAAGTCAAAGTGCCAACGGTAGGCAAGCTAAGACCAATTGCCTTAACAAATTACTCCTATAAAATATTTATGAGCCTGATAAAAATGAAGGTGGAGGGGCATATGAGGAAAATTGGAGAGGCAAAGGAAGAACAGGCAGGTTTCACGAGTGAGGGAAGAATAGAGGATAACTTGCTGATACTGCAGTATTGCGTGAGAAAGTGCTACAAAATGAAAAAGTCACTCATAGTAATAACAATCGATTTCTCCAAAGCATGTGACTCGATTCAAAGAGATAAACTACTGAGAGCACTAATGAGATACAAAGTGGATCCAAAGATAATAGACTTAGTAACAGATATATATACTGGAGACAAAACAGAGGTAAAATTGAAAGAAAATGTGGAGAGTTTGATGAGTGTTCAGAATGGTATAAGACAAGGGTGCACTGGGTCAACCACATTTTTTAAATTGATTACATATATAATAATTGAAAAACTGGCAGAAATAAACTGTGGTTTTAGGAATGAAAAGTTTAATATTAGCTCTCTCTTCTATGTGGATGATGGGTTAATAATGGCAATGACACTGGAGGAGGCAAGGAAAAGTATAAAGGAGCTAGTCAGAAAGGAATATGGTCTAGAAATAAACAATGAAAAGAGCAGCATCATTATATTTAATATGAAGGAGCAACCAGATGAGGTAGATGGGATAAAGGTAACATTAGAGGCAAAATACCTGGGATTAACAATAACAAACAAGAGAAAATGATTTGGAAAGCAGAAAGGAATAATGCTTGAAAAAGCAGAAAAAATGGCAAATTTAACATACCCAGTTATTGAGAAGAGTTGTAATAAGTTATTGATAGGGCCTACATACTGGAAGAGCTTGGCCTTACCTTCAGTGCAGTATGGAACAAATGTCATCAGCCTTAATAAAGTATATAGTCAAATGCTGGGTGCGCCAAGATATGCTACAACACAAACCCTGAGAGGAGAAGTGGGGGCATCATCTATGGTAGCAAGAATAATGAAGGAAAAACTTCTGTATTTAAGAAGTGTTTTGAAAGTAGCTACTTAAGCAGCGTGTAGGAATGAACTTCTAAGAGAGATAATAATAGAAATGAGAGAGGACAGAAACCATGAGTGGATAAGAGAGGTGCAAACATATGAGGAGATGATGGGAATAAGGATGGAACAGATCAAGATTATGAAGATAGAACATATAAAGAGGAAGATAGATGAATGGGACACAAGAGAGTGGAAAAGTGGAATGGAGAAAAAGTCAAGTATAAGCATATACAGGGAATATAAAAAGGAAATAAGAACTGAGGAAGATATATATAAACAAATATTAATCCATAATATTATTTAGAGCAAGATCAAACACCCTGAACCTAAGGGACAGACAAAGGTTTAGAGAAGGAAATGTGAAGTGCGTACTGTGCGGCGCGGAAACAGAAGATTTAGAACACTTTATCCTTTACTGTGAGGGACTGCAAATCATCAGACTGCAGCAGCCTTATATTGAAAACATAAGAGAAGTAATAGGGAAATCATTATTTAGCAAGGATAGGGAGGAGATACGAGGGGCGGCCAATAAGTTTTGCAATTTGGATATAAGGAAATGAGAGATGAGGAAAAGTGTTTTATTATTCAATCCACTCTTGGATGGCGAGCTGGCAATCATCATCATCCCCAAACTGGTGTCCACACAGTGCAGCCTTGAGTCGCTAGGGGCCAGATCTGGACCGTTGGGGGGATGGTTGAGCTCCTCGAATCCGCACTCGCGCAGGGCAGCTTGTGCAACTCTTGCCTTGTGGACTTTGACGATTTTGAAGTCGATCATGGGGTGTGAGGTTTCTAGGGACCCAACGGGCAGAGACCTTGGTCATGGCCAAATTGTCGTGGATGATGTTGATAACACTTCCATGTGATATTCCAAGTTTTCGCTTGATTTCTTCGACCTTCACCCGTCGATTTTCGAGGATCATCCTCTCCACACAGGCCACATTGTCCTCGTTGGTCATGTCTGATGGGCGCTCTGGATGGGGGTCATCTTCAAAGACTCACAACCATGGTGAACTCCCTATTCCAGCGAGCAATGGTTGCATAGGAAGGGGCAGTGTTGGTATACACTGCAACCATGCGTTCATGGATCTCTTTTGCATTCTTGCCTTCCTTGGTCAAAAGTTTGATCACTGCGCGGTGCTCAACCTTCTCCATTGTTGAAAAATTTGTGACTGACGATCTGCGATCAGCTACTGCTTCTTAAATAGACAAGGCAGGAGCGTGCGGCTGCAGGTCCTGACTTGTCATAACTTGTCCTAACACCCCTACAGACAGTCATCCCCCTTCCTCTGTTTTGCCCTACCGATTCGCAAAACTTATTGACTGCCCCTCATATGACAGCGCTGCCAATGGGACCTGCGACGTCCTGGGGGTGGGGGTGGGGGGGCAACTGGAGCTTCCCTGTGAGATAGACATGGTCCTTGAGGCAACCCAGCCTCAGATGGTAGGGCCTTCCATGGGAGCAAATCTGTCTTGGCACCAAGCACCGAACTAAGGCAGTACAAGGAGGGGAGGGATCTCCTCCGACCGGTGCCCCTGCGACTGCCAGGACCTTCTCCATCTTGGAGAAGGCCCTTGCTGAGGCCGGTCCATCTGGCCTGGGGGCTCCTGCCTGTGGAGGGGAGAAGCGGGTTCATTCCCTACCCTCCTCTCCTAAAAAATCAAAAACAAAAAACACTCAGGGCTCCTCTCCATCCGCGGGGAATGCGGTGACGGATGGGTCTGCTGACACTTCGGTAAGCGACCAAGCCAAGATCGGCACATCTGGCTCTCTGCCTTCCCCCCCCTTCCCGAGTGCGGAGCACCTGACTCAGACCAAAAGTGCTAGTGCGCAGAGCGGAGCCTCGATTACATTGGGGCTTTTTACATCCTTATTTTGCTACTAAACCTAAGGTTTTATATTCACTGACAAGAATTCTGATTGTACATCACTCTGAAGAGACATTTATGTCAGCATGTTAGGTAGGTTAGTTTACTTTTTCTAGTTTATTTGAGTGTTGAAGTATAACCTTTCCAATGGCACCTCCCAAATGCCATTTGTTTCAATTTTAATTTTTAATTTTTTCCTATTTCTTATATACAAGATATTTGATATGGCTATTGGCCAAAGTTCTTTTATTTTAGTGGGATTTTTTTTAACTTTAGTATTTTTGTTTTTATTTTTTCTCAACTCACTGCTTTCCTTTTACTTTTTACTTCATTTTTTTAAACATTTTGTTAGTATATTTACACTTTTCTTTTTATTAGTTAGTACTTTATCTCATTTCAGATTGAAGCCATTCGGATCCACTGTTTTCATCTCTTTTAATTTTTTTATACATTTTGACACAGGGGCAGTATATCATGATAAATGGACAATGTCCATGGATAAGGAACATCATAAAACGTCTCTGAGTAGCACTATATCATGATAAATGGACAATGTCCATGGATAAGGAACACCATAAAACGTCTCTGAGTAGGTAAATGCTATATATGACTTAAAATTCAAAAGACAAAATACTAACCATTGAAACCACATTTATTAGAAAAAATCATATGGTTGAGTATTTTTTTAAACTTTTTAGTAATTATATCACTGTAGCTTGCTACTTTCGTTCAAGCATCCCTGAAAGCATATACTGTAATCTGACCAGAATTAAATAATAAAGGTATTACTTAATAAAGCTGTAGTAACTAGTAACACAAACTATGTTGTCTGGCCCAATTCAGCCACCAAAACTTTGCTGATACCGAGTCCAATGCTGATTCTCACAAATTTGGCCGATTCTAGCTGATGCTGAGTACTCGGCATATCTCTAGTGCCCAGATTGTGATTTATAGTGACTCACAAAGCACCCTGGGTGCTCTCGGGGCATTGGAATCTCCACATCCCTTGGTTCGTGATATCGTTGATGTCATGGTTTTGGCGAGCCAGGCAGATGCCGATATTATCTTCTGCTGGGTTGCTGGACATGTAGGAATTGTGGGGAATAAGCGCTCTGATGAGGGAGCCAAAGAGTCTGCGCTTACTTGGCGACCAGACCAGCTTTCGCTCTTCCTCACACCGATTACATGGTCGGAATACGGGCAGCTCTCCTGGATACTGTGATGGCTGAGTTGTTCCCCAGACTGTTTGGCACATTCTTGTTGAATGTCCCAGTCCTGATAACCACACCAGCTACCTGTCCCAGTACTGGGATAAATGGGGTCGCTACCGCTTGTTCTTTGTACTCAGGACAGATTCAGGCACACTGACTTGTGGACTCTATGACTTTTTAGAGGAGGCTGGCCGATTATACTTTATTTAACTGAATTTTTTTTTGTAGGTTGCACGTTCCTGCTTCGGGGGAGGGCGGGCCTCACCCCGATGCCGGAGCTGGCTTCCTGCACTTTTTTCTTTTTTATTGTTTTTTTTTTAATGTAGCCTAGTCCTAGGCTGTTGTGAGTATGGTGACTTATGCCCAAGTAAGCAGTCGCCAGATGGGCCCTAAAAAAAATATGGAAGAAGCATGTAAAAGACCAGAGCAATTGGGAATGGAAAATTCAAGTAGGTTAAGAAAAGTTGAGAAGTATGTGCATACCAGGAGTGATAACATTTCAGAAAGTGTTAGTGATAGTGAGTAAGGTGTTTAGTGTGGGAGTATATGTGCATTATGGTGCGGAGAAGCCTGTGCTATATTGTGGTAAAGGTGTAGATTGAGAGAATAGGTGGAGTTGCATATGCAATGTTTGAGTGGTGTGTATTATAATTGGTTGATTGAGAAGAAGAATTATGTAAGAAGAGAGAGTGATGAAGTTTGCAAAGAAATTGTTGAGATTGATGGTTTGCAAAGAAATTGTTCCTGTTAGTTTAGATGAAAGTTTAGATGCTGCAGAAGTTTTTGTTGAATGGACAGAAGTGTTGAATGTAATATGTAAGCATGGAATTGAAGAGAGAGTGCAAGTTACCTTGACTCTGAATGAGAAGAGGTATTGTGGAATAATTGATACAGGTGTGCAAATTTCCGTGGTGAATGCAAAAGTTATGCGTGATGATGATAGTATGATTTGTAATGTTCCTAGAAAAGGTGTGAGTTTGTCTGTAATCATGGGGAAGTTGAATGGCATAGTGCATGAATTTGTTGTGTTAAGCGAGGATGAGTTACTGTATTGTTTTCTGTTTGGGATTGATTTTCTGCATAAGAATAAGATTTCAGTGGATGTAGGTAATAAATGTTTAGTGAAAGATATTGTAGCAGTTGGAAATTTGCAGAGTGAGCTTGTATGTTCAACTGGATTTGTAGGAGTGGCAGGTGTTGATTTGAGTGAAGAGCTGTTGAGTGCTGAAGATATAGAGAGCATGCAAGAGTCTTGTCCAATGGTGCATGAATTGAAAGATAGCGTGATGACCAGTGTTCCTGTGAATGAATGTAGTTGCATATTAAGAGAGTTTAGAAGATTTGCTGGAAAGTTTGTAATATGTAAGAATTTAGTGTATTTTGTGTGTGGCATGATTGGAATGGTGAAGATTGTGCATGATAGGTTTGGACCTATGGGTAAGAATAAATTGTGGGAATGTATGAAAGGATGTATGTTTATTCCTTTTTTGAGAAAGATTTGCGTGGATGTAGTGACTATGTGTGAAGCATGTCAGAAGGGAAAGTATCAGTGTATGCTGCCCCACCAGTATTAAAGTTGAGCGTGAATGAACCCTTTGAAATGGTAGCGATTGATTGTGTGTCCTTTCTGAGGACAGTGAGAGGGTATGTAGGAATGGTTGTGATGGTGGATCATAGGAGTAAGTTTGCGTATGCTGCACCTGTGATGAATAAATCATCATTGAATGTTGCTAGAGTAGTGAGTGGAGAATGTTGCCCATGTGCCTGTGTAAGCCTGTGCGAATGTTGAGTGACAATTGACCTGAGTTTGTGGGACGTGCTTTTGAGGAGATGTTGAGTGAATGGGAGATAGATCATGTTAAAATGCTGCCGTATATGCTTAGTGCAAACGGTTTGGTTGAAAGAACGATAAGAACTCTGAGTGAGATGTTGCAATTATTGATGGTGAAAGATGGGAAAGAATGAGATGAGTCTTTGGGTGTATAACATGATGGTGTATAAGGCGATTGGAATGTCACCGTGTAAATATTTGTTGAACTTTGAAAGAATGATTAGGCAAGTGATTGTGAGTTTTGGAAAAAGTTTGAGAGTTTTTCTTTTGGTGAAAGAGATTGAGACAAAAGGTAGACTGAATGTGGATGAGTTGAAAGAGAAGTTTAAAGGTCCATTTGTGGTGAGGAAGGTTTTGTCAAATGGGGTAAGCTATGTGATAGTTTGTGAAAGAGAGGATGGAAGTTTGGATGAACATAGAGTTGTGAAAGTGGTGTGAACTTCCTGAATATTTGGTGCAACATCCGTTGAATGCATATCTGTCTGAAAGCATGGAAGACTGAAAGGGTGGATGATATATTTAATGCATTAGAGGAGAAGCAGTTAGTGTTAGTTGAACATGGTAGGGTGAAGTGTAAGAGTAAACAGTTGAGAAAGGATGTAATGATGGAACATTTGGTTAGTGAGGTGGGAGAGTTTTCTGGATTTTTTTCAAGATCAAGATAGAGTACAGTATATGATAGAACATATAGTTTTGTAAATTTCTTTTGAATGAGCCTGAGTCTATGCTAGCCAGTATAAATGGGATAAGTGTGCAATTGGAGCAAGAGTTGATGAATGCTATGAAAGAATGGGAAGGTTTGATGGATGAAGTAGATAGGTTGGTTGAGGATTTTAGTGAGATTGGTCAGGCAATGTCAGATGTGTGTGTGGATGAAGTACATAGAGAAATCGCCATGGACAGACATGACAAAGAGACATTGCAACAGATGACAGAGACAGTTGTCAGACCTGTGACTAAGAGGAGAGACAGAATGAAAGAATATGACTGAGTGATGCTGAAAGCATTGTGAATGAATGACATATGTTTGTGATTATAGGGATTTAGACATGGTGAGGTGAGGTGAACTTAGGTGGGAGGGATGTAGTAGTGTATTGTTGTTTGCCTCCCCTCCTCCTGTCTCTAATCCTTTTCTTTTCCAGGCTGTGCGGATCGCAAGTCGGGACATCGTCGCTCCGGATGGGGGGACTCAAAAAACTTCTATCATGTCACCCCATTCATATCAGTCTCCCCCTCCCAGGGCAATACATTTAAACCAAGCCTAATTTGAAAGCTTGATTGATGAGATAATGAGACGTGATTATAGAGTGAAATACTGTGTGCAATAAACTTGGTTGTTTTGGAAGTGAAAAGAAGAGCTGTTTGGATGTAAAATAGGTGAGTGTAACTCCTGCATCAAAGTGTGGTTGAGTGTTAGGTGTAAGGATGGTGAATGTGGCAGTGAGTCGGTGACTGACAAGGACTTCTTTTCCAGCTGTCCTCTGGCTTTTAAGAGGTAGCAGGAGTCAGTCCAGACCCTCACGTGCGGCACTCACCTGAGAAAGTGATCGATTACAAGTGTGGGCCCTGGAGAGCGCCTCCAAGTCTTCAGGCTGTAATTGGAGCTAGTGCCCAGACACTCCAACACACTCAACACAGTGGTTGGAAGCAGAGTATCCCAGGTCCTTGAGATTTCACAGAGTCCCAGAAATCGGGCCTGTCTCCCTTTCCCCCCTTGATACCAGTAATAGTGCACTCAGATCTGATACATTTTGGACAGACTTACATCTTGGCATTGACCAATTTATTTGTAAAGCCCTAGACTTTTCACTTTGTGAGTGCGGTTGTTGGCCAATATAATTGTAAGGCCACTTATATAGTAGATTAGAGTGTGTATATATATAATCATTTTAAGTCTAGGTTATAAGGTATATTTATTTTAAAGGTTTTGGGGCTGTGATTTTGGTTTAACTTGCATTATTTATTGGTTTTTAATAAAATAAAAAAAAATTCTCCTCCATACCCTCTCCTTGAAACAGTGGGCCTTGCCTGGGCGATGGGAAGAATTGGTAAGGGACTCACGATCCCACTGCCACACTGTTACACTTGTTATGACACTCAACAAAGGACACACTGATATTTTTGATGTAGTTAGACTAATTTTTATTGTATTAACATATAAATGTATTTAAATTGTAATATTAATCAATGTGGCCAGTGGCCACCCTCAGTGGTGAGCAAGACCCGAAGGTCACGCACATGTTGCAGGTGAAGCCCTTCCTCATGCTGGCCCACACACAGTTGATGGAGGAATTCAACTCATTGACCTTGCTGTGGTGAACCTTACAGTCCTTGCCCTCGACATACACTCACACATTGTAGTTGATTGGATTGAAGTCGGGCAACTGTAGCGACCAAAAGTCCTTTGTCCAGAAGTTCACATTGGACCCCAACCACTCTTGCACAGTCTTGACTGTGTGGGCCAGGGTGCCATCCTCCTGAAAGACTTGGCCTGCCCTCTTTGTGACCTTTCTCACCCAGGGCATGACTTTTGTAGCTAAAATGTCTCTGTAACTAACTGCGATCTACACTAGCAACATCTTGTCATTTGAAGCATCATCACAGAGGTTGGATGATGTGTTGTGGAAACGTAGCTGACCTTGGAGGCATCCTGGCTAAAGCTTACCACATTGTTATTCTGCTTGTTGAGGACCAGATCGACTGTGAAGGCTTTTTTTTATCAGAAAAAATGAGAATTCAAATGCCATAACTCTGTCATTGAGAATGCAATGAAAATGCTCCCGACATTGTTAGCACATACGGTCAGTGAGCAGAGGCATTTCCACAAAATTCAAGCTCTTGCTGCCCTCCTTGACAATTCTGGACACTGTGGCCACAGATATGTTCTTTGTGAGCACAGTCATTTTGAGCTTCAGAGCACTTCTGAAGGCCTTTCTCACAGCTAAATGGTTGACAACTTGAAGTCTGCCTGAACCAGGTCGATCTTTGAGGTTTTTCCCATTCTTGAGCCTAAGTTAGGTAGCTTAAATTGAAACTGCCTTTGGTGAATCTTTACTTATTTTTCTGTGCATATAGGTATTTCTAGAGCTAATGTATCTAAACACTTCTCATTTGCACAGAAAACTAAATACAGATTCTTTAATAGCAGCCTCAATTTAGCATAAGATAATTTTTTTCATAACTCAATTGAGTTACTAAACTAATATATGACGCATTAGGTGGAAGAAGGGTCAAAGCCACATTTTCAAATTTTTCAGGAGAGACTTCCAAAGTTTGTATATTATACATCTTGCAGTTAACTGGTATAATCTAAAGTTTTATCGGTTATGTCTATTTCAACATTTTCTTGTTTATCCTTTTAATTTCCATTTGTTCTAACAAATTTGTATAATATTTCGCTGCATCTGTTGGCATTAATTTTGTAAGTTCTTGGATATCAATTTTCTTTTCCTTTGTTATTGGGAGCATCTTAGAATACTTTGGAGGCAGTGGCTCACGAGCTAAATTGAACAAATTGCAGCTGTAAGAATTTCTTCCTCTTTGCAGCCTGACAAGATGACTATTACTGTTTGGGCTTGTTTGAAGTGTAGAGGAAATCACATACCCTTCTTTGTTGTATTGATGATCCAAAACAAATTTTCTTGCATCAATAAATTTAATTGCGTTTGATTTCCTTTTGACAATGCAGTCTTGTAAAACGTCAAAATCGGAAAAATTACTTTGTACAAGTTCTACAACTTTAAAGCGCTGAGAAACATGTAATTATTGCTTTTACATAATCTTTCTTTGTATAAATAATATCATTATACTGTTTTTTTTTTAATATTTTGTTCAATTTGTCTGAACTGACCATCACAAGGCATTGTTGAGTGACTGGCAACTAGGTAAATGTGTTCGATGTGAAGTAATGATTCGTTAGGAATCTCCTTGAGATACATTAACACAAAATTTATATTCTTATTTTGTCCAGCACAGTTATCTAAAAATACATACAAATGTGTGACAGCATCGCTATTACAATTTTGTCGAATCCAATGTTGGATGCAACTGGCAACTTCAACTTCAGTTAGTTCATCCGATACGTCCCTGTAAGGGGCGCGACAGTTTGCCATCCTGGCCGCTGTGCTGACGGGATCCAGCGCTCCGTCCGGCCCCAGCTTAGCCTCTCTTCCTTCCTTCAAAACACTTGTTTCCTCTCTTTTCACACAACCTCTCCCACAAATTTCTCTGGTCAGCCTCTAATTTCACAGGGTAGATGCTGACCTTCCTTTCGGCCAACCGTCCTGCATCGGGGCTGAGGGGGTGGGGGACAATGTTCCCTAACCCCTGAGCTCCGGTCTGGGGTGGCTGGTTTTTAACAACCTGCTTCATCCCCACCCATACCTTCCTCAAATCCCTTTTCCTCTCGTCTTCACAATCTATATATTTTACGCCGTGTTCAAGGTGGAACCGCCATGCCGATGGACTGCCAGGCCACCAGGCGGGAGGGGTGGTCCCAAATGGCGGCGCCTGGCTCTGCCGGGCTTGTAAGCACCTCTCGCAGTGCGGGCTACTGCGAGAGGTGTGCGCTATTGCATCCCGTGTTAAAAAAAAGGGTCACCATGCCCAATGATGAAGACCAAAAAAAAAAAACTCAACCCCCAACTTTCCCTGAAACATCAACGGAGCTGCCCTCGGGCAGCTCCAGCAAAAAAATGGAGGCCTCCCCCTTCCTGTGCTTGCACACGGGACCCTCCATATTTCTCTAACCGGAGAGGAGGCTTACTCCTCTCCTTCGCCTACGGGTGCAGGGGACTCCCCCTCACCCCCTTCTCTGGAGGTGCTTTCAGGCACCTCCCTTTTCCCAGCGGCATCCCCTCTTTTCTTTCCAAGGGGACTGCCAAGAAAGCCAGCAGGCAGCCCTTAGCCAGCCGCTCCCCATCAAACGGCTCGGTAGGGCAAACCCCCTTAGGGGGCAGAGGGAAGCCAGGCCCCTTCAGGCGCTTCCCTCAAAAGACCTGCTGGAAAGAATTTTAAACCTTGCTGGGGTCAAGGCCTGTGCCTCCCCACACAAGACTGGCGACACTACCAAGGGGACCTGCGATGTCCTGGGAGGGGATGGCCAACTGGAGGCCCCTCCTGTGATAGACATGGTCCTTGAGGAGACCCAGCCTCAGACGGTAGGGCCTTCCATGGGGGGGATTCGGGCTCGGTGCCAAGCACCGAACCCGAATCCGCCCCTATGCAAGGTCCTCCTCAAATGGCTGAGGGCTCCCAGGCAGTAAAAGGAGGGGAGGGATCTCCTCCGACAGGTGCCCCTACAACAACCAGGACCTTCTCCATTTTGGAGAGGGACCTGGCTGAGGCCGGTCCATCTGGCCTAGGGGCTTCTGCTGGCGGAGGTGAGAAGCGGGTTCATTCCCCGCCCTCCTCTCCAAAAAAGAAAAAGACTCGGGGCTCCTCTCCATCCGCGGGGGCTGCGGGGACGGATGGGTCTGCTGCCACTTTGGTAGGCGACCAAGCCAAGATCGGCACATCCGGCCCCTCTACACCCTCGTGTGCAGAGCCCCTGACCAAGACTAACACCAAGAGTGCACAGGGCGGAGCCTCAATGACATCGGGGCCCCTCATTCAGAGGTTACCTGGCGTTTTCGAGCCCGCTGGCTTCAAACGCTTCCTCGTTATTCGCTCCACTGATGGCACCATGTTGTCCAAGGGCAACATGATCCATCAGAGGAGAGGATTAGCTAGTGCAATTGGTAGAGAGGCGAAGGTGACCCGTTTCTCGGACGGCAGCCTTCTGGCGAATGCGGCGAATCCCGCTCAGGCGGCCAAGATAAGTGCTCTTCGGACACTTCATGTCACCCCGGTGAGTGTGACACCGCACTCTACCATGAACTTTGTGAAAGGAGTAGTTTATGCGAGGGAACTCGTTGACTACTCCATTGAGGACATCACCCTAGAGCTGGCCGACAAGTGGGCGGTCAAGGTCGAACGTGTGATGAGAAAACAGGGAGGGGCTTCGAGACCCACCCCTACACTCTTCGTCACGTTTGACTATGACAAGCTCCCTGAGTCTGTGCGTGCCGGTTGGTTCCGCTACCGCGTGAAGGCATTCATGCCACTGCCGCGGCGGTGCTATTACTGTCACCGCTTCGGCCATACGAATCGCTCATGTAGACGTGCAAAGTCGGGGTCACCCGAAGTCTGTGTAAATTGCTCCAAGGTCGCACACGATAAGTCCAAATCGTGTGTGGCCAAGTGTGTCAATTGCGGAGAGCCGCACCCTGCTTCTTCGAAGCAATGTGGTGCATATCTCCTGGAGAAAGAAATCCTGGCCATTCAGGCCCAGGATAGACTCTCATTCCGCGAGGCTAAGGACTTGGTCCTGGCGCGCCCAGCTCTGCCTGGGACGTCATATGCCTCAGTAGTTAGAAAGGCACCCTCTGCTCCTGGCCCATCCAGGCCAATGAGCACGGTTGTTTCCTCGCACATTCGGAGCCCTTCTGCGGGCTCTACCCAACCCGGGCGCTCCCCTGGTAAAGCTGGCGGCAAAAAGGGTTCATACCCAGCCCCGGCTAAAACCAGGGCTCCCCCCTCTTCCCCCAGCGTGACCGTTTCCCGCAAGGCGAAACGGCCACGCGCCTCCACCGAGTCGTTAGACTCACAGGAGGCAACACCCCTGAAGATGGTCGCTAGGCCATCTTCGGGGGTTCCTAAAGCTGTCCCCCGAAAGGAGGACAGCAACAAAAGAGCTTCGGCTCTTTCGCCCACGCCCCGAGGTGGAGCGAGTGGCTCGGAGACGGTGGTTCCTCGAAAAGAGAGCCCCCCGCCTCCGAAGCTGCAGCGCCCGCCTAAGGTTTCGAGGCGGAGGGAGGAAAAGACTCGCATGTCGAACCCAACCTCCCCCAATAAGTCCTCGAAGGCGACAGCGCCTCCAGCGCTTTGTCCGGCCAACAGCGCCCGGGGTTCTGCCCCCGGGAAGCGTACGGCCATTCTCGTGAGGGTCTTAAGTTCGAGGAGGGCCCCCGCGTCTCCTCCGAGCTAGGCCTGGAGGGCATATTCCTTCAATGGAATTGCCGTGGACTCCGGGCCAGCTGGGAGGAGCTGCGGAGGCTCGTCTCGTCCCGCTCCCCGTTAGCTATCTTTTTGCAGGAGACCATGCTAGGCGCGTGCCCCCTGCCCGCCCTCCCAGGGTACAAGGGTCTTGCGACCCCACCACCGCGGGATGGCCGAGCTGGGGGATGCGCGGTTTACACCCGGCATGATGTCTCCGTTCTTCCTTTCTCTTTAGATACCTCCTTTCAGGCAGTGGTTGTGCAGTTTCACCTGGATAGGAGGTATACTATCATTTCTACGTACATTCCACCGTCAGCTGACTTCGACGCGGGGGACTTCCGCCGCGTCGTGGCACGGTTGCCGAGGCCCTATCTCTTGCTTGGAGATCTGAACGGCAGGCATCCTCTCTGGGGAGATTACTCCATAAATCCCAGGGGACAAGTCCTTGCCGATCTGATCGAAGAGCTTGAGATGGGTGTCCTAAACGTGGATGAGTTTACGCATCACTGTCCGAGAAACGCTTCATTTTCTTGCCTTGACCTATCTTTGTGCTCTTCGGATGCCCAGCCTGATTTTGATTGGGGGGTGGTCGATGACCTCCATGGTAGTGATCACTTTCCCATTAAAATATCATTTTCAGGGCAACTGCCGCCTGAGAGCCCACCTCAGTGGTGCTTGGCACGGGCGCGGTGGCCTGCATTTCAGGAAATGACTGAATTCTCTATCTCAGTCGAGGAGTTTAGGTCGGTAGATGAGGCCGTTGAGTTCTTCTCCGGCAGACTCATCGCCGTGGGCATGACTACTATTCCTAGGACGTCTGGCTGTTTTGCACGCCGACCACTCCCATGGTGGTCGGCCGAGTGTGAGACGGCCCTCAAACAGAAGCGTTATGCCTACATGCGCTATAAGCGCCGCCCGAACGATTTCACTGTGGCTGAATTTCGACGTGCTAGGGCTAGGTTCCGGTATATTTCGAAGCACGCCCGCCGCTCTTCTTGGTGGGCATACGTGTCTTCACTTAACGGGAAGACCCCTTTAGCTGAGGTGTGGAAGCGAGTCAAAAGGATTCGGGGCAAGTTCTCGCAGGACCCCCCTCCCGTTCTCCAGGAGAATGGGACCGCAATCTCGGACCCCGCGTCCGTGGCAGAATCCTTCGCGCCCGCTTTTTCTGCATTCTCTACCTGGGATGCTGCTCCGCCAGCATTCAATGCACGTCGTGATGTCGCGGAAGGCCGCCGGCTGGACTATACTTCCAGAGGCGGAGAACCCTTCAACGACAAGTTTACTGTGAGTGAAATGCGCTACGCTCTCGCTTCGTGCGCGGACACCGCCCATGGTCCGGACGATGTCCCGTACGCCATGCTTCGACACATGGGTGAGCGAGGCATGGCCTTTTGTAAGATTTGTTCAACAGGATCTGGGTAGAGGGTTTTCTCCCAGACTCCTGGCTACTGTGCTCGCCTATCTCAGTCGAGGAGTTTAGGTCGGTAGATGAGGCCGTTGAGTTCTTCTCCGGCAGACTCATCGCCGTGGGCATGACTACTATTCCTAGGACGTCTGGCTGTTTTGCACGCCGACCACTCCCATGGTGGTCGGCCGAGTGTGAGACGGCCCTCAAACAGAAGCGTTATGCCTACATGCGCTATAAGCGCCGCCCGAACGATTTCACTGTGGCTGAATTTCGTCGTGCTAGGGCTAGGTTCCGGTATATTTCGAAGCACGCCCGCCGCTCTTCTTGGTGGGCATACGTGTCTTCACTTAACGGGAAGACCCCTTTAGCTGAGGTGTGGAAGCGAGTCAAAAGGATTCGGGGCAAGTTCTCGCAGGACCCCCCTCCCGTTCTCCAGGAGAATGGGACCGCAATCTCGGACCCCGCGTCCGTGGCAGAATCCTTCGCGCCCGCTTTTTCTGCATTCTCTACTTGGGATGCTGCTCCGCCAGCATTCAATGCACGTCGTGATGTCGCGGAAGGCCGCCGGCTGGACTATACTTCCAGAGGCGGAGAACCCTTCAACGACAAGTTTACTGTGAGTGAAATGCGCTACGCTCTCGCTTCGTGCGCGGACACCGCCCATGGTCCGGACGATGTCCCGTACGCCATGCTTCGACACATGGGTGAGCGAGGCATGGCCTTTTGTAAGATTTGTTCAACAGGATCTGGGTAGAGGGTTTTCTCCCAGACTCCTGGCTACTGTGCTCGCCTTTCGCAAACCAGGGAGAGATCACTCTACTCCGACCGGTTTCCGCCTAATCTCTCTAACCTCTTGCTTGTGCAAGTTGATGGAGAAATTGGTAAATGTTAGATTAACCTTTTTCCTGGACAGCGGAGGCCATCTGTCTTCCATACAGTGCGGCTTCCGCAAGTTCCACTCCACGTCGGATGCTCTGCTCCGACTGGAAAATGCCGTCTGCGAGGCTTTCCTTCGTAGACAGCACTACGCCACGGAGAAGGCCTATGATACCGCATGGCGATACGGTATCATGGCGTCTCTCCACACGATGGGGGCGAGGGGACGCCTCCCAATTTTTTTTATCTGAATTTTTGCGAGATCGTCGATTCCGCGTACGGGTGAAGGGGAGCCCTCCACCCGTCACAGTGTCACACTCTTTGCCCTGAGCATCAACGGCATCACCTCGGTGCTGCCGGAAGATGTTCTCGCTACGCTCTACGTGGACGACCTTTCGATCTCTTTTGGCGCGGCCCAGATGCCAACTCTGGAGCGTCGACTCCAACAGGCATTGAACCGCGTCTCTCGCTATGCCGAAGCGCACAGGTTTCGGTTTTCTTTGGCCAAGACTAAGGTGGTGCACTTCTGCCGCCATCCACGGCTTCACCCCGACCCAGATTTGTTTCTTAAAGGGGTGCGCCTGGATGTGGTTGAGTCGCACCGTTTCCTTGGTCTTGTATTCGACCGACGCCTCACCTGGGAGGCTCATATTCGCAGCCTTAGGGTCTCTTGTACCCGCGCCATGGACATTCTCCGTTCCGTGACGTTCAGCGCTTGGGGCGCTGATAGGGCTACCGCCTTACTTTTTTATCGATCCTTTGTTCGCTCGAAGCTCGACTACGGATGCGAGTTTTATGCATCCGCAACCGAGCGTTTATTGCGGAAGGTGGATTCGATCCACCACACTGGCCTTTGCCTTGCGACCGGTGCCTTCCGCACTTCCCCTATTGAGAGCCTGTTGGTCGATGCTGGGGAGATGCTACTCGCTCTGCGCCGCGTGCAGTGCATCACTCGCCTGTACGCGCGAGCCCGGCGCCTCCCTCAGTCGCCAACAGCTCTCACTGCATCCGCAGCTGATCTCGATGGTGCCTATGCCGCCGAGAGACGCCAGTCATACTCTAAGCCCTTTGGGTTTAGGTCATGGAAACTCCTTCGAGAGTTAGATATAGCTCTCGGGCCGGTGGCGTTCCTGGTTTTGCCCAGGACGCCACCCTGGAGGGTACCACATTTTGCTATTTGTCGCCACGCCTCTGCTCCCAAAGCTTGTACGGCGCCGGGAGTATTGCATTCGACCTTTTTGGGGCACACCTCGTGTCATGCTGGAACCGTGCCAGTGTATACGGATGGCTCAAAGTACAAAGAGGGAAACGGCCTCCACGCTGTATCCCCTCTGTTTCAAGTCAGCGGGGCTCTGCCAGGCGCTGCGTCTGTCTTTACGGCCGAGCTGGTGGCAATACACCACTCGGTACGGGAGATTACGCGACGTGCCCGGTTCGGAGACTGGATTGTGATCTATAGCGACTCACAAAGCGCCCTGAGTGCTCTCGGGGCATTGGAATCTCCGCATCCCCTGATTCGCGATATCCGTGACGCCACGGTTATGGCGAGCCGGGCAGATGTCGAGATTATCTTCTGCTGGGTTCCTGGAATGTAGGAATTGCGGGGAATGAGGGCGCCAAAGAGTCCGCGAGGACTCTGCGACCGGACCAGCGTTTCGCTCTTTCTCACACCGACTACATGGCAGGAATACCGGCAGCTCTTCGGACTGCTTGGCAAAGAAGATAGGAGACGGTCGAAGGGAACTTAAAGTTGTGTGCCATGCGCCGCGACTGTTCCCATGGACCTATCCCCCAATGCCGCGACGGCTTCAGGTCGCTTTCTGTCGTCTCCGAATCGGACACACTCGTGTGACGCATCGCTATTTGATGGAACGCTCGCCTGCGCCCTATTGCGACGACTGCGTCGCCCCCAGACTGTTTGGCACATTTTTTGTTGAATGTCCCAGTCTGGGTGATCTTCGCGCACTTTACCTGTCCCCATCCCAGGATGGGCGGGGTCGCTACCGCCTGTCCTTTGTACTCGGGACGAGTGTTTGCACATTGGCTGGTGGACTTGTTGACTATTTGGGGGAGGCTGGCCTTCTCCCTTTCATTTAACTAGGTTTAGTTGTTGTTTTTGTTATTGTTGTTTCCTGTTCAAATTTTTTAAAGTATCCTAGAACTAGGCTGTTTGTTTACGGCGACTTATGCCTGAGTGGGCAGTCGCCAGATGGTCCCTTAAAAAAAAAAAATCATCCCATACGTACATGGTCAGTTTATTCATCTTCAAGTTGGAGATACTTAGGTTGTATGTCCATAGTTTACGTTTACAGTTTATTTGAAACTGAAATTTGGATATGAATTAGTTTGAATTAGACTGATATTTAGTATAATGATAAACTAAGTTATAAGGATAACTTATCCGTGAAAAACGCCATTTTCAAATTTTGTGGCTTAGGCCTTTCTTCCACCTAACGTGTCATATACCCTATATAGGGTAAATACACATGTTCTGTAGTTGTTTGTTTTGGGCACATTTTTATAATTTATTCACACCTTTTGATACTTGTCTCAATGTGGACTTAAAATTTAGCCTGGGATCCCAACTATGGACCACTGCAAAATAGAGCAGCCATTGTAAATCAAGCTCAACTCAAATTAGGTCCCTATTTGATATCTAACTATATCCGATAATAGTTAACTTTACTCTTTGTGAGTACTGGTATTTCCATTTAGTGGGGCCATAGGCTAACCATATTTATATATTTGTATGAGTATATATAAGATACTTATTGTGTTTTCTTTGAAGGAAAGAAAAAGGAAATAGCAGTGCATTCACATATGAAGTGAATGAACGCCTAGTCTTTTTTTAGCCTAAGTTTTTCTAGCCATGGTTTAAGATTTGTTAATCATGGATGAACAGCTGAAAAATGTGGAAAATAAAGTTAACAGCTTGTTAAATGACATACTTGTAAGTATTTTTCCTGTGTAACTTGCATAAGAAACGGTTAAATATTTTCTTAGGACTTTTAAAAATAAAAGGGCATAAAACTAATTTGTCTTCTGAACCAGTCTCTTTAATTTAATCTCCTCAAATGGTCATTCAAATAGTTCTTAAAACCATTGACACATTTTCTGTCAACAATGCCATTAGGAAGATCATTCTAGGTTCATGAGTTTGTAGTTTTCATTACAATGAAGTATCAGAGCCAACATTGGAATCTATTTCCTAAATGATGATGAACTATATAGGCTTGTGGAGAGGTAGTCTTATTCAATGTGACTTTGCCATAGTTTAAATTGAACATTTTGTTGGGTTTTTTAGAAATTTCTACATATAATTTTAAAGATTTCCAACCTTTGCTAACTATTACCTCAAATCCTCATTTTCTCTCTTCTTCACTGATATTCTTTCTATTCTTTTTCAATTTAATGCATATAAATTTGCCTCCTCTTTGTTCAAGCTTCTGTACCATTATAGGTACTGGCTAATATAAGTAAATATTCTCAGCTCCTCAATCATATTCCTAAATTATTTGATGGACGAAGTTGATGAGATTGCTCTGCATTAGACTGGGAAAAATTGGTCATTCATTTTTTTTATATTGGTGTATTACAATGTTTTATATAATCAATAGCAGCTAAGATAGAGCTTGTTTTATTTTGCTAATTTTTTTTAGGCAGAATTTGTTTTTCTACTAAGTTTTGTAATTTCTTGACATCATTTCATTAATATTTGTAATGTGAATTGCTAGAACAATGCCTCACCCAAAGTCACTTTATTTTGCTGATTAAGAAGTACTGGTAGGCTGAAATTAATAATGTAGATATATCTATTCATATTATTATTGTTTGCAGAGAGTTGATGCTGTTCAAGAAGCCTTGCACAACATTTTGGATGTTGGGTTTGGAGAAAAGGGTGGTGGCAGTGGAATTGCTAAAGTGTGCGCTGATCTGCAGTCATTTTTTGCTAATGAAAGTCCTCCGAGTGATGGCCTTCAAAATGTTGCTAATCCATCATTTAGCCAGGATTCTGCTGGACAAAAGCAAGAGCAAAAGTAAGTTAGTTTAGATGTAATGAAATGAATAGCTGATTAGATATATGATGGCAAGGTTGGCAAAAAAAACAACCAAATTTGAAAAAGCCTAATAAAACACAGGTTTTATTCTGTTTTTTTAAAAAATCTCAGGTTTTAAAAAAACCCCCAAATACTACAAGCATTAAAATAACATAGAAAAAGAATAGCTATCTTTATTTTTATAATATTAGTAATCTATTATTTTAATAATAATATATTAAGGTAAGAACAGATCACTGATTGAGAATTTTGATAGCTATAACCTTTAGAAGGAGAGATGAATTATTGGTCAGTATCAGAGAAATAATCCTAATTTGATACATATTTGTTGAAATTATAAACATAAATATGCATTTTGAATAAAAGAATGATAAGTAGTGTTCATTTCTTGAGAAAAAATGTAATTTAAAAAAAACCCCCCAAACCTGGGTTTTTCAAATTTCACTTGAAAAAGCAAAAAAACCCCAAAACGGGAATAAAACCTGGGTTTTTTGATTTGCCAGGCCTGCATGATGGTAAATTTGTCTTTGCTAATAATAACATTCCAATATTTCTCATTGGATTCCTTCTGTAGCACTGATTCCAACCTAATTTCATTATATTATTTGAATTCATACCTATTATGTAGTACATTCTATTTTTTCCTCATTTTGTTATTTTTCACTTAATTGCTAAATCCAAAAATTTAAATATAGTGCTTACTAACTCCGTAACAATATATTTATTAGGTTACCCGTGAAATTTGTGCCTCTATAAATTAAAAAAAAGTAAATTTAATAAATTATATATTTACTATTTTGTTCTAAAACCTTTTCCTATTTTATTGTTTTAAAAAACAAAAAATAAAAATTGCTCTGCAAAAAAATTTGAGCTAAAAATGCACCTCTCTCCAAAGGGTCACAAATATGGACTTGGCTAGTCTAGTTATGCTATTACTACTCTGCTTAACAAGTTTTAACACGTTCATTTTTGGTAAAAATTGCTTGTTTATTTCTGGTAATTGGCTACCTTAGCCTGGTCCTAGTTAATAACCTAAATAAGTTAACTTAGCCCTCATTTGTTGTTCATTAAAGAAAAATGCACATTGCTAGCTCAAAATAAGGTTAGTGGACAAAAAAAAATTTGTCATCTCCCTGTCATGTCTAGGTGTACTTTAGTGGATAATATGTTTGTTGTGATTTGTGCCTAACTCTCTCTCTCTCTCTCTCTCTCTCTCTCTCTCTCTCTCCCTCCGTTTATTCCAGAAACTATATAGACTTTGCCTTAAACCACTTGTATAATTTTGATGTGTAAAATAAAGCACCTGCTCTTCTTGAAGATAAAATGGCTATTATTGTCATATCTAAACCTCTTCTTTGCAGGCCCCGTAAGGGGTGCGGCGATTTGCCATCCTGGCTGCCATGCTGACGGGACTCAGCACCCCGACCGACCCCAGCTTAGCCTTTTCTCCTTCCTTCAAAACACTTGTTTCCTTACTTTTCATACAACCTCTCCCACAACTTTCTCTGGTCAGCCTCTAATTTCAGAGGGTGGATGCTGACCTTCTTCTCAGCCAACCGTCCCGGATCGGGGCTGAGGGGGGAGGAGACAATGTTCCCTAACTCCTGAGCTCCAGTCCGGGCTGGAGGTTTTTTAACAAGCTGCTTCATTCCCACCCATACCTTCCTCACATACCTTTTCCTTTGTTCTTCACACTCTATCAATTTCATGCAGTGTCTAAGGTGGAGCCGCCATGTCGATGGACTGCCAGGCCACCAGGCGGGAGGGGTGGTCCTGAATGGAGGCACCTGGCTCTGCCATGCCTGAAAGCACCTCTTGCAGTGCGGGCTACCTCAAGGGGTGGTGAGCTATTGCTTCCCATAGAAAATACAGGGTCACCATGCCCAATGATGCACAACTTAAAAAAACAAACAACCCTCAACTTCCCCTTGCTTATCATCTGAGCCACCCTCGAGCAGCTCCACAGAAAAAATGGAAGTGCCCCCGCCCTGTACTTGCACAGGGGACCCTCCATATTTCTTTAACGGGAGAGGAGGCTTACTCCTCTCCAATGCCTATGGGTGTAGGGGACTCCCCCTCACCCCCTTCTCTGGAGGTGCTTTCGGGCACCTCCCTTTTTCCAGCGGCAGTCCTCTCCTTTCTTTCCGAGGGGACTGCCAAGAAAGCCAGCAGGAAGCCCATTGCCGACCGCCCCTCGTTGAAGCGGCTCGGTAGGACAAACTCCCTTAGGGGGAGAGAGGGAAACCAGGCCCCTTCGGTCGATTCCCTCAAAAGACCTGCTGGCAAGAATACTAAACCTTGCCGGGGTTAAGGCCTGTGCCTCCCCACACATGACTGGGGACTCTGCCAATGAGACCTGCGATGTCCTGGGGTGGGATGGCCAACTGGAGACTCCCTGAGATATACATGGTCCTTGAGGCAACCCAGCCTCAGAGGGTAGTGCCTTTCGTAGGGAAGGAATCCGGCTCAGCACCAGGCGCTGAACCCAAATCCGCCCTTATGCAGGGTCCTCCTCAAATGGCTGGGGTCTCCGAGACAGTACAAGGAGGGCAGGGATCTTATCCAACCGGTGCCCCTGCAACCACCAGGACCTTCTCCATTTTGGAGAAGGACCTGGCTGAAGCCAGTCCATCTGGCCTGGGGGCTCCTGCTGGTGGAGGGGAGTAGCGGGTTCATTCCCTGCCCTCCTCTCCTAAAAAGAAAATAAACAAAAAAAAAACTAAGAAGACTCTGGGCTCCTCCCCATCCACAGGGGCTGCGGGGATGGATGGGTCTGCTGCCACTTTGGCATGCGACTGAGCCAAGATCGTCACATCCAGGCCCCTCTGCCCACCCCGGGTGTGGAGCCCCTGACTAGGACAAAGACCAAAAGTGCACAGGGCGGAACCTCGATAACATCAGGGCCCCTCATTCAGAGGTTACCTGGCATTTTCAAGCCAGATGGCTTCAAACGCTTCCTCATCAGTCGCTCCACTAATGGCACCATGTTGGTCAAGGGCAACATGATCCATCAGAGGAGAAGATTAGCTAGTGCAATTGTTAGAGAGCCGAAGGTGATGCGTTTCTCGGATGGGAGCCTTTTGGCGAATGCGGCGAATCCCGCCGAGGAGGCCAAGATAAGTGCTCTTTGGACACTTCATGGCACCCCGGTGAGTGTGACGCCGCACTCTACCATGAACTTTGTGAAAGAAGTAGTTTATGCGAGGGAACTCGTTGACTACTCCATTGAGGACATGACCTTAGAGCTGGCCGACCATTGTGCATTCAAGGTCGAACGTGTGATGAAAAAACAGGGAGGGGCCTCGAGACCCACTACTACACTCTTTGTCATGTTCGACTGTGACAAGTTTCCTGAGTCGGTGCATGCCGGTTGGTACCGCTACCGCGTGAAGGCATTCGTGCGACTGCCGCGGCGGTGCTATTACTGTCACCGCTCTGGCCATACGAATCATTCTTCTACACATGCAAAGTCGGGGTCACCCGAAGTCTGTGTAAATTGCTCCAAGGCCGCACACAATAAGTCTAAATTGTGTGTGGCAAAGTGTGTCAATTGCAAAGAGCCACACCCTGCTTCTTCGAAGCAATGTGGTGCATATCCCCTTGAGAAAGAAATCCTGGCCATTCAGACCAGGCTAAGGACTTGGTCCTGGCGCGCCCCGCTCTGCCTAGGACATCATATGCCTCAATAGCTAGGAAGGCACCCTCTGCTCCTGGCCCATCCAAGCCAACGACGCACGGTTGTTTCTGTGCCCATTCAGAGCCCTTCTGCAGGCTCTACTCAACCCGAGTGCTCCCTTGGTAAAACTGGCGGCAAAAAGGGTTCATACCCAGCCCCGGCTAAAACCAGGGCTCCCCCCTCTTCCCCCAGCGTGACCGTTTCCCGTAAGGCGAAACGGCCACGCGCCTCCACTGAGTCGTTAGACTTACAGGAGGCAACACCCCTGAAGTTGGTCACCAGGCCATCTTCCGGGGTTCCTAAAGCTGCCCCCCGGAAGGAGGACAGCAACAAAGAAGCTTCGGCTCCTTCGCCCACGCCTAGTGGTTGTTTGAGTGGCTCTGAGATGTTGGATCCTCGAAAAGAGGGCGCCCCCGCCTCCGAAGCCGTAACGCCCTCCTAAGGTTTCGAGGTGGAGGGAGGAAAAGACTCGCATTGGCGAGCCCAACCTCCCCCAATAAGTCCTCGAAGGCGACAGTGCCTTCGGCGCCCGGGGTTCTGCCTCCGTGAGGGTCTTCTGTTCGAGGAGGGCCCCTGCATTTCTTGTAAGCTAGGCCTGGAGGGCATATTCCTTCAATGGAATTGCCGTGGCCTCCAGGTCAACTGGGAGGAGCTGCGGAGGCTCTTCTCCTCCCATTCCTCGTTAGCTATCTTTTTGCAAGAGACCATGCTGAGCGCATGCTCCCTGCCCACCCTCCTGGGGTATAAGGGTTTTGCAACCCCACCACCACGGGATTGGGGCCGGGCGGGAGGATGTGCGATTTACATCGGACATGATGTCTCCGTTCTTATCTTAACTTTAGATACCTCCTTTCAGGCAGTAGCTGTGCAGCTGCACCTGGAGAGGAGGTATACTGTTATTTCCGCGTACATTACACCATCAGCCGACTTCGACGCGGTGGACTAACGCCGCATCGTGGCACGGTTGCCGAGGCCATATCTCTTGCTTGGACATCTAAACCCTAGACACCCCCTCTGGGGAGACTAATGTATCAATCCCCGGGGTCAAGTCCTTGCCGATCTGATCGACGAGCTTGAGATAGGTGTCCTAGATGTGGATGAGTTTACGCATCAAGCCCGAGAACCGCTTCATTTTCCTACCTCGATCTATCTTTGCTCTCTGGATACACAGCCGGATTTTGATTGGGGAGTGGTCAATGACCTCCATGGTAGTGATCACTTTCCCATTCAAATATCATTTTCTAGGCCGCTGCCCCCCGAGAGCCCTCCTCCCGTGGTGCTTGGCATCAATGTGATGGTCTGCATTTCAGGAAATGACTGAATTCCCTATCTCAGTCGAGGAGTTTAGGGCGGTAGATGAGGCCATTCAGTTCTTTTCCGGCAACCTCATCGCCATAGGCCTGGCTACTATTTCTAGAAGTTCTGGCCGTTTTGCACGCCGACCACTCCCGTAGTGGTCATCTGAGTGTGAGACGGCCCTCAAACAGAAGCACTATGCTTACATGCGCTATAAGCGCCGCCCGAACGATTTCACTGTCGCTGAATTTCGTCGGGCTAGGGCTAGGTTCTGGTATATTTTGAAGCACACCCGCCGCTGTTGGCGGGCATACGCCTCTTTCCCTTATGGGAAGACCCCTGTAGCGGATATGTGGAAGAGAGTCAAAAAGATTCGGGGCAAGTTCTCGCAGGAACACCCTCCCGTTCTCCAGGAGAATGGGACTACAATCTCGGACCCCGCCTCCATGGCGGAATCCTTCGCGACCGCTTTTCCGCAATCTCTAGCCGGTATGCTGCTCCGCCAGCATTCAATGCTCGTCGTGATGTCGCGGAAGGCCGCCGACTGGACTTTGCCTCCAGAAGCGGAGAACCCTTCAATGACAGGTGTACTGTGAGTGAGTTGCGTTACGCTCTTACTTCGTGTGCGGACACCGCCCATGGTCCAGACGATGTCCCGTACGTCATGCTTCGACACATGGGTGATCGAGGCATGGCCTTTCTGTTAATTTGTTCAACAGGATCTGGGTGGAGGATCTCCTCCCAGATTCCTGGCGAATTGCTACTGTGCTCGCCTTTCGCAAACGGGGAGAGATCACTCTACTCTGGCCGGTTTCTGCCCAATCTCTCTAACCTCCTGCATGTGCAAGTTGATAGAGAAGTTGATAAATGTTGATTAGCCTTTTTTTCTGGACAGCAGAGGACATCTGGATTCTGCACAGTGCGGCTTTCCCAAGTTCCACTCTACGTCGGATGCTCTGCTCCGACTGGAAAATGCTGTGTGCAAGGCCGTCCTTTGTAGACGGCACTACGCCATGGTGTTTTTAGATCTGGAGAAGGCCTATGATACCGCATAGTATACGGTATCATGGAGACTCCACACGATGGGGGCGAGGGGACGCCTCCCAATGAATTTTTGCGAGATCGTCGATTCCGCATAAGGGTGTGCGAGTCCTCTCCGGCCCATTGGAAGAGGAAGAGGGTCTCCCGCAGGTAAGTGTCCTCAGTGTCACACTCTCTGCACTAAGCATCAACGGCATCACCTCGGTGCTGCCGGAAGATGTTCTCGCGAAGCTCTACGTGGAATACCTTTCGATCTCTCTTGGCGCGGCCCAGATGCCAGCTCTGGAGCGTCGACTACAACAGGCATTGAACGGCGTCTCTCGCTATGCCGAAGCGCACAGGTTTCGGTTTTCCTTGGCCAAGACTAAGGTGGTGCACCTCTGCCGCCATCCACGGCTCCACCCTGACCCAGACTCGTTTCTTAATGGGGTACGTCTGTAAGTGGTTGAATTGCAACGTTTCTTTGGTCTTGTATTTGACCGACGCCTCACCTGGGAGGCTCATATTCGCAGCCTTACGGTCTCTTGTACCCGAACAATGGATATTTTCCGTTCCGTGACGTTCAGCGCCTATGGCGCTGATAGGGCTACTGCCTTACTTTTTTATCGATCCTTTGTTCGTACGAAGCTCGACTATCGATGCGAGTTTTATGCATCTGCAGCCGAGCGTGTATTGCGGAAGGTGGACTCGATTCACCACACCGGCCTTCGCCTGGCGACCGGTGCCTTCCGCACTTCTCCCATTGAGAGCCTACTAGTCGATGCTGGGGAGATGCTACTCGCTCTACGCCGTGTACAGTGCATTATTCGCCTGTACGCGCAAGCCCAGCGCCTCCCTCAGTCGCCAACAGCTCTCACTGCATCCACAGCTGATTTTGACAGTGCCTATGCCGGGTTCCTGGACATGTAGGAATTGCAGGGAATGAGTTCGCCGATGAGGGCGACCAGACCAGCGTTTCGCTCTTCCTCACACCGACTTCATGGCAGGAATACTGGCTGCTTGGCAAAGAAGATCGGAGACGGTCAAAGAGAACTTAAAGTTGCGTGCCATTGCGCCGCGACTGTTCCCATAGACCTACCCCCAATGATGTGAAGGTTTCAGTTTGCTTTTTTTATCTCCGAATTGGACGCACCGCCATTTGATGGTGCACTTACCAGCGCCCTACTGTGAAGCCTGCATTGTCCTCACAACTGTTTGGCACATTCTTGTTGAATGTCCCAATCTGGGCGATCTCCGCACATGTTACCTTTCCCGGTACTGGGATGGGCGGGGTCATTACTGCCTGGCCCTTGTACTCAGGATGAGTTTGTGCACATGGACTTTTTGGGGGAGGCTGGCCTTCTCTTTATTTAACTAGTTGTTTTTTATTTGGTTATTTTAGTAGGTTTTACATTCCTGCGCCGGGCAGAGGCGGACCTTGCCTGATGCTGGAGCTTGCTTCCTGCTTATTGCCTTTTTTCTCTGTTTTATTTTTATTGATGGATTTTGTTTGTTTTTTTGCATCCTCGTTTAAAGATGCCTAATATTAGGCAGTGTTAAATACAACGACTAATGCCCAAGTAGGCAGTTTCCAGATGAGCTCTTAAAATGCAAAAAAAAAATCATTTAGCATTGACAGATAAAATTCTGGATGTGGGAGACATTGATGTTCAGTCACTCTTTCAATAAAAAATTATGCAATTTAAGGTCCCATAGATTTTTAATGGGGTTCAGATCTGAGGATTTTGTGGCCCAATCTAGATGTGTTATTGTTTTTGAATGTTAATCATGCCTGTCAGTCACAGTTCTAGCCTGGTGAATGCAGGATAGGGATACTGGAAGACAGGGATTGGAATGTTACATTCCACTTTAAGATGAAGAGTGAATGACAAAACATGGTCATCTAGTAGCTTGATGGTGAATACTGGTCCAAATTGTTTTTCACATCAACCAAATGACCCATTTCTGTATAATTAAAACACCCCCAGTACATCACAGAGCCATATCCAGCTGAACCACACCCTGCACATTCTTTCGTGAAGGCTTCATGAGGTCTACAATGAAGACAATGCTCGGTCGGCATCATTCACAACAGGCATAAATGTGATTCATCTAACCAGATGATGTTTCTGGTCCTTCGCAGTCCACTATTGAGCATGGGCAATAAACTCCCTTTCTTGGATGTTGAGGTTCATAACCTCAAAGGCAACTTCATCACTAAAGTACATAGGAAAAGTACATACATGGGGAGATGCCTCAATGCTGAGTGAATGCCCTGAAAGGTACAAAATAAGTGTAATTGGCTCATACATCCGCTGAGCTTATAAATGCTGCTCTACATAGGAACTTTTCCACCAAGAGATTGCACGAGTAAAGTATATACTCGTGAATAATGGTTCCTCAAACAGCATGATTGACAAACAACTCCAATCATTTTTAAATAACCATTACAAACATGCGGATAAAACTGAAAGTAATCATGGAGAAGTCAACAACATCCAAGTATATTACAGAAATCAGATGTCCACGCCCATGGAAGAGATTATAGCTCCATATACTTTTGTCCTTATTATGGGTATCAGATGTAATTTCCTTACACCTTTGTCCCTGTTTTAAAACTGAAGTTATCTGATTTTACAACAAAATCTTGTTACAGAGCATTTTTTACAGTGTAATGAAAACCCAAAGTATAGTATGTATAGAATATATACATTTATTTTTTTGTAAAAGACACTAATTATAAAACTTAAAATCCTGTGGAAATTTATTCTAACCCCACGTATACCTTTCTGTAAGGGAGATGGTCGCCAGTAAAGGATGAAGATGAGAAAATGTAAAAATAAAAAAAAATTATAAGATTACTGCAGCACTCCTTGATTTCCTCTCCTGTCTTAAGAGGATACTAAACATGGTGAAATGTCTGACACATAATAAACACAAATGGCTAATTATCTATTATCAACTGATTAATCAGTGCATAACTATAATGCAGTTTACTTTTGTGTTTCACTATAGCTCTATAAAATTATGTAAATGATTTTTACTTGTTAATTTTTTTTTTTATAAATATGAGATTACCTGCTTCAATTAACAAATTTATAACTGCTTATTTTATGGAAAAAAGATATTTGGGGAACTTAAAGAATGTCCAATTTTTCTTTATCTGAGATTGCATCAAAATGACCAAGATTTCTTTCATACTTAGAGGAATTATAGAGTACTAGCTAGCTTCATCCTTGTTACTACTCCATATACTTTACTTACCTTTTCACTAAAGTCACCATATCATTCTTTCAGAGATTCGGCTCAGTTAGTCCATGAAGTTGGAGTTCGAACCATTGTAAATTACATGGCAAGTCGTAAGAACCACCTGCAGGCACAACTCATTGCTCAGATCCTCCACTATTTAGCTTCAAATAAATATGTCTCAGCCAAGTAAGCTTTTGTATTTTCTAATTTCCACATTGGAATTCTTGAATACATTTTATTTTTGTAATACACAATTTACCAATTTCCCGTAAATTATTTAAATTTGACTTGTCACCCCTTAGGTTCTCTTCATTCCAATTTGGCAGCTCTGAGATAGTCAAGAGAGTGGGGGGGGGGGTAGGATAAGATGAGCAGTGTTTTTAGGTTGTTGTAGGTTGCAGAAGGGTCAGTTGGTGGCTATCAGGAGATATAATTTGTTTTTGTATTCATGTAAGGTGGTGTGGTGTCCTGATTGTAGATAGGCCAGGGAAACATTCATTGATTTAGGGTTGCCTTAGATTTGCCTTGCAAAGGGGTAACCTTGTGGCCTGTTAAACTTGGTACCTGGAGGACTAGCACCCCCTCACAGCACTAGTAAAAATAGGGAAAGTCCCACTCACTGGGTTGGATTGAACTATTTGATGGCCTTGGGAAACGTGCGTTTCTTACTGGTCCCCCCTCTTAGCCACCCCTTTTTTCTACAACTATCCCCTCAACCTTTTCTCTACCTGGAGTGTGATGTAGCTGGGGCTGCCACCTATGCTACACTGAAACCTGGAAGATGAACATGCAATCTCCCAGTCTGAGTGCCTGTAATGGGGAGGAGGGTACTCTGCATTGACTGTTGAGGGTGTCCCCCAACCTGGAGAACCTGGATATTTCAGGGAATTTATAATTGGTCAGGGATAACCTAGAAAAGTAAGGGAATTTTGACTTACCTACTGTAAATCTTTTAAAACAGGGTGTGTAACAGGTACTTTTTATACTTTTTCAAGTGGTACTTTTAAATATGCTAGGGGCAAAACTCACTTTCTTTTCTATTATTGCAAATCGATTTGAAGGATCTTTGCCAAAATTTCTGTAAGATTTTCCATTGACACCAATCCTTTATGATGAACTTTTTTGTTTACTAAAATATATTGGCAAAATAATTCTGAAACACAAAGTATACGAGGAAAATTGTAGTTCTTGTAGTGCTGATCTTTACAAAGGTGATAATCTTTTACATTTTAACAATATGGATTTGTCATTTACTACAAAAATGGCTATTAGAAACTCGCCAAGATGACCAACTGATGAAGAAATAAAGTTGTTCAGAAAAGATTGCTTGATTTCAGAATACCATCTTAAATATCGAACAATCCTCCTTGTGGTTTAGTATAGTTAAAGGCTAACAGGAATAGAAGCAGATTCCATAAAAGAATCTCATTCTAGATTGATTGAGAATCCATTTGTTAAAGAAATATGTTGTAATTATGATTTGAAAAAGATTGATTAGATTCATTTTTCCCAACAATTTTTAGATCAGTTGACATTACAATTTATTATCCAGGATTTGTTAATATGATACTTACACTACAATGTCTCATGGCAATGCCTCAGTTGAGAGAGGATTTTCAATAAATAAATATTCCATGGACAGTAATTTACATGATTAGTCATTAGTTGCAAGAAGAATAATGTGTTTGGAAATAGACAAAAGGTTGTTATTAAGCGGTTGTAATGCTTGTGGATATTATAAGGATTACCTTGAACAAAAGAAAAAGAATATGGAACAAAAAAATGCAGCTGCGAATAAAAGAAAAGCAATGAAAGAAATAAGAGAATAGGAAGAAAAAAAGGAAAATAATCGATGAAAAGGAAAAAGTTCAAATCCTAGAGGACCAAATTCTAACCTGGAAAAATATTTTGTGTGAATTATGATTTTCTGTATATAACTTGCATATTGTATAACTTAATGTATATATTTATTTTTTATTAAATATAAAACAAAAGAAAGAAAGCAGAGCATGAACCTGGTACCTTCATAAAATTTATTACTAAAAAAATGAATTTGGTTTTCTTATTTCTTTATTACTATTATATATTATTAGGACATTTCTTTTGTACCAGATCGGTATGGGGTGGGTCCTGGTGGGTTTTCTTTTATTTTTATAATTTTAACAAGATTTTGATTCTTTACCAGAATTTCATATAGGTCAGAGAAAAGTCAGGGAATTTGAAATTGGAATTTGAGGGGGACACCCTGCTGTTACATCCCATAGCCAGAGGAACTGCACATCCTCACAACCCAAGTGAAAATAGAGAACGTTCGCACTCACTGGGTTGAATTGAACATTTCATGCCCGCAAGTTGCAAGAGACCAGTAGTTGTGGGATTTCTGAGCTATGGGAGATGATTAATGGGAAGATCACTTTTGCCCCACTAAACCCTACCCTATGCCTAATGGGCTGACCACCACCTCTCTGGAGCCATTCTAATCTGCATAAGGCTGTACTGCTCGTGGCAGGTGGGCTTGTTTGTTGTCAGGCCAACTAAAAGTCTGGGTTTGCCACAACAGGCCTTAAAATCCTGGCTGTCCCATCGAAGATTAGTTTGACCTAGTAGGGAAATCACCCCTGTTTACCTGCCCCTCTGGCTGCTCTGTTGGGAGTTGCAGGCTTTGGGGATCAACAGTCCACTGGGCAACTTCTAGTCAGTGTGCATCACTGCACAGGTGTAAACATCACTCTTTAATGAAGCCAGGGTGAAGGCCTGAAAACCTGAGATGGGTTCGGCAGGAGCAGCTGAACACAGGATTTAGCTCACAAGTGTTCAGAATTTTCGTTTGATGGCAAGCTTCAAAATTTGGGATTAGATCCTTGTATGTTAAACCTCACCCAACCTTGGTATTGGGGATGAGGAAACCATGGCAGCACCAATCTATGACAGGTGGAGGGGTTCCACATTAACCATTTTTGCGTGGCAAAGGAGTTTCCCATTTTCAGAGCCTCTTTTAGGTAGCTCCACCTCCTTCGACCTCCCTGTGCATTCTCAGGGGCCTGCACCAATCTTCAAGTGGAAAAGGGGGTTTCCCCCTCTCCTGAGTCACCAGATAAAATCTAAATTAAAAAAACAAACTCCAAAGACCCTCTTCTATGTCTACGGGTGAGGTGAATTTCTCTTCACCTACTTCTTCGGAGTAGTCCTTGTTCAACTCCACTTCTAGACTAGTGGCTGCCCCTCTTTCCATTTCACAGGCGCCTGGCAAAAGAAGAGTGTGCAAGATGCGGCTGGGAACTTAATAGGGTGAACCCACTAAGGCAGACTATGGGAGGTAGAGCTCATCTGGCTTGGTGTCATTTGACAGTTAAGTGTTCTTTGTCAGAGATGAGAGATAGAGAGAAAGATGCATGCTGCAGTGCTTTCAATGGAGAGAGACAACAGACACCTGGTTGACCCTTTTTGTCTCCGCTAATGAAAATATAAAAACATGAGATGCTGGGGTGACCTAAAAGCCCACCATCGCAGAAAGTCGCAACAAGTTTGAGAGCCCAAAAGGTCCCATCTGGAATCGGACAAAGTTTCACCTCTCTGACTTAGGAACCTTCTTGAGATTGTGATAAAAGGGTGAGACTACTTTCGCCTGCTGATGCATACGGCCCTGGAACCCTCGCCTTCAGACGAGGGTTCGACCCTACTATAAATCCCCCAGCACCAGAGTTGGAAGGGAGTATCCGCCGCCCGCCCACCCCATCTGTATCCTCTACCCATCCCCCATCAGTACCCGCTATTCGCGTCCTGTTAGACTTCACAATTCTCGCAGAACCCCTCAAGCTCTGGGTACTCTCGATTAATTTGTGTGAGTCTACCCGATCCTCAAACGCAACATCCCCAGTCTCGATTTGTGTCCCTAATAGTCATTGTCAAGACTTATTTGAACTTTGCATCAAGGCAAGGATTACTCCCTCAGACCAAATCTCAGAGGTAACAGCAATGCGCAACTCTCCAGTGTAAGTGCTCTCTCTACTACCCAGCCCCCATGTAAGCCTCCATTGTCGGCTTCATAACGCTAAAGGTCATAGGGTGACCCTTGGTCAATACTGTTTTTGTTTTTACAGCGACCATCCTTGCCAAGTCTCCTTCCCTTTAGCCACTGAGACTCGTGTATGTCTAATGTGTATAAAGCTCATTTTAAAACCCCTTTTAACCTTGTAAAAGTGTCTTAATTTGCATATTTGTAAATTTATTTCGGTACTTGTTTTTCTATTGTTCCGGAACCTCCAAGATAGTTGACTATTTGGCCAACCTACATTCAGCTAATTTGTACTCTGCTTGTATTACAAATCTCTTATGCACATAGCTGTCATTGACCTTGGCTGAGAAATGCAGACCTTCTGACAGTTTCCCCAAATTTTAATTTTGGGATTGACCCGTCCAAAGTGCCTCATGATTATGACGCACGCCCTGGTCAATTTTGTCCTCAAGGACCAATTTCTTGCGTCGCCTCCTACGGAAATCAGATCCTTTGTGAAGGACCAGAGGTGCTGTACTCCTAAGGTATGCATCGAGGCGGCAGCCCTCTATGCGGCTAGCCACAACTGCTATCCGAAGGAAGTTAGAAATCAGAACCCCTATCTCCTAAATCCCAAACCAATAAGAACAGATTTTTCCTAATAATAGGAATAAGTTCATTAAGGTGACTGGGCCCACCAAACCCGAACCTCTCTTTTCGTCGGACCACAGTGATGTTAAGCCCTTTGGTCTCAACCTCCCTGCTTCGTCGTTCCCCAGGAGGACCATCGTGTGCTATTCCTGTGGAGTTCCGGGTTACGTAAAGTCTAACTGATCTCAAAACTTGCAGTTTAGAAGCACCCTTCCTTCTGACCAGGTACACCTTGTCAGTGCCACTTCTACGCTCCCACCATCACAAAATGAAGCCCCCTCTTCTTCAAACCCGCCGAATACTGCTGTTCACCACATAAACTTTTTGTTGCCCTCCAATTTGAAACTGGAGCAGTGAATGGGTGCTGGATCTCCATCCTTGTCCGTGATACAGGATGAACGTGCATTGTTGTATCCGATGAACTACTTTCCCCTGTGTCTGCGGACCATGATAAGTTTGCCATAGTGTATGATTTATTGGGGCGCACCAATAAATTCCTCATTTTCCCCGCTACATTGAGTGCGCATATTTTACAAGTTTGGCTGAAGTCGTTGCAGCCTCTATCAAGTTTTGCTCTGTTGTAATTGGTCAGTCCTCCCAGGTTTGTTCTGCCCCCTGTGGCTCAACCTGTTATACCCATGACTTTGACAGAAGCCAGAGTGAATGTAAGTCTCTTCATCCCTCATGGTCCAAAGCCCAGAACAAAACATGTGAAACCGTCAGAGGGAATAAGGTGATTTCCTTCCTCATTAAGGATGACCTCCTCTATCGAGTGTGCACCGAGGAAAATGACACTGAATCCCGCACACTATGTGTACCCCCGCTCTCATGTCCTTACAATCTTGCAAACGTCTCTCGCTAGACTATTTGCTGTTTACTTTAGTCACACAAAGATTGCTCAGAGGATCTTCAAATATGTTTATTGGTCTGGTGCTGTGGTGGAGCGAATGTGAGTGTGTTTGTAGGGCCATTCTCCCACCCCGTTTCTATCAGACCTCTCCCTCGCTCTGTAAGAATGTGTGTGTAAATGGGGAGATGTTTTTTTATATAAATATATAATGGATTTCATGTTTTGTTTAAAATGTTCTTTTCTTTCCAGGAGCCACTCTGTTAAATATATAGATTATTATTACTGCCTTTTGTAAAGATTGGCTGGGATCGAAAAGTTTGGCAGTAAATCAATTGAATTTATTGTGAGTCCCGTTAGGATGGAAAGGGCTTTTATGTAGCCTCAATACCGCGACTGGATTTCAATATAATAATTATTGAACTCAGAAGCAACAGGCCTTTAAAAAATGCGCACATCAACTTTTGGTCACAAAAATGACTGCCAGCAAGATCTTTCCCCTGGGGAACCCTAAATCTTAAAGCGTGTTACCATGTAAGAAGCTAAAGGCCTCTTTTTGTTTGCTCGTTTGTTTACTTATATTTACAAATATTTTGTTTGGTGATAGGATGGATTGTTTTTTGTATATATTTATAACGTGATTGCCTAGTAAATTAATCTCAAATATATTTAGCTCTCGAAACCGAGAGCATCACAGGATAGGATTGAATTGCAGTCTGTCATCGGATTGGAAGTAGTTGATTGTTTTTTGCCTTATGTCCTTTCTTACTAACCTGGGAGGATGGCTTCTGTGGAACAGAATCTCCATGATGAGATTGTGAGACAGAAAAAGGAGGAATGTATAATGTTAAGGAGCGTGATTGAGGAGTGATATGATGAGTATGGATGAGAAGACATACAGGATGAAAAAAGAAATGGACAAGAGACAGAAGCAGGTCGACCAAAGAATGAAGGACCTCTATGAGATGATGAAGTGGTCAGGACCCTTGACCCTGATGCCTACTCTGACAGAAGGGGATAAGACTAATGGGATCAATGTGAGTGTGTGTGAGTCTAGAGAGGACAGGATGATTGTGAGTGATAGCAAGGACAGAGAATGGAAGAGAGAGGAAGGAAGATGGGGTCAAAGGGGAAGGATCGGGAGGTGATAGGGAAGAGTGTAGACTCATTGTACTCGGATGAAAGAGAGAGTGATGGTATGATTGGCATGAGTGAGAGTGAAGTGAATGTGGGGAAAGGTATTTTGATAAGAGAAGTGCCAAAGGTTGATAAGTTTAGGTTGCATGGTGGGAAGAGTGTGGATGAATTCTTTGGGGAATTTGAGCGGTATTGTAAGCTCATGTACCCGGAGAATAAGGGGTATGGGTGAATGTATTAGGAGAGTACTTGGAAGGGAAGGTGCTAAGAGTTTTTGTGCATGATCACAAGTGTGAGTGAGCCAAGGTATGAGGTGGTGAAGAAGCGATTGATTGGGCAAGTGAAACGAATGAAAGAGTGTGAAGTATAAAAGGGTGAATGAATTTGAGAAGGATCGCATGGGGAAGAGTGAAAGTGTGAATATGTATGCGCATAGGTTTGAGACTATGGTTAGAAAGAGTTATGGTGATGATGGTGTGAATGAGTGTAAGCAACTGTTGAGGAAGTTCCTTGACACGATCCTGCAAAAGGTGAGTGAATGATTGAATGGGAATTTGGGGGTATGATTTTATGAAAGTGAACCTTATGGTTGTGCATCCTGCGAGTGATCAGATTGAGAAAAAGATTGGTAAAAATGGGGTGTATAAGTTGTATGTAGGGAAAGATGGTATTGTTTTGAGAAGTGTGTTTGACGGTATTGAGGTTACTGCTATGGAGAGTGTAAGATTTGTGAAGGGTGTCTGTTAAGAGTTAGAGTAAGGATGTGAGTTTGAATGTGGGTGAGAACACTGTGATATTGGATGGAAAGGCTGCGTATTACAAGGTAAAGCATGTTGCTTGTGTGTTTGATGGCTTGATGAGAATGAATGATCCTCTTGTATGTGTGCAGGCAGACCCCAGGGTGAAAGGGCAAGTGAGGGAGATCCAAGTCAGAGATGTACTGGATCACCTCTTCACTGTCAGTGAGGTAGGTATGGATGATGGCACGGATGTCAGGGTAAATGTTGCGAATGAAAAGTGTGAATTAACGCATAATGAAGTGAAAAGGATGGTGAAATTGGATGAATGTTTGACTGAGTATGAAAGGGAGGATGTGTATCGAATGCTATTTGACTGAAAGGGGGTCTTCAGTAAGGGTGATGGCTGCGAGTTTGTCCACTTGGACCTATGCCGCATTTGCTTTGTATGTACCATTCATTCAGTAAGGGCCATCTGGATTTCGGGGTAGTAAACCTCCTGGAATTTAAGATTGTCCTGAAGGAGGGCACCGCAATCTATCAGTGGCTGAGATATTTCCTGTATCCAGTTGCTGATGAGATTGAGGAGCAGTGTGTGGAATTAGAACAATTAGGGGTGATTGAAGAAAGTGAGACTGCATGGAATAGTCCGATTGTGCCTGTACATAAGCTGAATAGAAGATTGTGTCTGTGTGTGGATTATCGAAAGGTGAAAGAAAGATTTCTGATGTGTGTGTATAGTATGCATGGGATGAAGTGGTTTACTATGCTGGATCTGGTATGGAGGTATTACCAGATGCCCATTGATAAAGAGAGCTAGCGGGTGACTGCCTTTTCTTCTATGAAAAGGCATTATCAGTTCCAGAACCTCAGCTTTGGGTTGGCTAATGCTCCTGGTGCCTTCCAGCAGGCAATGAATGTTGTGTTGAGTAAGTTTGCAAGTAAGAATGTGATTGTGTTTATAGTTGATATTTTGATTATGACTGAAGGTTTTGAGGAGAATATGAGATTGGTGAATGTATTGAGAACATTGGAGAGTGTCAGTGTGAAGGTGAAAGTAGTGAAGTATGAATGGTTTGCGAAAGAAGTGGAATTCCTTGGGCATATGGTGAGTGAGAATGGCTCGAGAAGGTGCAAATGTTTCTGAAACTGGTGACTGTGAAGCAGCTGAAGTCGTTTCTGGGTTTGATTGAGTTTCAACAAAAGTTTATATGTGATTGTTCAGGTGTGAGTAAGCCTCTGACTGAGTGGATGGGCAAGAAAGGAAGTACAATTGTCAGGTGGAATGATAAGATGAATGAAGCATAGGAGAGACTGAAAGAGGCAGCGGCTGAAGATGTTGAATTGACATACCTGGACTATAGTGTGAATACTAAGATGCTTGGATTGTATACGGTTGTGAGTGGGTACTGTATGGGAGGTTTTCTGATGTAAGAGCAGCGTTTGAATGGAGAGAATGTCAGGCAAATAATTGGGTATGTATCCAAGGCTATGAATGCGGCAGAGTGAAAGTATTTGACTGTGGAGCGAGAGTTGGCTGCAATAAGGTATTGTTTGAAAATGTTGCATCTTATTTTGTATGGTGTGAGGTTCGTGACTAAAACAGACACCAACCTCTTGTGTATTTGCAATGTATGAAATGGGCTGATAGTAGGATTGCTAGGACTTTGGAAGATTTGAGTGATTTTGACTATGTGATTGAGTACGTGCCTTGTGAATGGAATGGAGTGTCTGATTTGATGTCAAGGTATCCTGGTATGAATGAGGAAAATGTGTGTGGAGTGAGTGATCCTGAGTATTTGCTGAAAGGAATTATGAATGGAAAGGAGAGTAAAGGTGGTGGTGATTTCTTGTTTGAGAGTGTATGGAATGGTTTGCAAGATTTGAAGAGTGATGAAGTAGATGTGAGAGTGCCCGATAGTGTGGATGACTTAAGGAAGGAGGTAATGAGAAGTATGTAGGAAGCCTGAAAGTATTGGTATGATGAGGGTGCGGAACTTTATGAAATAATTGAGAACCATGTGTATGCCAGGGGTCCTGCCGTTTCAGGAAGTGTTGATTGTAGTGAGTCGTTTGTATGGAGTGATTGTTTATGTGCACTTTGGTGGTGAGAGGCCGATTGTGTACAAGGATGAGAAAGTGAAGTGTTCAAATGCTAATGTGGTGTATCTGCAGTGTTTGAGCGGTGTGCATTACAATTGGTTGATTGGAAAGTGTTCGTATATGAGGGAAAAGAATGATTGTGTGGATGAAGATGAGTGTGTGGTGAGTGATGATGTGGGAGTTGATGACAGTGTGTGGTGAGTGATGATGTGGGAGTTGATGACAGTGTGGATGTCAGTGCTGATGTTGGTGTGGTTGTTCCTTCTGTGTATTGCAAACATGGAGGGCCTGATATGATGGAACGGAGAGTGAAAGTTGGTGAAAGGTTCTTCTGTCGTTTGATTGATACTGGAGCACAAGTGTTGTTAGTGAACAAGAGGATTCTGAGTAAGTACGATGAGTTTAAATGTTGCGAACGTTAGCCTGTGAAATTATGGATAAGTGGATTGAGGAATGTAATGATAGTGGCATGGGAACAGGTTAGTCTGAGAGTGAGTTTGGTCAGTGGTGTGAATGTGGGGCATGACTTTGTGATTCTGAAAGATGAGCAAATGCCGTGTTGTTTCTTGCTTGGTGTAGATTTTATGAGATTGAATGATTTGTCTTTGGATGCTGATAAAGATTGTGTTATGAAAGGTGAATGTGAGGTGATGAGGTTGAATGAGTGTGCAAAGAATGTTGTCAAATTTTGCGGTATGATTGAGTTGGTCATGGATGATGAGAATGAGATTTTAAGTGATGATGATGTTCTAGAGATGCAAGAGATGTTGAGATGTAGCAGGCTATAAACCTACACTCTAACCCCCTATCTTTCCAACCCGCTTCCTACACTAAATCAGACGTGAGAAATTGAGGGAGAAATGAAATGGATTGTATGTACAGTCCTTTATTTACAAAAAAGTATTTGGTTAATTATACTTGAGATCTCGATATATATACAAAAAGAAAAATCCTATCACCAAACAAATTACTATATACACAACTAAACGAACGATACAAAAGAGGCCTAATAAGTACAGTGTATCTAAACAAAAAGAAAAGGCCTCACGTGGTACCCCCGGGAAAAGGCCTGCCAGCTGCCACTCAAGTGTTCACAATTGTTGCATACAACTTTTAAAAGCCTTGGCCTCCGAGCTCATACAATAATTATTATTGCGATCCAGTCGCGTATTGAGGCTATATAAAAAGTTCTTCTATCATATCAGGATGTACAATAACTTTAGTTAAGTTACTTCAAATCCTATAATCTCTGCCACTCTTTACAAATTGAAGGATTATCCTGTTGAATTTTAGCAAAATTATAGTGGCTTCTGGAAATAGATAAAAACATTTTATAATACAACATGAAATCATATATATATATATATATATATATATATATATATATATATATATATATATATATATATATATATACAGTGGTGGCAACAAAAAAAGTGACGTGACAATTCGGGGAAAATGAAACAGAAAAATGTAACTTACATATTTTATTATGAATATTTCATGAAAGTTAATACTTGGTCATGTTGCCCTTGCACTTGATGACCATCCTGAGTTGATTGGGCATTGATTCAGTGAGGTTTGCGAAGTAGGTGGGGTCGATCTAAGCCCAGATTTTCTTGAACTTTGGTTTTCATCAGATTCCAAGCATTCTCTATAGGATTTAGGTCCGGGGAATTACCAGGCCACTCCAAAACACTAATATTATTATCATTGAAGAACCTTGTTACTAACTGGGACCTGTGAGCAGGGGCACCATCATGCATGAGAAATTCACACTGATGAATTTCCCAAAATGGCAGCATGTGCTGCTTTAAAACTTCAAGATAGTTAGTCCCCCCTCATGGTTACATTCTTGGGAAGGAAGTACAGACCTCCTCTGCCCTTGTTTCCACTAAAGGCACCCCACACCATCACACTATCGGGGTGCTTCACAGTTTTCACGGTATATTTTGGCTCATACCGAGACACATTGCTGGGACGATGCACGATCTTTCACTCTCTTCTGACCAGCCTAAAGGGGCTTTCATCACTGAACATGACCTTCTTCCAATAGGCAGCTGTCCAATGTTTATAGGTCTTGCAAAAATTGAGCCTTTTCATCTTCATAGCCTTGGTAAGAAGTGGCTTCTTGGCAGCGCGGCGAGCCGATAGGCCTAAGTCCTTCTGTAATCGATGACTGATGGTCCTGAGGGTGACGTTCTGGAGGAGGTCTGGGTGTTTTTTCTTGATTGAACCGGAGGTTGTATTGCGGAAGGTCGACTCGATCCACTTGCCCGGCCTTCCCCACTTTTCCCATTGAGAGCCTACTAGTCGATGCTGGGGAGATGCCACTCGCTCTACGCCGTGCACAGTGCATTATTCACCTGTACGCACGGGCCCCGCGCCTCCCTCACTCGCTAACAGCTCTCACTGCATCCGTAGCTGATTTCGACGGTGCCTATGGCGTCGAGAGACGCCAGTCATACCCTAAGCCCTTTGGGTCCGAGGCTAGGAAACTCCGAGAGCTAGGTATAGCTCTCAAGCCGGTGGCACCCCTGGTTCTGCCCAGGACGCCACCCTGGAGGGTACCACCTTTGGCTATTTGTCGCCAAGCCTCTGCTCTCAAAGCTTGTACAGCGTCGTGAGTATTGTGTTCGACCTTTTGGAGCACACCTCGGGTGGCTCCAAGTCCCAAAAGGGTGTCAGTTTCCACGCCGTATTCCCTCTGTTTAAAGTCAGCGGGGCTCTGCCAGGTGCTGCGTCTGTCTTCACGGCCGAGCTGGTGGCAATACACCACTCGGTATGGAAGATTACGCAACGTGCCCGGTTCGGAGACCGGATTGTGATCTATAGCGACTCACAAAGTGCCCTGAGTGCTCTCGGGGCATTGGAATCTCGGCATTCCAATGCCACGGGTTTGGCGAGCCGGGCGGATGTCGAGATTATGTTCTGCTGAGTTCCTGGACATGTAGGAATTGCGCGGAATGTGCGCACCAAAAAGTCTGTGAGGACCGGGTGATCGGACCAGCGTTTCGCTCTTCCTCACACGACTACATGGCAGGAATACGGTCAGCTCCTCGGGCTTCATGGCAAAGAAGATGGGAGATGGTCGAAGGGAACTTAAAGTTGTGGGCCATTGCACCGCGATTGTTCCCATGGACCTACCCCATCAATGCCGCGAAGGCTTCAGGTTACTTTATGTCGTCTCCGAATCGGACACACTCGCGGGACGCACCGCCATTTGATGGAGCACTCACCAGCTCCCTACTGTGGAGCCTGCGTTGTCCCCAAGACTGTTTGGCACATCTTGTTGAATCGCCCAGTCTGGGCGATCTCCGCGCACGTTGCCTGTCCCAGTACCGAGATGGGCGGGGTTATTACCGCCTGTCACTTGTACTCGGGATGAGTTCGTGCACATTGACTGGTGGACTTAGGGACTTTTTGAGGGAAGCCGTCCTTCTCCTCCTTATTTAACTAGGGATTTTTTGTTGTTTTCTTGGCAGGTCGCACGTTCTTGTGCCATGGGGGAGGTGGACTTCCCCCCGATGCTGGAGCTTGCTTCCTCGTTGTTGCCATTTTCCCTTTTTTATTGTTGGTTGTTTTTTTTGCATATTCTAATTTTAAAGTAGCCTAGTGCTAGGCTGTACTGAGTGCAACGACTTGTGCCCAAGTGGGTAGTCACCAGATAGGCTCCTAAAATTAAAAAAAAATTCTTTTTATTCATTTAGAACTGTTTGTTTTACTCTACTTGCACATGAATCGCTGAAGCCAGACAATGCCACATTTTGGCTGGCCACCTTCAAACTCATCAAAGTCATTATTCCTGGAGTGTATTACAAAGGTGTGAGGGAAATTATGAAGGTAAGTTGAGGATGGATCTTATGAATCAGGTTAAAATATTCCCATTTATACTTGTCACAGCTAACAGCCTGGCAAATCCTTTCATTTAAATTCCTTTTCAGAATTGCCTTGAAAAGGCAATACTTCTCCCAGCTCACCTGAAACACTCTCAACTTGAGCAAGCAAATACCCTTTGTGATCTGTTGGAGACCATATTTGATCGGAATGCCTCTCTTTTACCTGCCTATTTTATTGTTAATGAACTCTTGAAACTTTATCCGGACTACAAGATGGGTCCTCATTGGGTAATATTTATTCTACTTTGACAGTTTTACAAGTGAAAAATTTTGTCACTAGAGTGGTTTTCTCCTTGTAGGTATGTAGGATGTAGAGGAACTGTTGGGTGTTGTGGGTAGGTGTGTTTTCATTTAATTGATGATTCATGGAAGCTCTTCTTGATTCTTGGTTTTAAATTTATACCCCCCTTAAAAGATTGAGTACATAAACTTCCATGCGTTCCTTGCTCTTCAGAGGCTGTCGCGGATGATGACCCGGTTTATTGATGAGTTTCGGAAGGCATCTCAGATGCTGACTATCACAGGCCGGCACAGACTCCGCCCCATCGTGGAACATTCTGGTAATCTACTTGTGACACGGTTTACTCTCAATTGTTTCCTTAATATCTAAATATCCTGTTGATTTCTTCTGGAGAAGCCATTTGTAAAACTTCTCTTCCCTCTTTTGTTTTGTGTTCTATTATTCAGTTCCTGTTGGTGGACACTTTATTTATATTATTGGTAGATGACTTACTTTGCCCCCCCCCGCCCCCTGTTCTCTTTATTTGAACTCAGCACTACTCCACTCAGAAAGGATGCCGCAGTATGTGGTCTCTTCCTAAGGTCTTCTAGAATGGTTATATTGAAAGTGGTTCAGAGATGGTCAACAGGGGAGCAGGATAGAATTAGATGGGCAGTGTTTTTCGGTTGTTGGAGGTTGCAACTGGGGTAGTTGGGTGGGGGAGAGATTTATCCTCTTTTTCTATTCATATAGTGAAGGATGGTGTCCTGATCAATGCCAGAAAGACTAGTAAAAGTGGTTCAGCCTGTAGGATAGCTTTGGTTTGGGTAATGATGATAGTGGTGGTATGGTTGCACCTGATTTTAAATGTTATGCAGGTAAAGTGAGTCTAAATGTGATTTATAATGTTATGGTTTGTTGGGTGTTAGTTTTGCGGGTTCTGGAGGAGGGGGGGGGTGAGGACATTGCAGTATTCTGAAGAATTGTGCGCTTATTATGTCTAGCTGGTCTTCAATGGGGAGAATTTTTATTTTGGCATGGTGGTGGGGTATTAGAGTGGTTTTGGTGCAGCCATTTGTGATGCCAGTGGCCCTGTTTTGTGCTTTTTGTAATTGTGTAGGTGTGTTAAATATTGTTGGTGTCCAGAATGAGTATGTGTAGTTTCGTGTTATATAGATGAAGTCTGTATAGAATGTTCAGTTTGCTTGTATTGTCCAAAGTGGATGTTTATGAGGGGATTGAGTTCGCATAGCTTTTGAGATAGTTTATTGTGTGTTGAGAGAAGATCATGGGTAGGTTGACACACAGTATGTGTAGTTTCATGTTATATAGATGAAGTCTGTATAGAATGTTCAGTTTGCTTGTATTGTCCAAAGTGGATGTTTATGAGGGGATTGAGTTTGCATAGCTTTTGAGATAGTTTATTGTGTGTTGAGAGAAGATCATGGGTAGGTTGACACACAGTAGTCTGGCTGTTACGGTTGTGTGGGAGAGATTGGTCGTGGATAGCGATGTGTGGGTGTTAGTTTAATTTGTGGAGCTCTTGTTGGTACCTTTTTAGGTTGCTGGAAGCTGTGCATATGGTGGATTGGAATGTGATGTATAGGTCAGCTGTGTAGATGTTTCGACAGACTGATTGGGCAGTGTGGAGGGGTATGTTATATGTTATGCATGAGGAAGGTGAAGGATAAGCTTTCACCTTGGGTGACCTTGTTGGGATTAATTTTCTTTTCTAGTTGCGTCGACTCAACATCTCACTGTCAGTTGATCGGTCCCGACCTGTTTTTTTTTGTTTTGGTAATAGCATCATAAGTATTCGGCCGATTCTAACCAAATTTGAAACCCTTATGTTGTTTTACATTCTATTTTGAATGATATAATAATTGCCAAGCTTAGTCCGGGAATGTTTTGAAAATTTTGAAGGTTGTAAGATCATAAATCAGAATAAGTGAGAGCACGTGACTTTTGGTCAGCAGACCTTGTTTATTGGGTCCTTTGTTGGTGTACCTGTCCATGTCCATTGGAGAACAAGTTTGCTGTCCATTTTTGTCATTCACATCATAGTTTATTTCCAGTATTTTTTGTATGAGGATGGACATGGAACAGTGTCAAATTGCCCTTTGCTGTTCTATTGCAGCCATGACTGATGTAGAGAATGGTTTTGGTTCAAGCCTTCTAATATGTGTTAGTATAGTCAATGCTGTAGTTGTGGATCATTTTTCTCTCAAGCCATGAGGATTAGTTTTTCTAGTGTTTTCAGACGTTTGAGAGAAGCGAAATAGGTCTGTAGGAACTAGGGAGTTTTGTGTGTTTGTTTGGTTCAAGGTTGGGGATGATGTATGTGTGTTTCCAAGGTGGGGGGGAGAAGGAGTAGTTGATGTCTGTGGAGCCAAGGTATAGTGATTTGATGGTGTGTAGTCTCTCAGGGTGGGTGGGTTGGAGGTTATGTGGAGTCTGCGTGTTTTTTAGTGTTTTCCTATTGTTGCATCTGGTGGGTGTTTGAGTGATTTGAAATTACAGTTGATCATGAGCATTTGCAATTTTGGTTGAGGTAGAAATTTTCTTCTCTAGTACGGGGAGATTCTTGTGTGATGTGTAGTTGGCTGTGTATTTTCTAATGCTTGCCAGCCAGAGTTGGTAGTTCTTTGTTTTGTTGTTGCTTGTTTGAAGGTATTGTTTCCAATTTTCTTGGTCTTTATTAGAGTCTTTATTCACCCATTGAAGTTGTTGGGTATTGGGGCTTCTGTTTTATCTGTTTCTTTTGAAGTTATCAATTTCAGGTATGAAGTTGGGATTGAAGTGTTTCCTCTGTCCTAAGGCAATATACTTCATGCTTGCTTGATGGATTGTTTTGGTGAAGTGGCAGAATTGGTAGATATAAGAGAATTGCTTGTGTGAAGTTGGATAGTGTTTTCTGTGTTGTGAAGTCATTCCACTTTGCTCTTTTGTAGTTTGTGCATATTATTTTGTTTAAGCTGTGGATAGGTTAAGTTAGTTGATATTTGATGAGGATTGAGAGGTGATGAAAGTGGGCTGTGTGAAGGTTTTAGAGGCGGATCTAGTGTCGAAGTTAGGGATGCAGATGGCTATGTTTAGTGGTGTGGTTCTGGTTGCATTGTAGTGATATTCTTGTTGGCTGGTTTCTGATGTTCAGTGAGTGTAGCTCCTCAATGATGGTCTTACTTCTTTGCCTGTTGGGCTGAAAGATTAGACAGACGTGGTCGAACCCTAAGAAAAGGCTGGAGTGCTGTGAGTGGGACTAGGTTCGGCGAAAAACCTGCTAGGCAGTGTTGGATAGTGGCAGGTGTGGGGTTGTTGTATGTAGTTTGGTTGACTCTAATCGGTATTGATTGTAGTTTTGCAGTGTGTTTGCTTTTGTGGAGGGTTTGTGTGTGCCTAGTGGTCATGTTGAGTGGGATGTCTTTGTGTATTAAGGTGAGTAAGCTGTGCTGTGCCGAATGTGCATTGCCTTATTGTTGTGTAGATGTGGAACAGTTTTAGGTAAGAGTTTAGGGGTTAGATTAGGGCAATGTGCCTGTTGTGTGGTATTTTTGCAATTCTTGCTGCCGTTGTTATTCCTGTTTAATTGGAAGATATTGAGTGAGCGGGTGTGATGTGTGTTGGATGGAGTAAAAGAGAAATTGGTAGGGGTCTTATCACAGATCTGCGCACCCATTTAAGATCCCATTTATTTCTCAGTGGGCTTTGGACTCGCCACACCCGATGTGGTTTAATTTCGCTGTAATCCAAAGCGGAGTTTACTTTGGCTAAGCCGGAGCAGGAGAGTGTGCGTAGTTACAGGTCCATCGGGTGTGTGTGTAACTGTTTAAGAAGTGTAAGCGGAATATGGTGTCATTTGTCTCAGGGGAGGGAAGCTTATGAGTTGTCGACCTATTGGTCACAGGTGGAGCATTGGTATGTGAAGGGGGCCTTAGATCGGTTCTATGTCTCGTTAGGTGAGGGGGAGATGGGTGGTTACTGGGATACCACCCATCATTAGGAAAGAGGTGAATGTATCGGGAGGAGAGATGTTTTTATCTAAGTTTAAACGGCAAAGCTAAAGAAGATGTGTTCATTCAGGAAAGGAGTAAGGAGAAATCTGTAAAGAAAGTAGGGAAAGAAGATGAAGTGAAGATTGTGGAAGATATATAGCTGCAGGTCGCCTGCATGCACTGGGGCATTGAGGGTACACAACTGTCGGCACTGGGGACAGGAGGATGTGCTGCTCATCCAGGTTTCAGTGGTAGCAGAGTTGGTAGCTCCCTCTACACCATCCACCTCATATGGGTAAGAGAAGACGTAGTAAGAATGAAAATGATGGTGATTTAAAAGGGGCAATGGACTACCCATAAGACGGCGCCATTTTCCCATGAGGCAGTGGGGTCGACAGGGCGTGTCGTTCCTCCAGGTTTCAGTCGTAGCATCCATCATCCACCCCCTTGCAGGAGATGGTGTAGAGCCCGGGTTCGGCCAAGCCAGTCAACCACTCGAGGCTGCATCCATTCTCAGGGAGGTTGGATTTCAGGACTCGGGGCGACGCGTTGGTTCTTCTTCCGCGCAGCCCTCGTCTCTGGACGGGTTCGCTGCGCTCAGGCCACTGTTTGTGTACTTTGTTAGGTTTAATAGTTAGGTATTACGGTGACTATGACCTCGTTGATTGCTTTATAAAATTGTTTCGTACATGAACATCGGCTCTAGTCTCGACTCTGCGCAGGCCACAGCAGTCCCTCAATCAATTCTTGGAAGCTGGACTGTAACACGCTCAAGTTTCCCCTTCGAGGGGCGTTACCCTACTGCGACGCCGTCCAAGAGCGCCAGACGAAGTTGCTGAGGCACGTCCTCCGTCAGCCTTACTCCAAGGAGATGGTCTCTAACATGCTCGACCTCCAGAAGAAGGTGGGGAAGTTTCTTCGCTTGTATTTGTTTTTCTCTTTCGGTCGAATTTGTTCAACAGAGTTTACCGGGAACTCTCCCGGCCCCAGCAGCCTGCAAGGAGACCGGGCTGCACTGTGGAGGAGGGTTCCAGGTTCGGGAGAGGCTTACTCTCCCACTCCCCTAACGTTTATCCAGCAGGGTGGCTACCATATGTAGCCTGTTACATTTGGTACCTGGAGGAGCTGCAAGTTCTCCTGACTCGAGTGCAAATAGAGAAGCCCCCTCGTCACTCTGCTGCCTCAATTCTTTGACGGCGCTTGAGAAAACTGGTGCGCTTGCTTCTGGTCCCTCTCCACACCTCTTTTTTTTCTACGACTATCTCCTCAACCCTTTTCTATCCCCAGGAATGGGGAGGGGGGCTAGCTCGGGCTAACCTCTCGGCCCCTAATGCCGCAAGAAAGGACCCGACCACAGAGGGAACCTCCACTCTTGCACTCTTTCTACTCCGACTGTCCCTTTCTTTACCCCTTTCATTGACTCTCCTCCTGCCATGAATTGATTTAGTTTTGGGCTTCTTCCTACTCTGGCCGGGTCTAGACGGGCTTCGCCCCCAACGCCGGAGCGTGCTTCCTTCTTGCTTTTTTTTTTTTTTTTGCTTCTGGTTTTGCGTTTGTTTTTTGTTTTTTTAATCTAGCATTAAAATGTAAGGTAATTACGGCGACTTGTGTCCTTGTAGGCGGCCGATAGATGGGCGCCAAAAAAAACTCCTTCACTAAGCCGAATCCGCCACTTAAACCAGCCTACTACGTCATCGATAGGTTTCGGCCTGGGGTTTCCCTTTACCTCTCTTTGAGCCGCCCTCGGCTAGCTCAACCTGTTTTGAGGTGCCCATCCCCCTCATGTGCTTTCTCAGGGCCCCACTAAATATCTCCGAGCGGAGAGGGTGTTTGTTTCCCCCCCCCTCCAAGTGCTACGAGTTCGGGGGTTTCTCCACATTAACCTATTTTTCTAAAGTTGCCTCTGGGCGACTTCAGTCTAGCGGCGGTCCTTTCCTTTGTCTTATACCCCCCCCCCCTCCTTCCTCCTCCTGAGCCTCTTTGCGGAGAGGGCGTTTCCCCGTCCATTGACCACGAGTGTGGGGGGGTTTCCCCCTTACTCCCTTTTGGAGAGTTGCCTCCGGGCGACTCTCCACTTGCGGCGTGTCCCCGTTTGCTATCTCAGGAGCCTACTACCAAGATCATATTTAAATAGAGGACGTGGCTCGCTCCTAATCCCCTCCCTCTCATGAGGGCAGATGTATCAATTTAACCTCTTTAGAGATCAAATAAGTGGCATCGCCCACTGGGCCTTACCAAGACACCTCGTGCACCTGAATTTCGGGACTTTGATGGGAGCCAGCTTGCCCACTCCCCACTTTTACCCAATGGAGGGCAGCATGCCAGCCCCAATAACGCTTGTAACGGGCAATAGGCCCTTTGAGTCCCTCGTCGTGATAGCCGACACTTTGGTGTGATAGCTACTTGTAGGCCCCTCTTGAGATAGAAATAGTCAAGGAGAAGCCCTTGACCAAGATGGCAGGCTCTTCCATAGCGCCGAACCAAAACTCGGTGGGATACTCCCCCGAGCCAAAGTCGGCCCCTTTTCAGTACGTTTCTGAGGCGGCACCAGCCCCCGAAGACTCAAGTGGAGAGGAGACACCTCCTTTGTCAGCCAAAAACTTGCCTATCTCGGAGAAAGACATGGCTGAAGCTGATCCTTCCGGCCTTGGATCCCCTTCCGGGGATGGAGAGAAGCGGGGCCACTCCCTGCCCTCCCCTAAAAGGAATAAAAAAGAAAGCAAAAGGACAAGGGATTCATCTCTTTCCGGGCGGGTTCCTGGGATCGACGGGTCTTTGCTGTTTCGTCACGTTGGGACTAGGGGTAGTGTGGCCAGTCTCTTTTGACCAATCTGTCCCGTCCTTGTTATAGGTCGACCTACCTGCACCCTTTCTTTTACGATGGAGGTCGGTTCGCCAGCCCCAATAACGTTTACTACAGGCCATTGGCCTAGAGAGTTCCCGGATGGGATCCAAGACACCTTAGGGGAGGATCGCCATGTGGAAACCCCTTTTGAGGTGGAAATGGTCATGGAGGTGCCCTCGCCCCAGATGGTTAGATCTTCCAAATGGGCGGATAACGATTTTGTGGGACATACCCCCGAGCCAAAGTTCTTCCCTATGCAAGATCCTCCTGAGGCGGCACAGGTCTTTGATGACTAACGAGGAGAGGAGGGACGTCCTCCTTCGGTTGGTGCGCGATTTTCAGCCATAAACTTCCCGATTTTGGAAGACATAGGCGGAGGGAAGATAAGACTCCCAATGTACTCGAAGCCGATAGCTTAGCGTGTAACAGCCCTTAGGGTCTGCCTCCGGGAAGCGTACGGCCATTCCAGTGAGTGTCTTCTCGAAGAAGGCCCCGTATCATCTCCGAGCTAGACCTGGAGGGCATATTCCTTCAATGGAATTCCGTTGACTTCGGGCCAACTGGGAGGAGCTGCGGTGGCTTACAAGAGGCCATGCTGCACGTGTGCCCCCTCCTAACCTTTTCGGGATATAAGCGTTTTGTAATACCACCACCACGAGATTAGGGTCAGACAGGAGATTGCGCGATTTTCACCCGGCATGATTTCTCGATTCTTCTATTCGCTATATCTCCTTTCATGCAGTGACACTGCAGCTACACTTGGATGTTATTTCTGCTTACATTCCACCGTCAGCCGACTTCAACGCTGGTGACTCACTCAGCGTCGTAGCACGGTTGCCGAGGCCGTTTATTCTCCTCGGAGATCTGACCTGAAGGCACCCCATCTGGGGGGGAGGGACTACACGATCATTCCCAGGGGGTCAGATCCTTGCCGACCTGATCGAGGAGCTGGAAATAGAAGTCATAAATGTGGATGAGTCTACGCATCACCCCCCGAAAATTGCTGCATTTTCCTGGCTTGATCTGTGCCTGTGTGGCTTCCGCACTACAGCATTTTCGATCTAAAGAAGGCCTATGCTAGCGATTGGCGATACGTTATCATCGAGAGCCTGCACTCGATAGGGGCAAAGGGACTCCTTCCAATCTCCATATCTGAATTCTTACGAGATCGTCGATACCGCGTACGGGTGGGGGCGAAGCCCTTTCCAGTGGCAGGAATCGAGCGTCCCGCAGGGAAGTGCCCGCAGTGTTTTTCGATCTAAAGAAGGCCTATAATAGCTCATGGCGATAAGGCACATATGATAGCGCAATGCATACGGTATCGCCCTACTGTGAAGACTGCGTTGTCCCCCAAACTGTTCGTGCACATTGATTGGTGCACGAGTTCGTGCACATTGACTGGTAGATTTAGATTTTTTGGGGAGGCCGGCCTTCTCCCCTTTATTTAACTAGGGTTTTTTATTTGTTTTCTTGGTAGGTCGCACGTTCCTGCGTCGGGGGGGGGGGGAACCTTCTCCCGACGCCGGAGCTTGCTTCCTCCTTGTTGCAATTCTTCCTTTTTATTGTTGTTGTTTTTTTTATATTCATTCTTTAAAGTAGCCTATTGGTATAGGCTGTCGTGAGTGCGGCGACTTGCGCCCAAGTGGATAGTCGCCAGATAGGCTCCTAAAAAAAAATAAAATTAAATGCATACGGTATCGATAGGAATAGTCGCGGCGCCATCGTGCCGCCTCTGTTCCCATGCTCCGCCTACCCCAATGCCGCGACGGCTTCAGGTCGCTTTCTGTAGTCTTCGAATTGGGCACTCGTCTCGTGGGACGTGCCGCTATTTGATGGAGCGCTCGCCTGTACCTTATTGCGACGACGGCGTTATCTCCCAGACTGGTCGGCACATTCTTGTTAAATGTCCCACTCTGGGTGATCGTCGCTACCGCTTGTCCTTTGTACTCGGGACGCGTTCGTGCACGCCTGACTGTACTTTTCCACTTTTTGAAGGAGGGTGGCCTCCATTTTATTCCCCCTTTTTTTAGTATTTGGTGCTTGCTCGGGCAGTGGTGGGTGCCCTTCCCCGACTCTTCAGCACGCCTTCCTTTGTTGTTTTTTTTTGTTTTAAAGTAGCTAGTAATTGTCTGATTGATTACGGCGACTTATGCCCCTAGTGGCAGTTGTCAGATGACCCTTAAAAAACAAATAAAATAGTCTCTTCCGACTAGATACTTTTCACGCATTTTCACTTCCCCTAATTTCACCATGAATCTCTTCAATATCTTTGTTTGAGAGGCCCTCGTTGATTTTCACTTCATTGTTCACAATAGACATAAATCCCGGTCCCGGGTATGTTTGTCATTATAGTCCTTGACATCTGGAGGATGTCTTGCCCCCCCCCCTCTCCGAAATCTCAACGCCCGGTGTTGTGTGCCCCTAAGAGGATCTGTGGCTATATATCTTCAACACATCTTCACATCCTCCATCTTCACTTTCTATGCAGATCTCTCTTTACAAACTTCTTGGAGGGAGATGCCCTCATTGTTTTTCGCTTTAAATTCAAAATTATAAATCCCCTTTTATTATTCTTGTTCTGTCTGTCCCACCATGAATCCATTGTTTGTAAGTGTCATTGAATTGCACCAGTTTCCATGGGCTTCAAATTCGCATCTCTGATTGCCGGTGCTCCCTGTAATGGAGTCTGTTGAGCCCTGATTTCGGATCGATGACATTCGCTCGTTGTGCCTTTATTTAATTCTCCCCCTCCTCCTCAGCCTCATCGCCTGGCTGGATGCTCATTCTTTATCAATCTATAAAATAAGTAACCAAAAGTATAAAGCTTAGAAACTTTTAGCAGTGAGGAAATGTTTAAAAATTTCAGATCACTTTTTGTTCGCATTATTATTTCCATTAGTTTAAATCCACGAAAAAAAAGGTTTTATCGGGCTGGGCTTGAAGGGATCCTAGAATCTTTGCTGGTCCTCCTTTCTGTAGAAACTGTGTCACTCTTCACCCATCCTTCCCTTCCCCATTCTTGTTCGTGGAGAAGTGACGTGTGCATGTATTGTTTCCTTAGCAACGCCACCCCATCCTGGAGGAGCAACTGGTGGAGCTCTTCGTCGAGTTGCTTGAGGAATGCGCGGCTTTCGACCTTAAGTATGAGAATATGGCGAGCGGCGCCTCCGTACCCAAACCCGATAACCCGGTGGGTGTGGTGCCAGGGACAACCTCCCCGCCGAGCGTGGTTCCCCAGACCGAGCCGCCGATTCAGTGTCAGTGCAGTCACGTGACCTCTCTCCTCATTTACTATGTCCTCAATCAACTGATCGTTTTCAAGTCCCTGGTTCAGGCGCTCCATGACAAGGTGAGTTGTGCTCAGTTGTTTTATAAGATTCCCAATCTTGGCCCTAGAGGTGTTAACATGTTTGCCCTCGCCCTCCCCCCCTTCCTTTGATGTCCATGTCCTGCTTTTCATTTTTTTTATTATTGTACGCCCAAGTCTGGTGGCGCATCACGCAAGAGACTTCACGCTACAGGGCCCAAATAAGTGGCTGAGTGGTGCCGGCCGATCCAACCGGTCTCACCCATGCTTCAAGTCGAAAGTCGGCCTTTAGCTCTTGCTTACCTGGAGGAGGTGCACGTCACCCTGGACACTGCAAATTAGGGACGCCTCTTCACTGGTTGAATTGAACTTTCTGATGGGGCCTGGGCAAGTTGTTGGTGTGCTTCCTCCTGACTTCCTGTCACCATTCCTTTTTCTCTACGATTATCCCCTCAACCCTCTGTCTTGACTTAAGGTCCTGACCAACTACCTCATGCCGTGCAGAACAGAGGCTTTGGAACTCTATAAACAACTCCCTTTAACTCCTGAAAGTTGCTAGAGAATAGGGCGTTGTGGCACAAATAATGGGAATATCGGTTTTGCCCTAACCACCTCCTGTGTCCCTTCTCAGGTGCGTAAGGCTGTACTGCTTGTGAAAGGGGGGGAGGGGACTTTACTACTCTGTTGTCTGCGAGGCCAACTAAAAATCTCGGGGTCCCGCCTCTGTGTCTGCCACAACAGACCTTCAGATGGGGGCCATCATGTCAAGAATTAGTACGTTCCAGTAGGATATCCGCCCACTCGCCCTGCCTCTCTGACTGCCCAGCTTGGAGCTGCCACCTTTGGGGAATAACCGGCCACCGGGTAACTTCTGATCAGTGTAAGTCACTGTCCTAGGTTGAGAACGCCATTCTTTAACGCAACCTGGGAGGAGGACACTGAAAAGTCCTAAAACCCGAGAAAGGATAGGCGGCAGCGGCTGGACACAAGATTGAGCTCACCACCCCCCTTCTTTTTTCACTAGTGGTCACAAGTATAGGAAGTTCGATTGTTTGCTGGTTCTCCAAAGTACCTCCCTCTCTGTCAATCCTAGTCCGACCTTGTTGTTGGGGCGGAGGAGGAGCTAAATTACAGCACTACTCCGACAGGTGGAGTGGTCCCCTCATACTTTCTAATTGCGTCAAAGGGGTTTTCCCTTTGCCATTTTCGGAGCCGTCCTCGCTCCGCACCTCTATGCTTTCCCTAGGGCCCGATAAGAAAATAACGGGACAAATGACGCGCCGTCTCGTTTCCCGCGTCTCACCTTGGTATCGGGTGACCGACCACAAGCCACTAAGGTTGATGGCCACCGCATGCCCACTCCCCCCTTTCTTACCAATGTGGGTCGGCATGCCGGCCCCAGTGACGGACCATAGGCCCTATGAGTTCCCGGTCGGGATACCTGACAACTTGGGGGCGAGGAGATGGCCATTTGGAGTCCCCTTCCGAGGTGGAGATGGCCATTTGGAAGCCTCTCCTGAGGTGGAGATGGTCCTGGAATTGATCCCACCCAAGATAGCAGGATCCTGAGTCCGCCCCTCTGCAAGGCCCTCTGGCGACACATCTCGCCGAAGACTAGCAAGGAGATGGGGGATCACCTCCCTCACCTGGTGCTCCTTAGACGGCCAAGATCTTTCCCATCTCGAAGAAAGATCTGGTCGAGGCCGGTACGTCTGGCCTTGGAGCCCCTTCCGAGAGGGAGAAGATCGGGTCCACTCCCCACCCTTTTCTCCTAAAAGGAAAAAAGTACGAAGAATAAATCAAAGATGACTAGGTGTTCCTCTTCCTCCGCGGATGTTTCGTGGAGGGACGGGTCTGCTGCCGTTTCGGCAACCGACCATTCCAAGACCGGCACATCCTGCCCCGATGCGCCCTGTGGGAGTCCCAGACCAAGACCTAAGTCGTAAGTACGCTGAACGGAGTCTCAATTACGTCGAGGTCCCTCATTCAGAGATTACCTGACGTTTTTTATCACGCTGGTTTTAAGCGCTTTTTAGTTATTCGCTCCACAGATGGCAGCATGTTGGCGGCCAATGGCTACATGCTCCATCAAAGGAGAACATTAGCTAGATTGACTGGTAGAGAGCCTAATGTGACCCATTTCTCGTACAGTAACCTTGGGACTAATGCGGCAGACCCTTGCGAGGCAGCCATTATTAGTGCCCTTCGGACACTCAATGGATCGCCGGTAAGTGTGACGTCGCACTCTACCATGAATTTCGTGAAAGAAGTGTTTTATGCGAGGGAACTCGTAGACTACTCCTTAGAAGACAGCGAAGAGCTAGCTGAGCAAGGAGCAGTCAAGGCCGAGCGTTTGATGAGGAAACAGGGGCAGGCCTCGAGGCGCACCCCTACACTCTTCGTCACGTTCGATCGTGACAAACTCCCTGAGTCGGTGCGTGCCTGTTGATATTGCTACCGCGTGAAGGCATTCGTGCCACTGCCTCGGAGGTTCTACTACAGCCACCGCTTCGGCCATACGAATCGCTCATGTAGACGTGCAAAGTCAGGCTTACCCAAAGTATGTGTAAGTTATCTCCAAGGTCACACACGATTAGTCCGAATCGTGTATGACCAAGTTCGTCAATGCCGGAGAGCCGCACTCTGCCTTCTCGAAGCAATGTAGCGTCTATTTCCTGGAGTAGGAAGTCCTGACCGTTCAGGTCGCGAGGCTAATGACTTGGTCTTGGAGCGCCCAGTGCTACCTGGGACGTCTTAGGCCGCAATATTAAAAAAATGCCATCTGCTCCTTCCCCCTCAAGGCCTATGAGCACGTTCGCTTCCATGCCCATTCAGAACCCTTCTTCGGGTTCTACCTACCCCAGGTGCCCCCCTGGTTATGCTGGCGCACAAAGGGTTCACACGCATCCTCGACTAAATCCAGGTCTCTTTCCCACCATCCACCCCTGCGTGACCGTTTCCCATAAGGCGAAACGGCCGCGCGCCTCCACCCAGTCGTTAGATTTGGGGTTTTGGGGGCAAACCCCAAGTCTAAAGTTGTCCCTCAAAGGAGGACATCACCTACCCAAGCATGGCCTTGCGACTCGTAGATGCGTTACCATCAAAAAGAGGAACTCCCGCTCGCCAACGGTTTTTAGGCGGAGGGAGGAAAAGACTCGCATAGCGAGCCCAACATCCTCCGATAAGTCCTCGAAGGTGACATTACCTTCAGCGCCTTGTAGGGCCAACAGCGCCCGGAGTTCTCGCGCCGGGAAGTGTACAGTCATTCCCATGAGGGTCTTCATTTCGAAGATGGCCTCCGCATGTCCGAACTAGGCCTGGAGGGCATATTCCTGAATGAAGTACAGTGGACTTCATATCAACTGGGAGGAGCTGCGGAGGCTCGTCCCCTTCCGTTGCCCATTAGCTATTTATTTTGCAGGAGACCATGCAGGGCGCGTACCCCCTTCTCACCCTCCCAGGGTACAGTGGTTTCACGACCCCACCACTACAGGAATGGGGCCAGAGTTGAGGATGAATGATTTACACCCTGCATCATATCTCAGTTCTTATATTTGCTATAAATACCTTTCTGGCATTGGCAGTCGAGCTTCACCTAGATAGGAGCTATACTGTAATTTTTGCATACATTCACTGTCAGTCAGCTTCGACGCGGGGAATTTCTGCCGCGTCGTGGCACTGTTGCCGAGGCCTTATCTACTTCTCGTGGAGTTGAACGGTAGACGCCCTTCTGGGAAGACTACTCGATCAATCCCCTGGGGTCAGATCATGGCCGGCCTGATCGAGGAGCTGGAAATGGGTGTTCTAAATATAGATGAGTTTGCGCATCACTGCCCGAGAACCGCTTCATTTTCTTGTGTTGATCTGTCCCTGAACTCCGAATGTCTAGCCTGACTTTGAGTGGGAGTTGGTCGATGACCTTCATTGTAGTGACTACTTTCCCATTTAACTAATTTTCTGGGCCGCTGCCGCTTGAAAAACCGGTGGTGCTTAGAACGGATGCGGTGTTCCGCATTTCAGGCAATGACTGATTTCTCTGTCGCCAGTCGAGGAATTAGTTTAGGTCGGTGTATGAGGGCCATTAAGTTTTCTCAGGTAACCTCATCGCCGTGGGCCTAACTACTATTCCTAGAACATCTGGTAGTTTTGCACGCCGACCGCTTCCGTGGTGGTCAGTCGAGTGTGAGTCAGCAGTCAGACAGAAACGATATGCCTACATGCGCTATAAGCGCCGCCCTAACGTTTCACTGTCGGTAAACTTCGTTGAACTTTGGCTAAGTTCCGGTATCTTTCGAAGCACGGCCATTGCTCTTCTTGGCCGGCCTACGTGTCTTCACTGAACGGTAAGACTCGCTTCCACATCTCTTATAAGAGATGTGGAAGCGAGTCAAAAGCATTCGCGGCAAGTTCGCTCTAGACTCCTCTCATGTTCTCCAGGAGAACGGGACCGCAAATCGGACATCGCATCCGTAGTGAATTCTTTCGCGACCGCTTTCTCCACATTCTATACCCGAGTTGCTGCTCCGCCAGCATCCAATCCACCTCGTGATGTCGCTGAAGGCCGCTGACTGGCCTTTTCCTCCAGAGGCGGAAAACCCTTCAACGATAGGATTACGTTGAGTGAGTTGCGTTCCGCTCTCGCTTCATTCGCGGACACTCCCTTGGTATGGACTATGTCTCGTATGTCTTGCTTCGACACTTAGGTGAGCGAGGCATGGCCTTTCTGTTAGATTTGTTTAACAGGATCGCTTTTCGCACACCGGGGAGAGATGACTCTATCCCGGTCGGTTTCCGCCCAATCTGTCTAACCTCCTGCGTGTGCAAGTTGATGAAAATATTAGTAAGTGTTAGATGAGCCTTTTTTTCTGAACTGCGGGGGTCACCTGTCTTTTGATCTGCTCCTACTGCAAAATGCTGTTTGCCAGGCCTTCCTTCGTAGACAGCATACGCCACGGTGTTTTTCAATCTGGAGAAGTCCTATGATACTGCGTGGCGGTATGGTATCATGGAGACTCTCCAAGGGATAGGGGTGAGAGGACGCCTCCTAATCATTATTTCTATATTTTTACGAGATCTTCGATTCCGCGTACGGGTGGTGGGGAGCCCTCTCCGGTGCAATGGAGCAGGAAGAAGGCGTTCCTCAGGGAACTGTCCTCAGTGTCCTGCGCCCTATTGCAACGACTGCGTCGTCCCCCAGACTGTTCGGCACATTCTTGTCGAATGTCCCAGTCTGGGTGATCTTCGCGCACGACACCTGTCCCGGTACCGGGATGGGCGGGGTCGCTACCGCCTGTCCCTTGTGCTCGGGACGAGTGCGTGTACTTTGACTGGTGGACTTATTGACTTTTTGGGGGAGGCCGGCCTTCTCCCTTTTATTTAACCCGATTTAATTGTTGTTGTTGTTCTTGTAATTGTTTTTGTTATTGCTTTGTTATTGTTATTGTTATTTCTTTTTATTGTTTTCTGTTTAATTTTTTAAAGTAGCCTAGAACTAGGCTGTTTTTTACGGCGACTTATGCCTAAGTCGGCAGTCGCCAGATAGCCCCTTTAAAAAAAAAAAAAAAAAATGTCCTCAGTGTCGCACTATTTTCCCTGAGCATCAACGGTATCACCTCAGTTCCGCTACGCTCTACGTGGACGACCTTTCGATCTCTTTTGTGCGGCCCCAAATGCCAACTCTGGAGCGTCGACTCCAACAGGCATTGAACCGCATCTCTCGCTATGTCGAATCATACAGACTTCAGAGGTTTTCTTTACCAAGACGGTTGTGCACCTCTGCCGCCATCCACGGCTCCACCCTGACCTAGACTTGTTTCTAAACGGGGTTCGCCTGTAAGTGGTGGATTCTCACCTTTTCCTTGGTCTTGTTTTCGACCGACGCCTCACCTGAAAGGCTTGTATTCAATTCTTAAGATCCTTTGTAACCGCGCTATAGACATTCTTCGCTGACGTTCAGCACTTTGGGTGCTTATCGGGCCTGCCTTACGTTTCTACTTATATTTTGTATGATCGTTCGAAGCTTGACTACGGACTACGGATGGGAGTTTTGCGCATCTGCAGCTGAGCGTGTATTGTGGAAGTTGGACTCGATCCACCACATCATTATTCACCTGGCGACCGGTACTTCTCACAATTCTCCCATTGAGAGCCCTTTTGTCTATCTCGGAGAGATGCCACTCGCTCTACACCGTACCCTACATTATGCTCTTGTGCACTCGAGCCTGGTGCCTCCTTCAGTCGCCAACAGCTCTCACTGCATCCGCAGCTGATCTCGACGGTGCCTATGCCGCCAAGAGAGGCCAGTCATACCCTAATCCTTTTTGAGTTTAGGGCTAGTAAATTATTTCGAGAGCTCGGTGTAGCTCTCTGGCGCCTCTGGTTCTGCCCAGGACGGCACCCTATTAGGTACCCCCTTTGACTATTTGTTGCCACACTTCAACTCCCAAAGCTTCCACAGTGCCGGGAATATTGCGTTCGACCACCTTTTCGGAGCGCACTTCGTGTCATGCTGGCGCCTTCTCCCGTTTATTTAACTAGGTGTGGTTTTTGTTATTGTTGTTTTCTCTGTAGGTCGCACGTCCCTGCGCTGGGGGAAGGCGGACCTTTCCCCGACGATCGAACCTTCATGCTTGTTGGCCTTTTTTTTATTGTTGTTATTCTAAAGTACCCTAGTACTAGGCTGTCGTGGTTAGTACGGCGACTTATGCCCCAGTAGGCAGTGGCCAGATGGCTCCTAAAAAAAAAGGATCCGTGCCAGTGTACACACATATGGCTCCAAGTCCCAGGAAGGTGTCGGCTTCCACGCCTTATCCCGTCTATCTTCACGGGCGAGCTGGTTGCCATGTAACGCTTATTATGGCAAAAACGCTTCCTTCCTGGTTCGGAGACAGGATTGTGATCTTTAGCGACTCACAAAACGCCCTGTGTGTTCTTTGTGCATTTGGAATCTGCAGTCACCTTACCTTTGGTCTAGGCAGTCTCCTACAATGGCACGATAAATGTATTTTCAAAACCTTCCGGCGGAATTCCCTCTTTGTGCACAATTAGCCAATTGCAAGGTCGGTCTGTAGATTCCAATCATAGGATCTGTTATAAGATTATGTATTCATGGCATAATGAGAGGACCCCATTTCCAACCTAGCGCTTCTACTTATTTCACAGATGGAGTAGTCCCATCGTCTCTACTCAGTGTAGCTGACATCATGGCTGTTTTTTACTGAGTAAATTACCCTTGATGATTGCACCCATTTTAACGAACCCTCCAAATCTTTTGTTTCAGTTGAAGCCATCCCCTAAAATCCCTGGCGGGAGGGACCACCTGATGTGGTCCTTGCTACAGTTTCTCTCTGGGACCATCGGCAAGAATCCTGTCTCTGATTTTCAGCCCGTCTTGCGACTAATTGGTGAGTCTTTGAGGGAGGGGCAAGTATAGACCAAGCTTGTATATTGAGGAGGTGCTTACATGCAGCCTCAATCTTATGGGTTGATGAGGTTTGTGTCAAATTCCTTGTGTGTGAATTCCATTTTGTTCCACTATATTTTTTTTAGTATTTTTCCTTTCATCTTGCCATTGTTCTTTCCACATGTCCCGCTTGTATCTTATTATTATTCTTTCCTCTGTGTCTCCCTTGGGCATCGCCGTCTGTAATCGATGAGGTAATCAATCTGCTGCCTCTCGTTTCTTCACAATTGATATAGTGTCTGAAATCGCCCCCGGAGCATTTGAGAATACGGTCAATTTTCGTATCCTTGTATATAATTGATTTGTTAGCCGATGATGACTGGGTTCTTGTCTTTTTCGCCAATAGAACTGCTTTATCCTGAGCGCGAACCGCTGCCTGTTCCCGACTGCTCGAATCCCCGCTCTTCCCTGCAGCTTTCAGCCATGTGCATCCTCATCCACATTCTGCTGAAGGCTCAGTCTGACACCTTGAAGACTCCTCAGAGCCTGCCACCTGCCTTTACCAGTCACCACGAGTAAGTGGTCTTCCTGACGAGACAATGCCATCATCAACCCTGCCCTAGGCATGAAGTGATTTAGATTCATTTTGGTATAAATATTCGATCCATTTTTGCCCTATTCCCTGGTCGATTAGTCAAGATGAGCCTTCTCCATCCATCCCCCGTAAAATGCTATTAAGTCCAGATCGGACTACCTGGTATGGATTGCGTCCTCACCAAATCTCTTCTCCTACGAACCCATCGATCTATTTCACTGATTGGTGGGATGGTTACGGAGTTCAGACAGTTAATCCGCGCCAAGGTGTGAATCGAGTAGGCGATGAGGTAAAGAGTGAAGAGGTCATGATTGTTTAAAAGAAAGAAATTGAAGATATGCGTGTTATGTGGGACGAATATAATAGGGAAAGATGTGTGTGTGTGTGTGTGTGTGTGTGATATGGAGTGATTTAAATTGAATCAGGTGTGACTTATAATAGAACGAGAAGGAAAGATTTGCGAGTGAGAGCAGTGCATATACGAAGGGTAGCAAGAGTGCGGAAATGTGTGTAAGAGGTATATATGGTGTGAAGAGAGATGTGAATTAGTTTGTAACTAAGAATGTTCTGATGTTTTACGCCCCGTAAGGGTCACGGGGTTATTTTTCTCTGGCCGCCCTGATTATGGGACTCATCGCCCCGTCAGTATAGCTGCTCCACTCCCCACCCCTCTCTCTTTCCCGACGGATGCCGGTTCGCCGGCCCAGGACGAGGAAAAAAGGTTCCTCGAATGTGATCTGTGACTTCTTTTCCCCCATGATATCGACATGGTCCCTGAGAGGACCCGGCCCCAGACGGTATAATCTTCCATATGATCGAACCCCGGCTCGTGCCAAGCACAAAACTCGAATCCACCTCTGTGCATGTTTCTCTTCAGACGGCCACATGAATCGCTCCTGTAGACTTGGAAAGTCAGGGTTACCCGAAGTCTGTGGAAGTTGCTCCAAGACCGCACACGATAAGTTCAAATCGTGTGTGGCGAAGTGTGTCAATCGCGGAGAGCCGCACCCCGCTTCTTCAAAGCAATGTGGTGCGTATCTATCTTGAGAAGGAAATCTTGGCCTTTCCGTCCCAGGATCGTCTCATTTTGCGAACCCGGCGCTGACTGTGCCCTCTTATGTCTCAATGTTAGAAAGACACCCTCTGCTCCTGGCCCCTCCCGGCCTATGAGCACGGTCGTTTCCGCGCCCATTCGGAAACCTGCTGGTTCTACCCACCCTGGGAACTCCCCTGGTACATCTGGCGGCACAAAGGGTTTGCGCCCAGCCCAGGCTAAAACACTACCAGCGTGACCGTTTCCCGTAAGGCGAAACGACCGCGCGCCTACACCGAGTTGTTAGACTCACAGGAGGCAACATCCCTGAAGTTGGTCGTGAGGCCATCTTCCAGGGTTCGTAAAGCTGTCTCCCGAAAGGAGGACAGCACTAAAGGAGCTTCGCTTCCTATGCCCACACCCAGTGGTAGGCTGGGTGGCTCGAAGCCGGTGGATCCACCAAAAGAGGGACCCCCGCCTCCAAAGCCTGTCTAAGGTTACGAGGCGGAGAGAGGAAAAGACTATCATGGCGAGCCCAACCTCCCCCGATATGTCATCGAAGGCGACAGCGCCTTCAGCGCATTGTCCAACCAACAGCGCCTAGAGTTCTGCCTCCGGAAAACGTACGGCTATTTCCGTGAGGGCCTTATCTTCGAAGAGCCCCATCCCCCCCCGCATCTCCCAGCTAGGGTTGGAGGGCATATTCCTTCAATTAAATTGCCACGGACTCCGGGCCAACTGGGAAGGGAGTTTCGAAGGCTCGGCTCGTCTCGTCCCGTTTTCCCGTAGCAGTCTTTTTGCAGGAGACCATGCTCTGCTCGTTTTCCCTGCTCACCCTCCCGGGGTATAAGGGTTTTGCGACCCCACCACCACGGGATTCGGGCCGGGCAGGCGGATGCGCCATTTACACCGGGCATAATGTCTCTGTACTTCTATTTGCTTTAAATACTTCCTTTCAGAGGCAGTAGCTTGGCAGCTGCACCTGGATAGGAGGTATACTGTTATTTCTGCGTACATTCCACCGTCAGCCATCGTCAACGCGAGAGACTTCCGCCGCGTCGTGGGACGCTTGCCGAAGCCCTTTATCTTGTTCCGTGATTTGAACGGGAGACTACTCGATCAATCCCAGGGGTTCAAGTCCTTGCCGACCTGATCGACGAGCTGGACATAGGTGTCCTAAATGTGGATGAGTTTACGTATCACTGCCCGAGAATCGTTTCATTTTCCTGTCTCGATCTATCTTTGTGCATCTCCGAACAAAGGATCGATTCTTCTTTCGTTCGAAGCTCGACTACGAATGCGAGTTTTATGCATCCGCATCCGAGCGTGTATTGCAGAAGGTGGACTCGGCCCACCACACCTGCCTTCGCCTGACGACCGGTGCCTTCTGCACGTCCCCCATTGAGAGCGTACTTGTCGATGCTGGAGAGATGCCAATCGCTCTGCGTCATGTAGGGTGCATCATTCGCCTGTACACGCGATCCCGGCGCCTCCCTCAGTCGCCAACAGTTCTCACTGCATCCGCAGCTGATCTCGACGGTGCTTAATCCACCGATAGACGCCAGTCATACCCTAAACCCTTTGTGTTTAATGCTAGGAAACTCCTTCGAAAGTTCAGTATATCTCTCGCGCCGGTGGTGCCTCTGGTTCTGCCCAGGCCGCCACCCTGGAGGGTATCACCTTTGACTATTTGTCGTCACGCCTCTGCTCCCAAAGCTTGTACAGCGCCGGGAGTATTGCGTTCGGCCTTTTTGGAGCACACTTCGTGTCACGCTGGATCCGTACCACTCCATACGGATGGCTCCAAGTCCTAAGAGGGGAAGAGGGGGTCGGTTTCCACGCCGTATCCCCTCTATTTTAAGTGAGCGGGGCTCTGCTGGGATCAGCGTTTGTCTTCACGGTCGAGCTGGTTGCAATACACAGCTCGGTACGGTAGATAACGCGAGGTGCCCGGTTCGGAGACCGGATTGTGATTCATAGCAATTCGGTGCGTTGGAATCTCTGCATACCCTGGTTCGTGATATCCGTGACGTCACTGTTTTGGCGAGCCGGGCGGATGGCGAGATTATCTTCTGCTGGGTTCCTGGACATGTAGGGAATGAGGGCACCAAAGAGTCTGCGAGGACTGGGCGACCTGACCAGCGTTTCGCTCTTCCTCACACCGATTACATGTCAAGAATACGGACAGCTTTCTGGGCTGCTTAGTAAAGAAGATGGCAGACGGTCGAAGGAAACTTAAAGTTTCGTGCCATTGCGCCGCGACGGCTTCAGGTTGCTTTCTGTCGTTTCCGATTTGGGCACACTCGCGGGACGCACTGCCCTTTGATGGAGCGCTTGCCTGCGCCTTATTGCGACAACTGAGTTGTTGTTGAATATCGCAGTCTGGGTGATCTTCGCGCACTTTACCTGTCCTGGTACTAGGATGAGCGAGATGGCTACCTCTTGTCCCTTGTACTCGCGACTGGTTTGTGCACTTGCGGACTATATTTTTCTTTGGAGGAGGTTGACTACCTCCACTTTATTTGACTCTTTGTGGTAGGTCGCATGTTCCTGCGCCGGTGGAAGGCAGGCCTGCCCCCGACGCCGGAGCCGCTTCCTTGTTGCCTTTTTGCTATTTTCTTTTTTCTTTTTATTTAGTTTTTCTCCTTTTTTTTATCTTTTTTTATTTGTTATTTCTATATTATTTGTTTTTTAATGTTGCCTAGTAGTAGGCTGCGGTGAGTACGGCGACTTATGCCCCAAGTAAGCAGTCGCCAGATGGGCCCCTAAAAAAAAATCCTGCGTCGCCGGACCACTGTTGGCGAGCGGCTAATCCACTGCGCCATCTAAGGTTAAAAAAAAATGTCTCATTCAAGCAAAGCTTTTTAACGTTCGCTTGCACTTCTCTGCACGATTCAAAGTGATTGTGTATGATAAGGGTGCATGGAAGGTGTTTGTTAGGGGCCTACTCCCTGACTGCACCAGATGCTACGCAACAATAATCGATCGCTTTAAAGGCCCTAATGCCGCAGGAAAAAGGTCGACTAGCTTTCTCCTTCTCTTGATCGGCTGAGCGTAGTTTTTGGTGTTGATATTCACCTATCTCAAAAGTGAGGAATGGGTGGTGATTTCTCAATAATTCTATCACTTTGCTTCTATGTCAAAATAAAGAAGCTTTAATGTCTAATGCCGCTTCTTCTTCTTTTACAGACTCCTGCAGAACTTGGTGCACAACCCCCAAGTGCCACTCATGACCTCCGGCTTCACCGCGTCGTCGACGCCCGACTACCGAATCGCCCTCCTCTTGAACGCCTACTCCACAAACCAGGTGTGAGCTCGATGGGTCGCATCCCATTAACCGACCACTCCACCGAGGCCCCATTTAACAGCAAGGGCTCCATTTGGTGCCAATTTGAGTTTAATTTGTTCTGAATTCACCACCGATTTGCTACTCATCCTTCAGTTGCAACCTATATTTTAACATGAAATCTGAACCTTGGATGGCGGCCCTCGCGATGCCAACGCGAATCGGGACTGCTATTTCGCAACTAGCCATGCCCAATTAGGCTTAGCTTTTTTAAAGATTTGAAGTGGTGCTCCATGTCGGTAGCTGGTGTTGACCAGTTGAACTTTTATCAGCCCCTAATGAGGTTATGAAGTATACACCATTATTGGCAGGGAAGTTGTAACAAGTTGAGAGTCAGCGCCCTTGGGTAATGAAGCCTTGCTCTACTCAGATGATCGAAGAGAGGGATTGAAAATTTTGCCATTGTTAGCGAGGACTACTTAGTTGGTTTTCCCACTCGTGCTTTTCGGAGGCACCTTTTTCTGTTTCCAAATGTCGTGGCTTATTTACAGGAGGTGTTCCACAGACCCATATGGGCCTTCTCTGAGGCCATTTACGGCAATCAGAAGTCAACGGTTCCTATGCCGGGCACGAACTGCGTCGCCCTCGGCAGCACAACTCCGTTCAGTATGAGTTTGCTCGACGCGCTTACCATCCACGTCAAAATGAGCATCTTGCACAATATCTCAAACGTAAGTTTCTGAAACTCCGCTGAAGGGTTCTTCTCGTGGGCTTGTGAAGGTTCATTCATTTTGCAACGAACTTCTCCTGATAAAACTGTTTCCTACATTTGACAGCACATCAGCAAACATTCTATGAACAAGTCGAACGTGGCGTTGGCTCCAGCGCTGGTCGAGACGTACGCTCGCCTCTTCGTGTATTCCGAGACGGAGAGCATCGGGATCAAGCAGTACATCAGTGAGTGAGCGGGAGTCTCATTCCTTCTCTTCCTATCTTTACTAGACTCTGAGTTAGAAAAATTATCCATGCCGTCCTTCTGCTCGGGTCGAGAAAGGCGACTAAGTCCAGATAGGGGCCGTTAGCCTGGGAAGACTCACCACCGAAGGCTTTATCCTCGAAACGCGCGACATGCAATGGGGAGTAATGCCCCGGTCATTCATGCCGGTTAGTCCTCGTCAATGATGGAATCGAATAGGGGTGTGAAATGTGAGGGGGTATTTATGATTTGGGAATTATATTGCCCCCCCCCTCCTTAACCGTATATTGAAACGAACGTAAAGATCAGCATGAAAATCGCTAGGGAGACCGAGGGCACTAAGAGCCGGTCCTCGTCATGTAGGGCAGGCGTCGGGAAGTGTGTTTCTGTTTTGACACCAACTAGCGATCGGGTAAGGAACCCTTGTCACCCCAGGGTGAAGGGCACCCATTCTGCGTCAGGGTCATATCTATACAACTCATTGGCAGAATTCCTTGGAACAGAGGAGAAGAGTTTGTGAAGACGGGAGAGGAAGTTAACAGTTTTGTGATTACCTGTGTAAGAGCTCCCTACCCCTGCCGGGCTAAGTGTAGCGGCTCCACCAATCGGTGCCCAGTCCTCTACACGCGCTGACGTTTGTGTCCGCTCTCGTCGGGATTAAACCCGGCACCTCGACTATAGAAGACCCACACCCTATCCACTAAGCTAGCGAGAGCTCCTGGTTGTATGTAGTATATGGACCCTGTAAGGATAGAAGTGAAGCTGAGAAAGAGGTTCTGGAATGGCTTGGGGCGAGTGGTGGTTGGAATTGAGAATGGGTATTCGTGATGGTTGTAGGGGATCTCAATGGCTGAAAGAATGACAGATTGGGAGGATAGGATAACGAGATTTTGTTATACCCGGACAGAATGAAAATGGAGAGGGTGGTAAGGTTCTGTGTTGAAAGAAATTGATGGAAAAATTCTGATTGGGGCGTATAAGAAGAATTACTGTGGGATTGATAGGGATGAGACAGAAGTGGGGTGGGGCTCAAGTATTTGCACTGAGACAACTCTCCTAAATAAACTAGGGATAAGAGAAGTAAAGAGTTGTTGCTGGGTTCATGGATAGAGAAGCATTATGTCAAGTGCTAAGATTGTATGGAGTAAGTGGTAAACTATTAAAGGGTGTGAAGAGGTTCATGTTATAAGTAAGGCGTGCGTTAGGGGGGAAAGATAGCCGGAGTGAATGGTTTGACAGGTGTTGCTGTAAGTCATGGTTGTGTGATGTTGCATTGTTGAGCCCTTATAGAAGGAGTGCACGAAAGGAGGAGAGAATATATTTGTTCCTTCTAGTGCTTTAACTAGCTGGGTAGTAAAGGATGAAGAATAGCTGGATTTCAGGACATTCCTTGCCGGAGAGAAACAAAGGTGGTACTGTTTCTGAGCCAGATGACACTGGATAGCGGCGTTGGAAAAGACAAAAGCCCTCCTGCGGGAGGCAAGAAGGCTGGACCCGTGTGACGCCTTTGGGATTAACCAAGTTGGTCCATCGCGTGCCCATGGAGGATACCACCTCGGAAGAGGAGGCGGGGAGCGAACAGGAGGTGGTTTCTCAGTTCCGAGTCGAAGCTGTCCTCATCGACGTGAGCGCCTTCAGGAAGGACACAGCTGAGTCGATTAAGGACCAGGACCTGCTCTTTCTTGGTCAGAGAGTTCGTGTATCGAAAGCCGATCGTCGGCGAGTAGCAAAAGGTTGCCACTCTTTCTCGGAAACACTCCCATCCCCACCCACCCCAGGAGTGGTGCCATGAGAAAGCGTCCTCCGCGGAGGTTAAAGACCCGGCCCACACAAAAGTGAGAGCAGTGCAAATGGACAACTTGAGAGTGATGTTTGGTGTGTCAATAGAGGAATGGCTAAGAGATGTTTATGATGGAAGTGTGTTATGAGGTGGTGTGGACATGTAAGAAGACTGGATGGAGATGGACATCTGGAGATACTATGCGAGAATGAGTGTCAGGGTGTGATAAGGGTTAAGTTGTGTGTGTGAGAAAAAAATTGCTGATACAGGAGGAAGTGCATGGAGGGCGTTTGCGAGGGGGGACGTGCTTAGGGTCTTCTGCCGAGGGGCGAATTCTGATGACTTGAGACGAGATGTTACACCGCATTGCACTCCATTTTGTGTGCTCAAAATGCTGGGTGGCAGTGTGCTTAATAGGACGGGTGGTTTTTAATGGCGTTGACGCGCACCAACCCCCCTGAGTGGTATACTGGTCGATGTTGACGTCTTGAAGGTTCTGTCTTCCTACATTTGACTCTCGATTTTAACTCTTATCTTGACTAGAGAGTAGTTCCTCCTTGCTCAGACACCGTTTGCCCTATGGGGGAACCTTACGTTCCTAAATAGGGGGAGGTTCGAGAGAGTTGCGTCCCTCCCCGTTCCGCATATTTTCATTATCTCCAAATTTGCCGATTCCTCTTTAATAAATGGCGGATGGATCCGGCGCCGGATGCATCATGCCCTTGTTTTGAGCGTTGTAAATTAGCTGCGCCGTCTCCTCATCTCGCCCGCAGATCAGCTCCTGCCGATGGTCTTCAAGAACCAGACTTGGGGCATCCTTCACGCGCTCCTGGAGATGTTTACCTACCGGCTCCACCACACGCTGCCACAGTACCGAATCCAGCTCCTCTCCACCATACACCACATGGCCATCCCACTCAACACAATGCCCAACATGAACCAGCTCCATTTGTGGTGAGTGGGATGGTTCCAGGCTGATGGGGTCGACGAACCCTCTTTCCTATCCTTAGGTTTCCTCGTCGGCTCTTATGCGGCCACCACTGGTCACGGTGCCCTTAGTCACACGTAGGGTTCCCCTTCTACACAACTTTCACTTTCGTTACCTCCTGTCTGTCTATCCCCGTCGACCAACCCCCGTTTGATGCCAAGTCGAGTTTGTTGACAACTGCGTTTGACATTGAGCTCGGGTGTGGTCATGACCCTTTGCACTAGTCACAAGTTCGTGTATTAGAGTTTCCTTACGTACATTCGAGATAATGAAATTTGCGGTTTTGTAGGCCAGCTACACCCGTAGGAAGGTAGACAAATTCTGCAGAGTTGCGTGCCCTCCTCTCCTCGACAGTCCCAAATAGTCTCTTCTCACACGAACCTCATCTCTCGTACTCTCCAGTGGAGATGCCTTCGTTAGTTTTACGTTTTTGGCTTTAGGTAATAATAAGAGATGTGATATTGTACTTTTCACACCTTTTTCTTTTCTTAATCACCCCCCTCCCCACCCAATCCTTTCTTTTCCCTTAAAATTACTGTTTCTTCTCTTTGTTGTCCTTTTGGTCCTCATGCCTCCGTTCAGAATGGGAGCCCCTATATTACATATGGTACGCTCCCAAGTGTCTATTGTTGTTTCTCCCTTGCCCAGCATGGAAAACAGTGCCCTGCGGTTGATTACTGGTCTGGGCAACGTGGAGGTGATCCCGAACCTGACGCGGTTCTTCAGCACAGAGTCCAAACCGAACATCATCAGCTCCGAATCCGAAGAGCTGAATCGCGTCATCGTGCTAACAATGGCGCGCGCAATCCACGTCACTGGTAAGGTCGTTTTTCTCCCGTTTGGGTGGACTACAGCTTAGCCGAATGGAAACACTGCTTCACATTTGGGCGAAATTAAGCCACATTGGTGTTGTTAATCGCCGGATCGAGCCCATATTCTGCTCGGCTGCCATACGCTGTTGATCCCCTTGGTTCGGAGACCACGGTAATCAGTAGATCGAACTCCCACTGAGAAATTAAAGGCATCTTAAATAAGCGCAGATCGGTGGTAAAACCCCGTCTGCCGCCCAACGCAGTTTAAGGTGGGATCCGAACCACGGGCCACCACAGCGGCGTCTCCACACTGCTTGCTAGTGACCTGTTCTACGATTCATGTTGATACATCATTTATTGGTCGAGGACTCTAGAGACTTGGTGGGGGTCGAGCGCCTCAAGAAGTCTCCCTTTTGGAGAGTCGGGTGTTTTCTCTTAATTTTGGTGGCAGCAAAAGGATTCTTTCCCGAGTTTTGCCCTTTGGATTTTCAGCGATGCTCTACTTGGTTGCCGCCGTGGCGAGATTTCCTTGGGGCTGAATTGGAGGCGTCGTCGTAGGGGGAGGAGGCTGGTCCCTCGTCTCTTTATGCCGATCCTTGATTTATCCCGTTGCAGGTTGCGACAGCTCTGGGGAATCGGCCCGGTGGTGCATGGACTTCCTAAAGGCGGTCATGTCGCACACGCCCCACACGTGGGCCACCCACACCCTCCACTGCTTTCCACCGGTCATCGCAGACTTCTACAAGGAACACGGGGCCCCGCGGGATACTCAGAAGCTGAAGGTGGGTCGCTGTTGCTGCTCCGGGCGTGGTGGGTTGTGTGAGTGTGAAGAGGGCCACCGGCGCGGGAATCCACATTAATTGAGGAGATTGGGCATGTCTGAGTGCAAATTAAGGGAGCCCCATCCCTGGGATGGTTTGAAAACTGATGGGGCCCGGGAAAATTTTTGGCGCACTTTCCTCTCTCTCACTCCTTCTCACCACTACTTTACCTTTTATTATTAGTATTAGTATTTATTAAATTATTAGATTTGTTATTGTTATAATCATTTTTATTTAGTATGATTTTTATATTATTTATTAACATTTATTATGATATATTAATAATATGTATTATAATTATTTATTATTATCATTATGGCTCTCTAATTAACCTTTTCTCCCTCACCTTACACCTGGAGGCGTGTTTCCACTTGTACAGAGTTCAGTCTGGTAGCCATGGTGCCTTGGTTGACTTCATACCATCCGGGAATCACCTAGGCCAAGGGTATGATAATAATAGGTGATCACCCACCCTACTCGTTAGTGAATGCGCCTATCTCTACTTCTCTTAATTCCCTCCCCCTCTACCCCCCTTCAAACTTGCTCTTCTATCCACAGAGGTTTTGGCTGCTCCGGGTTACTTTCGTCCTCTTTTGAGCCTTAGTCGAATGGCAGTGTATACCGCGAGGGTCAAAAGCCCGCTAGTCAGGGCAAGTATTAGTTATGAAGTGTGTTTGTTTGGCCGTCGACTCTGCTCACCTTCTTCCAGTACGCCACCTATGGTTAGAACTGCAGGACAGTGTGTCCTGAATGGCAGGCCGGGTTGGAAAAGTCCATCAACGTTGGATTTTCTGATCCTATGGAGACTTCTCTTAACTTCTCCACTCATAGGGAGGTCATAGTATCTACTTTTCATGAGGCCCCCATTTTTTTTTGTTTTTACTGTGACTATGGCGACCGCAGGCTCATGGAGATCCGCCTCCAATCGCGGCTTGGTCCTCCTTAGGTGTCGGGGAGGATGAGGAAAATCGAGGCACCCTGTCGACCGATTGGAGCCGTTCTCGGGCAGCTTCACCTCTGAAAAGGAGGTACCCCCCCCCCCCCCTCCTTTTGTGTTTTCTCAGTGGCCCCTCCAACCATCTTCTACTGTAGAGGAGACTGATTCCTCTCCTTGGCCTAGGTCTGCGGGGGTTCCTCCCTCACCCCCTTCTTGGATTCGCCCATGAACGACTCCATCTTTCGGTAAATTGCGTTCCTCCCCCCCCCCCTTATTCTATCACAGGGACCTGCTAAGTGAGAAGGCAGGCTGCCGAAAATTGACTGCTCTCGCTGGGAGCAACTCGATAAGGCCTACCCCGTTAGGGTAGAGCAAGGGAAAGCGGGATTCGTTGGGCCGTGCTACCTCAGTCCTGTAATCATGCATCTTTACATTGAGGGGGGTCGGCGTGACTGCCCTCCTCTTCCCCGATGGAGATCGGTTCGCCGCCAGAGAATTGTCTGTGATGGAAGATACCTCGAATGGGATCCGTGATATACGGAGGCTCCCCTGAGATGGACATGGTCTCGGTGGTGACCAGCTCAAGACGGCAGGATCTTCCATGAGGTCGAACCCGGGTTCGGTACCAAACACCGAACCTGAGTCTGCCCCTGTGCGAGCTTCTCGTTAAGACCTTCTCCATCTCAGAGAAGGATCTTGCAGAGCCTGGTCCATGCCCAGGGGCTCCTTCCTGCGGTGGAGAGAAGCTGGTTCATTCCCAGACCAAGACCAAAGTCGCAAGTGCGCCGAGAGGAGCCTCGATTACGTCGGGGTCCCTTATTGACAGACTACATGGTGTTTAGAGCCCGCTGGCTTCAAACGCTCTGGTTATTCGCTCCACTGATGGCAGCAGGCTGCCCAAGGGCAACATGATCCTTCAGAGGAGAGTATTAGCTAGCTTGATTGTTAGAGAGCCGAATGAGTGCAGTTTCTCGGTTGGGATCCTCCTGGCGAATGCGTCAGGTCCCTCTGAAGTGGCCACGGTCAGTGCCCTTCAGACATTTAATGGCACCCCTGTATGACGCCCCACACTTGTTCGAATCAATGCGGTGCGTATCTCCTGGAGAAGGAAATCCTGGCCGTTCAGGCTACGAATCGTCTCTCATTTCGCGAGGCTAAGGACTTGGTCCTGGCGCGCCCGGCCCTGACTGGTACGTCTTATGTCTCAATTAAAAAAAAAAAAGACTGCTCTTGGCCCCTCCAGGTCTAGGAGCACGGTCGTTTCCGCGTCCATTCGGAACCCTTTTGTTGGTTCTACTCACCTGGTGAAGCTGGCGGTACCGAGGGCTCACACCCAGCCTCGGCTAAAACCAGGTCTGTCCCCCCCTTTCCCAGCGTGACAGTTTCCCGTAAGGCGAAACTGCCGCGCGCCTCCACCGATTTGTTAAACTCACAGGAGGCAACACCCCTGAAGGTGGTCGTGAGGCAGTTTTCCGGGGTTACTAAAAAATTCCCTGGAAAGGAGGACAGCACCAAAGGAACTTCGGCTCCTACGCCCCCACCCAGGGCTGGGCTGGGTGGCTCGAAGACGATTGGATCCTCAAAGACGCCCGCCCGCCCAAGGTTTCGAGGCGGGTGGAGGAAAAGACTTGCAATGGCAGCTCAACCTTCCATGATAAGTCCTTGATGGCGACATCACCTTGTTCGGCCAACAGCACACTTAGTTCTGCCTCCGTGAAGCGTACGGCCATTTTCGTGAGGGTCTTCTCTTCGAAGACGTCCTAGTACAGGAGTTTAGGTTGGTTGATGAGGCCGTAGATCTCTTCTCCGGTAACATCATCGCCATGGGTCTAGCTACTATTCCTAAAGTGTTTGGCTTGTTTTGCATGCCGACTGCTTCCTTTGTAGTAAACTGAGTGTGAGACGACCCTCAGAGAAGCGCTATGCCTACATGCGCTATTAGCGCCGCCTGAACGATTTCACTGTCAGTGAATTTCGTCGAGCTAGAGGTAGGTTCCGGTATGCTTCGAAACATGCCCGCCGCTCTTCCCTGCGGGCATACGTCTCTTCATTTAACGGGAATACCCCTTGTCAGAGAGAGAGAGAGGGAGACACGCAGACAAAGAAGCCTAAGGAATATCTCACGGACGAAAGGCCCTTCAACCGGCGTCTTTCGGTAAACTTCCGGGGCGAGACGAGTCAAACTGGAGCCCGGAACCCAAATCAGCCAGATGGCGCTAAGCCCTTGCCCGCCGCGCCTTTGAGACGGAGTGAGACCCTCTTCCAACGGCAAACAAAATCGCCTCCAGCCAAGTCGTATATATTTCCCAGCACGGGAACGAGCAAAGCAGTATGCAAGCAGGAGTCGGGTAGTACTCACGCAGTATCCAAGCAGTAATGGAGAGGATTCGTTTGAATCAGCCAAGGAAACGACGCGCCACTTCTCAAGTGACTCCCCGGAACCCTAAGGGCTCGCAGGTAATAAACCAGTTGTTCAGAGCTACGGCAGTCAAGAACTCATTCTGGAATAACTCTCTCCACTCCGTGCCCTGCAAGGATACTCCCTCGAACAACCGCTCCAGCGCCCCACCCCCCTCCCCTCCTTGAAAATCGTAAGCGTATTACATTTCCCTCTATCACCGTCGAACAGGCGTGACGCTTTCCGACTACGAAGCTTCACCTCATCATCCCGTTTTCTTTCGGGTAAATATTGTGCTATTCACAGCTCGTGCCGAATCATTCCTTTAAATTAATTTTCTTTTGCTGACGATTAGTTTCCCTTGTTTAAATCCCAGCACCACACATAAAACCATTGAAATATTTGACCAAGTCGGATAACGGTAGAAAACGCACTCGCATATCCCACGCACTTAAAAGGGGCATTACCCCACGTCTGCTTGTCTCCTCTTCCCCAGCGTATAGGGAGGGACAGCGAAGGTCAGTGAAGCTTACCTGACCTACGACACCCATCTAGCACTGTCAAAAGTATTCGTGGCAAGTTCTTGCAGGAACCCCTCTCTCGTTTTCCAGGAGTATGCGACCGCATTTTCGGACCCCGCGTCCGTGGCGGAGTCTTTCGCGACCTCTTTCTCCGCATTCTCTTGCCAGGATGCTTCTGCTCCCCCAGCATTCATTGCACGTCGTGATATCGCTGAAGGCCACCAACTGGATTTTTGCTCCAGAGGGGGAGAACCCTTCAACGACACGTTTACATTGAGTTGCGTTCCTCTCGCCTCGTGCGCGGACACCGCCCCTTGTCCGAACGATGTCCTGTATGCCATGTTTCGACAGCTAGGTGAGCGAGGCATGGCCTTTCTCTTGGATTTGTTCAACAGAATATGGGTAGAGGGTATCCTCCCATCTCCTAGCGATCGCTACGGTGCTTGCTTTTCGCAAACTGGGAAGAGAAATTATGTTATGTTATGTTTAGTTAGATGATGGAAATCGGACTAGAGGTCACCACTTGAAAATTAAAAAGCAAGGGTGTTGGTTGGATTTAAGAAAATATTTTTCACCAATAGAGTGGTAGACTTCTGGAACAAATTGCCGCGGAGGGTAGTAGGTAGTCCAAATTTAAATGTATTTTAAGAGTAGGTTGGATGAGTTTATGGGGAGGGAAGATTGTTATGGTTCCTAAGTTTTGTATATATTAATATTGTTTGTATATATCTATAGCTGCATGATTTAGTTCTTGACAAGCCTTGATTGGTGATACCTTTGTTTCTGGATGCAATCCTGTGGATGTAGTTTTCTTGGGAGTTTGGGTGCCTTAAAAAAGAGGCTGTTTGATGGGACCTTGTGGCTTTTGTCATCTGTTATATTATGTTGTAGGGGGGGTTTTGACGGATGCGGATGACCTTTGATAGGCCATTGTGGCTTTTGTCATCCGTGAAATTATGTTATGTTTATGTTACCCTCCTGTGTGTGCAAGTTGATTGAGAAATTGGTAAATGTTACAGTAACCTTTTTCCTGTACAGCGGAAGCCACTTATCTCCCGCACAGTGCGGCTTCCGAAGTTCCACTCCAAGTCAGATGCTCTGCTCCTACTGGAAAATGCAGTTTGCGAGGCCTTCATTTGTAGACAGCACTACGCCACGGTGTTTTTCCATCTAAAGAAGGCCTATGATACCGCATGGCGTTACACTATCATGGAGTCTCTACACGATGTGGGCGAGGAGACGCCTCCCATCTTTATCTCGTAGTTTTTTCGGGATCATCGATTCTGCTTACGGGTGTGAGGTGCCCTCTCCTGCCCAATTAAGCAGGGCGCACTATTTGCCCTTAGCATCAATGGTATCAACTCGATGCTGCCTGAAGATGTTCTCACAATGCTCTATGTGGACAACCCTTCGATCTCTCTTGGTGCAGCCCAGATGCTAACTCTGGAGCGCCGACTCCTCATCTTTCGCTTTGCCGAAGCGCAGAGCCAAGACTAAGGTAGTGCACCTTTGCTCCCAACCACGGTTCCACCTCGACTCGTTCTCGTTCCTAAACGGAGTTCGCTTGGAAGTGGTGGATTTGCACCGTTTCATTGGGTCTTGTTTTCGAGCGACACCTCACCTGGGAGGTTGATATTCGCATCCCTAGGGTCTCTTGTACCTGCACCATGGACATTCTTCGTTCCGTGACGTTCAGCTCCTGAGGTGCTGATATGGCGAAGGGTTTGCTTTTCTATGTATCCTTTGTTCGTTCAAAACGTGACTGCACGCGAAATTTATGCAACCGAGAGTGCATTGCGGAAGGTGGACTCAATCCACCACACGGGTTTCCGCCTGGCGACCGGTACCTTCCGCACGTCTCCCATTGAGAACCTTGTCGATGCTGGGGAGATCTCACTCGCTCTGCGCCATGCCCAGTGCATTATGCGTTTCCACGCTCTCATTGCATTCGCAGCCGATCTCGACGGTGCATATGCCGCTGAGAGACGCCAGTCATACCCTAAGCCCTTTGTCTTTAGGGCTATGAAACTCCTTCGATTGCATAGTGTAGTTCTCGTGCCGGTGGCCCCTCTAGTTCTGCCCAGGACGCCACCCTGGAGTGTGCCACATTTGACTATTTGTTGCCAAGCCTCTGCTCCCAAAGCTTCCACATCACTGTAAGTATTGCGTTCGGCCTTTTTGGAGCACACTTCGTGGTGTCACGCTGGATCCTCGCCAGTCTATACGGATGGTTCCAAGTCCTAGGAGTGGGTCGGTTTCCACGCCAGGTGCTGCCTCTGTCTTCACAGCCGAGCTAGGTACGGTAGATAACGCCTCGTGCCCGTTTCGGAGACCGGTATGTGATCTATAGTGACTCTTAAAGCGCCTTGAGTGCTTTCAGGTCATTGGAATCTCCACGCACTCTGTTTTGCGCTATCCGTGACGCCATGGTTGCCGCGAGCTGGGCGAATGTTGAGATTATCTTGTGCTGGGTTGTCGAACATGTGGGAATTGCGGGAATGAGGGTGCCAAAGAGTCCCCGAGGACTAGGCGACCAAACCACCGTTTCGCTCTTCCTAACACCAATTTCATCTCAAGAATCAGGGGTTGGTGTCAAAGAAGATGGGAGACGGCCGAGGGGACCTTATAGTTGCGTGCCATTGCGCCGCGACTGTTACCATGGATCTCCCCTCGCCACCACCCACAATGCAGCGACTGCTTCAGGATGCTTTCTGCTGCCCTCGAATTTAGTACACTCGCAGGACACACTGCCATTTGATGGAGCGGTCGCCTGCACTTTATTGCGATGGCTGCGTTGTTTCCCAGACCGTCCAGCACATTCTAATTGAATGTCCCAGTCTGCTGAGTGATCTTCGCGCACGTTACAGCTTGTCCCTTGACGAGTTCGTCCACACAGACTTGTGGATTATATAACTTTTTAGAGGAGGCTGGGCTCCTCTTTTTTATTTGACTATATTGTAGGTTGCATGTTCCTACCCTTGGAGGAGGTGGGTCTCCCTCCGACCCCGGAGCGTGCCATCTGGCTTGCAAGCCATTGCCATTCTGATCTTAATGTGAGTTTCAGTGTTCATCGTTAGATTTCATTCATGTTCGAAAATAAATGTTCCATTAGAAAGTAAGGGTCACAGCGACATAAAGGGAGGGGGGTGTCAGGGAGCTTTTAGTTGCATTGAGGAGGATTGTCAGAATTTTGGTAAGTTGTATAATGCGCGTATGGAAAATAATGCAAATGCAAATGTAAATTTATTAGCTCCCTGGGCATATATTAGCGTATGAAAAAGATAAATTTGCACGAGGTTATTATTGCTATCAAGGCATCTTAGTGGCTGAGATGCTAAAAGTGGTGATTGTGTTGTAAGGCATTTGAAATTGAAGAGTGTAGTGTTAGGTAGTATAAAAGTGAAGTGGAGAAACTCTGGGTATATAAGAAGGATAACTGAAAGATTGATAAAGGATGAACGAGTGGGTGTGAATCAAATATTAGCATTGAAACAACTAGCTGAATAAATAAGGGTTAGGAGGTGTAAGGTGTTGCTTGGTTGGTGGATCTGGAGGAAGCTTATGATTGTGTAGACTGAGAAGCATTATGACGAGTGTTATCTTGACTGGTAAATTATTGGATGGTGTGGAGTATTAATGTTGGAAGTAAGATGTGCGTTAGGGTGAAAGATTACTGTAGTAAGTGGTTTGGCATACATGGGGGATGTAAGCGAGGTTGTGTGATATCACCATGGCTATTTAATATCTTTATGGATGGAGTACTTAGAGAAGTATGTGTGGGAATGAGAGAAAGTGGGTATGAGATTGGTGAGAGGTGGTTTCTATCTCTGTTGGTATATGCTGATGACATGGTGTTAGTGGCAGAGAATGAGAGGGATTTGGAAATGGTGAATGTAGCTTTTGACTGGATTATTGAAAGGAAGCGTAGAAAGGTAAATGCAGAAAAGAGTAAGGAAATGGAATTTGGGGGTGAGAATGGGGTGGTTTGTGATTTCTCAGTTCTTATTCTCGCCCTTGGATAAACAAGTGCAAAGTTTTAATTATCTAAGATGTATTGTGAGTGAGAGTGGTATTGAGGAAGCAGTTTGTAACCACAAAGTTTTAAATGGTATGGAGGTCTATGGGGGGCAATTATGGTGTTTTAGTGATTGGTAAGGATTTGGGTGTGGAATCTACCATGAAGCTGCATGAGAGTGTGCTGGTGCCAGCGTTGGTCTACGCAAGTGCGCAACTGGAGTGTTGTTTGGTGTGCCAATGGTGGAAACAGTGAGGAAAAACTTTTGTGAGAGGTTTGTGGTGAGAAGAAGGGTATGGCGAAAATGTTGATGGGGTTTGTACATGTAAGAAGAATAGACTTGTGAAGAGATATGTGAGAGTGAGTGTTGAAGACGTGATAATGATTGAGTATGTGAATGAGTGTTTGAGAGAGAAGGGACTGACAGAGGAGGAAGTGGATGATAGGTGTTCATGGAGGGGACTTTCTGCGCATGCACACGGGCGAATTCTGATGGCTTGAGACGAGATACTATACCCCCACATTTCACCTCATCTCTATGAGGGGCCAATTGTGTGTGGACAAAATGATGGGTGGCTGGTGCTTCATGGGGGAGAGAGGGGCAGGTATTTTTTTAGTGGCGTTAATGGATGACGAACCCATTTAATGGGAAAATGGTAGATGTTGAAGTTTGATGTTTAACGTGTCAGTGCCTACACAAAATGGGCTAGGAATGTATTTTCTTGTTTTTTTAATTGTTTCCCAGGGAGGGGAGATGACCTCTGCTCCCTCCGACCGCTTGGGAGATTAAGGGAAAACGCTGTAGGCCCCCGCCCGTCAATGGTACCACAATTAAGTGGGGGGCCGCGCCTTTTGGTAGGCTGTGCTGAGGGACCAGGTTAGAGTGGAGGGAGGCTGTTGCATGCTGTGGGAATTTAAGAACAACCGCACCCCCCCCCTTCCTCTGCTAGTGGTCCATGCAACAGGTAGAAAATTGGAGTGGTACCAATCGGGGATTGCATCGAGGTGGTCGTGTGGTATCCCTTTGGAAATGCCCTGACCCCCCTCCCTTTATTCTTGCCCCAAAGGGTGGCTAGAGTTTAAAGACAACAACACAGCCTTGCCTTTTGGGTGCGATGCTCCCCCGGCCCGCCATAAGCAGTGCAGCCAAGACCGGCAGCAGGGCGCTGGTCAACCCATTACACGCAGGAGAGGGAGGAAACGATCTTCCCCATTTATCGCACGATATAATAATAATAACTGCAGTTCTTTACATGATCTGGTATTGGGTCAGCTGACTTGCCCTTACCTATAGCCGCCATTGTTTATGGCCCTTCCAATTTCTATCGACTAGTATTTCCTTTTGCATCCCATGGCACTAACACTTGCTACCATTGTTCAGTTATTGGGTAGTAGGTGTATGTGGGGCAGGAGGAATATCCATACCCTCTTACAGCGCCTGTCATAATAGGATAATGGCAAACGGCCCTTGAAGATGCACACTCTATTTTTTCCCCCACGAGTGCCTAGTCGATGTGCGCCAATCCCACTTTTGGGAGAACTGTTTAAGATAAAGGGTAAAAAAATGTGTTAAGATGAAGAATATTTAAAAGTGGAACCAATTAATATAGATTTTTTTTAACAATTCCACATTTCAAGGTAATTTTCTTGTGGTCGTTATTGGGTATCTTATTTTTTTGTGTATCTGGGTCCCATCAAGGATGTGTGGGTGTTTTATACCTTTGTGCCTCCCTTTCAGAAAGCAGTGGAGGAGGAGTACCGCAAATGGAAGTCTATGAGCAACGAGAATGACATCATCGCTCACTTCTCTCTTCAGCACAACACTTCGAACCTCTTCCTCTGTCTCCTCTTCAAGATGGTTTTTGACACTACCCGAGTCCCCGCCGAAGCATACAAGTGAGTGGAATTTGATCCTACGACGCTTCCAGACCCGCCCTTTCGCGTCTTCTCTTCACGACAACTGTCGGTCATTTCTAGTCTACGTCTTCTACTCTCTTCCTTCGATGCTTTCTTCTTTCTCGACATTTGTGCCAGCCTTGTTCCTGGTAGTGTTACCGAGGCTTGCAAAATCCTGTCGGGTTCCGGCCTCTTCACTCACCCATTGAACCTTTTTTTCGATCAAATCGCCTGAGAGTTTTGCTTGTCTGTCGTGGCTGGACGGTGTCTGTCTGGTAAAAACACTATTCTCGACCAGCATTTGAAATGGACGGAGAGTTTTGGGACAAAGTCTACGAGTTGAGGATCTCCAACCACTGAGCAATTTTTTGTCTCAGGCTGACTTCGTTACTTCATCGTTGCAGAGTCTTAGAGCGGTTGGGTCCCCGTCAGCTGATGGCGCATGTCCGAACCTTGTGCGATTTCCTGGTACTCGAGTTCTCAAACAGTTCGCTAGGGCAGCACCTGTCGAAGTGCGTGGATACCATGAATGCCATCATCTGGCAATTCAACATCGTACCTATCGACAGGCTCATCCTGTGTCTGGTAGGTAACAACCATATATTTTGCCATTGTAGGCGGGGTGAGGCAAATCGGGAAATAGGGCATATACACTGATTCATATCAACCTCACTAAATCAGGGCACCATCCTTAGCTTCCCCTATATGACTTACATTACAGACCTCCAGGCTCCCCATGACATTCCCATACAAGCTCCATTTTCATGGCAACCAGTATACAAGAGTCTCGTCGTGTCATGGGTTCACTTGCGAACCATAGAGCTCCAAGCCCTCCACCTTTCCGAATTTTCTCTAAACACGCCTACCGTGAACGATTTTACCCTCCTGTCGAACGGTCGCATCACGCCTCGGTCGATTCATATTTCTAATGGTCAACCTAATCAGCCTGTGACATGATACAGATTTGCATACCCCTTTTATTAATCAATCTGGCTCCATGAACAGGACATACCAATGCGTACATAAGTTTAAGCAACGTCAGCACGTCTAATGTGGGCTCCATTTGTATCTTCGTTAAGTTTGAATCCCTTGTTCGTACCTTTATTATAGCAGGGACATGGTTCCTTGCATTATATATTTAAATCTCATTTAGAACCTGAAATTATAGTAACTAGAATAGAACATTCGAGAAGGATAGGTTAGGTGCCCATTTACGTGCGGATTTGTCATTCGTCGACACTACTTCGCCAAGAAAACATTTCTAAGACCGCAATGGTGAAGACCACTGAGCATTCAGTCTCTGTGCACAAAACCTTAATGTTAAACTTCACAAGGTCGGTCATGGATATAGAAAGTTTCATCCATTATGAACATCCCAAAGTTGCTAATCATTACTATAGTAAACGCATCCTACCGTATTTTTTTCAGTCACACTTAAGAAACTTTTTTTTTGTGTGTATATGAGTTTGAGAGTACATATGGTCAAACATTGTGTGAAAGTTGTGTGTGGTAATCGTGTATGGACTCTGTGACAGGGTCCTTTACAAATGAAATTGATAGGATTTGGAATGGGTCGCTAATGGTTATCAGATATGATCGATGAATGAATGAATAGTGCCGAAATTAAATACTGTAAAGCCCAAACGGACTAGCTCGCAGCCAAGTTCAAGGATATGAATTGATGAATTAAGAGGTAGAGAATAATGGGTGTGGTTGGGAATTTTGCTGACTTGGAGGAAATTAAAAAATCTAGAAATAATTGTGAATTTCTCTCTTAAATGGTGTGTTGAAAATACATTTTAATGACATACACAAACTCAAGTGTAGATGAAATTGTATGCATGCATATGGCAATCGGTGGGTCAATCTCTGTTGAAATTCAACCCCGTAAGGGGTGCGGCGATTTGACATCCTGGCCGCCGTGTTGACGGGACTCAGCACGCCGTTCTTTCAGACAGCCGGTATTTCTCCCCTACTTCGTCGCTTTTCATACAACCTCTCCCACAACTTTCTCTGGTCAGCCTCTAATTTCACAGGGTAGATGCTGACCTTCTTCACAGCCAACTATCCCGGATCGGGGCTGAGGGGGGAGGGGACAATGTTCCCTAGCCCCTAAGCTCCGGTTTGGGATGGTGGGTTTTTAACAACCTGCTTCACTCCCACCCATACCTTCCTCACATCCCTTTTCCTTCTTTCTTCACACTCATCAATTTTATGCCGTGTCCAAGGTGGAGCCTGCCATGCTGAGTGACTGCCAGGCCACCAGGCGGGAGGGGTGGTCCTGAATGGCGGCACCTGGCGGGCTACTGCGAGGGGTGATAAGGGTGTCCATCCCGTGAGAAAATTAGGGTCCCCATGCCCAATGATGGAAATTTCAAAAGAACCTTTCCCTTTTTCCCTCACAATCAACGGAGCCGCCTTCTGGCAGCTCCACAGAAAAAAAATGGAGGTTGCCCCCACTTGTGCTTGTGCAGGGGACCCTCCAAATTTCTCTAACCGGAGAGGAGGCTTACTCCTCTCGTTCGCCTACGGGTGTAGGGAACTCCCCCTCACCCCCTTGACTGGAGATGCCTTCGGGCACCTCCGTCTTACCAGTGGCAGTCCCCCCCTTTTCTTTCCAAGGGGACGGCCAAGAAAGCCAGCAGGCAGCCCATAGCCATCCGCTTCCCAGTGAAGCGGCTCGGTAGGGCAAACACCCTTAGGGGGAAGAGTGAAGCCAGGCCCCTTCGGTCGCTTCCGTCAAAAGACCTGCTGACAAGAATATTAAACTTTGCCGAGGTCAAGGCCTGTGCCTCCCAAAACGAGAGTAAAGAAACTGCTGCCTAAAGACCTGCGATATCCTGGGGGAGGGGGTGGGGCAACTGGAGCCCCCCCTGAGATAAACATGGTCCTTGAGGCAACCCAGCCTCAGATGGTAGGGCCTTTCATGGGAGCGAATCCGGGCTCAGCGCCAAGCTCCGAACTCGAGTACCCCTATGCAAGGTCCTCCTCAAACGGTTGGGGTTTCCAAGGCAGTACAAGGAGGGGAGGGATCTCCTCCGACCGGTGCCCCTGCGACTGCCAGGACCTTGTCAATCTTGGAGAAGAACCTTGCTGAGGCCGATCCATTTGGCCTGGGGGCTCCTGCCGGCAGAGGGGAGAACCGGCTTTATTCCCCGCCCTCGTCTCTTAAAAAAACAAAAGGGACTAATAAGACTCGGGGCTCCTCTCCATTCGCGGCGGCTGCGGGGAAGGATGAGTCTACTGCCACTTCTGTAAACGACCAAGCCAAGATGGGCACATCCGGCCCCTCTGCCCCCTCCCCCCCGGGTGTGGAGCCGCTGACTAAGACCAAAAGTGCGCAAGGCGGAGCCTCGATAACATCGGGGCCCCTCCTTCAGAGATTACCCGGCGTTATTCGCTCCACTGATGGCACCATGATCCATCGGAGGACAGGAGAGCTTTAGCTAGTGTGATTGGTAGAGAGCCGAAGGTGACCCGTTTCTCGGACGGGGGCTTTTTGGCGAATGTGTCGAATCCCTCCAAGGCGGCCCTGATTAGTGCCCTTCGGGCACTTGATGGCACGCCTGTGAGTGTGACGCGGCACTCTACCATGAACTTTGTGAAAGGAGTAGTTTATGCGAGGGAACTCGTTGACTACTCCATAGAGGACATCACCTTAGAGCTGGCCGACCATGGGTCCGTTAAGGTTGAGACCCACCCCTACACTCTTCGTCACGTTCGACTGTGACAAGCTTCCTGAGTCGGTGCGTGCCGGTTGGTACCGCTACCGCGTGAAGGCATTCGTGCCACTGCCGCAGAGGTGCTATTACTGTCACCGCCTCGGCCATACGAATCGCACATATAGACGTGCAAAGTCGGGGTCACCCGAAGTCTGTGTAAATTGCTCCAAGGCCACACAGGATAAGTCCAAATTGTGTGTGTCAATTGCGGAGATCTGCATCCCGCTTCTTCGAAGCAATGTGGTGCATATCCTTGAGAAAGATATCCTGGCCGTTCAAGCCCAGGATCGATTCTCTTTCTCGAGGCTAAGGACTTGGTCCTGGCGCGCCCGGCTCTGCCTGGGACGTCTTACGCCTCAATGCTTAGAAAAATGCCCTCTGCTCTTGGCCCATCCAGGCCAACAAGCACAGTTGTTTCCGCGCCCATTCGGAGCCCTTCTGCAGGTTCTACTCAACCCGGGCGCTCCCCTGGTAAAGCTGGCGGCACAAAGGGTTCACACCCAGCCCCAGGCTAAAACCAGTCCCCACCCCCCATCCTTCCCCCCAGCGTGACCGTTTCCCGAAACGCGAAACTGCCACGCGCCTCCACCGAGTCTTTAGACTCACAGGAGGCAACACCCCTGAAGTTGGCCATCAGGCCATCTTCCTTGGTTCCTAAAGCTGCCCCCGAAAGGACAGCAACAAAGGAGCTTCGGCTCCTTCGCCCACACCTAGTGGTGGGCTGGGTGTCTCGGCGACGGTGGATCCTCGAAAAGAGGTCCTCCCGCCTCCGAAGCGGCAACGCCCACCTAAGGTTTCGAGGCGGAGGGAGGAAAAGACGCATGGTGAGCCCAACCTCTCCCAATAAGTCGTCGAAAGCGATTGCGCTTTCAGCGCATTGTCCGGCAACAGCGCCCGGTGTTCTGCCTCCGGGAAGCCTACGGCCATTCCCGTGAGGGTCTTCTCTTCGAAGAGGGGCCCCCCCCCGTCTCCTCCTAGCTAGGCCTGGAGGGCATATTCCTTCAACAATAGAATTGCCGTGGACTCTGGGCTAACTGGGAGGAGCTGTGGAGGCTCGTCTCGTCGCGTTCCCCGTTAGCTATTTTTCTGCAGGAGACCATGCTAGGCGCGTGTCTCCTGCCCGCCCCCCCGGCGAATAAGGGTTTTGCGACCCCACCACCACGAGATGGTGGCCGGGCTGGGAGATTGCCCAGTTAACAGCCGGAATGATGTCTCCGTTCTTCTTTTCACTTTAGATACCTCCTTTCAGGAGGTGGCTGTGCAACTTCACCTGGATAGGAGGTATACTGTTATTTCTGCGTTCATTCCACCTTCAGCTGACTTCGACGCGGGGGACCTTCGCCGCGCCGTGGCACGGTTGCTGAGGCCCTTTTCTTGCTTGGAGATCTAAACGGCAGACATCCCCTCTGGGGAGACTACTCAATAAATCCCAGGGGACAAGTCCTTGCCCATCTGATCGAAGAGCTTGAGATAGGTGTCCTAAATGTGGATGAGTTTACGCATCGCTGCCCGAGAACCACTTCCTTTTTTGTCTTGATCTATCTGTGTGCTCTTGGGATGCACAGCCTGATTTTGATTGGGGGGTGGTCGATGACCTCCATGGTAGTGATTACTTTCCCATTCAAATATCATTTTTAGGGTGGCTGCCGCCTGAGAGCCGGTGGTGCTTGGCGCGGGCGTGGTGGCCTGCATTTCAGGAAATGACTGAATTCTCTATCTCAGGCAAGGAGTTTAGGTCGGTAGATAAGGCCGTTGAGTTCTTCTCCGGCAACCTCATCGCCGTGGGCCTGACTACTATTACCAGAACGTCTGGCCGTTTTGCACGCTGACCTCTCCCGTGGTGGTCGGTCGAGTGTGAGACGGCCCTCAAACAGAAGCGTTATGCCTGCATGCGCTATAAGGGCCGCCCGAACGATTTCACTGTCGGTGAATTTCGTCGGGCTAGGGCTAGGTTCCGGTATATTTCGAAGCACGCCTGCCGCTCTTCTTGGTGGGCATACGTGTCTTCACTTAACGGGAAGACCCCTCTAGTAAAGGTGTGGAAGCGAGTCAAAAGGATTCAGGGCAAGTTCTCGCAGGACCCCCCTCCCGTTCTCCAGGAGAATGGGACCGCAATCTCGGACCCTGCGACCACTTTCTCGGCATTCTCTAGCCGGGATGCTGCTCCGCCAGCATTCAATGCATGTCGTTATGTTGCGGAAGGCCACCGACTGGACTTTAACCTCCAGAGGCGGAGAACCCTTCAACGACAGATTTACTCTGAGTGAGTGGTGTTCCGATCTTGCTTCGTGCTCGGATACTGCCCATGGTCCGGACGATGTCCCGTACGCCATGCTTCGACACGGTGAGCGAGGCATGGCCTTTCTGTTAGATTTGTTCAACAGGATCTGGGTGGAGTATCTCCTTCCGGATTCCTGACGAATCGTTACTGTGCTCGCCTTTCGCAAACCGAGGAGAGATCACTCTACTCCGGCCGGTTTCCGCCCAATCTATCTAACCTCTCGTGTGCAACTTCATGGAGAAATTATTAAATGTTATATTAGCGTTTTTTTCTGGACAGCAGAGGCCATCTGTCTTCTGCACAGTGCGGCTTCCGCAAGTTCCACTCCACGTCGGATGCTCTGCTCCGACTGGAAAATGCCGTCTGTGAGGCTTTCCTTCGTAGACAGCACTACGCCACGGTGTTTTTCGATCTGGAGAAGGCCTATGATACCTCATGGAGATACGGTATCATGGTGACTGTCCACACGATGGGTCGAGGGGACGCCTCCTAATGTTTTATATCTGAATTTTTGCGAGATTGTCGATTCCGCGTACGGGTGGTGGAAGCCCTCTCCTGCCCAATGGAACAGAAAGAGGGTGTCCCGCAGGGAAGCGTCCTCAGTGTCACACTCTTTGCCCTGAGCATCAACGGCATCACCTCGGTGCTGCCAGAAGATGTTCTCGCTACGCTCTACGTGAACGACCTTTCGATCTCTTTTGGCGCGGCCCTGATGCCAACTCTGGAGCGTCAACTCCAACAGGCATTGAGCCGCGTCTCCCCTATGCCGAAGCGCACAGGTTTCGGTTTTCTTTGGCCAAAACTGAGGTGGTGCACTTCTGCCGCCATCCACGGCTCCACCCCGACCCCGATTTGTTTCTCAATTGGGTGCGCCTGGAAGTGGTTGAATCGTACCGTTTCCTTGGTCTTGTATTTGACCGACGCCTCACCTGGAAGGCTCATATTCGCACTCTTACAGACCCTTGTACCCCGGCCATGGATATTCTTCGTTCCGAGACGTTCAGCGTTTGGGGTGCTCATAGGGCTACTGCCTTACTTTTTTATCGATCCTTTGTCCGTTGGAATCTCGACTACGTATGTGAGTTTTATGCATCCGCAGCCGAGCGTGTATTGCGGAAGGTGGACTCGATCCACCACACCGGCCTTTCCTTGGCGACCGGTGCCTTCCGCACTTCCCTTATTGAGAGGTTGCTTGTCGATGCTGGAGAGATGCCATTATCTATGCGCCGTGTACAGTGCATTACTCGCCTGTACACACGAGCACAGCGTCTCCCTTTGTCGTCAACGGCTCTCAAAGCATCCGCAGCTGATCTCGACGGTGCCTATGCCGCCGAGAGATGCAAGTCATACCCTAAGCCTTTTGGGTTTAGGGCTAGGAAACTCCTTCGAGAGCTAGATATAGCTCGGGCCGGTGGCGCCCCTGGTTCTGCCCAGAACGCCTTCCTGGAGGGTACCACCGTTGGCTATTTGTCGCCACGCCTCTGCTCCCAAAGCTTGTACAGCGCCGGGAGTATTGCGTTCGGCCTTTTTGGAGCACACCTCGTATCACGCTGGAACCGTGCCAGTGTATACGGATGGCTCCAAGTCCCAACAGGAGGTCGGCTTCCATGCCGTATCCCCTCTGTTTGAAGTCAGCGGGGCTCTACCGGGCGCTGCGTCTGTCTTCACGGCTGAGTTGGTGGCAATATACCACTCGGTACGGGAGATTACGCGCCGCGCCGTGCCGGGTTCGAAGACCGGATCGTGATTTATAGCGACTCACAGAGCCCCCTGAGTGCTCTCGTGGCATTGGAATCTCCGCACCCTCTGGTTCTCAATATCGGTGATGCCACGGTTTTAGTGAGCCTGGTGGATATAGAGATTATCTTCTGCTGGGTTCTTGGATAATTAGGAATTGCGGGGAATGAGCGCGCCAAAGAGTTCGCGAGGACGTGGCCACCGGACCAGCGTTTCGCTCTTTCACACACAAACTACATGGCAGAAATACGGGCATCTTTCGGACTGCTTGGCAAAGAATATGGGAGAAAGTCCAGGAGAACTTAAAGTTGCGTGCCATTGCGCCGCGACTGTTCCCATGGACCTATCCCCCAATGCAACGACGGCTTCAGGTCGCTTTCTGTCGTCTCCGAATCGTGCACACTCGTGTGTCGCATCGCCATTTATGGAGCGCTCGCCTGCGCCCTATTGTGTCGACTGCTTCGTCCCCCAGACTGTTCGGCACATTCTTGTCTAATGTTCCAGTCTGGGTGATTCTCGTGCACGTTAGCCGCCCCGGTACCGGGATGGCAGGGATCGCTACCGCCTGTCCCTTGTACTCGGGACGAGTGCGTGCACATTGACTGGTGGTCTTGTAAACTTTTGGGGGGAGGCCGGCCTTCTCCCTTTTATTTAACTAGTTTTTTTTTATTGTTTTCTTTGTAGGTCGCACGTTCCTGCTCCGTGGGGACCTCCCCCGACGCAGGAGCTTGCTTTCTCGTTACGATTTTCCCTTATTATTGTCGTTATTGTTTTTCATTCTTATTTTAAAGTAGCCTAGTGCTAGGCTGTCGTCAGTGCGGCGACTTGTGCCCAAGTGGGTAGTTGCTAGATAGGCTGTTAAAAAAAAAATGTTTAAATTCATAGCTTAAGTTATAAGGTAGTCTGCTGAGTGTGACTACAAAAGTTTATGTAGGATATTGAGAGTGCCATGAATAAACCGATGTATTGGTTAAGGGAGGTTTTAAATCGCAATATATGGGGAAGATTGTATGACATGTATAAAGCCTTTAATCCTAAATTTGCAAGTGGCATTTAGAGGCTGGGTATATTTTCTTGATTCGATTTTCTGCGCTTCTTTGCAGTCTGTGGCTTTGACACATGCAAAGCCACGCCGCATGTGTACTGAGGTCTTGGCGATGTCCCCCGAGAAGGGTATTAGTTCGGGAGGGAATGGGGCGATTTAAAGGTCGGAACTTTAAATAGTCTTTATTCACCAGGCGCTAAGGACGCAGGAGGGCAGCAGCGAAGCACAGGTGTGTCTGTTCATAATCCAGCTGCTGCTGCTCCGGCCGGCCGATTTCCGGAATCGAGTGCAGGAATTTGTGAATGAAAACTCCCCCGAACACTGGAAACAATCCAACTGGTGAGTTTTGGTGTGTTGGATGAGTATGTTTGTGTGTGTGTGTGTGTGCGCGCGCGCGCGATCCGAAAAGTGGGGATTTTATGAAGGTTTCAGAGGACAGGGAAGAAGGAGCAGGGAGAGTCTGTCACGGATGCGGAGCACCATCGAAATGAAGTGTCGGGAGGGGGTTTCCAGAACCTCCTTAAACAAGCGTGGACAAAGGTGTCTCGGAAGTTGAGTTATTTATAAAAGAGGCAGAAACAAACGGGTCTCCCGGTCAGAATGGTTTTGAAAAATGGTCAAGTTAGGGGAGGTGAATATGTGTGGAAGGGACATAGCCCGAATAGGAAAGAGAATAACTACTTGGCAAGGTGCAACGCTCTCCTGAACCTGCTGGCGTCTTGCAACCAAGGTAGGTCCCCCCTCCAATGCCAATATTTGGATGTTTGCATGGAAGAGAGGGGCCTGAGGTCGGGGCGAACTTCCCCGGGAAGTCCTCGAGCGTGATTGGATATTCCCCTTGTTTATGAAACTCCTCTCTCTCCCTGTGGTGTCATCTGCGCGTCGTATATTGCGACGAAGTGTGACGACACCCTAGTGCAAAATGGACAAAGATGCTCGACTGGAGACAGCCTTACATATAATAAGCCTATGAATTTTCCCTATCCTTGGATCGTGTTGGGCACTCGCATGCCACCTGCCTTTAGTTTGTTAATTGCGACCTTGTCCCTTTTCAAACATGGACAAAATCCTACGATCGGATAATGAAAGTCATATAAAGATTAGAAAGACAATCGCTGGCATACCTGTGGTCACCAGGGGCCGTTCCTCGGGAGGGTAAAGTGCAAACACTACTACTGTTTTGTCAGCCCCCGCCCCAGCGAGCAAGGCACACCCTTCGTGAGCTAAGAACAGGCCATATTTTCCACGTCAAAGACCCCTTTGGCAGGTTCCGGCCCGGAAGAGTGGTGCATTGTGTGTGTGAAAGGGGGGGGGGGGGCTATATCTGTGATGCGTATAAACTAAAGAGGCTTTACGCTCACATGTAACAGTCATATTCACCTTTAATTCTACATGATCATCACCCTCACTCTCCCACAAAAAGTGTGGTGGCGCGCTATTAAAAACAAAGGTACCCACTTACTTCTCTCCGCTATTGCCCTTCATATTGACGGGGTCCTCTTTGCCATAGCATTCGCACACCCAGAGTTCATTTCCGGATCGAAGCCCCCCCCTCCTCCCACGCTCACACGATAAAGTCCAGTCGTAGCGCCATCCATTTTTCCCATCGTGGACAACATCACGCGATCCAATCATGAAATGCGCATAAAGTCAGTCTGTCAATCGCTGGCGAGTCGGAAGTCATCATAGGCCGGGGTGTGGCTGAGGTTGAGGTGTCCAGTTTGTCGAGGGGGGGAGGTCTTACACCAATTAGTGAGATTGGAACCCATGTGTGACCCCAGGAGGGTGGGGGATCCGTTCCGCCTTAGGGGTATGTGGATATGAGCACCCTAACAGGGGGTATTGATACTCTACGTCAGGAGTATGTGGGTATGACTAAGTAGTACTAGCTGTACCCAATCCGGTAGGGGTTTTACCACCCCCGATCTCCGCTTATTTAAGATACATTTTATTTCTGTGAGATTTGGACCTACTGATTAACGTGGATTCCGAACCACGTACATAGTTTGACGACCGCCATGAAGGCGACCCGAATTGGGACTCCAACCGGTAACTAACCACATCCCGATGTGGCTTAACTTCCATGTAATCTGAAGAGATGTTTTCATTCAGCTTGGCCCTGATCTATTCCACCTCGCATTCTACATTCACATGCTAATTGATATAGCATTATTCGACCATTGCACAGGAGATTGTGTTCTAAGGGCAGCAGCAAATCCTTTGTCCAGTCATATTCAATAAGCTGCGACCCGCAACTTATACCACAGAAATGTTTTAGCTAATTGTCGTGTTACCGCAGGTACGAGAAACATATGGCATTCCATCGAAAGTTTCCTGAGAAATTTGCTCCGGAGAGTCTGATGGCTGGACAGGGCTCGCTCTCGGCTCAGCATCAGACGCTCCCTATTTACTACACCAACGTCTGTCTAAGATTTCTGCCGGTAAGTCCTTGGCCATTCTTCACTTGCCCCTTATGTTGCCGGCTTTTGTGTTAGGTAAAGAATCCCCACACTGCTGCGAAAGTCTTTAATATTCTTTATTGTCCATTCCTTGATAGATAGCAGCAGGATGATAATGAGCTCGCGAAAATAAACATCTTGAGAGCTTGGGCTCATGGCGGAAGTGAATTTGATTGACCCATTTGTCATTAATAGTCTGGGACGACACAAAAATTGGGGGTAAAAATTTAAATGAAAACGTTAGCAAATTAATTCAGCGGGATCTAGATAAAATCTTCGAATGGTCTAATAAATGGAAGATGAAATTCAATTTAGATAAGTGTAGAGTTTTGCCCATAGGTCGAAATAACCCGTCTTAACTATGAAATGGGTGGTAAAAATCTTATCTCCGTGGACGAAGAAAAATGATTTAGGGGTGTGGGTTTCAAAGGATCTTAAGTTTAACAAACAGTGTGACGAAGCGTTTAAGAAGGCGAACTGAAGGCTTGGATTTATTGCGAGTTTTCACTACAAACACCAAGATATAATCATAAAAGTGTAGTAAGACCACACCTAGAATTCGCGATACAATTCTGGTCACCTTATACACATGTAAACATCAATATAAGGGAACGAATTCAACGACGGGCAACTAAACTAATTCCCTCGATTAGAAATAAGCCGTATATCGAAAGATTAAATATATTAAAACTACCGACTCTCGAAACTAGGCGATTACGAGGTGATCTTATCGAAGTATTCAAAATTTTTAATAAATTTGAAAACGTAAATTGTGAAAAAAAATTTAAGTACGACATGGTATTCTACGTAACAACGGTTTTAAACTGAGAAGAGGGAGGTTTCAAACGAACATAGCTAATAAAAAAAATCACCTTTAAAATTATCAAAGGAGCGCACTCGCCGCGGAGGTAGTAGATGTTAATAGTGTGAATAGTTTTAAAAACAAAATCGAATTATTTTACGAATAATGATATTGTTTAAATACGGAGCCCTAGTGTGGATTAAATGACGCGTGAGTGAGCATTGTGGCAACAATGTCCAGAGGAGAATTACTAGCATAATAGTATAGAATGCGATTGGCCTTTGAGTGGACTAAGTAGTCCTTGCTTGCTCCCTGTAATTATGTAAAAAGGGGCGTGGTGTGATCACTGCCTCGTGATATACCAATAGATAGGGGATGGGGGAAGAATTGAAGCTCGTGTAACTACAGTAACGCTACTCACTCCCGACAATCTCGACTCCCCCCCCCATCCCCTTCAGGGTATCACACTCCATGCTTGCATATCGTTCGACTCCATATAATTGACATAACAAAGTCACAAAGAAACCCCTCTCTTTCAAAACACCAGCGAACATCACTTTTGGCCAGCACGAGTCGCTAATCACACTATACAAACAATTTATCCGCACCTCCAACAAATTACGCAACACCAGTTGGCACCGAACACCGTCCGAAACAAATGAAGACAAGCTCAAAACATTGCAAAATAAAAAATCATGATGCACATGAAACACCACATCTCCCACACGCAGAAACCAAAATACAGTAAACCCTCGATATAACGAATTTAGGATATAACGAACCAAATTTCCTGGCCGAACTCCATCGGGTTTAACAGGCAAGTGTTACGACCAGCCTGAGTGACTGTTGGTGTGTCACATGTCTCCTACAGTGCAAGGTTGGTATCAATGCTACGAGGGGCGGTCAATAAGTTTTGCAATTCGGATATAAGGAAACGAGATATGAGGAAAAGTGTTTTATTATTTTTCAATATAACTACCCTCGACTTCAATGCACTTGCGCCACTTGTCCCTGAGGCTTCGAATTCCCGACAACCAGAAATCTCCCGACTGCTGTTCAATCCACTCCTGGATGGCGAGCTAGACATCTTCATCGTCCCCAAACCGGCGTCCACGCAGTGCAGCCTTGAGCTGGCGGAATAAAAAGTAGTCGCTGGGGGCCAGTTCTGGACTGTAGGGGCGGATGGTTGAGCTCCTCGAATCCCGCCGGGTCTTGGTTGTAGAGGAGCAGCAGCTCCTCCGAACTTTGACGACGTTGAAGTCGATCATGGGGCGTGAGGTTTCTAGGGACCCAACGGGCAGAAACCTTGGTCATGGGCAAATTGTCGTGGATGATGTTGATAACACTTCCACGTGATATTCCAAGTTTTCGCTCGAATTCTTCGACCTACGATTTTCGAGGATCATCATCTCCACACGGGCCACATTGTCCTCGTTGGTCATCTTCAAGGGACTCACAACCATGGCGGAACTCCCTATTCCAGCGAGCAATGGTTGCATAGGAAGGGGCGGTGTCGGTGTAAACTGCAACCATGCGTTCATGGATCTCTTTTGCCTTTTTGCCTTCCTTGGTTAAATATTTGATCACTGCGCGATGCTCAACCTTCTCCATTGTTGAAAAATTTGTGACTGACAATCTGCGATCAGCTACTGCTTCTTAAATAGACGAGGCAGGAGCGTGCGGCTGCAGGTCCTGACTTGTCCTAACTTGTCCTAACACCCCCAAAAACTGCCATCCGCCTTCCTCTGTTTTGCCCTACCGATTCGCATAACCTATTGGCCGCACCTCGTATGTTGTGTAGTTCACTTAACTTTATTAGTAATTACATACGTATTGAATATCGATAAAGAACTTAGTTCGTTATTCCAATTGCTTTTAACGCCCATCGGATTCAACGAACGATCAACGCTCCATTTAGTTCGTTATATCGAGGGTTCACTGTACTACTAATTGGAGTAGACTTAAATATGATATGAGCCCATCACTTCAGAAGAGCACCAAGCTAATCCTATGCTGACCACTACCTTTCAACAAAACCGCCACTACCCATGCTCAAAATTGAAACCCTACCACACTACTACTAATCCCCCCTTAAATATATACACATAAATAAAGCATATCCACATTTCACACAGACACTTAAACATCAAAATAAACAACCTCCCCAAATAGACAAACCAGAGAAATCGTTGCACATTAATTTTAGTTCAACTAAGATTAGACCAAGCCAAGATCGGCACGTCCGGCTCCGGTGCCCACCGGGTGGGCAGTCGCATACTTAGAACAAAACTGCGCAGAGCGGAGCCTCGATTACTTAGGGGCCCCTCATTCAGAGGTTAGCTGGCGTTTTCGAGCCCGCTGGCTTCAAACTCTTCCTCGTTATTCGCTCCACTGGTGGCTACATTTTGGCTAAGGGCAACCTTATCCATCAAAAAAGAGCTTTAGCTAACGTGATTGGTAGAGAACCGAAGGTGACCCGTTTCTCAGACGGCAGCCTTCTGACGAATCCGTCGAATCCCTCCTAGGCGGTCATGATTACTGCTCTTCGGACACTTGATGCACGCCGGTGAGTGTGACGCCGCACTCTATCATGAACTTCGTGAAAGGAGTAGTTTATGCGAGGGAACTCGTGGACTAACTACTCCATGATAGATGACATCACCTTAGAGCTGGCCGATCATGGAGCGGTCAAAGTTGAACGTGTGATGAGAAAACAGGGATGGGCGCCGAGACCCCCCCCTGCACTCTTCGTCACGTTCAATTGTGACAAGCTCCCCGAGTCGATCCGTGCCAGTTGGTATCGCTACCGCGTGAAGGCATTTCTGCCACTGCCGCGGAGGTGTTACTACTGTCACCGCTTCGGCCATACTAATCCCTCCTGTAGACGTGCAAAGTCGGGGTCACCCGAAGTCTGTGTAAGTTGCTCCAAGGCCACACATGATAATTCCAAATCGTGTGTTGCCAAGTGTGTCAATTGTGGAGAGCTGCACCCCGCTTCTTCGAAGCAATGTGGTGCTTATCTCTTTGAGAAGGAAATCCTGGCCGTTCAGGCCTAGGATCGTCTCTCATTTCGCGAGGCTAAGGACTTGGTCTTGGTGCCGCATGGGACGTCTTACGCCTCAATGCTTAGAAAGACTCCCTGTTCTCCTGGCCTATCCAGGCCAACGAGCACGGTTGTTTCCACGCCCATTCAGTCTTTCTGCCGGTTCTACTCAACCCGGGCCCTCCACTGGTAAAGCTGGCGGCACAGAGGGTTCACCCTCAGCCCCGGCTAAAACCAGCCCCCGTTTCCCGTAAGGCGAGACGGCCACGCGCCTACACCAAGTCGTTAGATTCACAGGAGGCAACGCCCCTGAAGTTGGTCGTGAGGCCATCTTCCGGGTTCCTAAAGTTGCCCCCCGAAAGGAGGACAGCAAAAGAGACCCTCACCTACCTAAGGTTTCGAGGCGGAGGGAGGAAAAGACTGGTATGGCGAACCCAGCCAACAGCGCCCGGAGTTCTGCCTCTGGGAACCGTACGGCCATTCCCGTGAATGCCCCCGCATCTCCTCCGAGCTAGGCCTGGATGGCATATTCATTCAATGGAGGAGCTGCGGAGTCTCGTCTCATCCTGTTCCTTGTTAGCTATCTTTTTGCAGGAGACCATGCTGGGCGCGTGCCCCCTCCCCACCCTCTCGGGGTTTGAGGGTTTTGCCACCCCAACGTCATGTCCTTGCCGGCCTAATCGACCAGCTGGAGATGAGTACCCTAAATGTGGGATGAGTTTACGCATCACTGCCCGAGAACCGTTTCATTTTCCTGCCCTTTTCCCCGACGCAGGAGCTCGCTTACTGCTCGCTTCCTCTTCCCCTTTTTTAGGGGGGGGGGTCTTTTTTAATTTTATTTTAAAGTAGCCTAGTACTAGGCCAGTTTTTAATACGGCACCTAATGCCCAAGTAGGCAGTCGCCAGATGGGCTCTTTAAAAAAAAAAAAAAAAATTCATGCCTCGATATATTTTTGTGCTCTCCGGATGCACGGCCTGATTTGGGGTGGTGGGTGGTTGATGACCTCCATGTTAGAGATCACTTTCCTATTCGAATATCACTTTCTGGTCCGCTGCCGCCCGAGATCCTGACCCGGTGGTGCTTGGCGCGGGCGTGCTGGTCCGCATTTCAGGAACTGACTGATTTCTCTGTCTCAGTCGAGGATTTTAGGTCGGTAGATGAGGCCGTTGAGTTCTCCGGCAACCTCATCGCCGTGGGCCTAACTACTATTACTAGAATGTCTAGCCGTTTTGCACGCCGACCGCTTCCTTGGTGTTCAGCCGAGTGTGAGGGGGCCCTCAGAGAAGCGTTATGCCTACATGTGCTATAAGCACCCCCCGAACGATTTCACTGTCGGTGAATTTCGTCGAGCTAGGGCTAGGTTCCGGTATGCTTTTAAGCACGCCCGCCTCTCTTCCTGGCGGGTATAGGTGTCTTCACTTAACGGGCAGACTCCTCTAGCAGAGGTAAGGAAGCGAGTCAAAAGGATTCGGATAAGTTCTCGCAGGACCCCTTCCTGTTCTCCAGGAGAATGGGACCGCAACCTCGAACCCCTCGTCCGTGGTGGAATCCTTCGCATTCTCTAGCCCGGATGCTGCTCCGCCAGCATTCAATGCGCCGCGTCGTTATGTCGGGGAAGGCCGTCCACTGGACTTTACCTCCAGAGGCGGAGAACCCTTCAACGACAGGTTTACCGTGAGTGAGTTGCGTTCCACTAGCTTCGTGCGCGGACACCGCGTCTCGCCCAGACCATGTTCCGTACGCCATGCTTCGACACGTGGGTGAGCGAGGTATGGCCTTTCTGGTAGATTTGTGTTCAACAGGATCTGGCTAGAGGGTATCCTCACAGACTCCTGGCGAATCGCTACTGTGCTCGCTTTAAGCAAACTGGAGAGAGATCACTCTACCCGCCCAGTTTCCGCCCAATCTCTCTAACCTCCTGCGTGAGCAGGTTAATAGGGAAATTGGTAAATGTTAGATTAGCTTTTTTTATATAAACAGCGGATGCCATCTGTCTTCTGCACAGTGCGGCTTCCGAAATTTCAATTCCACATCGGATGCTCTGCTCCGACTGGAAAATGCCATCTGCGAGGCCTTCCTTCGTAGACAGCTCGGTATAGCTCACGGGCAGGTGGTGCCCCTGGTTCTGCCCAGGACGCCACCCTGGAGGGTACCACCTTTAACTATTTGTCGCCACTTCCCTGCTCCCCAAGCTTGTACAGCGCCGAGAGTATTGCGTTCGGCCTTTTTGGAGCTCACTTCGTGTCACGCTGGAACCGTGCCAGTGTATACGGATGGCTCCAAGTCTCAAGAAGGTCAGTTTCCACGGCGTATCCCCTCCGTTTGAAGTCAGCGGGTCTCTGCCGCGCGCTGCGTTTGTCTTTACGGCCGAGCTGGTTGCAATACCTCGCTCGGTACGGGAGATAGCGCCCTGAGTGCTCTCGGGGCATTGGAATCTCCGCACCCTCTGGTTCGCGATATCCGTGACGTCACGGTTTTTGCAAGCCCGGCTGATGTCGAGATTATCTTTGCTGGGTTCCTGGACATGTAGGAATTGCGGGGAATGATGGCCCAAAGATTCCGGTGGACTGGGCGACCAGACCAGCGTTTCGCTCTTCCTCACACGGATTTTATGGCAGGAATACGGGCAGATCTCCTGGCTGCTTGACAAAGAAGATGGAAGACGGTCGAGGGGAACTTAAAGTTACGTTACATAGCGCCGCGACTGTTCCCATGGACCTGCTTCCCTTTGCCGCGACGAGTTCAAGTTGCTTTATGTCGTCTCCGAATGGATGCACTCGCTGGATGCATCGCCACTTGATGGAGCGCTCGCCTGCGCCTTATTTTGACGACTGCGTTATACCCCAGTCTGCCCGGCACATTGTTGAATGTCCCAGTCTGGGTGATCTTCGCGCATGTACCTGTTTCGGTACCGGAACGAGCGGGGTCGCTACCGCTTCTGCCTTGTACTCAGGAAGGGTTCGTGCACTCTGACTTGTGGACTTTACGACTTTCACTTCATTTCACCTTTTTGTTGTGGTTCGCATGTTCCTGCGCCAGAGGGAGTCGGGCCTACCCCCGACACCGGAGTGCCCTTTCTTGCATTTTTGCTTTTTTTTTCGCCTTTGTAAGTTTTATCGTTGTATTTGCATATTATTTGTTTTTTTAATATAGCCTAGTACTAGGCTGGGTCGAGTACTTCGGTTTATGCTCCAAGTAAGCAGTCGCCAGTTTGGCTCCTAAAATTTAAAAAAAATCGCCAAACCATAAAACGCACACCATCACCTGGAACCTGAGGTGAGGGGCTTGTGTACCCATCCGCTGGATATGGTGGTGTTCGAAAATATCTCCCGGACCAGCATTTTGAGAGTACATGAGTTCTGCTGTAGCAAATCTTTTCTTCTGGTTCATGTTCAAAACTTTATCTTTTTTTTTGTCTGCTCCCTACCTATTTTTTTCCACGGTCCTGGGTAGACTCTACCCAATTGGAAAATAGGTTATCAAATTCATCAAAGTAACGAACTGCCCTGGAAGGCCAGGCCGGTAGAATAGCGATGATCCTCCCTCTGATTTCTCGTTCCAGGTCTTGGACATAATGATCCACCGATTTCTGGAGGTGCATCAAGTACACAAGAGACTAGAGACTGTGCTCGAGCAACTCGGCTCCCTCTACAAATTTCATGGTATGACATTGCAGAAATAGAGAAGATGGCAGGTTTTAAGAATGTAGGGGGGGTGAGTGTTAAAATATTAAATGATGTGAAGAGTATGTTGGAAGTAAAGTGTACTTTCGGGTTAAAGATGGCTATGTGGTTTAATTAGGGTGGGGGGGGTAAACTCAGTTGTGTGCTGTTGCAATGGATGGAGTAGTGAGAGAAGTAGAAGAGGAATGAGGGAAAAGGGTGTGAGAGTGGTGAGGGGTGGGTTCTATCTATGCTGGCATATGCTGAAATTGAGAGTGATTGGTAAATATGGGTAGGAGTGTTTGGCAGGGTATGTGTGAGAATGGGCTATGGTCTGATACCCGAGTTTGTGGTGGTGCCTTTAAACAAGTGCGAAGTTTTAAATATCTCGGATGAATTGTAAGCAAGAGTGGTACAGGTGAAGCAGATTAGAACGTTAGTGAATGATTAAGGCTTTGGGAGTTTGCTGGTGCCAATGTCGGTGTATTGGGATTGAGACTACAGGGTGGAAGTTGAAGGAAAGATCTGTAGTGAGACACCGTAAAAATTGGAGGAATGTCTCCTCCCGATTTATCCCGTCTGATGCTTATTTTAGTGGGGATCTACTGTTTAACGAAAGATCCGAACCACCGGGCACTTCAACGCGCTGCAACAGCCACAATGTCCACCACACCACTATCCTTACCAATGTTTCTACCCTGTTAGGTCGCAGACCTCTTACATTCTTTAACTTGCCTTTATTTCACTCCATAAAATTGCATTAAAAGTATTTGTTGTATGTTCTCGGCACAAGCCCAATTAGAGTTGGCATTGATCGGGCTTTTGATTTTCCTGTATCGCAGACCGCCCCGTCACCTACTTGTACAACACACTTCACTACTACGAGGAGCGCCTTCGGGAGAGCCCTCTTCTCAAGCGGCAACTGGTCGGGGCAGTGATCATGTCCCAGAAGGACATCCGCCCCCCTGGTTGGGCCCTCACCGAGGAGTTTATCAACTATCTGGGGCAGATGCCCGAAGAAGCAAGCTGGAATCCCTCGCTACCCTACTATGTCGCCGTTGTGAAGAGGCTCGTCCAAAGTGAGCATCTCGTCTTGGCGTTTCGCTTCTTGAGTAATGGGGCCCGCGATGGCTTCCGTATCCGTGTGTTCGAAACAATTAACGGAGTTGAGGGGAACGCGTGTATGTCACTTATTCGCCTATTTTGATTGAAAGCTCACTGTTTAAACGTACCCGCGCGTATCAGCTGATACGGAAGGGGTTACTCAGCAATCTTGTGCAAGTTGACCGGAGGCCATTTTTTTAGGCTCTTTCTGGCAACAAATTTGTGATTTAGGCATTTGGAGGAGTTTTCTCATGGGTTGGTTTTGGGGTTGTGTAAGAGGAGCGAGTTGGAGTGGACCAGTATCCAGATTGTGAAGTGATCATTTCTTAAAATGACCTGGTGTTATGATCCCTTGCATGAGTAGTTTTGTGGCACTTTTGCAGTACTCACAGTCGAGTTTGCGAGTTGAGTACTAGAGGTGGGTTAGTTGAGCGTGTATTGTTTTGTAGTAGTTTTTACCACCCATTTTGCACCGTGTAAGTCTTATTTTACCTAAGGGTACCGGCTAGAAGCTCTTTTTAGTCTATTGGATAAAGCATTGGACTTGCAACGAGAGCGGCCACAAAAAATTTCGGCACTCGTAGGGAGCTAATCACCAATTGATTATCCCCAGCAGTCTAAGGCAGTCCCATCCACATATATCATCACGCATCAATCACAACACCGCTGCTCCCCCATCCCTCCTTCGCGGGCACAACATAACCACTCCTCCCTCCCAGACCTTCCCGAGGGCTCTATATCGACACAACCCTAACGTGGAAACTGGTGCCCTCCTCCATCACGGAAGGTTCTGGCTTGCTAGTGTGTCAAAAACGATACTACCCAACACCTACTCCACCCCAACGTGGACTGGCCCCGTTTCCCTCCATAGTGACGGGGTGCTTCGTACTGCAACCTCTCGTCCCGTCAGTTTCACCCCTGGGTAGAAGGCCACAAGCTTGGCCCCGCATAAATCCCCTCCATACAAACCTATCCCCCACTTCCTCTTCGGTCAGCCCTTTCTCTCTCTTTCATACACTCATTCACATAATTAACCCACCTTTCGCTCGCTATTCCAACCCTTCTCGCACCCTGACATTCAACCTTCTTCTGATTGCCCATACCCTCTCAGAACACTGGAGCTCTCGCCCCCCGCCCAGTAGATACGGCCTTTGTCTTATAACGTCTGGGTGTCGGGTTCTATCCAAAGCGAGAGCGAACATAAACGTCACCGTCGTGCGTAGGGGTCTGGTCTCGGATTGGTGGAGGCGCTCTGCTTCCCCCAGTGGGGGTAGGTAGATCTTTCACACGCCTTCATAGCACAACAAACACGCACACTTCCCCTCTATTCGAAAGAATCTTACGGATATGTAGTTATATCCACATAACCTAGACGAAGGCTCCTACGCGATCGCTAGTTCGTGTGTACCACATATACTTCCCGGTACTTGCCCACCCAAACGAGGACCAGCTCCTGGTTTCCTCGGATTCTCCAGCGATTGTCATTTTGATTTTTGTGTGTGTTATTATTCTGGTTACTTCCAGTCACAACCTCATTCACATCATCTCTTACTCACTCCTCCTTCAGTCTATCCACCTCGGCACAGTAATGAACGTATCCAACCCCAACCGCTAGACACAAAAAAGAAGCGCCAGCACTTATTCTGCCACCTAATACATCCACACCACCCTTACTTAACCAAAGACACCTGAACACTCTAACACCCAATAATATCCTAAATGACCCCCTTCCCCTCTCGATAAACCAATCAGAGAAATCACTACAACGGGCACAAAATAAACCTCGCCCGATCACCGACATATGTATACCAGATGCGACCCACACCTTGACCGCCCGCATCTCGGAGGCACACACATCACCTCCAGCCTTAAGGACCTGTGAACCCATCCTGTGGACGTGAGGGCCTTTCTACCCTCCCCCCCCCTCGTAGAAGAGAAGTGTGGTAGTTGGAAAGTTTCATACCGAGCATCACTCGCAAATTGTCCATTTTCACTTCTCTCTCTCTCGAGATCTTTCCTTCTCCTTCCTACAATATTCTCACTCCTACACAACAACATTGCCTCAGCATACTCTCATGCAGCTTCCTGGCACAGTCACTAACGTTCTTTCGGCTCAGAGACTTTTTAACCATTTAAAACGTGGTTGCGATCTTATTCATCTGTACCACTCTCACTCACAAGGCATCCGATATACTTAAAAACTACGTACTTGCTCAAGGCTGACGCCACTCTGTTATCGCACCATTCTCACCCTTTTGTGCATTTGCTCCCCCCCCCCTTCTCAATCTTACACCCTATCGAAAGATTCGATCAACATTTCCAACTACTACTCACTGTCAGCCACCAACACCATATCACCAGCACATCCTCTCATCAATAGAACTCATCCCACACTTCCTGACCCATCTCACCCATTTCCTCATTCTTATACCTACATCTCTCAAGACTTCATAAACATATTAAATTAAATAGCTATGGCGACATCACAACCTCTCGCTTGCGTCTCTCTTCCATACCCCAATAGAGCACCCGATTTACACCCACAAAGCCCATCATATTTACATTTGTATCATCTTCCATACTCACTTTATGTAACTCATCACCCTATGCTTGACATCCTATTGGGACCTCCCGTAGTAGGCAGTCTTCAGATGGGCTCTTAAATTTAATAAAAAAAAAAGAAGTAAAAAATCCTCTTGTGACCTCATTGCTCACAAATACTCCTCCCTTCTTGCCCTGGTTCCTTACTCCCTTCCAGAATAGCTTCCTGTTCATATCAGAATACTCATAATAATAATAATGGGTATTTATAATGCGCCTTTCAGGGCTGTTAGCCCTCCCAGAGTGCAGGTTGTGTAGAGAAAGTTTAGAGGGGAGAGAAGGCAATTCTGAAGAGATGAGTCTTCAAAGTAGCGAGGGAGGGAGAGGATCGGACTTCGGTGGGAAGAGCATTCCAGAGTCTAGGAGCACAAACTGACGAGGAACGGTCACCTAAACGCTTCATTTGCTACTTTTTTACTACCTCATCATTGGTTTCACTTTCCTTTTCATCTCCTTGTTTACATTCAATCTACAATCAATGCAAAACCAACCCCACACCGCACCGCTTAACTCAACATCATACACACATCACCCTGATACCTGATTCCCATCTATTTCCCCCACACCACCAGGGGGACGACTGCATCGTCGCGCACGTTGCCTGTCCTGGTAACCGGTACCGGGACTAGCGGGGTCGCTACCTCTTCTCTCTCGTACTTGGGACGAGTTCGTTCGTCCTCATAGACTTGTGGACTATCTGACTTTTTTGGAGGAGGAGGCTGGCTTCCTCCATCTTATTTGACTCGCTTTGTTGGTGGTCGCATGATCCTGCCCTGGGGTGAGACGGGCCTCTACCCCGACGCCGAGGCGTGTTATTTACACGTTTGTTTTTTAATCTAGTCTAGCATTAGACTAGGATAACTGCTGCGACCTGTGCCCAAGCCAGCGGCCGCCAGATGGGTGCTGTAAAAAATTGCTCTGGTTGTTTTGTTATTGTTTTTAAAATTAAAACTGGCTGCAATATAATTTCGGTGATTGCCCCTACAGGTTGTTAGTTGCCTGAGGAGTGCCCTATTTTTTTTAATCATACCGAACCATTGCATGATGCCATATTCCATTTACACCTGATCGCACTCCTCCCACGCAACCTCTTCATTCCCTTTCATGTTTCTTACTCACATATGCGATGCAGCTTCCCAGGCCAGCGGCCCCTTATTCTGGTTTAGTCTCCTTTTACGACGCACAACTAACATACAATACTTTTTTTTCAGCGCTCCAAGGTAAAAGTGTGTTTCCACCCATTGAATGGCGATTCAACGAGTTCGCCAATTGCGGGGCTCACGCCCTCCACGTCACGTGCGTCGAACTCATGGCCCTCCCTTCGAACCCCACAATTGTGGCCGAAAACCTCATCGATACATTGCTCAAAGGGTGAGGGAAACGACCAGATTAATCCTTTATCGGGACTTGATGCAGAAAGCTGTTGCATTAACGTCTAGTCTTTATTGGGTAGCGAGCCCGGGTAGGTGTGATCGGCCCCAGCTTCAGATGATCCTCCCAAATCTCTATAAACTGGCGACCGAGCGGCTTTGTCACTGAGTTCCAACACTTCTCATATCTGAATTGAGTTGAGAGTTGTGCTCGTGTTTGGCCAAGCTGTTACAGTGTGGTTACCTGTACCTGACTCCAACTGGTGCAGGAGCCCGTGTCGGTCAAGCCGAACCGCCGATTGTATACATTAAGTGTTAAATCGAGAAATGTCGTGAGGGATCCAAGAAGAACTCCATTATTATGTCTATTTCAGGTTTGCAATGTTCAAGTGTAAAGTTGAGTGCCCTTAAGATGCCTAATAAAACCCATGTTAAGGTAACTCAAAATGTGTGGACTCATAGGGACTTATGTGCCCGCTACCGAAGAACTGGCATCCAGTAAGGATTGGTGAAGCTTGAGTGTGCGACTAGGAAGTCCTTAAGAAGTTGGTCAAAATCCACCCCGAGTCTCTCTTGACCTTTGACCGAAGCCACCTCGTGATTGCTTTGACTATTACATGCCTTTACCACGGTGTGTAAATGAGCATTCTCTAGCTGGCTTGATTCTTAGGCGAGATAACTCTCCAGCTGTACAACATCAACTCGCCTGACCACTGACTCTTGTTTCCGATCTGAACACTAGATACTCGCTGTGGGAGTACTACGCAGTCAACCCCTAAAAGCTTCTTGCTGTCTCAGTCAAGAATAAAATTTTCTTTTCTTTAGATGGTGAATTTAGAGTAAATAAACTAATGAAGCAGTAGGTAAATAGAAGAGGAGCGTTATGCTCGTTATTTAAAACCAAAAGAAGGACACTCCAATTCAATAGATTCTTACATACAGCAGGAGTAAAATTTAGGGAAGAAAAACAAACAAACAAAACATTTGGATGAAGAAAATCCTTTCTGCCTTGGACGCGGGATCCGGATTGGAAATTGGAAGATCCTGGTTCGAGTCCTAGTCAAGTGAGGAAGCTAATTTTTTTTTCAGATCTCTTTTTCTGTCATTTTATCTATGGATTTCCTTTTCACTTGCATTTAAACTCTTGCTTCTGTTTCACTATTTCATTAGCGAAGTTGTTAGTCACAACGCTTAGCTTGAAGGGCGCGAAACCAACGTATTAGGTTTGTTAACAAAGAAGGTGGGTAGCTGAAGGCCAAGGAAAAGAGAAACCGATAAATAAGAGTAAAGTTTTGAAAAGATACAGGTGATCTTTTCAGGGGAGATTCTCTAAGCGAAGTCAGCCCAGAGAAGTCTCGTCAGTTCACAATTTGGAAAGGTACATGAGACGGGGAAAAGATGAAAAGAGGGAAAATTCGAAGGACAAGGTCCGTTCTCCCGGGAATGAGAAATTGTGTACTTACCTTGAATAGCTTCGGAATTGAGATCTTACCATCCTAACCACTGGGCCGTACATTGAAGGGGAGGAAACGGAACGTATCGAGTTTTAAGGAGAGATGTTGGCGCGTCGAGACCAAGGAGAATTGTGACTGGGACAATAAGAACCCACGGTGGGGGTAATGGGAAACTTCATTCCCCCGCGTCCTAGGTAGTTTTGGGGGTGCTCAGATAACCAAAAAAGGGAGGTAAGGGCAACAAGGCCAGCACACGTGGTAGTGCCCGGCAAATGCATGGTCCATTTTTCTTACAAAGTTAAGCCACATCAGGTGTGGTTAGTCGACGGATGGAGTCCCGATAGGAGTCGCCTTCACAGTGGCCGCCATGCCCTGTTGTTACCCGTGGTTCGGAATCCACGTTAATCAGTAGATCTCCACTGAGAAATGGAGGCATTATAGATGGGGTCAAGATCGGTGGTCAAAGCCCTGCTATTACAAAAAACAAACAATAAAACACTTTAATTTCAGGAATTTTATCTCTTCAAAAAGTCCGCCGAATATAACATGGCTAAAACCCTAGGATGGTTGTCTCCCACCTTGCTGCTTATTGCCCCTCCCTGAGGATCACCGTCTCATGGTGGAGGGGCTTGCGTACTTCAATGACACAGTGGGTTATGTCAGTGAAGACTGTGATGGACATAGTTATCCATCAGTCTGTCTTTAGGGGTCCTACCTTGCTGAACAAGCCACTGTGGAGGAGTCAGACTAAGGATCCTCACACCCTTCTGTTGAGTACCGCTGTACGGGTTGCCGATCATGTTCGCCGGAGGTATCGCATCGAAGGCCGCACTTGTTCTGGAGCTGATAGCGGTTCACAGCGTGGGTTTTAGCCTCGCCGTCGTCAAACTTCCATTCATGACGTTGCACTGTTTTAAAACGACAGCTGTAGCGGGGGGCAGGGCTACCCTGAGGACAGTGTGTAAAGCGCCTAGTCTGGCGACAGCTACAGTAACATGACTCCACTTCACCAGGGGTACGTTTTCTTTTAATACAACTATTTATGGGTAAAAATAATAACTTCCCAGAGACCCCAGGCTTCCGGTTCCCGTGCCACCAATGACTGTGATCTTCGTAGACTCGATCCTTTTGGTTCCGAGGTCGACGATGATCTTGATTATGATAGATTTGTAGTTTTAAAATCAGACAATGATACACCATTAAGTAAGGCTGACATTTTCAATGTCTATGAAGACTTTGTTGCCAAATATGGTGAACCTGCCCAAATGTGGCCTAGGAATGATGGCTGCCTTGTTGTTTAGTCCTCTTCATTTGATCAGCATCAAAAAATCAAAGCAATGGATTCTCTTGCTTCCCTCAATATCTCCTCGTCAGCCCATCCTACCTTTAACACCTGCAAGGGGATTATCAGATCGGGGGAGCTTAATGAATATGATGTGGACCGGCTTGTTGCTAAACTGACTTCTCAGGTAGTTGGTGCATACCGTGTCACTCGTAATGTTAATGGCACCAGAGTTCCTTCCGCTACTATCATATTAACTTTCAATAGGTTGGAACTCCCTAAGAATATCAAGGTTAATTATCTGTGTATTCCCGTGAAGCCCTACGTGGAGAATCCCTGTAAGTGCTTTCATTGTCAACGTTTTGGACATGTCAGTAAGCACTGCAGACCTGTGAGGGTATGTGTCAATTGTTTCTCTGATTTCCATGGAACACCGTGCCCTCGCCCCCCTTGTTGTGCCAACTATGGTGGCGACCACCTAGCCACCTCTAAGCAGTGCACCTTTTTCTTGTATGAAAGAGAGGTTGTTGCTCTTCGGAATAAATTCCGAATTAGCATGAAGGATGCTAGAAGGAGAGCTAAAGAATTATACATACAACCAGGAGTGAGTTTTGCGGACACTCTTAGAGCGACCAGACCAGTCTGTAACAGACAGCAGAGACCATTCAGACCCACTTTTACGGCCGCAGAATATCCATCAAGAAGCCCCAATAGAATTTCTGCCTCAGAATGATTCTCCTCCTCCCTCTCCAATCATTAGGGAGGTTCCTGCTTCTCCTAAACCAAGCCGCAAGAGGACTCGCCGTTCTTCTGATTCCCCTCCATCAGCATCCAACCAACCATTGACATGTCCTGAAGACAGAGGCAGATTCCGAGGATGTTCGTGTGGTGTTCGTTTCACTTTTGGACATCCACCCTCCTCCCACTGAATCTGCCTTGAGTCCATCAGTCACAACTAGCCAATCTATTACATCCACAGCATCAGTAACTTCAGAAAAAACTGAACGGATTTTTTCTGATCCAGCTTTGGCTGTGGCCCGTTTGGAAGAGGAGAAACAGCCTCCTGGGGTTTCTTCACCCACCCCAACTGACCCACCAACCACCTCTCAGAATGACTCAGTACCATCTCTCGACATTACTACCTACCAGTACAGAGGACCCAATATCTTGGGAAGCATCTTTGCTAGCAAAATCCACCCTGTCATATTCACAACTGACAGATGGTTCTTTGCCCTCTAATAAAAGTGCCATCCCCAAAACATTCAAACTACCTATGCCTCAAGTGTTAATTACACCTAAACATCAAGAAGGTTCAAAACCCCAGTCACCTTCACCAGGTGCAAAGAAAAATTTAATTACCCTTAAACGATGAATATGTTTCCAATTGTTCATTGGAATCTACAAGGGATCTTCTCCAAATGGGAAGAATTCAAACTCCTGCTTCGTGATTACAACCCAAGTTGTATAGCATTACAGGAGACCCAATTGGGTATTCCTCGATTACCCAATATCCCCCACTATGTGGGATATTTTAAGAATCCACCAGAACCCATTCATTGTTCGGCTATTTTTCTCTGTGAAGACTGTTCTCACTTAACAATCCCTTTGAGAACAGACCTTCAAACAGTGGCGATTCGTGTGTATACCAACCGTTTATACACAGTCTGCTCACTGTACCTCCCTCCTGGTAAAGGAGTAGTTGCTTCAGATTTGGCTAACAAATTAGCCAATCTCATCTCCCAACTCCCGACCCCATTCCAACTAGTTGGAGACTTTAATGCAAGGCACCACCTCTGGGGAGACTATGATGGCAACCCCAACGGAAATCTGATTGCGAGACTTATGGAGACCTTGGATGTGGCATTATTTAATGATGGCACTCCAACATCCTTCCATGTCCAGACCAACAGCTCTACCTCTGTAGATTTGTTACTTTGTTCCTCAGACTGTTGAGCAGATTACAGCTGGTCGGTGGATCCTGATCTGAGAGGAAGCGATCACTTCCCAGTTGTTCTGACCTCACGCCTGGGTGGCCCTCCTCCCCCACCGGGCAATAGGTAGAACACCAGGAAAGCCAATTGGCCAAAGTTTAAATACCTTTCTCACCATTCTGGACACTTCCCTCGGGGCCACATTGACATGGTCCTGGAGAACTTCCATGATCATGTCAACCAGGTGACAAATTCTTCCATGCCCCTCTCCAAAACTGCTTCCCACAAGACCCATCTCCCTTTTTGGTCTGAAAATGCAGCAAAGTGGTGACAGAGTGTAAGCGAAGTGTCGTCGCTACCATCGAAACCATACTGTCATCAAGACGTATGCTCGTAGCCGAGCCAGGGCAGTTTGACAGCGTACCCTCCGCCAGGCTCGCCGAATTTCCTTGAAAGGGTACATCAACCACCAAACTCGACCAGACAAAGTCTGGAAAAGAGTGAAAAAGCTCATGGGCAGAGCAAGTGTTTTTTCTGCCCCTAATATAGTTGAAGCAGGCGAGCTTTTGGGAGACTTGTCCAGAATTTCAAATGTCCTGGCAAAGACATTTGCTGACATTTCGAGCCCTCACAATTATTCCTTAGAATTTCAACATGTCAGAAAAATATAAGAGCGGTGCCTCTTGAACTTCATTGATCCTTGTTTGGATAATGAACCATACAATAAGCTTTTTTCCATTCATGAACTTCGAAGTACTTTTAAAAGATGTGGATCCTTCACACCTGATCCTGATGGTATCTCTTATGATATGATCAGGAATATGCATTCAACACTCATTTCACATCTCGATATATTTAACTATATCTGGATTGAGGGCTGTTTCCCTTCCAATTGGAGAGAAGCAATCATACTACCCCTTTGTAAACCAGGAAAGGAAGGGACGCTTAACACCCACTATCGCCCAATTACCCTTACTTGTTCTTCATGCAATCTTTTTGAATTGCTGGTGAATGCCAGGTTGGTATGGTTTCTGAAGAAACACAACCTTATTTCTCCCTTACAGCTGAGTTTTAGAAAGAGACAATGCACCACAGACCTGCTGGACAGGATGGAGGATTGCATTCGACAAGCTTTCTCAAAGAGACAACACTCCATTGCTGTCTTTTTTGATATATAAAAAACATAAGATACCACCTGGAGGTATGGTATCCTGAGGCAACTATATGACTGAGGTACGAGGGGCGGTCAATAGGTTTTGCGAATCGGTAGGGCAAAACAGAGGAAGGGGGATGGCTGTTTGTAGGGGTGTTAGGACAAGTTATGACAAGTCAGGACCTGCAGCCGCACGCTCCTGCCTCGTCTATTTAAGAAGCAGTAACTGATCGCAGATCGTTAGTCACAAATCTTTCAACAATGGAGAAGGTTGAGCACCGCGCAGTGATCAAATTTTTGACCAAGGAAGGCAAGAATGCAAAAGAAATCCATGAACGCATGGTTGCAGTGTACACCGACACCGCCCCTTCCTAGGCAACCATTGCTCGCTGGAATAGGGAGTTCCGCCATGGTCGTGAGTCCCTTGAAGATGACTCCCGTCCAGGACACCCTTCAGACGTAACCAACGAGGACAATGTGGCCCGTGTGGAGAGGATGATCCTCGAAGATCGAAGAAATCGAGCGAAAACTTGGAATATCACATGGAAGTGTTATCAACGCCATCCACGACAATTTGGCCATGACCAAGGTCTCTGCCCGTTGGGTCCCTAGAAACCTCACGCCCCATGCTCGACTTCAACGTCGTCAAAGTCCACAAGGCCAGAGTTGCACAAGCCTCCCTGCGCGAGTGCGGATTCGAGGAGCTCAACCATCCTCCCTACAGTCCAGATCTGGCCCCCAGCGACTACTTTTTATTCCGCCAGCTCAAGGCTGCACTGCGTGGACGCCGGTTTGGGGACGATGAAGATGTCCAGCTCGCCGTCCAGGATTGGATTGAACATCAGTCGAGAGATTTCTGGTTGTCGGTATTCGAAGCCGCAGGGACAAGTGGCGCAAGTGCATTGAAGTCAAGGGTAGTTATATTGAAAAAGAATTAAACACTTTTCCTCATATCTCGTTTCCTTATATCCGAATTGCAAAACTTATTGACCGCCCCTCGTATCAAAGGCCATCTTCCTAGGTTCATACAGCAATTTCTTGCTGGACGCACGTTCTGTGTTAGGGTAGGAAATGTCATATCGGAGCCTGTTGATCAGATAGAGAGCGTGCCACAGGGAAGCGTTTTAAGCGTCACCTGCTTCTCGGTGGCTATCAACAGCATTATTACTGATCTTCCTGCAGAGGTAATGACAACTCTTTATGTGGATGACCTAGCAATTTTTTCAGCATCGCCTCGGCTGCCATTTGTCATCCGTAAATTCCAACTGGCCATAACATCATTGCCAAGGATGCCTCTGCAAAAGGCTTCCGACTGTCATCCTCAAAAACAACGGCAGTTAATTTCTACAATTTCAGGAAAGTTGACTGGGAACAGCCAACCTTATCTTTGTATGGCTCCCCCATCTCGTTTGAGTCTCATTGTAAATTTCTTGGGGTTATCTTTGACTCAAAGCTCTCCTGGGTCCCCCATATAACTGCCTTGAAGAAATCCTGCTTGAAGAGAATGGATATCTTAAAACTTATATCACATGTTTCGTGGGGAAGTGATCACCGTACCCTGTGGCTTTTGTATACAACCTTGATCCAGTCTAAGCTGGATTATGGGTCACAGGTGTACTCTTCAGCCTCATCCTCAAACCTAGATAAGCTCAATTTTATTAGGAACCAGGGAGTGCGTCTAGCTTTGGAAGCATTCAAGTCCTCGCCAGTATGGAATCTCCATGCAGAGAGTGGGGTCCTGCCAATATCCATTCACCGCCTTAATTTTAACCTGCAGTATCTTTTCAGGCTGCAACAGCAACCCCACTAACCTGTATATGAGTGCACCTATAATATTCACTCGGTGGCCTCATATGACAGGTTTCCTTCGCTGACTCGCCCCTCTCCCCTGCGTATGACTGGAGATACAGGTCAACTGAGGGAATTATCAGTTATTCCATATCAGATCCCTAAATTACCCCCATGGACATTGCCACTCGTGAGGGTTTGCAAGGTGCTGGCAGGCGAACCGAAGACCAAGTTCTTGCCTTCGGTTCTACGAAGCCTCTTTTATGAACACTCTTTGTGCCACAAATCGAGCACTTTTATCTACACAGATGGATCTAAATCCTGTGATGGTAGGATAGGAGCTTCTGCTATCTTCCCCTCCCGTCATGTCTGTGTGCCTGCCCAATACAGACACTATCTTCACTGCTGAGCTTGTCGCGATACTACCTGCACTGTATACCATCGCTTCTTCATTACCGAGATCTTATACAAGCTTCTCTGATTCCCTCAGCTCTTTGGAGGCTTTAGTCTTTTTATTTCCAGATCACCCGATGGTTTCAAAGCTCCAACAGTGGCTTTTTTTTATTTATCCTCGTTCCACGAAGTTTTATTCTGTTGGGTACCTAACCACATAGGTATAAAAGGGAATGAGAGAGCAGATGCTGTTGCCAAGGCAGCTGGATCTCTAGGAACCTCCACCCCGGCTCCTCTTCCTTTCCGGGATGTCGTGCCATACATCCGTGAGTACGTGGTCAGCCAGTGGCAGAGGACTTGGGATGAACTTTCCCCAACTAAACTGCATACCATCAAACATTCAGTCTGCCCCTGGCCATGCACTACTAGGACCCGTACTGATGATGTTATTCTATGCCGTCTGAGAATTGGGCATTTTCGTTCGTCTGACACATGGCTTTCTAATGGTAGTCCTTCAGCAGCCTCCAATGTGCACTCACTGTGGAGTACCAATGTCTGTACTCCACCTATTTACTGAATGCCTACGATTCCATACTCTGAAGCAAAGGATTTTTCCTTTTATTTGCCAAGGGATGTGTCCTCAGCAGGTTCCGAGGAGCATCCTTTCCGAGCTCGAGTGCACCTTTAACATGAACCGAGTGTTTAAAGTTTTATCAGAGACAAATCTCTTAAAGGAAATTTAATGTTTTATCATTTTTAGAACCAGATAGACGTGTCGTGTCTTATGATTTTACAGCATTCTAGACCATTTATTATTCTACGTTTTTACTCCCTCTTCCCTTTTTTTATATATATCTTTTAGATTTTTAACCATAGTCTATGTTTTTAAAGAACATTTGAAATTTTTATGAATCCTCTCTTTCTGAAAATGCCTGCGAGCTTGCCCACTTGGACTTACGCAGCACCCGTCTGTTTGTACCATTTTTCTTCTTGCTGCGTATTGTGGCTCTACTCTTGTTGGGTGCCATATGATGGTATCTTACAGCACATTGTTGCTTCTTTTATGGTCGAACTAAATTTCGTTAATAAATGCTCATGCATCTGACTGATTAAGGGGAAATTGAGGACATGATGCTGGTTGAAAATGTCAACCAGAAAGATAATAATCTTGCTTATGTAATCCTTTTAATCCATATTTCCAAAGCTTCCCATTTGCCTATGGAGAGTAAAAATCCCCCATTTTTTAATGGTCCATCCGTCTTGTACCTTATAAAGTTCCTGTGATCCGCAGCTTTTACGAAATTCCAACGCAAGAGGTTATGGATTGGGTCAACGCTTTGGGGCTCATCTTGTCGTGGTTGCCCGAATCCTACTGGAGCGTCGTCCATGACAAGATTGTCTCTCTGCTACAGGTGAGAGGGGCTCGCCTGTACCGCCGCGCCATGCCACCCCTCGTGGCAAACTTTCCCACTTTTCATTTCCGTTGCCCTGTTGAGGCAAGCTTTGTTCATCACTGTGCCTCTCCCCAAATGACCTACCCCAAGTAGTATCTCTTTCACTTCATCACTTTAGGGTCCCTTTCTGAAAAAGTCCTAGCTGAGCTGCCCCTTATATTTTCTTAAAGATAACATGACCAACGTGGGCACTTATGCGCTACAAATCGATATTTTGTTAGGTGTGAGAAAGAAACGGGATGTTTTTGCAATCTCACGAAAGAAAGAGACATCAACCAAACATGTGCGGTCGACGCGCATCAACCCTAGTACCGGTATCACTAGGTTGGTTCCGCGACAGCCTTTGCCAATACCATCATGAGGTATTGCGGTCAGAGAACAAAAAATTTCGGGTGAGCGGCTTCCCCGGCCAGCAGCCATTATCCGGACTTAGTCGCGACCATGGCGGGGTATAGCTGTGGAATGAGAATGGAAGTAAAAGTGGCACTATTTTTAAGGGGTGAGATAATGACTGCCACTTTTTATTCGAGTCGAAAAGTAAATATCAGAGTTCTGATGAGCGAACCAAATTGGTTTACTCCTCTGCCTGCACCCCTGATGAAATCTACCGACCGGGGCATGTGTGATGTGAGAAAGAGGGAATTGGTAATATGGTAGTCAGTCTTCAAAACATATTACAGATGCTTGTTCTATGTGAGAGAAACATGAAAGAGAAAGAAGAGATTATTAAAACAAGCTTCTATCAGCGGCAAAGCTTGGATTTGTAGAGTCGTAAATCCTCCACCTTTCCCCCAGATGCCGGACTTGTTGACCCCGACCCCTTCCACTCCGAGCCCGTTCGCGCAGATGGACCTCCAGATGCTTCTCTCGACCATGAACGAGTGCAGCGGTGCTCTCACTCTCGCCCTCGTCCACTCTTTCTGGCACCACGCCTCCTTCGGCCAGATGGCCAAAATTCCACAGTAAGGCCCGTCTCGTCTCTGGTATAACTCCGGGGTCAGGTTCCCCCGCCCTCTCTCCGGAATAGCTAAATTACCTTATCATTCGGCAGGTTGATGAGGGAGCGCCTTCGACCTCTCCTGAAGACGGAAGAGCAATTAATCGTCCTCCTCCACCTGGTAGCACCCTTTCTTCAGCGATTCAACACCGAAGTCAGCAAGAAGTCGTTCGAGGTCCCCATCGAGCTCTATGAAGCCCTCGCCACGGTAACGTCTTCATTCCTGGTGGGCACGGAAGGATTGCTCGCTCAGCAAGCGAGTCACAGGGGGCTGAACAGGGACGGGCAAGATTCTGAGAATTTTGTGCATTCCAACCAGGTCATGTTCAGCGGATATATACGGGAAGGTCAGAATGGGAATAGGTAAAAAAAGAAAACCCTCAAGTAATAGCGAAACCACGTCATTTATCAATACTCCGCTTGAAAGAGTGTATTTGAAATCCTAAAAAGTCGTTTCGTGGATGATTTTCCGTCGATTTCCGCCAGCAAGAAATGCCTAGGAACAAACTCATTCAAAAGAGCCCATACCCGAAAGTATCAGTTTGAACCTCTTAGTGGGATGCGGCAAATGGGAGGAATGGGGAAAGTTCAGGAGGGCTACGTGGTCTGGTTGATCCCTTTAATCCCAATATTTTTCGCGTTTTGGTTACTTACGCTCTGTATCTTATATCTTTATTGGCCTCCCCTAACTTCCCCCACTTTATGAACGTTGTCTCGATCAATACTTCTATTCCAATTGTCCTTTGTCATTCGGCAATGCCTTTGCATTACCCGCCTATTGCAGAACCCGTGTAGATACCGGTGACCTTACGCTCCCTAATACGCCGGATGCGGACCCGGCTTGGCCATTTACCACTCTGAGGCTTCATTGTTTATGGCGACGAATTCAGGGTCCTATCGGGGATTCAGCTTCTGAAGTGTAGGGGTCAAAGTACTCCGCCGTTAGAAATCGTCTTAAAGTTCCCATACACGATTCTCTCCACTTCCTCGTTACTTTTCTCTCACGTTCCCAGTCGCTTTCATTCTGACATTATTCCCATTTCGGAGTTTATGCCTTGCATTTGATTGGAGTTCCGTGTCTACATCACTCATTTCGCCCCCTGCCCAGCCACGGTATTTCAGGACTCTGTGGAAGGGGCCCGCCCTTGCTTCAGTGAGAGTGACGGTGGAATTTTTCATGTCCCATTCCTCCTACTTTTGTCTTATCTATTTATATTGGTCTTTAATATATTATTTATGTTACATCTGGTATCTGGAGGAGCATCACCTCCTCCCAGCCTACGTGAACTGTCTGACGGGACCTGGAGAAGTTGGTGCGCTTCCTCCTCGCTCTCTCTCACCATTCTTTTTATTTCTACCACTTCCACCTCAACCCTTTGTCTAGGCATAAGAACCTGACTAGCCATGTCAGAAGAGAGGCTTTGTAACCTCTTAAACAACGCCCGCCGGTCGCAAGAGACCATGACATGAGGTGACCTGGGTGTAGGGGCGCAAATAATGGGAATATCGGTTTTACCCCACTAACCCTTTTCCTGCATGTAATGGGTTGACCACTTTCCTGTGGCCGTTCTCGGGTACATAAGGGCGCGCTTTACTGCCTTGTCGGCTTTCAGGACAACTAAAAGACTGGTTCCTTCTTTGCGTCTGCCACAACGGATCCAGATTCTGGCGACCTAGTTTAGTACCTGTCTCCGTGCCTCTAGCTGCTCAATTGGGAACTGCGGCCTTTCGAGATCAACTGTCAACTAGGCAATTTCTAGTCCTTGTTCAGGAGCGAACACTACTCCTTAACGAACCCAGGGTGGAGACCTGAAATAGCTGAAAACACACGATAGATAGGCGGGAGCGGTTGGACAGGGGATATGGCCCATCAACCGCCCCTTTTTTTTCATTGGTCGCAAGCTTCCGGAATTTGGCGTGCGTTGGTTTGTTAAAGCTAAATTTCGGACTCCATCCCTATTAGCCATCCTCGACCGACCTTGGTGTTGGAGCGGACGAGGATATCCACGACACCGCCACTGTCCGGTGGAGGGTCTCCCAACCATTTTTGTGCGGCAATGTTGTTTTTCCTCTGCCATCTTCGGAGCCGCCCTTGGGCAGCTCCATCTCTGTGATAGAGGTAGCCGCTCCAGGAATCTTCTAGCGGAGAGGGTGTTTCCACCTCTCCATTTGATACGGGTTTGGGGGTTTCCGTCTTATCTGGAATTGCTTCCGGGCGACTCGTAACCTAGCGGCGGGTCCGTCTTTGCTTTTTCAAGGCGTCTGAAGAACACGGTAAGAAAGAGGACGGTCGGCCTCGGTTCCCGCCCCTCCTGTTGGGCGCAGCTTCGTCATTTTGATGAGAGCCGGCATGCCCGCTTCCCCCTTTTCCCATTACAGGTCCGCATGATTTCCCCAGGAATGTTTGTGACGGGCAATAGACCCTTTGAGTCCCTAGTCGGGATACCCGACGCCTTGTAAGGGGAGAGGGGCGGTGCACTTGGAAGCCCCTCCTGAAGTGGAGATGGTCCCGTAGGTGCCCTCTCTCCAGAGGGTAAGTTTGGTGGGAGATAATACTGAACTTAAGTCCACCACTGTGCAAGATTCTCCTAAGACACCACAGATGGTGCCACCTTGTCGGCCAAAACTTCTTGCTTGGAGTAGAATGAGAAGAATATGGCCGGGTCAGTTTTCTACGGCTTTTCCTAAAAAGGGGGGAAAAAAGAGGATTAATGATTCCTCTTCATCTGCGGTCGCTCCGGGGACAGACTGGTTCGCTGCCGAGACCGGCTCCGGCAGGAGGGTCAAGTCCAAAGTTGCTAACGTGGTGAGTGGCATCTTGATGACGTAGGGCTCCTAATTGAGAGACTGCCGGCTGGCTTCAAACTCTTGAGTAATTCGCTCCACTGATGGCCGCATGTTGGTCAAAGGATAGCATTAGCTAGGCTGAGGTCAACCGCTTCTGGCGAATGCGATGGAGCTTTCCGAGGTGGCCATTAATAGTATTTTTCGAACTCTAACATGGCTCCCCACTGTAGGAGACACCGCACTCTATCATGACTTCTTTGAAAGGGCTTTTATGCTAGGTAACTCGTGGACCTCTCCTTGGTAGGCGTCACCGAAGGGGTGCGTGAGTAGGTGTGGGTCGGTTAGTATCGCTACCGCGTAAAGACATTCATGCTACTCCCACCGCTTCGGCCCAAAATCGCTCATGTAAGCATACAAAGTCGGAACTACCCGAAGCCTGTGTGAATTGCTCTAAGACCGTATACGGTACCATACGGCAACTCGTTACCATGCCTGATCAAGTATGTGAATTTGGGAGAGCCACGCCATGCTTCTTGGAAGCATTCTGGTATGTATCTCCTGGAGAAGATTCTGGTCATCCAGACTGCAGACCGACTGTCTCTTCGCGAGGCTAAGGACTTGGTTCTGTTGCAATCTTGGACGTCCTATGCCTCAAAATTTAAACAGGCACCCTCTGCTACAGGTCTACGAGCACGGTCGCTTCCTCGCTTTTGGGACCATTCTGCAGGTTTTACTCGCCCCAGGCGCTGCCCTGATAGGGCTCACAACCTAGTTAAAACCAGCGCCCTGTCCCTCGTTACCATCTACGTGAGGTGAAACGGCCTCGCGTCTCCACCGATTCTTTAGAGTCCCAAAAGTGATGGTGAGACCGTCTTCGGGAATCTCTAAGGCTGGACCCTAAAATAGGAGCAACAAGTAAGCCTCGGCTATCACGTCCCCCAGCTTCCGAAACCGCCCCGCCTGCCAAAGGTTTCGAGGCGGAGAGATCAAAAGAATCGCATGGCGAACCCAACCTTCCCTGATAAGTCCTCGAAGGCGACAGCGCCCCAAGTTCTGATTTGCAAGAAGCCTACACCCTTTCCCGCGTGGGACTTCTCTTCGAAATGGCCCAGCATCTCCTCCGAGCTAGGCCTAGTAGGCACATTCCTTCAATAGAATTGCTGTGGACTCACGAGCCAAGTGGAAGGAGCTGCGGAGGTTCGTCTCCTCCCGCTATCCGTTAGCTATTTTCTTTTGCAGGAGACCATGCTGGGTGCGTGCCTCCTCTATAACCACCTGGGTTTCAAGGGTTTTGCCACCCCCACCACTGCGGGATGGGGGTCGGGCAGTGGGATGTCTGATTTTCACCCGGCATCATGTTTGTTCTATTCTTTGCTATAAATACCTCTTTTCAGACAGTGACAGTGCAGTTACACCTGGATAAGAGGTATACTGTTATTTCTGCATACATTCCACCGTCAGCCGACTTCGACCCGGTGGACTTCCGTTGTGTCGTGGCACGTTTGCCGAGGCCCTTTCTACTGATCGGGAGACCACGCGATCAATCCCAGGGGTCAGGTCCTTGCCGACCTGATCAACTAACTGGAAGTGCGCGTCCTAAATGTGGATGAGTTTACGCATCACTGCCCAAGAACTACTTCATTTTCTTACTGTGCTCTCCGGATGCACAGCCTGATTTTGGGTTGGAGGTGGTCGATGATCGCCATGGTAGTGATCACTTTCCCAATCAACTATCATTTTCTGGGTCGCTGCTCTCTAAAAACCACCTCGGTGGTGATTTCTTTGTCCCAGTCGGTCGATGAGGCCATTGAGTTTTTATCCCTCAACCTCATCGCTGTGGGCCTACTATTCCTAGAACCTGTGCTCGTTTTGCATTCCGTCCGCTTCCTTAGTGGTCGGCCGCGTGTGAGACAACCCGCAAATAGAAGCGATATGCCTACATGCGCTATAACCACCGCCAGAACCTCTTTACTGTCAGTGAATTTCATTGAGTTAGGTTCCGGTATATTTCGAATACGCCCGATTCTCTTCCTGGCGTCATAGTGTCTTCACTTAACGGGAAGTTAACTCTTGCAGAGGAAGCGAGTCAACAGTATTCTGATCAAGTTCTCTCAGGATTTCCCTCGCGTTCATCAGCCCCGTAAGGCTCGCGGCGATTTGTCTTCCTGGCCGCCGTGCTGACGAGACTCAGCACCCCGTCCGACCCCGGCTTAGCCTCTTCGTTCAGAACACTTGTGTTTCATCCCTGTTTCCTCGCTTTTCATACAACCTCTCCCCCAACTTTCTCTGGTCAGCCTCTAATTTCACAGGGTAGATGCTCACCTTCTCAGCCAACTATCCCGGATCGGGCCTAAGGGGGGATGGGACAATGATCCTTCACCCCTGAGCTCCATTTTGGGATGGTGGGTTTTTAAATAACCTGCTTTATCCCCGCCCGCATCTTCCTTTCTATTTTCAAACACTATCCATTTTACGTCCCGTTCAAGGTGGAGCCGCCATGCTCAGGGACTGCCAGGCCACCAGGCGGGAAGGTGGTCCGAAATGGCGGCACCTGGCTCTGCCAGGCCTGTACTCACCCTTCGCAGAGCGGGCCACTGCGGGGGGTGATTAGCGTTTGCATCCTGTAAAAAAAAAAGGTCACCATGCCCATGGATGAAAAATAAAAAAAAACAAAATCTCTCCCCATTTACCCTTTAAGAACGACGGAGCCGCCCTCAGGCAGCTCCACAGAAAAATGGATGTCCTGCCCTGTGGTTTCCCAGGGGACCCTCCATAACTCTTCAACCGGAGGGGAGGCTTACTCCTCTCCAGTGCCTAAGGGTGCAGGGGGCTCCCCCTCACCCCCTTCCTTGGAGTCACCATGTGATTCCAGCTCAAATCTGGCAGTCCCGCCTTTGCTTTCACAGGGGACTGCCAGGAAAGCGAGCAGGCAGCCCATAACCGGCCGCTCCCCGTTGAAGCTGCTCGGTAGGGCAAACCCCCTTAGGGGGGGAGAGGGAAGAAAGGCCCCATCGGCCGCTTCCCTCTAAAGACCCGCTGGCCCGAATATTGAATCTAGCGGGGGTGAAGGCCTATGCCCCCCTCCCAAAGAACATGGACGAGACTGACATGACTTGTGATGTCCTGGGGGAGGGGGGGTAAATGGAGGCCCTCCCTGAGATAGACATGCTCCCTGATGCAGCCCAGCCTCAGAAGGTGGGGCCTTCCATGGGGGAAGAGTCGGGCTCGGCATCAAACACCGAGCCCGAGTCTGCTCCTGTGCGGGAGCTTCGTCAGAAGGGTCGGGCTGCTCCTCCTCCGGCCGTTGCCCCCAGGACTGTTGGGACCTTTCCCATGTCTGCGAAGGACCTTGCAGAGGCCGGCTCATCTGGCCTGGAAGCTCCTGCTCGTGGAGGGAAGAAGTGGGTCTATTCCCCACCATCCTCTCCTAAAAAAAAAGGACTAATAAAAAAAAACTCGGGGCTCTTCTCCCTCCACGGGGGCCGCGGAGAAGGACGAGACCGCTACCATCCTTGAACGCGACCAAACCAAGATCGGCACGTCCGGCCCCGGTGCTCGGCTGGGCGGGGAATAACAAAATAAGACCAAAAGTGCGCAGGGCAGAGCCTCGATTACGTCGGGCCCCCTCATTCAGAGATTACCTGGCGTTTTCGAGCCCGTTGGCTTCAAACGCGCAAACGCTTCTTAGTTATTCGCTACACTGATGGCAGCATGATGGCCAAGAGCAACATGATCCTTCAGAGGAGGGCTTTAGCTGGTATGATTGGTAGAAAACCGAAGGTGACCCGTTTCTCGGACGGGAGCCTTCTGGCGAATGCGGCGGATCCCTCCGAGGCTTCCAAGATTAGTGCTCTTCAGACACTTGATGGCACCCCGGTGAGTGTGACGCCGCACTCTACCATAAATTTTGTGAAAGGAGTAGTTTATGAGAGGGAACTCATGGACTACTCCATAGAATATATCACTCTAGAGCTGGTCGACCACGGGGCGGTCAAAGTCGAGCGTGTGATGAAAAAATCAGGGAGGGGCCTCGAGACCCACCCCTACACTCTTCTTCACGTTCGGCTGTGACAAGCTCCCTGAGTCGGTGCGTGCCGGTTGGTACCGTTACCGCGTGAAGGCATTCGTGCCACTGCCGCGGAGATGCTATTACTGTCACCGCTTCGGCCATACGAATCGCTCATGTAGATGTGCAAAGTCGGGGTCACCCGAAGTCTGTGTAAATTGCTCCAAGGTCGCACACGATAAGTCCAAATCGTGTGTGGCCAAGTGTGTAAATTGTGGAGATCCGCACCCTGCTTCTTCGAAGCAATGTGGTGCGTATCTATCTCCTTGAGAAAGAAATCCTGGCCGTTCAGGCCTAGGATCGTCTCATTCCGCGAGGCTAAGGACTTTGTTCTGGCGCGCCCGGCTCTGCCTGGGACGTCTTATGCCTCAATGCTAAGAAAGACTTCCTCTGCTCTTGGCCCATCCAGGCCAACAAGCACAGTTGTTTCCGCGCCCATTCGGAGTCTTTCTGCGGGTTCTACTCAACCCGGGTGCTCCACTGGTAAAGCTGGCGGCACAAAGGGTTCACCCCCAGCCCCGGCTAAAACCAGCACCCCCCTTCCCCTTTCCCACAGCGTGACCGTTTCCCGTAAGACGAGACGGCCACGCGCCTCAACCGAGTCGTTCAACTTCCGGCCATCTTCCGGGGTTCCTAAAGCTGCCACCCGAAAAGAGGACAGCAACAAAGGAGCTTCGGCTCCTTCGCCCACGCCTAGTGGTGGATTGGGTTACTCGGAGACGGTGGATCGTCCAAAAGAGGGCCCCCCGCCTTCGAAGCCGCAACGCCCGCCTAAGGTTTCGAGGCGGAGGGAGGAAAAGACTCGCAATGCCGAGCGCAACCTCCCCCAATAAGTCTTCGAAGGCGACAGCTTGTTCATCGCATTGTCCGGGCAAGAGCGCCCTGGGTTTTTCCTCCGGGAAGCGTACGGCCATTCCCGTGAGGGTCTTCTCTTCGAAGAGGGCCCCCGCGTCTCCGAGCTAGGCCTGGAGGGCATATTCCTTCAATGGAATTGCCGTGGACTCCGGGCCAACTGGGAGGAGCTGCGGAGGCTCGTCTCGTCCCGTTCCTCATTACCTATTTTCTGCAAGAGACCATGCTAGGCGCGTGTCCCCGGCCCACCCTCCCGGGGTATAAGGGTTTTGCGACCCCACCACCACGGGATGGAGGCCGGCATGATGTCTCCATTCTTCTTTTCACTTTAGATACTTCCTTTCAGGCAGTGGCTGTGCAGTTTCACCTGGATAGGAGGTATACAATCATTTCTGCGTACATTCCACCGTCAGCTGACTTCGACGCGGGGGACTTTTGCCGCGCCGTGGCACGGTTGCCGAGGCCTTTCTCTTGCTTGGAGATCTGAACGACAGACATCCTTCTGGGGAAACTACTCAATAAATCCCAGGGGACAAGTCCTTGCCGATCTGATCGAAGAGCTTGAGATAAGTGTACTAAATGTGGATGAATTTACGCATCACTGCCCGAGAACCGCTTCATTTTCTTGCCTTGATCTATCTTTGTGCTCTTGGTATGCACAGCCTGATTTTGATTAGGGGGTGGTCAATGACTCCCATGGTAGTGATCACTTTCCTATTCAAATATCATTTTCTGGGCTGCTGCCGCCTGAGAGCCCACCTCGGTGGTGCTTAGCGCGTGCACGTTGGCCTGCATTTCAGGAAATGACTGAATTCTCTATCTCAGTTGAGGAGTTTAAGTCGGTAGATAAGGCCGTTGAGTTCTTCTCCGGCAACCTCATCGCCGCGGGTCTGACTACTCTTCCCAGAACGCCTGGCCGTTTTAAGCACGCCGACTACTCCCGTGGTGGTCGGCTGAGTGTGAGAGAGCCCTCAAACAGAAGCGTTTCCTACATGCGCTATAAACGCTGCCCGAACGATTTCACTTTACCTCCAGAGGCGGAGAACCCTTCAACGACAGGTTTACTCTGAGTGAGTTGCGTTCCGCTCTTGCTTCGTGCGCGGATACCATTCATAGTCCGGATGATGTCCCGTACGCCATGTTCGACACGTGGGTGAGCGAGGCATGGCCTTTCTGTTAGATTTGTTCAAAATGATCTGGGTAGCGGGTAACTTCCCAGACTCCTGGCAAATCGCTACTGTGCTAGCTTTTCGCAAACCGGGGAGAGATCATTCTACCCCGGCCGATTTTCGCCCAATTTCTCTAACCTCCTGCGTGTACAAGTTGATTGGTAAATGTTAGATTAACCTTTTTTTTCTGGACAGCGGAGGCCATTTTTGTTCTGCGTAGTGCGGCTTCTGCAAGTTCCATTCCACGTCGGATGCTCTGCTTAGACTGGAAAATGCTGTCTGCTAGTCCTTCCTTCGCCACGGTGTTTTTCGATCTGGAGAAGGAATATGATACCGCTTGGCGTACGTTATCATGGAGACCCTCCACACGATGTGGGCGATGGGACGCCTCCCGGTGTTTATATCTGAATTTTTGCGAGATCGCCGATTCCGCGTATGGGTGAGGGAAGCCCTCTCCGTCCTAATGGGGCAGGAAGAGGTTGTCTCGCAGGGAAGTGTCCTCAGCGTTACACTCTTTGCCTTGAGCATCAACCGCATTACCTCGGTGCTGCCAGATGTTCTTGCTACGCTCTACGTGGACGACCTTTCGATTTCTTTTGGCCAACTCTTGAGCGTCGGCTCCAACAGGCATTGAACCTCGTTTCTCGCTATGCCGAAGCGCACAGGTTTCGGTTTTCTTTGGCCATGACTAAGATGGTGCCTTTCTGCTGCCATCCAAGGCTCCACCCCTACCCAGATTTGTTTCTTAATGGGGTGCACCTGGAAGTGGTTGAATCGCACCGTTTCCTTGGTCTTGTATTTGACCGACGCCTCATCTGGGAGGCTCATATTCGCAGCCTTAGGGTCTCTTGTACCCGCGCCATGGATATTCTCCGTTCCGTGACGTTCAGCGCTTGGAGCGCTGATAGGGCTACTGCCTTACTTTTTTATCGATCCTTTGTCCGTTCGAAGCTCGACTACGGATGTGAGTTTTATGCATCCGCACCAGAGCATCTATTGCGGAATGTAGACTTTATCTACCGCACCGGCCTTCGCTTTGCGACCGGTGTCTTCCGCATTTACCTTATTGAGAGCCTGCTTGTCGATGCTGGAGACATGCCATTATCTATGCACAGTGCATTACTCGCTTGTACGCACGAGCGCAGCGTCTCCCTTTGTCGCTAACGGCTCTTAAAGCATCCCCTCTGTTTGATATTACCGAGGCTCTGCCAGGCGCTGCGTCTGTCTTCACGATGGCGTTGGTGGCAATACACCACTCGGTACGGGAGATTACGCGACGTGCCCGGTTCGGAGACCGGATCGTGTTTTATAGCGACTCACAAAGCGCCCTGAGTATTCTCGGGGCATTGGAATCTCCGCACCCTCCTGTTCGCGATATCCATGATGCCACGGTTTTAGTGAACCGGGTGGATGTCGAGATTATCTTCTCCTGGGATCCTGGACATGTAGGAATTGCGCGGAATGAGCGCGCCAAAAAGTCCGCCAGGACTCTGCGACCGGACCAGCGTTTCGCTCTTCCTCACACCGACTACATGGCGGGAATACGGGCAGCTCTTCGGACTGCTTTGCAAAGAAGATGGGAGACGCTCCAGGGGAACTTAAAGTTGCGTGCCATTGCGCCGCGACTGTTCCCATGGACCTATCCCCCAATGCCGCGACGGCTTCAGGTCGCTTTCTTTCGTCTCCGAATCGGGCACTCTCGTGTGACGCATCACCATTTGATGGAGCGCTCGCCTGCTCCCCATTGTGACTACTGCGTTGTCCCCCAGACTGTTCGGCACATTCTTGTCGAATGTCCCAGTCTGGGTGATCTTAGCGCACGTTACCTGTCCCGGTACCGGGATGGGCTGGGTCGCTACCGCCGGTCCCTTGTACTCGGGACGAGTTCGTGCACACCGACCTGTGGACTTTTAGACTTTTTGGAGGAAGCCGGCCTTCTTCCCCTTATTTAATATTTGACTATGGATCGCGTGCTTCGCCGCCGGGGGAGGGCGGGCCTTCACCCGTCGACGGAACTCGCTTTATATTTTTTATTCTTTCAATTTGTTTGTTTTTCTTTTTTGTTTTGTTTGTCTGTTTGTAATTTTTTTGCCTTATTTGGCCTTTATTATAGCCTAGATTTACGCTAGGATGAGTACGGTGACTTATGCCTTAGAAGGCATTCGCCAGATGAGATATTAAAAAAACAACAAAAAAAAAAAACCGTTCCTCAGGGAGAACGGTACCGTAATCTCGCAACCCGCGTCCATGGCGGAGTCTTTCGAGACCGCTTTCTCCACATTCTGTAGCCGAGATGTTGCTGCACGTTTTGATATCGCTGAAAGACGTGACTGGACTTTTCCTCCAGAGGCAGAGAAGCCCTCATACCAGGTTTACGTTGAGTGAGTTGCGTTCTGCTATCCCTTGGTGCGCGGACACTGCCCCTAGTCCGGACGTTGTCCCTTATGTCATGCTTTGACACCTAGGTGAGCGAGGCATGGCATTTCTGCTATATTTGTTTAACATGATTTGAACAGAGGGTAAGTTGCCAGACTTCTGCTGAATGGCTAATGTATTCGCTTTTCGCAAACAGGTGAGAAATAACTCTACCCCGACTGGTTTCCCCTCAATTTCTCGAACCTCACGCGTGTGCAAATTGGAGAAATTTTTTAATGTTAGATTAGCATTTTTCCTGGACAGCGGAGGCCAGCTGTCTTCTGCACAGTGCGGCTTCCGCAAGTTTCACTATGTCGGATGCCGCTGAGAGACGCCAATCATACCCTGAGCCTTTTGCGAGTGCTCAATATCGTTCTCGGGCCGGTAGCGCCTCTGGTTCTGTCCCTGGACAGAACCAGACTATTCGTCGCCGCGCCTCTGCTCCCAAAGCTTCCACAGCGCCGGGACTATTTCGTTCGACCTTTATGGAGGACACTTCCTGTCACGTTGTATCCGTGCTAGTGTACACGAATGGTTCCAAGTCCCTGGAATGGGACTGCTTCCTCGCTGGATCCCTTTGTTTGAAGTCAGTGGGGCTCTACCATATGCTGCGCCTGTCCTCATGACGGAGCCTAGATATAACGCGTCGTGCCTGGTTCGGAGACCGGATTGTGATCTTTAGCAGCTCACAAAGCACCCTGAATGCTATCGTGTCATTGGAATCTTCGCACCCACTGGTTCGTGGTATGCGTGACGCCACGGTTGCCGCGAGCCGGGCGGATGTTGAGATTATCTTGTGATTGGTTCCTGGACAAGTGAAGAATGAAAGCGCCAAAGAGTCCCCCAGGAATGGGTGACAAGCCCAGCGTTTCGCTCTTCCTCACATTAACTACATAGCAGAAACCGATTGGAACCTAAAGTTGCCTTCTATCGCGCCGCGACTGTTCCCTTGGACCTATACTCCCATTGCCGCGATCGCTTCAATTCGCTTTCTTCCTCTAATTGGAAGAATTCGCGTGTCGCACTCTCATTTAATTGGGAACCTTCCTGCGACGAGTGCATTGTCTCCCAGACTGTTTTGCACATTTTTGTTGAATGTCCCAGTTTGAATGATCTTCGTGCACGTTACCGGGACGAGCTAGGTCGCCACCGCTTGTCACTTGTTCTCTGGACGAATTCGTGTACACTTACTTGTGCACTATTCGACTTTTGAAGGAGGCCGGTCTCCATTTTAGTCGATTCTTTGGTGATGGTCGCATGCTCATGCGCCAGAGTGAGGCAGGCTTTCCCTCGCCGACGGAGCGTGCTTCCTCCTCCTTCCTTTTATGCTTCTTGTTTTGTTTTGTTTTTGTTTTTAATAAAGCCTAGCGTTAGACTTCAAAGGAATTGCGGCGACTTGTACCTTTGGAGACAGTCACCAGATGGGCGCTATAGAAAAAGAAATCCTTTCCTTCCGTCCCCAGTCATATTGGACCAAGCTGCTCGTTCGGTCACCTTTTATATACTGGTAACTAAGGACTTTATTCTCTGCTTCGAGAATACGCATGGCAGGAGTAGGGGTGCCTGTAGTGATTTTAAATTATGGGCTGTTAAGCAGTCGCTTCGTTACTGGCCATAGAACACCCAAAAGGTCGATCTTTTGACGTTGCTCTTTGCCGCTTCTGAATTGATACACCGTCAGCCATCAAATGCCATGAAGGAAGTTGTTCAGTCGTCGTCTCTTGATCGACTACCCTTCAGTTGCAAGACTCTGCCTATATTTCCTGATTCTCAGTAGTGGTGCTTCACCCATTGCGCCCCTCCTCGATTGTTAGCTGAGGAGTCATTTCGTGCACCACCCCTATTAATGCTTTTAGCTCAATCTGGACTTGCTCCTCTTTTATGATTCGGTTTTAATGTCTTTTTATGGTCTTAGTTTTTTCTAACAGAGCATGTCATGTTTATTGCCATGGTATATTTTTAATGTATAGTAGTGTCATAAAAAGAAAGATAACAGTATTGCAATAGCGACAGCGAGTGTGCTGGAGTGATGGGAAGACTATGTAACTGAAATGTATAATGAGGAAGAGAGACCAACAGAATAACCTGAAATAGGAAATCTTAATGGCCCTGATATAACCCAAAATGACGTGAGGAGCATGATACGAAAAATGAAAGAGAATGAACAGCAGAAGATGAGATCAAGGTCGAAATGCTGAAGAAACTGGGAGATTTTGCGAGTGAAAAGATAACTAAACTAGCCAATAGATTTTATCCAGGCATAATTCCACAAGAAATGCAAAAGTCCATATTTATAATAATACCAAAGAAACTTGGCACGTTGTAATGCGAAAAACAACTATAAGTATCTCTAGCCAACTAGCTCGTATAATATTAAGCATCATATTAAATAGAATAAATTAGGAACAAAATAGAAAAGTGAGATGCAGTGTTATTTTTGTGCTCAGGATGATGCATAAAGACATGTGCTCCAATGATTATGAAAAAGCATTCGACACTAAACCATAAAAAAAATAATGAATTGGATCACAAGTAGATGGTAAGGACATTAAGATAATCCTATATTTGTACTAGTAACATTAAGAATAGGAAAGGAGAGAAGTGATTGGATGGACATCCAAAGAGGTAAGGCAAGGGTGCGTCTTATCACTTGACTTATTCTCTCTATACAGCGAGAGTCCTGCAAGAGATTGAAGGACTGGAGGGGAATACAGTTGGTTGCCATCGATGTTAACAACATACTCTATGCTGATAATACTGTCCTAGAGGCAGACTGAAGAGAAATTTATAGATCTTGTTAGTGCTGCATGGGATGCTAGGGCAAGAAGAGGTTAGAGAATCAACATTATATGAAACCAGAAGTTATGATAATTATTAAGGAAACACTTTCAAAACAGTTCAACATCGCAATCAGAAACGAACAAATTAAACAAGTACAGAAATTTACGAGGGGGTGTTCATTAAGTTCGTAGAAAAATGGAATAAAATTAAAAAAAAAAAGCATTGATACCACCCATTTAGACAGTTTCTATAAAACAGGACTGAGAAGTAAACGACGTTAAAACAGCTCTTTTAACATCATCAACAGAAGAAAAACTAGTGCCCTGCATGCTTCTTTTTTTAATTTTGAAAAGAAAAAGAGTCGATGTGGTTTGATCAGGACTGTACGGGAGGAAGGGGCGATGAACTCCTAACGAAATTCTCATAAAGTGGACTTTGTCGAAGAAGGGAAATGAGGCATTGTTCTTATAATATTTGCTTTCTACAACTTTTTGAAGACCCTTCGTATATACCTGGGCAGTGAGGTATCAGTATATGGATGGATGCACTGCTGAAATTAGGAAAGAATTGCAGCTGCTAAAACAGCCTTTGTCAAAATATTGATTAGAAGTAGATTGGTGAAGGTGTACGAATGCGAGTCCTGGACAATAAGCATGTAGAAAGGTGATTGGTGAAGATGCGTGCATGCGAGTCCTGGGCAATAAACGTAAAAATGCTAGAAGCAATGAAAATGTTGTTTTGGAGAAGAGCAGTGTAAGGGCCATGGGCAGAAAGAAAAACATGAGTTTTTGAGATGATAGGAACAAGAAAGGATAATGAGAAGAATACTAAGTAGACAGTTCTTGGGTCACATCATAAGGAAGGAAGAAAATGGTAAATATTAGCCTGACAAGTAGAATAGTCGACGCAAGAGCAAGGAGAGGTCGAGGAGGAGACAAAGAGAAAGATTTATGTAAAGGTTAGTAAGAGTGCCGTTGTTTTGTCGACGGGAACTTTAATACAACTCAAGATAAACGGGTATGAATAATATTCCATGGTCGCCAACCTACAGGGAGGCTCGGTACATCGGTAATTTAAATATTTGAATGATTTTTTAAATTGCTGCCATCGAAAATCCTTTCAGATTAGGCAGCTGTCGCACACCGCTCTTAAATTAAATCACTCATTTCACAGGTTGATAAATGCGTGACAGAAATCCGTTATCAGGACTCTATCTGTGATCTTCTCTACCACATCAAGTACATGTTCACGGGCGACACCATTAAGGAGGACGTAGAGCCTCTCATCCGCAGGCTTCGCCCCTCTCTCAAACTTCGCCTGCGTTTCATCACTCACCTCAGCATGGAGGACATTGAGGTGCGTCATGGCCTCTCACAGGTCTGGACAAGGATCTGGCTTCCACCCCATCCCGTGTTTTTTTTAATATTTAAAGCAGACTATTTATGTTTGTAGGCCCCTTGTGATAGGCTTCATCCAGCCTGTCTTATTATACTTCATAATTTGTACAGGGAATTTTGTACTCGCATAGTTTATTAGAAGATGGGGGCTTATTCTGTATTAGGTCGTTTTCAAGAATATTCAGGAAGCTAAAAACTACCTTAAGATTAGAATTACTCAAATGGTTATTAATGCCTTGAAGGGAGGAGTTGCATAGGAGGAGGAGGAGGCATTAATAAGCATTTAAGAAATTTAAATCTTAGGTAGTCATCAGCTTCCCGAACTTTCTTCAAAACGAGCTAATACAGACTAACCCCTCCCCCAATCCCACCTTTAATAATGTGCTTCTGTATCGTTGTAGTGCTGTGTTGATTTTTGGGGTGTATGCTGTTATCGAGAACTCATCTGCATAGGTGTTGTATTTAGATAATTGGAGATTGTGGTTGCGAAATTTCATGAGTGAATAAGTTGAAAAGGAAGGGTAAGAATGACATCCTGGGGGATAAAGCTGTGGAGTCCGAATCGATGGTTTCAGGAGGTTAGAGTCAGTTTTTTTTTTTTAAATAGTCGATAAATCACGTGTAACTCCGACTTAAATTTATGATTAATTTATACATAAACATCTAAGATTTCAATGAGATTTAATCGAATATAAAACATTCGATTAGTGTTAAATTGTAGTTAATAGTATCAAACTTACTTTGTTGTTACCGACTGGTTATTATGTGTAGCCTGCTTTTGCCAGGAAAGGCGAATAGATGAACCCACCAGTCTGACTGAAAGATATATTGTCGCTTTGTTTGTGGGAGTTACGGTTTGGTCATCTTGTTATTAGATGTTCAGTGTAGTGTTTTCTCAAGGGGTAGTCAGCGTGGGCAGTTTTAGTTGTCTGTTTGGTTATGTGGTGTTCATATTATTCTAGCTTTGCCTAGCTGTCTAATCGAGAGTGTAAAGAGTGAAGCTAGTGTTTCTGGGGATTTTTGAGAGAGAGGAGCAACTGTAAGTTACAAGTGTATAGAGGTGGTTTGTGAGGACGCTTGCTTGCTGCCTTGGGATGAACACAGACTGGACGAGATACGATAATACATAGCAAACCATTGCTATGAAGGTCCATCCAGGGTGGACAAAATGGGTGGCGTTCTCTTGATAGGGCATAAAGGGGGTGGGAGAGGACTGGTAGTTTTAGAGGCGTTGAAGTGTGCTGGCCATACTCTGGGGGGGAAGGTGTTTTTGTTGATCTTATTGTTTGGTTTGTGTCTGATCTTATAGTGGTGTTTGATAAGGGTGTGGTTTTAGAGAGGGAATTTGGTTTGCGTGTTGTGAAGTGTTATTGCTTATCATTTTGATCCTTTTCCAAAGTTGTTGTCTGGTGTTGCTTTGGGGCCTTATATTTTCTACGTACTCCTGTCATGATTGGACTCGTGTCTGTTCTTTGTATTTTGTCTTGTTTAAGTGAATTAATCCGTTTCTCTGTTTAATGATGTCTTTTCTGTGGTTGTTAGTGAGGTTTTGGATTTAGGTTCAAGGATATGTTTAGGTACCGTGTCGAAGGCTTTGTTTAAATTGCCTCAAGGATTGTGTTGGTTGAAATCGTCTAGAATGCGTTGTGGGTGAGTGGTCTTGTCTAAATCCGTTTTTGTGAGATGGGTATGTCTAGACGTATCATTTAGTGTATAGGTTTTTCAGTGGTTTTGCATAATGTTTGTGGTTTAAGTATTGGCTTTGTCTACTGTTTTTCATATTGAAGTGACGGTGTGTGTTCATGGTGGTTCTGATAATGGGTGTGTTGAAGTGGTGGAGCTGTTTTGTTCATTGTAGTGTGTTAGTGTTCTGGGATGTGTGTGCCTTTGTTGCCTACTGATTGTGTTCTGAGCCATGGTGAGATATGTGCATTGAAGTCACCGAAGATGAAAAATGTTAGGAAGCTGTGCGAGTGGTTGTAGGGTTGGTGGTGGTATTCTTCTGGATGTTTAGGGGTTGTTGTTGCTGGGGGTTTTTTATAGCTCCCTGGGAGCAGATGGCATCTCTGCTCCTCCGACCGCTTGGAGATTAAGGCAGAAAGCTGTATTCTTTGTTTCTGACTTTGACCCCAATGTGTTGTGTTTCCAGTGTTTGGTTGTTGTTTTAGTTTGCGATGTGGTATTAGTGAAAAGGGATTGGTGTGTACTAGTGTTATGAGACCATGTGCTCTTGGCATGGTGTCTAGCCCTTGTGTAGTGTATTGGTAGAAGGAGGGGGGGGGGGAGGTTTCATATTGGTTCTTGCAATGTGTGCATGTTTAGTTGTTGGTTGTGTATGATGGTGTTTTGTTGACTGAGGGTGTTCGGGGCAGGGGAATTGTGCTCCATATCCAGTTTCTAGTGGAATGAATGCGTAGTATGAATGGAAATGATTCGTTTTTTATTTCCACAAAATTTCAACTGAAAACCAACGAGGGCCACCTCCCATAGAATGTTCGTGAGGAGAGACCTGTGAAGAAAGTGGAGAGGATAGATAAAGTGAAAATATGGGGAAGATATAGGCCCAAGATCCTCAGAGATGAAAGTCATTCATGAGGTCTTCTTTTCCCTTCTTTTTTTTCTTTTCTTCTCGTTCTTTATATTATTCTTCATTTTCTTTATGTATTTCTTTTCCATCCTTTTCATTATTCCCTTTTTTTCTTTTTCATTTCGAAAGTTAAGGAAATTGCCGGCTCTTCCAGTCCCTAGTGATCCCTAGGGACATATTTGGGTTCTGTACTTCTCCCCCTCCTCTTTCACTTCCCCTAACTTTACCACTATATAAGATAAAGAAAAAGACGGTTCTTTTCCACACTGACTAGTACCTCGCCGTTGGCATACGTCAAGGACAGAGGATAAAAAAATAGAGTAGGAAATATACGGTGACCAGGCAACTCTTAACCACAAATTTCAGTGTGCTAAGGTTTCTATTTCTCTGGAATGACGCTCATTACCACAAGCTCTTCTTTTTTTTTCAGAGTGGCCCCCCAAATGGCGTCACCCCTGAACCGACGAGTGCGGCTTCGCTTCCTTCCGTCTGTTCGGCCCAGTCCACCCCAAATACCACGACCACCACCGTGGTGCCACCGACTGTAGCCACCAGTTCTGCGAGTGCCTTGCCCCAAGTGCCCACAAGCAGCACTCCAAACCCCGTTACTCCTGGAGTGCCAGTGCCAGCACCAGCACCGAATGCCGTAACTAATGGCCTCGGCACTTAGCGTGGCGGGAGTGAGTTCACTCAAAGATGGGTTTCTGCTACACACCTTGGAGGATCAGTGGCCGCATCTGTCCACAAGTCACTCTTCTGCTCTAACCAGAGATGAAACTTGGTTGCCCTAGGTAATGTTTTCAGGGCTACCATTTCCTCCCATCATTTTTTTCTACACATGGCATCAAGATCTACAACCATCATCTTATGTTTACTAATCCCTCGAAAGCGGAAAATAACCTTGATTAATTTCCTTAAAATCTCTTTTTTATGACTTGAATATTTAAGTATCCTTTTGGAATTTGTTTTCTTTAATGACCCCTTTACAAAGGGAGTGAACTCCCTCTCGAGAGCGAGTATCTGGAACATGAAATGTTTGGTGTTTTTTATATTAATCAGTATTGCCACCGCGGCTAAGATCCATCCCTTATGCCAGCCAGATAGAGTTCTCCCAATCCGTGTATTTGTCTCGCTTGTATGTAGTTAGGTAGCACCATTCGTCTCTCGCATCGTGGGCGAACTCTACCTAACGACCGGATAATGAAACGCATATAAAAGTCAGAATGGCTATCGCTGGTGAACCCGAAGGCACCAGAGGTTAGAAATAAACCTTTAAAAAAAGGTTACCTGTGTAGACTTCCAACTAGTCCTTGGAGGACCGGGACTTCCCATGGCTCAGACGGGAGGCTTGGTCTACTGAATTGACTTGAACTTTGACGGGTCTTTGGGGAAGTTGGTACATTCTAAGAAGATGACAGACGGTCGAGGGGAACTTAAAGTTGCGTGCCATTGCGCTGGGACTGTGCCTATGCACTTACCCCCCCCCCCCCAAAAAAAAAAAATGACGCGATCGCTTCAGGTTGCTTTCTGTTGTCCGAATTGGACACAGTCTCGAGACGAACCGCCATTTGATGGATTCTCGCCTGCGTTGACTGCGTTGTTTCCTGAAACTGTTCGACACATTCTCGCTGAATGTCTCATTCTGGGTGATCTTCCCTTGTATTCGGGACGGGTTCGAGCACACCGACTTGTGGACTATACCACTTGGGAGCAAGCTAGCCTCCTCCACTTTATATGACCCTTTTTATGTGTTTTTGTATGCCGCATGTTCCTGCGCCGGAGGAGGCGGGCCTACCCCCGACACCGGAACACGCTTCCGTCTTAAGTGTTTTCTTTTATTGTTTTTTTAGTCTTTGTCCTTTTTCATCGTTATGTGTTATTTAGATATTTTGTTTTTTTGTTATTTGTTTTTCAATATAGGCTCATTGTAGGCTGTTGTGTACGGCGACTTATGACCAAGTAGGCAGTCGCCTGATGGGCTACCACAATGAAAAGAAATGGTGCATTCCATCCTTCCGCCTTTGTCTTCTAAGAGTATCCTCTCCTTATAAATTCTCCTATCTAGGTTTGTGGATACGACCAGCTACCTCATGATACCGCTTTGGGATCTCTATAAACGACGCTTGCAGGTTGCAAGAGACCAACCAGGCTTGACCAGTACTGGCCGTTGGGGCGCGAATAATGGGAAGATCGGTTTTGCCCCAATAACACCTTCCACGCCCCCAATGGGCTGACCGCCACCCGTCTGTGGCTGTTCTCCGATGCATAAGGCCGTACTTCCTTGTTGGCTGCCAGGTCAGCATAAAGTGTGGCTTCGTCATATGACATCTTCACATCCTGATCGTCTTGTCGTTGACTGGTACTGTTTATTAAGGGGATCCAGTGTGTCCCACCTGTTTCTTGCTCATTTGGGGATCGACCGTCCGCTGGGCAACTTCTGGTCGGTGTGATTTGCCGCATAGGTGCGACATCACCTTTTAACGCGCCCAAAATTCAAGACCTTTAAAGATCCGAAAACCCGAGAAGGGATAGCCTCGTTCGGAGACCGGATCGTGATCTATAGCGACTCGCTCAGTGCCTCGAGTTCTCTTGGGGCATTATAATCTCTGCATCCATTGGTTCGTAGTATCAGTCACACTGCAACTGCCGGGAATCGGGCGGATGTCGAGATTATCTTCTCTGAGTTCTAGGACACGTTGGAATCGGGCTGCCTGGCAAAGCAGATGGAAGACGGCTGACAGAAACCTAAATCGCGTTCCATTGCGCTGCGATTGTTGCCGTTGCCCTATCCACCTTAACTCTGCGTCTTCAGGTTGCTTTCTGTCTTCGAATAGTGGCACACTCCCAGGACGCACCGCCAATTGATAGAGAGATCATTTGCGACGACTGCGTTATGTCCCACTGTTGGGTGCATGCTCGGTGAAAGGCGGGACTTTTTCGGATTATTTTTGGTTTGGGGTTTGCTTGTATTTTTGTTTTATCTCGTTTTTTTTAACATAGCCTAGTTCTTAGGCTTGTTTGATTACGGCTTATTATGCCTATATAGGCAGTTTTCAGGATAGACCCCTTAATAAAAGCAGGCGGGAGTGGCTGCACTCCATTTTTTTTCCTTATTTTTATATAGACACTAATTTTCTGAATTTTCGTGTGGGTAAATTTCACAAAACTTTCAGACTAGATCCCTCTTAGCGAAACTTTGCCAGTCTTGGTATTATGTTAGGCGAAGCATGAGGGAACATGCCCCCTGCCCCACCTCTCTCTTTGGCAGGTGCTCGCCAAGAGTGCCGGCGGCTCGATGGGTCGACCTGGTCTTCCTACGCCTCTCGGGTTAAGAAAGCACCGTCTGCTCCAAGCTTACGAGCACGGTAGTCACCGCACCCATTCGGAACACTTCTGCGTATTCTACCTCCCGAGCGGCATCTGGTAGCGACGGTGGCAAGACAACACGGGCTCCCACCCACTCCCGACACAAAAGGAAGGCCGCTCCTTCCCACGCGATCCCTCAGCAAAAACTTCCCTGCCGCGCACCTTGACCGAGTCAGACTGAGGAATCAAATCCTCAGAAATTGGTCGGGAGACCATCACCACACGGTGTTAAGTCTGCCCTCCATAAAGAAGACAGCAACAAGGAAGCTTCAGCTCCCTCGATATTGGATGGGGCTCTTTGGGAGTAGGACCCGTTAAAGGTTTCAAGGCATGGGGAGAGGAAGGCTTGTCCGCTTTGCCAAGCCACCTCCAGTAAGCCCTCGAAGGCAACAGCTACTGGTGCTGTCTCTAGGAATGCTACCATCATTCCCGCAATAATCTTCAAATCAAAGAGCCCCTCCCCCGCGCTTATCCTTCGAGCTAAGCCTGGAGCGCATTTTCCTTTAATGGAATTGCCTTGGACTAAGACGGGTAACCAACTCAATCCCCTTAAAGGGAAAAGGAGCGTAGTCCCTTGGTCCTTCCCGAGACTTCGATTTTGATCCCAGGTTTTTCACTTTGAATGCCGTCGGCATACCCGTTCCCCCATTCTTCCGACTGAAGGTCGGTATGACTGCCCATATGCCCTATGAGTTCCCAGTCGGGATACCCGACACCTTAAGGGCAGAAGTGGAGGTGCACCCGCCCCAAATGGTAGGGTCTTCCTTGTAGGCGAACCTAGGCCCGGTTCCAGACACCGAACCCGGCTCCTCTCCTGAAAGCTGAGGCAGCTCGGGGCCCCCGATGACTCATAAAAGTGACCTCCCCTTACCGGCCAAGATATCGATTTCAGAGGAGGAAGAATCTAGCTGAGGCTGGGCCGACCGGTCTTGGGGGGGCTCATTCCGAGAGGGAAGAGAAGCAACCTCCTCCCTATCGCTCCAAAAAAAGAAAATGTAATAAGGCATAGACGAGTATGGATTTGTCTCCCTTTGCGGGGCCTTCATGACGGACGGATCCGCTTCTGTTTCGGCAGGCGACCAGGCCATGCCCGTCCCCGATACCCCGAAAGAGACCAAAGTTGTATGTTGAACGAAGCCTGGCTTCAAATGCTTTCAAGTTATCGGTACACTGATGCTAGCACGTTGGCAAAAAGCCACATTTTTCATCAGGATACCTATAATAGTTAGGTTGACTGATAGACAGCCGAATGTAATCCGTTTCTCTTGATGAATCCTTCTCGCGAATGCGACAGACCCAATCCGACGCGGCCATTATTAGTAGTCTTGAGGCACTCAATGTAACGCCGGTAAATGTAACGCCGCTCTCTATCACGAATTTTGTGAAAGGGATGGTTATGCGAGGGAACCCTTGGACAACTTTGTATACACCATCGAAGAGCTGACCGACCAAGTAGCGGTCAAGGGCGAACGTATGATGATCGTCATCAGTGGCGTACCCAGCAAAAGTGCCGCCGGGGGCGGTTGTTTATTTGGCCGCATCCCTTAAAAGTTCTAATAACTTCAAAAGACCGAAAACAGAATAATACAGGTATATACTCGTAGGTATGCAGAATAAGAAGACAAACGGTAGCAACAATTTATTTCACTCAAATTTAGTTTTATAATGTTTATACATCAAAATTACTAGGAAAAATATGTTAAAGAAAAGAAGATGAGTGAATTACAAAAAACAAATGACTTAAAAATTTATTTCATAGTAAGAGGGCGAAAATCTTGATTGACTTCATCAAAATCAATTTTATCCGCAAGGTCGTCACACTCTATGGATAATATTGCCAAATCATTCAACCTTGTTTGACTCATTGTTGATACGAGGTAGTTTTTGATAAGCTTTAGTTTAGAAAAGGACAGTTCGTAGCTAGCAACGCTAATGGCACGAGTTAGAAAGATTCTTAAAAGTATTACTATATTTGGCACTGAATCACTAAAATTAAATTTCTGAATATACTGAAGAACTTGTAAAGGCCCTTCCATGTCTTCAGCGTCAGCAACCGCCAAATAATTTTGCAGTCCTGCACTCTCAACAGTTGTGCCCCGTCTTCTGTCGAGATATTCTCATCAAAAGCATCTACATCACAATCATACACTTTAACAAATTGGACGGTGTGGGAAAGGTGTATTTCTTTGCAATATCGTGAAGTCTCGAATCGAGAGGCTATTTCTTCAACTAGTCCCCGTCTATCACTGACAACATTTCTCTTCCTAGCTGAGAGCGGCATCGACACTTTCTTTGCAGCTCATTCTTTTTCTTTTTGCGAATTCGACGCTCTGTGCTGATTCACATATCAGAGAAAATTTCGGCTGAATAGGCCAACACGTCATCTACTGTTTTGTCTCGACTTAGAAGTAGAGAAGTTTTCAAGGCTGATAGTTTAATGGCACATTGTTGTAACCAGTCCTTTCGTTTGGAGGTACTTTTGAATGTCATTAATTTCAGGAAGTATATCCTCCAAATGCCAAAGAATGACAAGAAAGAAAATGACAGTATCGCATGAAGAAGTAAACCTGCATCAGATCTCGTAGTTGCGTTCCATCAACCGTTCTACCGCACCGATGATTTCCGTGAAATTTATATGTACAACTTTCACTGCATCTGCTCGACTACTCCATCTCATTTCCCAAGCCCGTTTGATAGTTGCACCCGTTATCTCAATCAAGATATCCCATAGATGAATTTAGGCTGAGAAGAATTAAAATAAATGATCCAATGTGCCAAAAATGTAACTGAATCTGCAGCCAACGAAGCTGCATGCTCAACTGCTAAATTCAGAGTGATTGGTGCATGGCAGACAAGAGCTGGGCGTTGTGAGTTTGTCGCACTGTGCATTTCGAAATCGAAAGTCGCAAACGTTTTGAAAAAGTCGGACTAAGTAAAGTCGCACCGCCAATTTTCCGTGACTTTGAACAGGAACAAAGACGACTTTTTTGAAAGAAATTGCCGCGGCTGTTTTATATATGTGTTTGTATGCCTTATAAAAGCATGTTTCTGTAATCGCGCTAAAGTTTACTTTGTAATTTAGCGCAGTCGCACTGGAGGAGACCAAAAATAGAGTTGCAAAGTCGCAGTCGCACCTGAAAAAGTTAAAGTCACGCCCAGCTCTGCATGGAACAAATACAATCTTTTGGTTAACTTCTGCGATGCATGTTTGAACACCGGATCAACGACCTGCCATTATTGCCGCGTTAGCAAATGCTTGCCCAGGACACTTGAATGTTAATGTCGTCCATTTCGAAATGTTTCAGAATGGTTGATGTAATTTGCTGTAATTTACTTCCTTTTCATCTATCTTAAAATAACGTAGCACCTGACTCATTTGGTCTATATGAGAAATGTCTGGAGTATCATCGAAATTAATGCAGTAGTATGTGCTCTTTTTTTCACTTCATCGATAACTTTTTTTTCTCACTTGATCTCCCAGGGTGTTCATAAATTCATTCTGAATTTTTGGTGAGAGAGAAGAAGTTGTAAACTTATCAATTTTTACTTTCACAAAATGTTCACTTAGCACTGGGTCGAATTTTCCAATCAGTTGAACGAGCTCCAGAAAATTTCCTTTATTTTCATTTGCCTCCTCAACTCGAATGTCTTCTCTATGGCCTCGTAAAGCTTGGTTTTGTCTAGCAAGAAACAGCTATGTCCAAGAATCTAGTCAGGATTTGCTTCCCTTTCTTTTTTTTCATTTTTAACCAAGAGTTTGTTGTTCTTTGTCTATTACTTTGCCTTTGGAAAGGCGAATTTCCAGCTTTTTCCAGTGAGTGAACGCATTCTCATGCACAGGACTAGATTCATGTTCTTGTATCTTAGGGTTCAACTTCCACCAAGATTTGTAACCATCAATTGAGCAAAACTTTGAATTTTCATTTGAAAATAGCTTACAACAAAAACAAAATACCGCTTCTTTCGATGAAGCGTATATCCTCCAAGTTCTCAAGATTTTATTTCCGTTTTGTAAAGTTCGAAAAAAAACAGTTTCTTCAGTCTTTTAGTTTCCCCTTTAGTTTTGATATTCGTCCTGGAGATGCAACTTCTTTGAATCCACAGTCATTATTTTGGACAGCCTTCGATCCTTGTTGTGTAAGCATTTCCCGAATACCGTCACCGTGATTAAATTAATATTAGAATTTTGTTCTTCAGTAGTTTGTAGTGGATCAGCATCATCAACTTCGTGTGATATCTTCTTTTCAAGTTACACTTCATCAACAACACCATGTCCATGAACTTTTGCAGTAATATCAGTTTCGTCTTGACCGTCTGGTCTGAGGAGAAATTTAATTAAGGCACCTTCATTTCGACTTGTTTTTCTCTCGCTTTTCGCTTCTCTCTTTTTTCGAAATGCTGCACCGCTCTCCTTAATTCGCTTCATCTTTGAAAGGGTAATAAAATGAGTAATTTAAATTATATCGGTGATATCGTAAATTTATATGAATACCAGGCAATAGCTTCGCCACTCCCCCTACAGGGGGAGCTTGCCCTTCCCTACTAAGATTAAAATTTAAAATCTAAAAAAAAGCAGCTATGGTTAAATTTTTTTAAATTTTCTGAACTTCGCCAATTATAATCATTTTAAAAAGGAACTCTAAACTCAATTTTCTGAACTTCACCATTTGTAATTCTTTGGGTTTTAAAAAATTCACAAAATTTCGATACTTATATTTATTTCTGAACTTCACCATTTTTTTTATATTATAAAAGATTTATTAGAAATAACTTTGATAAAAAACATAAGTCATAACCAAACTAAAATGAAATTATTATTCAAATACTCAAAAAATCCCCTTCTTAAATTATAGTTAGTGAAAAAACAAATAGAGTATAGATCAACTAAAAGAATTATCAACTTTCTGAATATCATCGACACACTGTCTTATCCAATAACACACGATATCAATAGAGTATAAAAATGCAATTACATCGAATATTTTTCAGTATTATCTCTCTAACAACTTAACCACTGATTTTCTATCGAACCACATATAATATATGAAATCAGTTTAGTCCATGTTATTGTAATCATTACAATGAGAAATCATTTTACTTAATTAAGTCATTTAAAAAATAACTAACATAAAAATTATATTTATTATAACTGTTTCTTCGAAAAACTCCTTCTATCTACTTAATTTGGCGATTTGAAACAAATCGGAATGTGAGTTTGGTAGTTATTTATGAAAGGGACCTCCTCCAGCTAGAAGTACTATCACTCTTGACGCTGACTATTTACGGATTTTTATCGCGGGCGACTCTATTTCTCACTATGTCGTCGGTCAGTCGGTCCCCGTTTTGCTTTTGTTTGTTTTAGTAATAATATAGTAACTATTCGGTTGATTCTAACGAAATTTGAAACCCTTATGTTGTTTTACATTCTCTTTCGAATGATATAATTGCCAAGGTCCTCCCAAGGTTAGTCGGGTAATTATTTTGTTTTGGCCTTAACATCGTAACTTTGTAGGGAGTGTTATATAATAGGTAAGCTACTGGCACCAAATTGCAGGATTCAATAGGACCAGCAAGAAACCACAAAATTGACGCGCGGTGGTGTCATTAAATCCTAACGCGCGGGAAATACAAAAAGGGCGAACTCGAGAAAAGGTCAAGATACATAAGCCAACAAGAGGAAACGAATAAACAAACAATTCTCGTCTCGAGATTGAATTATCAGAAGACAGGAGTCTACAAAGCATCTGGGCAACTACAGAGTTTGACCAAAGTAAATTGTAAAGAGATGTGTGACGAGCAATATATATAAAACTATTGGGATATATAAGTAAATCAAACACAGCTGTTCGGTAGCTCCGCCTTAGGGGTGGAAACTTAGGAGCTCCAAGATGGAGGCTGTTCCCTCGGACGAGTCTAGGCCACGCCCCCTACGATATAAAACGATATATATATATATATATATATATATATATATATATATATATATATATATAGTCGAGCAATGAGAAGCATTAAGGATTATAAGTGTTACTAAGACATTGTCATACCCATATTAGCGTTTACAGAACCCCCTTTGATTCACCTAAGTCTTGTCGCTCTAGAATTTAATACTTTGCCTTGAATAAAAAAAAACTTGATTCTCGCCCGCAGAAGTACTTATCGACGTGCCGCTTGTCTCTTTAATAGGCCTTTATTAGAATGAAACTATATTTCTGATACGTCCTTTCTCAAGGTCTTTCTTTACCTCGATTACCCGTATACCTTCGGTAAGCCCAGCCAACTATAAGAATACCCTTGAAGAATCATCTTTAGAGCCAGATAATTCCCCATTCATAAAACTGGTAACCAACCTGCTATAAACTAGTGAAATCGGTAAGTCATCACCCATCAATACAAACTGGTTACCCCATGAACTGGTGACCCTTCGTTTCGACCGGACAGTTAAGGCATCAAAGAAATGGGCTCATAAGCCCATTGTCAGGCAGGATAAGGTGAAAGGTACTTCGTAAACGCTATCAACATCAAGCCGCCCATCTCCAATGAAACAGTAGTGGCAGGTTAATTTCAAATTGTGGAGGCCCAGTTTCACATCTCCGGAATAGAGAAGGATGAGACGAAAATTTCCATGTAGTGGCCTCTCTTCCTTCTGAGACTGTAGATCGTCTTCCGACGGCCATTACAGCGGACTGGCGATAAGCAGGACGATGGGATACGGGAGTCGCCAATGAGGAGAACAGCCCCAAGCCCACTCTAAGAACAAGAAGAAGAGGACAGGGTGAACTTCATCATAATTGGCCTACCCTTTCGAAGGAGCTGCAGTGAAGATGGTGGAAGGATGCATTTCTACCCGCCGGACCACTACAATCAACACTGGAACGAGATGACACCAGACGAAACTCACGCCATACGTTCGGGTACAGTTTTTTAAACTTATTAATAACAAACGTAGAAAGTGTTGTGTTCCAGTAATGATCGAGTTAACTGCCCAAATTCAAGGGGGTGGGGATTTATATGGCCAGTAGTGTGTGAAGGATATCAGTCCGAGCAATTTAATAATGTACAAAGTCGGTTTATTGTTAATATAAGTTAACTCCTGTTAAAGTATAAAAATGCTTAAGTTCAGTTCAGCTAAAAGTGAAATATTCTGGGAAGCACACGCAAGCTTTGTAGCGTCCATTGCAAGACGAAATAGATTCAGTATGAATCCTCACAGATGAGTCATGTTAATTCTGTAAAGGCTTGTAATTGGTACGCGAATATAAATGATCTGAAATGAAAGATATAGCGGTGTTCTTTAATAAGAATAACCTCTTGCGTGAATAATATATATATATATATATATATATATATATATATATATATATATATATATATATATATAATGGAAGATATCACATTAACGTGATGCATATCAGTGAAAGATAATAGTAAACCACAATATTTGAATCAAGATTTTATTTATAACTATCGGACTAGTTTTGGCAAGAAGCCATTTTCAACTAATTAGTTGAAAAAGGCATCTTGCCGAAACTAGTCCGATAGTTATAAATAAAGTCTGATTCAAATATTGTGGTTTACCATTATCTTTTATATATATATGTATATATATATATATATATATATATATATATATATATATATATATATATATATATATATATATATATATATATATATACAAACGGAAGGTCGTTGTTTTTGGTGCCGTTACAAGAGTTCCCATGATGCTCATATGTGAGGGTTCAACAAGGAACTTATTCTGCCTTGCAACGCACATTTATTATAACTTACAAGGAGGAAAACTATACGATATTATTTTACAGAGATATATAACATTACTATTTTATATCATTATATATATATATATATATATATATATATATATATATATATATATATATATATATATATATATATATATATATATATAATGATATAAAATAGTAATGTTATATATCTCTGTAAAATAATATCGTATAGTTTTCCTCCTTGTAAGTTATAATAAATGTGCGTTGCAAGGCAGAATAAGTTCCTTGTTGAACCCTCACATATGAGCATCATGGGAACTCTTGTAACGCCACCAAAAACAACGACTTGCCGTTTGACAGGGAGGGATCCGTCGTTCATATAGTTCTGAATACCCCCTTGTACGCATTATTATAGCGACGCATTTATTGAAAGAGAAAGAGGCATAAATATATACAGTACCTGCCTCGTTGCCTCTATAGCTTTCTTACATGCCTTATTATGTATTGAACAATGTCGTAATCATAATTTGTACAACAATCTAAAAAGGATGGGACCAAATCGTAAAAGAGATTGTGTATATGTGTATTAAATATTATTAGTGTAATCGTATAATATGGCATAATATGACACAATGAATCCCTTTGTAGGCATTATTGTAGTGACGCATTTATTGAAAGAGGAAGAGGCATAAATATATACAGTACATGCCTCGCTGCCTCTATAGCTTTCCTACGTGCCTTATTATGTATTGAACAATGTCGTAATCATAATTTGTACAACAATCTAAAAAGGATGGGATCAAATTGTAAAAGAGATTGTGTATATATTTATATATATATATATATATATATATATATATATATATATATATATATATATTAAATATTATTAGTGTATAATATGGCATAATATGACACAATGAATAAGCCCGTTTTGAGCACACATGTATGTACTTGTGTAAATATTAGTGCCCTGTGCATGTTAAAAAAATGCTGTCAGACATTTGGTGTGCCTAATTATGTATTGAATATGTATTATTTACTTTACCTATATTTTTTATTATGTACTATTCTCTCGATAACTCAATTACTGGCAGGGGATTACTGTAGAGCGTGTTATATAATAGGTAGCTACTGGTACCAAATTGCAGGATTCAATAGGCCCAGCAAGAAACTCTATAAAATGGACGCGCGGTGGTTTCATTAAATCATAACGCGTGGGAAATACGAAAAGGGCGAACTCGAAAAAAAGGATAAAAGGTCAAGATGCCTAAGTTAGCAATAGCAAACGAATAAACAAACAATTCGCGTCTCGGGATAGAATTATCAGAAGACGGGAATCTACAAAGTAGCTGGGCAAATACAGATTTTGACCAAAGGAAATTGTAACAGAGATGTGTGACAAGCAATATATATAAAATTATTGCGATATGTAAGTAAATCAAACACACGCACAGCTGTTCGGTATCTCCGCCTTAGGGGAGGAAACTTAGGAGTTCGATGATGGAGGCTCGTCCTTCGGACAAGTCTACGCCACGTTCCCTAAAAGATAAAACGGTATAATATATAGGCGAGCAATGAGAAACATTAGGCATTAAGGATTATAATTGTTACTAAGACATTGTCATACCCATGTTAGCGTTTACGGAACCCCCTTTAATTCGACTAAGTCTTGTCGCTCTAGAATTCAATACTTTGCCTTGAATAAGAAAACCTGCTTGTCACCCGCAAAAGTACTTATTGACGTGACGCTTGTCTCTTTAATAGGCCCTTATTAGAATAAAAGTATATTTTTGCTAAGTCCTTTACTTCGATCACCCGTAAACCTTCGGTAAGCCCAGCCAACTATAAGAATACCCGTGAAGAATCATCTTTGGAGTCAGATAATTCACTCATATTTTCACCTATAAACTGGTAAACAACACACTAATAAACAGGTGAATTTGGTAACTCACCGATATAAACTGGTTACCTCGCTCTAAATTGGTAGTTTAGACCCCCATAAACTATTCGGCCAATTCTAACGAAATTTGAAACCCTTATATTGTTTTACATTCTCTTTGGAATGATATAATTACCAAGGACATCCCAAGGTTATTCAGGGGATTATTGAAAGTCTTGAAGGCCATAAGGGCATAAATCAGAGTAAGTGAAAGCACGCGACTTTGGTTAGCAGTCCTTGTTTTTAACAATTTACACGATTTATGCGTCTAAAACGGTCACTTATTAGTGATGAACACCAAAAAAGGTATTTGGCACCTAATCTAAGGATCGAGCTTATCTCATTCAAGGTAAAACTTAAGGTCGGATGACGTAATGAGCGTGTCGTTTTACGCTGAATTCTCAGAATCTGGTCGCGTAAGGAGATGCAAAGATTACTGCCAGCATTTCTGCCATATTAACGCTCGTGTAGACTTTCCAAGATCGCAAACATAAATCATCTTGTACGGCCAATTGTGTCAATTCCAGAGACTCTCAGAGCAATGTGGCGCGTATATCTTTGAGAAGGAAATCCTTGCTGTTCAGGTCACGAACCGACTTTCTTTTTGCGAAGCTAAGGACTTGGTCCTGTTGCGCCCAGAGCGACCTGGTACGTTGTATGACTGAACTGCTAAAAAGGCACGCTCTACTAATGGCGTCTTCACGCCTATGAGTACGGTCTCTTCTGCGCCCAATTGGAATCCTTCTGCGGGTATATTTTCCGCCTTGCGCTTCTTAGTAGAGCTGGTGGCTCAAATGGCTCACGCCTCCTCCCCCCGCGTGACCGTTTCAGGTAATAAGAAATTTTCCCGAAAGTGATCGTGAGACCGTCTTTAGGGACTCATAAAACTGTCGCCTAAAAGAAATACAGCACCAAGGAACCTTCGTCTCTTAGACCCCAACCCAGGACAGGACCATCCAAAAGAAGAACCACTACCCCCGAAGCCGTCCGCGGATGGAAGTAAAGACTCGGATGATGAGCACAATGTCTCCAAGGCGACAGCAGTTTGTACGAATTATAGGCAGGTGAACGCTTGTCTATCTCAGATATGTACCCTTTGCTCCATCTCTCTGACTTCAACTCTCTTCTCTTCGATTGTTCTATCTTTAAAGGCCCCGATCTGGTTCGTGCTTTCAACCAGATCCCTATTCACCCAGATGATATCTCATAAAGAGCTATCACCACGCTATTTTAATTATTACTAATGCTTCGAATGTCTTATGGTCTTCGAAACAGTGATCAAACCTTCTAACCTTTCATGGATCAGGTCCTGAGATGTCTTTCTTTCCTCTTTTCTTACATATGTGAGCTCATGATATCATCTCTGTATTTAGAGGAGCATCTATCTCACTTTCCTCGTGTTTTCGGTCGACTTGAAGAGTATGGTGTCGTACTCAACCCCGCTAAGTGGCTAACTGTCTTTTTAGTTCTCTACAACTCCTTTTTTGGAAACCTCGTATTTCCTGAGGGAATTCGTCATCTCTAGGACAAATTTGCTATCATTCGAAATTTCCCCTACCGTTTGCGGAATAACTATACCTCACTATACCTCACAAACTATAACTATACCTCACAACTTCGTCGGTTCTGAGGTATAGTTATTTCTTTTACAACAGATTTATATCTGACGTTTCCTAAGTTTGGGGTAGGAAAATGAAAATAGAGTGAGGCGAGTTATAAACGACTTACTGCTTCACCGGATACAATTGGCCAGTGGCGTATCGACTGCGTCATCCTGAGTAAAAAATACATAGACTGAAGCGAAGTTTTGAAACCGCCCGCGTGCACTATTGGCCCGCTAAACTGTTATTTTTTAGTACATTCCACCGTTAGCCGAATTAGACGCGGGAGACTTCCGCCGCGTAGTAGCACAGTTGCTGAGACACTTTCTCTTTGGAGATTTGAACGGTAGTAACTCCCTCTTTGGGGACTACATTATAAGTGAAGCCTCACAGATGAGTGTCATATTAATCCTATAAAGGCTTTATGTAAACAATAATATATACTATTCTTATAGAGGGCTGCAGGTGAACGAATTTTCACACACATACGCACTGACACGCATATACACTTGTAAGGGTGCGAAGATGTATCAGAGAGAAAATTCCTTCCAAAGCGAGAATATAAATAGCCCATTAAATTACCAACTCAAGACGGACTCCGCCGTAGCGTGATGGCTAGAGTGCTGGCATTTAGATCTAAAGATACCACGTTCGAAACTCAGTCCACAATTTTTACGAAGAAAACGGAACTCAAGGAAAACGACTTCAAGGGCTAACTCATCAAGAATCAAGGATGAATCACCAAGAATCAAAGAAATCCTCAACTCATCAAGAATAAAAGAAATCATCAAGAAGCAAGAAGAACTCATCAAGCATCAAGAAGAAATCATCACGTCAATTTAATAGGAAGATGCATCAAGAAAGGAAGGATACGAAGATCAAGAATTAACCCAGCCAACTTAAAGAAGAAGGAATCTCAGCCAACAAGAATACCAAGAGTCAGATAAATGGAAGACAAATGTTTCAAGGGGCAACTTCAGTCAAGAAGAAATAAATAGATTTGAATATAGAAAATCTCAAGATGATGAATGATATTTGATAAATAAGAAAAGCAATAATAAGGAAATTCCCCCCTCCCCACCTACACTTACACACCTCTCGCGTTCCTAAGGTTCTGGGAAACGCCACAGCTGTAGAAACAAACGTCATAGCAGCTGCAGTCATTGACATCGAGCTGAAGACAGGAAATATGTTGACTTTATTTACTGTCAAAGGGCTGCGAAACGGAAAATTATATTTTCAAAATTTGAGATAAAGATTTTCTACATCCCCCTGCACACACAAATAAACATCCCGTAGAGTAAGCTCCGCCCAAACCGTGTTATTGGTCAATAGCAGGCCACGCCCACGGGTTTTCGATAAATTATATACAGCTCTGGGTAGAGCCTAGGGCAGTAGGGTCAAGCGAGTCAAGAGTCAAGCGAGATTAAAAGATAGTCAGTCAGTCAAACATTCAGGTAGTCAGAAGGATAGTCGGAAATAGGATTATATATTAGTAGGCCTAAGCCTATCGAGTCCTCAGTCTAATAAAAAGTCTTTTGAATCCGCATGGCGATAGGGTAACATGGAAACCCTCCACACGCCTGGGTCGATGGGACTTATCGTAATCATATGAAGGTTTATAATAGATCATCGATTCTAAGTATGAGGTAGAATGAGCTCTCTCCGGTTCAATAGGACGAGGAGGATGCCTCGCATGAAAGTGTCACACTTTGCCTTGAAAATTCGCCATCACCTCCATGCTGTGGAAGATGTTCTTACAACGCTACACGTAGTAAACCTTTCGATCTCTTTCCGGTCCGCCCAGATGCCAACTCTCAAGCGTCGACTCCGACAAGAATTTAACCGCATCTATTGCTACGCCAAGCTCAAGGGCCTGAGTTTTCATTAGCCAAGATTAAGCTAGGTCACTGCTGTCGTCATCCATGACTCCACCCCGAACCTGGCTTGTTCCTAAACGCAGATTGCCTCGAAGTAGTAGAAATGTTCGGTTTCCTTGCTTTTTTTTCGAACGATGACTCTTCTGTGAGTCCCATATACGAAGCCTTAGGGTTTCCTTTACCCGCCCATGGACATTCCTCTTTCATGAACTTCAGACCTGTGCAATGGCGGATCTAGGATATAATTTTAGGGGGCTAACCTGAATTCCTCCCTCCGAGTAATCTGAGAAAAGAGCATTGATTATAATTAATGATGCTTATCTTACACAACATTGATAATAAATGAAAATAACTCACAAAAGAATGAGTACTAACTCCCAGATCCGATTTTTTCCACACATCAGTAAATTATGAATTGTAGTGTATTGTGGTTTTGGGACGTCAGCTAAGGTATAATATTAAATTGAATATTTTTTTTATATTTACCTGCATTTTATAAATGTATCATATTAAGTACATTCGATAGCAACGGTTTAAAAAACTCTTTTTTATATATGTATTCTATAATATTACATAACTCTTTCTGAATAGCAGAATAGAAGTATGGCTTAAAGACGAAATATAAACATAAATGGGTCTGAAAGGGCTAGTAACAGCATCTAACATAGCATTGGTCACGGTATTTCACATGAACATCAACCTCTTGTTCCTTTGGGCAAATACATTGATTACGCTGTCTATTCTAACATTAATTTCATTGTGAACATCAATCAGCACCAGGCCGCTGAAGCGTTCTTCACCCATGCTATTCCTTAAATACTTTTTCAGTTGTTTCAGGCCCGAAAATGAATACTCGACCTCCATGCTCGAGATTGGGAGAGTGATCAAAATTTGGAGAAACCTGGGCAGGTTCGGATACATTCGGGTCTGAGCGTGAGCAAGAGCATCTCCAACGGAGTCAAACTTGATTGTTAAGGAAAACAAGTGCTTTGTTTCCGCCTTGAAGAGGCTCAATGCCTCGATGTCAACTTCGTAGACTTTTGTCGCCTCCAGCAGAGCAGCAACATCCCCGTTGACGTCGCTGAGTAGATGTTTGTTGTTGAAGGTGACCAGAATGGTGTCGTCCCAAAACCGGCTCTGCAGCTCACTCAACACCTGTTCAATGAACGAGACATAGACAGATCGGCGGTAATATTCCTTAGCTGTCTGGTAGGGTACGTTCACTCGCTGCGTTTACCGCCTACAAACTGGAGGCACAGGAATGGTATGCGACGAGCCGATATCCTGGAGGAACTCCTTTGCCCTCTTGAAGACGTCGTGGAAACTGGCCAGTGCACCTTTCCGGGTGTTGAGATACGTATCTACTTAACCAACATTAGCGTATGCTGAGATGAGATCGAACGTAAGAGACTGCATTGTTCGGCTCGCCTCGGCTCCACAATGTGACCTAGAACCGACTCAGCGACATCGAGGCCAATCAGAAATCCTGGCTCTTGGAATGCGATCAATAGGAGTCCTGCCATCGCGTCTGAGTTGCTCTCATCTTTGAGGAAGATGGCAGTAACCAGCAGGAATTCGATGAACACAATGACTGAATCGTGTCATTGTGAGGGACACTTAATGAAGTCGCTTCGTTTTTCGCTATGGGCTAATGAAAGGATAAATTTGGAGGAAGCCTTCAACCCCCTCAACCCTCTTCCCCTGGATCCTGGCCTCGACCTGTTTTACTTATAGGTCGTCCCATCTATTCTTTTACTGTATATTTATTCGTGTGATGCTTGAGTATGGGCAATAGTTTTAGGTATCTGCAGCAGAATGTGAATTGCGGAAGGTGGAACTGATCTAGCACACCGGTTTCTGTTTCGCGACCGGTGCTCTCCGCATGTTCACTATTGAGCAACTGATTCTGTGGACATGTCAATTGCTCTGCACCGTGCGCAGTGTACTACATATACGCTTGTACGTGTGGGCCGACTTCTTCCTCACTCGCTAACCATTCTCATGCCATCTGCGCCCCATCTCAACTTGGTCGATGCCGCCGCAAGACGAATTTCGACCTTAGGGTTAGACAATACCTGCGAGAATTCTCAGGTCGGTGGCACCTCTGCTTTCCCCCAGAAATCCACCATAGAGGGTCTATTTGTCTCCACGTCTCTGCTCCCAAAGTTTCTACAACGCCAGCAGAACTTTCGGTAGCTCACCGTGTCATGCTGGAGGAGTGCTAGTGGACTCGGATGACTCTGTCATTAAAGTTGGTAAGGCTCTACCGGGTGCTGCGTCTATCTTTACGGCCAATCTGGTTGGAATACACCGCTTGATACTGGCAATTATGCGCTGCAGGCTCGTAGGCGAAATTACGATTTATGGCGACTCACAGAGTACCATGGATACTCTCGATGCATTGGAATTAACGTACTCTCTGGTTCTCGGTATTCGTGGCGCAACGGCTGTTGAGAGCCAGATGGAGGTCAATTTTCTTATGCTCGGTTCCTGGACATGCGCGGATTGCGGGAAATAAGGCGCTCAAGAGTACGTGATGTCCAACAAGCGATACGCTCTTCCCTAAACAGACTACAGGGCATGAATCAGGTTAGCTCTTCGGCCTGCATGGCAAAGAAGATGAGGGATAGCGGTCAGTAACCAAAGGTTGCGCCACTGTTTCTTTGGTCCTACCCCCCAAAGACCTGGCGGCTGCTGGTTGTCTTCTGCCGTCTCCGAATCCCGTGAACTTTACTGCGACGACTGCTTTGTTCCGCAGACTATGTGGCACATTTTTTCGTGTCAATCTCCCAGTCTGGGGATCTTAGCGCCTGTTAACGGTACCTGTATGAGCGGAGTCACTTCCCTTTGTTGCTTCTGCTCGGGACAAGTTTGTTTACATCTGATTGTGGCATACTTGTAAATATTTGAGGAGATAGCGGGAGGGGAAGGGGGGCTTCCTCTGACGCTGGAGCATGCCTTTACTTTCTTTTTTGTTTCGGCTGATTTTATATCTAGTTTTCGGATTTTTATTTGTTATGTTTCCTTGTTTTTATATTAGTTTTTTTTTAATATGGCCGAAGTATAATGCTATAGGTCTGTCGGCGACTATACCCTCAGTAGCGATTGCCAGTAGATCCTATTTAAATCGAAAACACTCCGAGAACCGCTTCATTTTCATTTATAGATATTTTCCTGTTCTCTCTCTACGCAAAGTCTTATTTTGGGTGAGATGGTCGATCACCTTCATAGTAGTGATCAGTTTTCCATTCAAATCTATATTTTTGGGGGGCTGCGGCCACATGAGAAACCACCTTGGTGGTGTTTGGAGCGGGCGCGGTGGCCTGTCTTTTAGGAATGACTGATTTCTCTATTCAAGTCGATGAGTTTATGATGAATCCTTTCAGTTCTCTCCCCGACAACATCATCGCCGTGGGGTTAACTATTCTTCCTACAGCGTCTGGATGTTTTGAAGGGCGTCCACTTCCTTAATGGTCCACCGAGTGTGAGAAGGCATTTACAGAGAAACGATATGTGCTAAAAGCGTCCCCCAAACAATTTTACCGCCGGTGAATCCCAGCATGGTTCCAAGCACGCACGCCACTCTTCATGGGGTGCATACGTCATCACATAAGGAAGACCCCTTCTTGCAAAAGTGGGGAAGCACGTCAACAGGATTGTCGCAAGATTTTGGCAGGATCTCCCTTCCTTAGGAATATATTCATGCCTAGAAACCTCAGTCCCTTTATAAAATATAGTTAAAAGCAAAGGGAGATTAAAATGATGATTAAAAAAATATATTTTATTTACGAGAACAAAGTGGAAATCTACGGTACGAACTAAATTAGGAAAAATAAATATTTTAATCAGCGAAACTGAATCACGAGATAGCAATTAAATATTGACTAAAATCATCAAATAAATTAAACTCTAGCGTTATTATGAACAATAATGTTTTGAATTCATTCTTTGAATTATTAATTTTATCCTGATGATGACTTTTAAGGAGCTGTTGACGAAAATAATGAATGAATGGATGAATGCACACAACTGAGCTATAATGTTCAACACTAAGGCCTTACGCTACAATAATGCGGAAAAGGAAGCCCCGTATAGGGACCCTTTCCTCTACATTTATACATTAGTTAGACAAAATAATGGAAACGTAAAATGATTTTATTATTTAATATCGAATTGGTCCTCGTTTCTGTGGCAATAACTACTCAAATATACTGAGAAATAGTCAGTGGCTATGGGAATTTTAAGCAATTCCTGAAGCACAGCTTTTTCCAGCACTTTCAGAGATAATGGCCGGGGAAGTCGAGAACAAACCTGATTCATTGGTCCACCACACACATTTCCAGTCCTCCAGCATCAAATAAGCGAGGTCAAGAGCAAGGTGTGGTGGTATCTTCCGTGTCGGAGTGTTAACATGCGCACTATAGTGGGTCTTCTGATCCTATATCTCATGGAAGGGATAAAAAACCCCCACTACAATCACTCAATGTATATACGTCTTCTACCTTCTGCATTGAATATGGGTGCCATTTTAACAAATGTTATTTATACGATTATGTTACCATGGGCAGTTCTAGCCAGATGCCGCTTGCCAGGATCATTAAGCACCTTTGGTCAGCCACTGCACTGCCCACAGTTGCGGTTAATGTCTTCCGTACAGTATTATCGAACCAATCCGAAGGATATTGAATGCACACTCAGTTTCAGTAATGGATTACACTGGGGAACACAATTTTTGTTGAGTTAGGTCTTACAGCTGTTTTTAACTAATTTTTCGGTGCTGAATCCAAAACTGATCTCCGTTTTTCTCTATCACATCAAGTTTTTGAACTTTTTCAAATATTGACATACAATGAAATATGAAAGAAACAGGCATGATTGCAATGTTAATTTAACACTATTATGTTTTAAAAAAGGATATGGCTACTGTATTTATATAATTATAATTGTGTGCCAGTAGTTAAGGTAAAAATTTACGTTTATAGCTCTTTCTAGAGTGTTCAACTTGACGACAATTGCGTTTGATGCTCCAACAATAGTCAGCCATCATATGTACATCCCATCTACCCTGATAACGTTCTTCCATAACCTTAACATCTTGGTGAAATCGTTTACCTTGCTCGTCGCTAACAGCACCAAGATCATCCGGAAAGCTGACAAGATTGCCGGCAATGCATAAAATGTAGTTTAATACTCATGTTGCAACCAAGCGCCTTGTAGCTCTCGAATAGATTCTGAACAATTTATGTGTAATTACTTGCACGTGTATTTCCAATAAAGTTCTTGACGACGTCTTTAAATGATAACCAAGAATTCTTCTCTAGGTTTGACATAGTCTCGGTGAACTGTTCATCTTTGATGAGCTGTCGAATTTGTGGAGCATCAAACACACCGGCCTTGATTTTTTTCAATTGACGGACCAGGAAATGTCAAGATGATGTACTTAAAACAGTCGCCATCAGTTGGCAATGCCTTTACAAACTGCTTCATGAGACCTAGTTTTATGTGTAGAGGTGGGAATATTATATTCTTCCTGTCAACAAGTGGCTCATGTGGAATGTTGGGATCTCCAGGTTTAAGATCAGATTTTGGAGGCCAATTCGTCTCAACCCAATGCTTCTCTCGAGCTCTGCTATCCCACATACAGAGAAATCAGGGATACTTTGTGTACCCACGTTGCTGACCAAGAAGGAAGCACACCATTTTAAGGTCAACACAGATGATCCAATTGTGTTTGTCATATTGCAATAACTCAATGACCCTCTTTATATCTCCATGTTCTTCACGAAGACAGACAGAATGCCCAATAGGGACTGCACCAAATAAATTGCCATTGTGTAGAAGGACACATTTCAAGCTCCGCTTTGAGCTGTCAATAAACATTCGCGATTCATTTGGATTGTAGATTAAAAGCCCTAATTCCTTCAGTAAACTAGGAATGTTATGGCAATACACAAAGCCGCTGTCTCTTCGAAAGTACTGCAGAAATGTACTTTCTCTGGTTCGAAAGTATGATACTTTCGCTCCGTGTTCAAGTAGGTTTTTCTCATTCAGTATTGATGCTAGGATTTCTGAAGCTTTTTTTGATAGGCCCAAATCACATGCCAAATCATTCAACTCGTGCTGATCAAATCCCCTACGAACCGAATCCTCGTGAATTTCTAAATCTGCATCATTGCTGTCACTGCGTTCGTCAACATCACTCAGATCTTCTAGAGGAAGTAGTTGTTCGAAAACTGGCACTGGAATTTCAGCTGAATGAGGCATTGGCCTTATAGCTAACGGTAGATTAGGATATTCTATTTTACTTTTATTTTTCTTGTTAAATCCTGATGTTTTCACTAAATAAAAGTAACAGTCTGTGCAATGCTCCTTTTGCTCTCGCCAAACCATGGGGTTACCAAATGGCAACCTTTCACGTGTTCCTTTGGTCCACATCCGTAAACTCTCGACACACTGCCTGCATACTTTATGGGGGGGCCATGGCTTGTCTTTATCACCGAGTTTTACTTTAAAATAGCCTAAATATGCTTGTTTGACAAATGCACTGATGTTTGCCATCTAACTTGGAATGGTGAAACTGCCAAAAATGTAGCAGAAGGAGTCAGGGTTGTTTAGGCATTTACGACGAGAAGTTGCAGGAGCAGACATGATCTGAATCAAAGGAAATATATACCTATGTAAATAAAACACTAAGATGGAATAGTTACCAGCTTTGAAAGCTAAAAAAACAGCATATAACGAAATAGAACTTACAACACACAGCTCTCACCGCACTGTCTCAATGGTGACTGCACAAACAAGTTGCCACGTAGCTGTAGATGAATGCAATCGTAATAAGCAGGCAAATCTTATTACAGCTAAGCAGTGGAGTTTTACTTCTCTGGGGGGTAAGCGGCGGAGAAAAAAATAGACGTGCTAGAAAAAAGCTGACTGCAAATTTGGAATCCGCATGCTAATTTTAGTCTAAATCAGCACAAAAATCTAACTCAACAGGATTTTTTTTCAAATTGTTCCCCGGTGTTATCCATTCCGTCTGCCATTAACTATTATATCCCGTTCAAACTCACATAATTCACATCGCTTTGCCCTGAGCAGTCTAATCGGCGTTCGTACTGAACTGCGAGCTGTCATAAAAACTTATAGAGGATCTGGGAATATACATGAGATTTCATTACTGCGACGCATCTTACCATTACCTTTACATACTGTTATTCAATGACCTTTGGCAATTTAGTGTATAAAGCCGCCTATGCATTTAGATGCATAAGCTGGAAGAGTTAAAACTTGAGATAAAGAATAATACGATTTTTTCACAATATTGTTTAGAGATAAATGGAACAAAGGGGGAAAAGCAAGCTGGACCTTCAGGCTTAATTTGAATTTGGTTTTAGCATGATCCTACAAGTAAAGGATTATAGACACGTAAGCATCATAAAAAATGGGCATGTCGTTACTTTTAGAGTAGAGTGGCACGGAAATTTCGTTTTGTGTTGCCAAGGAAAAGTGATTTAGTGTGTTGTACACATTAATCCCATCTTCTTTCTTTAATTGTGAGCTCATTTCTTCCCCAATTTGATCCGAAGTGGCATGTTGGCAGTGGACGAAACCCCCCAAGTTTTGAGGGTTTGTCCCGTTATTTTTTTCCTATTTTTTGGAACCTTTCTTTTCTCCCCTTTACATAGAAATTAATATTTTGCAGCATTATTGATATTTTTTGCATTGCCAACTCTACAGCCAAATGTGGGTCAGTGTGATTATTGCCCCACCGTGACAGTACTATCTCCCTAGGCTACTTAATCGAAACTGTTCACACAGACTGGGATTTGCACTATACATCTTTACCCCGCGCTGTCTTTAATAGGTAACCACAAATTTTCTGATGACTTGCCTTATCGCATCTATTAGTTTTCAGGGAGGGTAGTAGCTTCTCCACGGTAACGGTAGGAATTCCTTCACGCGGTAGGAATACCAACCAGCACGCAACGAGCCCAGGATCCTGTCAGGGTCGAAGGTATCGTTAACGTCGGGGTGGGTCTAAAGACAGCGCCCTCCTTCTTCAACACTCGCTCAACCCTGGTCATCTAGCTCTTAGATAATGTTCTACTGAGAGAAGTCTTCCAGCTCTATGATATAGGCTTCCTCTATGACAAAGTTTAAACCAGAGTGTGGGCTTACCTGCACAGGTGTACCATCGATTATCCAGTGAATGGCAAATACTTGGTACTCTGGGCAAGATTGGCTACATTGACAAGGGTCCTTTCCGAGAGACTGGAAATCATTGGCTCTCTACCAAGAAATACAGCTAAGCCCTGACGTTGCTCGAGCATATGCTCTGGACAACTTTGTTTGGTCAGTTGTACAATGACTAAGAATCGCTTGAAGCCAGCGAGCTCGAATATCCCAGGCAGTCTTTCTATGAGAGGCCACCAAGTCTTCGAGGCTCTGGTAATTTTTTCTCTCTTGCTTTTTGCAGGGGAAGTCAGGGAGTTTGTCTTTCCTCCCCCCCCCCCTCTCCTTAGAGGATCAAAAGGCAGGACTGCCCTGCCTTGGTTCTGTCCTGAGTCAAAGATGAAGATTTAGAGCCTTTATTTTCCGTCTTTATTTTCTTTATGGGTGACCGTCTCCCCAGCAGGATACTGCTCACGTGATGGGCTGGACTTGTGATTAGTTCTCTTCAAAGGCCCCCCGAGATAACACACGAGGAAGCGCCCACATTAGAGAGAGAGAGAATCGCTTGTTTACAACTCCCCAGATAGTGGTAAATTCGAAATCCCTTCACAGATTGGCATAGGAGAGGGCGGAAACCCCTTCACTGTGATGAGAATATGAGAAGGACCCTTGATAAAGCAGAGGGAAGGAGTTTCCAATTAGGGAGGGAAGCGATTAGGGGCGGCTAGCAAGGGGGTACCGTTCAGAGGTGGTGGTAGTGATGGGGGGGGGCTCCAAAACCATGTGCGTTGTTGCCAGCTTCGCTCTCCTCAACACCAAGATGGGAAGAGGTTTCACCCTTTTGCTGCTCTTTTGAAATTTTGTCAATCAGCTCTCGCTCTCCAAAATCTCCAACTCTTATGACCACTTTATATAAAATTGAAGATTATGAGATATGTATATCTCGCCTCCAGACGCTCCCGTCTATCCTATTTGGGATTTCCAGACCTTTCAAGGGTTACCATTCTGAATGTGTTAATGATAGTGTTCGCACCAGACTCACGGCCACCCTGGTCGGAAGATATCCAGCGGACGGTCATTGTTATATATAGTTCCGCAAATGTCGCAGTCCCAACTGAGCAATCAGTGAGGTAGTCCTCGATCAAGGATAACCACATACAAAGTTTTACTATTCATCGTTAGGACGACCTGGATATGAATAGGTCCTTTGACGGACCCGGAGGCAGGACTCGAGAACTTTACATAGTAGAACAGCTTTAGGCACCCAAGAAAAGCCTCAGGAAGGTGGTCAGCCCACTACTAGCAGGGATGTGGTTAGTGGGGCGTAAAGTTTTCATCAAATTAATTGCCTCCGCCGAAGGACCCCTCAAGTTTGGTCTCTTGCAACAGATGGATGTTAAAGGGCCTTACTTATAGAAGTTCCAAAGACTCTCTTCTGAAATGGCATGATGTAGTAGGCCAATTATTTAATAATAGATTAGATAACATCACGAGTTTCTATAGGCAGTGACTATAGTGGGGGCAATTATCGCCACTGTCTTCACCTTCCTTATGGGTGATGGGTAAGGAGGGAACAAAGTCATCCAAATGTCAATTGTGTTATAGTTGTTTAAGCTACAGTTGACACCCCCAGGTGCACTGGGGCCGAGAAGGCGTGCCACCATTCCATATGCCAGGTGTAACAGTCTACAGGGGTTACCCCCTTGTGAAGGTTTGAAGAAGATCGAGGAGTGGGCTCGGACGAGCCGTGTCTGAGGAGTAGCCGAAGATATCCTAGGGGTAAACAAGCGCAAAGAGGGTTTAGTAGGTAGGTCGAAGGAAGGTTCTAAGCAGGTCGCAGCGGTTCAAGATTGGAATCAAGGAACCCTACTCGTACAAGGAAGATCTCAGGAGGACCTATCGATGGTTTAAAGAGGCTTCAAAGTAGGTTCAGGGAAGATTCAGGGTGCAGCCAAGGACATTCTCAAGAATCCCAGCTTCATAGGGTATAATATGAGAAATTCGGGGAAAGGAGTGGGGAGAGGAGGGACCTGGGGAAGGGGCGGATTCAATAATAGTATAATCCTCCCCCGGTGGGGTTCTAACCTACAGGACCACCGGTCCTCACGTCATTCAACTAGGAGGCAGCAGCTCGCCAGCGAGAGGGGATCAAGAAGAGTGAAAACAATGAAAATGTTACCTCCCGGAGTGGAAAGAGGTGGAATAAATATGCGTGAAAAAAAACTAGAAAATTGTCTAACTGACGAGGGAATTTTCCCCGTTTCAAAAAGAGTCAGAGGAGGGACGGGCCTATAAACCAAAAAGATGGACATAAAGAAGTAAACAGGACAGGTGGTGGCGTTTTGGTATCATTTTTCCTACCCGTTTGAGCCTATCTCAGTGAAGAACTACAGCTTAATCTGGGATCCGAACCTAAAGTCACTGCAGGACATGGCAACCACCACAATGTCGAGCGACTCAAATCGAGTCTCCATCTGCCGACTAATCACACCTCGTGTAAGTTAACTTTGTTCATGGAGGAAGCAGTGCTTCTACTCTGGTAGCTTGGACCCAATCAACCGCAAGTCCCGGTGTCAGGAGACGTATAAAACGAAAAAAAAGAGGTGCGAAGAACATAAGGACACAAAACCTCGTATCTTACACCCTGAACGAGGGATAATTGGAGTAGAGAGATAAGGAGAAATAATTCAAGGGAGAAAAGTAGAAGTTGAAGGAACTCGAGGAGGAGGAATTGACGAATAGTACTTGAGGGTGGAAGAGGGGTGGTGGGACTTTTTAAAGCCCTTGGAACGATTATATACAAGAACAAGTCTCGGATCTTCCTGAAGTTCGAAGAGTTTAACAAGCACTATGCCAATAATTGCTAATATTGAGTCTAGTGACCCCATTTAAAGAGGTTTTAACACCATATTTCTTAATTACCTTGGAAATAAACCCTCTCCCTAAAATTCAAAGTTCGCAGAAAGGTTTTTCTTAAAAAGAATTAAACCTTTCAAATTTTGTACCCTTGACTGTCCAATATAAGCTTATTTAACCAGCTGAACCCGCAAGCTCTACTCCCCCCAACTTCCTTAAACCTCTCCCTATTTGTGCATAGGTGCCCGGCGTTGCCTGGGATAAAAAATCATGTCGAAAATAAATACCTATTGTTTGAAATTTTTATAAGGTGGCACAAAAATATCATTACTTGCTGATTATTATTATTATTTGTGGGGTGAAGGCAGATTCAGGAGAGTTGCGCACTATCCCTATCATATAATATACTTACAATGAGTAAACGTTTCACCGCGCGCGCTCGGCAGTTTAAGCACACGCGTGAATGACCGTTAGTTATGAGTGAACAACGTTGTGGCCGCAGGAACAGATCGAACGTCTTATAGATACAGATACATAGAAGGGGTACGCATGTGCGCATATCTGGCTCTCACCTGTGGCACACGAGACACCTAATTTCTGTGAATCTCATTTTTCCACAGGTTGAAAATTCAGTCAAAAGCGCTCACCTAAATTGCGATTCCTGACCACCATTTAGGAGCACAAAGCAAATTCACGTGTTCAGAAACTTTCTCCGGACAAGTAATTGAGAATGGCCGCCCCCGAAGGGTCAGAGTTTTCAGTGCTCAAAAATAAAGTGTACTAATGGCGTGATTCAACGAAATGGGGAGCCGATTTCGTATCGACTGTTCGCCATTCGGGTGTGGACGCGTGTCCAAAACGAGCATCAACCGTGGGCGCGGCGAAGCAATCGCAGGGTGATATAATCACCAGAACGGGGTCCCTCACGCACGTCACCTTGTTTCGCGCTCATTTCTGGCAATGTAGGTCTTGGGTCACGATTCACTCCCTTCAGGACCCCATCAGTTGACTATTACAACTCCATCTTTAAGTGCCCCCGCCTCCTTCCTAAGAAACCTATCGACAATCTGTAGAATGCAGCCCCTATGCGATGACCCCAAACATTCAAACCCTTTGTTTATACAGAAAGGAGATATGATTGAAGGAGAAAAATCACTGATGGTAAACAATAGAGATGAGTTTTCTCCTTAGGGAAGCATGGAAAGGAGGGAGCAGATACATAACAAGAATGAATAGAATGAATGATACAAAGAGGATACAAGGAGGTCAGTAAACTGCTTTAAAGAACCAGTGAAACTGCCAAACTATCAGAGGGGCTTATTATATGAAGTTTGACCCTCTCCGAGTAAAATGCAGTCATGGACCTTTGGTAATAAAAAGTCTTTATAAAATCTACTATCAACTCTCTTTTATACTTTCACACAATACAAATGGCTGCATTCATTCTATGCAAAGAAAAAAAATATAGCGAAATGATTGCAAAGAAAGAGAGAAAATGCGTCAGTTAATTTTGAAACGAGCCGTTTCAATGGAGGAATTTGAATATCCATTTCTGATATTTCGAAATAAAAAGTTTAAACGTGAATAAACGGAATTCATTAACAAAAGAGAGAACTTTAGAAAATTGGGGAATTGAAGCAAGATAAGACCAAAAGCCAACAGAAAATGTTAACGTCTCTAGACCGAAATAGGCTCCTCGTACACGCCTAGTACTCGCTTTTATAGTTAACGACCTCTATCTACCTTTGTTAACCTCGTTTACTGTTTATCCCTTTTCTTCTCCCGTCCGTTTTCTTACTATTAGTCTTTCTTTCTTACTCCTTGTCTTAAATAACATTAAGAATTCAAAACAATTAATAAGTTTAAGAGTCCTACTGCTACAATTACCAAGACCCAATTGGTGTGAAGGTTCCGAATGGAATCATCATTTATCCCGGGTTTCCGGGGAGATAAAGCTGGCTAAGGGAACCAGGACTTCAAGAATTTATGGTCTAAAAACCTCAATCGACCCTGATGTTCCCGAGGGAAAATCGTTTTTTCCCCGAATATCGGAAAACGTTTTATTGGCCATTTTTTGTTGAAGTTTGACATATTTTGAGGGTTTCCTATAATGTTTTCTTCCTGCTATGGCAATTATTAATGACGTCAACACCGCGCAACTGGATTTGTGAGCTGCTCTTTCACGCTCCTATCGGCGTGGCCTCCGGCATTTGCAACCAGGCAACACATTAACAACCACTTCCTAGACAGTTCTTTCCAAAGTCTCCTTATTTTTTTGGTTTAAGGGGCCGCTTTAGGAGGCCCTCAGACCCGTATCCATTGTCTTTTTTTTCGATAGTTGAAAAGTTTTAAAAGCAGGTTTGTAAAAAAGTGGTGACTTTACTCAAAGTTAAATTGTGCACAAGATTGTAGCACAACGATGCTTTACTCACATTTATCCCTCCCCTATCACTTTCTTTATTTTAATTGATGTCGAAAGAATCCTAGCTGGAGTAATTTAAAGAGGTGACTACTCGGTGTTCTACACATTCGTGGAACACTCGACCATGCCGTTGGCGCGGTAGCCGAATACCCAGCCTGCGACATGTGCACCACCCGCTCCAACCTGGGGCTGCTCTAGTTTGAATACTGAAGATTGAGAATGAGAAGGAATATTGTGTAATCCAACGGAGGATGAGAATTCAATGGGAGAATAGTAGTATTGTAGGTGAAGGGTCGAGTGCATACAAACTCGGCCTTCTATGAGCGTATCCAGATACGTACACACCTTCGCTCGATGATAGGTTAGATAAAGAGGAGTGGGTTGGATCGTTTTGGTGGATCTTTCGCTTTTTTTGCCGGGGGAGTAAACATCGTTTTCGTTTCTGATGATCAATAAAGAAAGAAAACATTTTGTATCTGAAAGATGTTGGCTCATTCATTATAAAGGGGGACGAAGAGACAAAAGAAAATTCCCTTTAATTGCATTCACAGCTTTGACCATTCTTTTGTGAGGCTGTAGTGGAGGTGAGTATCGGGCAGAACAGACATCAGAAGAAATAAGGAACCGTAGCTCGTTAAAGGGACCTAAATAATCGCTACAGCAACAAAATTCACTACTGAGCTCAGAATTACAGCCACTCCTGAGGCGAGTAAATATTTCCATCACTCAAAGGAGATCGAGTCACTTTACTTTTCTCCAAAATCAATGAAGTTGTTTAGAATGACAAGTTTTCAATGCGCTTTGAGCGCATTTTGTAAATCACATTTACAACACAAAAGCTCTTTTTTTATGCAATGAGTTTCTTTCCTACAGAATCGAATCAAAGGTCGAAATTGTGTGGGCGAGCACACAATCGCCTTCCCTTTCGTCGCGAAACCCAAACAAAAGACTTCGTTGTTGTTTTCTTCGCTCACGTAACCAGGAACATAAGGGAGGGAGGCGCCTTTCAAGAGGATGCAAATCCTAAAGAGTTGTCTTGTTCGGAACGAAACTGCTGCAGGAGGGGGAGGGGGCATATAGAGAAGAGGAAAGACTCTTCCGTGGTATCACTTTTGAGTAGCACAGGGCAATTAAAGTGGCGCCCATGGGCTAGAGGTAAGAACCACCCTTATGGCAATCACTAGCATGCAGGTAATGGTGGGAATAATAGAGAAACACCCAACCCCACTCTAGACGTTAAAGTGAGAAAATCTTTCGAATTATATCACAAAAGATTTAGGGGATTCGGGGAATTCGCTGAAGGCAGGAATTAACTCCAAAGATTTCGTGCCTGGCGTGATTTTTAATCATGCAGCAATTACCACAAAGAAGACATTAATTGCCACCGAAGAAATTTCGCTATGGCTGGGATATTCTTTGGATAAAATAAGTCACTCTTGTGCGATCACCATCTGATAAGGATGCCATTATTGCCCATTGGAGCACGATGACTTGGACATGGTTATCTTCATCTTGCTCTGAAGTTCAGATGTGACTCGTTGAGAGAAGATTGCCTGGATTAAGACACTCCAGGCTATAAAGGAGTGTGCGGAGGAGTGAAGAAAGAGAATAATAAAAAAAAATTAAAAATGAGAAGCGAAAAATGACTGCAAATATAAACAAGCAGTAAATATAATTCCCTTTGATATTACCATATTACCAATATTTTCCAGGACTTTAAATGCATCTATCACTATTGTCCAATGATATTATTTATAGTATATATATATATATATATATAGATATATATATATATATATATATATATATATATATATATATATATATATATATATATATATATATATATATATATATATATATATATATATATATATATATATATATATATATATATATATATATATATATATATATATTTTTTTTTAATTTTATTATTTTTTTTTCGGAAATGTTATTTCCTAATTCGCAAAAATTCCATACAAGGGTGGCATTCGAACCGTGCACAGTGAGGCCGCGAGCAACCGTTTTGATCTCAATTAAACCGTCTCTTAGACCACTCGGCTACGCGGAAGACAAAAAATCTTCCGAATAAACAAGCTTTTAAGGTACGTTTCGCAAGGTCAATCGGAACTATGAAAGAGAAATTAATAGGGAATTCAAAGGACAAAGGAGAGTTGAGGTAAACACGCGGCGAATATACAAAGTATAAATCTTTCATGAATGCGAAAGAAGGATCAAAGAGGTTGCTCGCTGCCTCAGTGCGCTCGGTTCGAATCTCATCCCTGTACGGAATTTTTGCGAATTAGGAAATAACATTTCCGAAGAAAAAATATCCTGTTTTTGTGTTTCTTGTGGTTTGCTAGATTCATTTCATCATTCTTTCCCTATTAATTTCTTGAAAATTCGATTGTATCATATGAAATCTTCGTAAAATATAATTAAATGCATGCGTTTATGTACCATGGATATTTCATTTACCTACTCATCATATTTTTGAAATAATTTCATATAAAGGAAAATGCTTCTCGTATTTTGCTCGGTAGTGTATATATATATATATATATATATATATATATATATATATATATATATATATATATATATATATAATATATATATATATATATATATATATATATATATATATATATATATATATATATATATATATATATATATATATATATATATATAATGATTTGCAGTTGCGCAATTATAATTATCCGGTTAAAAAGGCAATGTTGTAGCTAACTAAGCTCTTCCTAAAGCCCTCGGAAGAAGCTCTTCCCACACTCACGATAGGATATCGATTAAGGCAGACTTTCTAACGCAAACCCCAAATTTTGCGTAGGCTGCAGCAATCAGCCAATTATAATTGCGCAACTGCAAGTAATTTTCGATTTTTAAGGCCGAGCTAGAATGGATAAAGTACATTCCCTATTCTCTTCGAAAGCAAGAATAGCAATCAGTATAGCGGATTAATGTGCAATTTTTTTTGGGGGGGGGGGCTGCGTTAGAAAGGCTTGCTTATGCGCTCTCCTCTTGTGAATGTGAGAAGAGATTCTTCCAAGGGGTTGATGAAGATCTTAGTTAGCTACAGCATTGCCTTTTTAACCGGATAATTATAATTGCGCAACTGCAAATAATTATCGATATATATATATATATATATATATATATATGTATAGACATATATTCATTATAGCAGGTTTTGTTGAAAGCGACCGCTAGTCTCGTGTTAATGATTTTCTTTTCAATCTTCTCGATTTGTCTTATGGGGGATGTTGGGTCCATTAGAAAAGGTCATGTGTGTACGTGTGTGTTTGTACGTGTGTGTGCAGAATCGGACCTCAACCTTCAATACCAGCATCAACGGGCCAAAATGACCCCTTTCTTCATTGAAGAGGCGGTAAAGACCAATCAACATGTTTATTTGGACATATTGTAGGAGAAAGTCATCTTCTTGGTGGATGCACCATAGGAAATACCGGTGTAACCCTTTAACAAGATGGAGCAACTTCACACACAGCAAAAAAATAATTTCAAGACTGGTGTTGCAAATTTTAAGGGGTTCTGACCAAATGAACTTTAACCTCCCACTTTGCAAGATTTGAACCCCATGGACTTTTGAGTGTGGTCGATACTTGAGCAGAAGGCCTGTAACACAAATCAAAGTGTCGAAGTTCTGAAGTGCAAAGGGAAAAAATGCTGAGGAAAATATCAGCTGAAACCCTGCGCGCCACTTGAGCTCAAGTAATGTCATTGAGGTGAAAGTAAAAAATCTAGTTGAATAATAGTTACATCATCTTGTAGCAGATATTTTTTTTCGTTTTAGTCTAAGCCTGTTATAATTAATGTATATTCTGAAAATAAATAAATATTAGTCTAAACTTCGTGTTTCCTCCCTGTAGTATACAGTCATAAAATTCACGATGGTGTGTATGTGTACTGGGGGAAGAGGGTAAAATAAAGGCAACAAAGTGCCCTGACTCGAAGATACTTAATTTGACGTGTCTATTAATTTCTGGTTCGACTACACTTAGAAGTGTCATGCTACCATCCTCATTATACCTAAAACTAAAAAGTGACAATCAACATGGACACTTCCGCACTCTCTCAACACATTTTAAAAGGAGTTGAGGTCAGGAGAAGTGAAAATATGTGCAAAATATAGAAGCAGTCTACAAGGATTAGTTGACAGCTTGGGAATGGAATGTGCTCAATTCCCTTTAACTAACACTAACCTATGGTGTGAGGAAGGCTCATCTGTAGAGCGTCGTGCTACCACGTTACTACTTATTTTGCCACCCAAATACTCTGGATAGATTAAAAGTGTGCAGGTCGACTCACAAGAGGTCCTGCGATCGAAACGGAAGCTAATCCCGGTTTTAAAATGGTTTTGATGCTGAAACTGTATGCATAATATTTAGAAATCTCCATCAGACCAGACGGATGCAAACAGCGTCTGTCGAAGGGATGTTAATAGTGGCATTTCCTCAACCGAGTGGTAGAATCGCTTGGGCAACCGTACTTCAAAGTAACCCATTTGAAGTTCGGTTGCCATTTTTGTGCAACACATTGTACACTGGATCTGTTGGATCTTTGTTATATGTTATGATGAAAATACCATTGTTGAGTTTGGTTTCTTAGCTTTACGTAAATAACACTTGTTGCTTAATAATTATTCATCGTGGCCATGTCACCATAGAGGGCAGGCCTCGTTGAAGCTAGCAGCGGGCTCCTTATTAATCTTATGAATTTACCACCCAGAAAACATTCGAGGGTCACCAGTGAATAACGGAAATGAGCTCCAAGCACGAAATAGGTTTCATAAAACGAACGTGGAGTCGCTTCGCTCTCAAACTAAACAAATCATGCGGTGTGGCGCTTCTCCTGCACATGCTGATATACACAATTCCATTACCGCGGTTCGTTCACTAAAACGAAATTTGATTTTAGATCCAATATTCATCGCAGCTAGTGACGGGGGATGGTTTACATGTATTTCATGGAGGTTTGTGGTGCTCGCTTCCCTAATTTCGAGCCATCCGTGTTCCATGTACACTTTGGATGGCAGTGCGGTGCAATGGCAGCATAGAACCACAAAAGTTTAATAAGCCTGAGTTATTCGTTGAATTTGTAAATATAATTCGTGTTATTATAACTTTATTAAATGTCATTAGAGAATCTTGGGGCAAAAGCATTATAAAATATTTTTAATGATTTAACCCGATTCGAGCAAAGCGCCTGTTTTGAGGTAATGATTTTTAAATGACTCCTGTTACTGATTTCGATCATTTCGAAGTGAGTGGCGCTGTTCTTTAGAGCGATTTGAACCGAGCCATTTGGGGTTTCTAGAAAACTGGTTGAATATCAATTACACCATTGCTGGCCTGCGGCCTCCTCCGTGACTTCCACCTCCACACCTGCACCCACCCCCAAAGAGTGATTCAGTGTGGGGGCGAGCGAAGTGATGCGGTCAGAAAGCCAGGGCTGACTGACGCTGAAAATTGTCGCTGGAGGCAGTAGCAGCGCCATAGTTCACCTACGTCGTTCCTCTTTGCGGTTCGCTCGAAATTGTTAGCCACAACCGCGCTGGAATCCCAAGGAAGCCGCTTAAAGGGTCTGGGGTAAAGAGGGCGCTCCTGAATCGAGCGGAGCGCAGTCACATTTCTCCGAAGAACGCGCCAAGAGGCGGCCACCGCGGCGAAAGCCTTCCATTGGTTGTTTAAAATCCAAGCCACACTCGCGATTGGTCGACGCTCTGTCGTCATGACGACAGGAATCGTGCCTTTCGACAACTTCCATCCCCCAATCTTGACGTCGGATTCGCCAACGTCCCCCCCCCCTTTCCCCTAATCATTTATGGAAGTAATTGTGGGGAAGTGAATTCGCCGGGGCAAAACTTCCTTTCCGGAAAGAACTCTATGGTTTCGCCAAGGAAACGATTTCCTATGGGGATTTTTTCACATTTTTTTGGCTTGTAATTATGTTTAACGCAGCAATTGAAGTAAATGTCACTCATTTTTTTTCTTTATGACTTAGAGTTAACGTTAGCAAATAAACAAATTATCTTTATTGTTGTTATTTCGGTTAAATGTTTCAATTATATTTTTTTCATTTTCACATGAAGAATGATCGCGAATGGAGATTCCTGTCACGGGCCAAGGACATATCTTATTGGCCTCGAAAAAGTCCTTAAGTTCCCATAGGGAACCTCCCTTCACTGCAAATTGAGGCAAGTCAATGAAAGCTGCTTGCTTTCTGGTTAATTTGGTTATATACCCACCACAAATTTTCTTCTCCCCCTACTTGATCTTCTGGAATCTCTCCTCGCAAGCCTCGCAAATGCGAAAAAAGCGACTATTTAGTTTCTTAAGACATTTAATAGAGCACTGAGTAGTCTCCTTCCTGCGTGCATGGCACTTTACTATTAAAGTTAGGTTAGGTCAAAGAAAGATACAGAAACAGGAGAGGTCAGACCCAGCGAATTTTGCCCCTACATTAGTTTCCGTTAATGAGTGTCGCCAACCGATAAAATCCAACCTCTGATCAATTCCCGTTAAATGGCATCGACGATGTCATTTCTGGCCGAACGCCATTTTTTCCTCTTCGTCCGGCCTATTCGGCCGGGGCCTCAAGAGAATCGACCTTCCCTGGGTAACAAGGCCACTTGCAGGTGAGTTCCGTCTCCGAGGGGACTACTTGGCTCAGCTATTTTCACTCCCCTAACTTTAAAATCGTTACAAAACCCCTAGAGAAACACTTAGAACGATATGCCTTCGTTGGTTTTCGCTTTTTATATAAAAACTCCATTTTACTCCAGAACACAAGTTCGTATCTATGAATACTTTTTATTAAGGCAATTTATTCCTGGGTGTCTTCAAACGTTCCATTGTGTCCCTAACACAGGATTATTATTATTAAAGAAAGTAAAGCGAAAAACAAGGACAGAATCCCATCTAGAAGTTTGTAAAAGTGTTAAAGTTAGGGAAATTTAAGATACTTAGCAGCGAAAACAGGTCTTCTTTGCGACCAAGGTGGAATAGACCCTACTCACCCCGGGATCCGAACAGGTAACGCGTGCGATGTTTCAGCAGACTGGAAGATTCTAGAAGAATGTGCTGGATAATAATCTAAGAAACCAAGCAATCATCACAGTAGAGTTTATGGGGGCGCCCCATCAAATGGCGCTGCGTCCAGCGAGTGTGGGTTGATTCGGGGTCGACAAAACGAGCAGAAGCTGTCGAGGTATTAAGGAGGTAGAACTACGGGAAAAGTCGCGTCGCGATTGCATGCAAGTTTAGATTCCCGTCGGCCGTCTCCCATATTCTTTGCCATGAAACCCGAAGGGGAAACTTGTTCCTGCCATGTGGTTAGAGTGGGGAAGAGCAAAACGGTAGGTCGCTCGATCAGTCCTTGTACACTGTTTGATGACCTCATCAATGCAATCATTTCCCTCAATCCGAACATGTCCAGGAACCCAGCCAAAGACAATCTCGATATAATCACGGCTCGCAGCAACCGTGGCGTCACAAATACTGCAAACAAGGGGGGCGAGGTGCGGAGATTAAATGACCCAAGGACACTCGAAGCCCCCAATGAGTCACTGTACAGTATATCACAATTCGGTTTCCGAACCGGGCACGGTGCATGATGCATCGTACCGTGCTGGGTATTGCAACCAGTTAGGCCGTGAAGATAGACAACGTCAGGAAAAGCCCTGCCGGCTTCTTTTTTTATTTTTGTGTTTCAACTGGCGACGGCATAAGGACCGAAATGTAAAATTGCCCATCCTTACCCCCAAAGTAAGAGGATTTAAACATAAAGAAATCCTATCAACCAAAAATCTCTCAAAACTAACTAAACACAACAAAAAACAGTTGTAAAGGGAAAGGCACGGTCAGGTGATAGAGGAAGACCCGCTCCCTCAAAGGCCCGATAGTGAAACTAACACTCTAGAACTAAATGCTAGTGAGGAGGCCCGACTCCTACAAAAACTTAAATAATCCATAATCGGTAGTCCCGTAACCGGTCTAGAGTACAAGGAAATAGCTACCATGTAGCGACGCCGCTCATCTCGTTATCGTGAGAGGTAACGTGCGCTGACCTCCCCCAGACTGCATCATTCAAAGAGAATGTGCTGGTCAGTCTGGGGCACCAAGGAGTCGTCACAGTAAGATTAAGGGAGTCGTTCCATCAGAAGGAGCTGTGTACCGCCAGTGTGCCACCGTAGAAGCATTAGGCGGTGGAGACCATGAGAAACGTTGCGGCGCAATCGCAGGCAACTTTAGATTCCGCCAGCTGTCTCTCATCTTATTTGCAATGCAATCCGAACGACTGACCTGATTTTTGGAATGTATTCAGAGAGAGGGACAACAAAGTGCTTGTCCGGTGGCCTAGTTCTTGTAAATTTCTTGGCGCCCTCATCAGCGCGCTCATTTACCGTAATCCCTGCATGTCCAGGAACTCGGCAGAAGACAATCTAGACATCTTTATGGCTCGCAGCAGAGGTCCCGTCATGGGTAGCGCGAGTCAGAGGGTGAGGAGATTCCAATGCCCCTAGAGCATTTACTGCGCTCTTTGAGTCAATATAAATCACAATTCGGTCCCCCAACCGGCAACGGCGCGTGATGTCTCGTACTGAACGGTGTACTGCAGCTAACTCTGATGTGAAGACAGACGCAGCGCCCGGTAGAGCCCCGCTGCGTTCAAACAAAGGAGAGAAAGCGTGAAAACTGAGTCCTTCTCGGGATTTGGAGTCATTCGTGCACAATGGTATGGCTAGAGCAAGACACAGCTTGCGACAAGAAATTTGAACGCAATACTCTTCGTTCTGTAAAAAATTTGGGAGCAGATACGTGGGGAGAAACCTTCAGACTTGCTAGCCTCTAGGGTGGCTTCCTAAGCAGAACCAGCGGGGCCACTGGCCAGAGAGCTTCATTAAGCTCTCGAAGTAGTTTCATTTTTGCCATAAATACAAAATGCTTTGTTTATGATTGGGGTCTCACGGCACTATAGGCACCGCGGACTTTGGTCAGATACGAATCAGTGTCGTTGCCGAACGAGGAAGACGCTTGGCTCGCGCGCATAAGCTCATCAAGCACTATGTAAGTCATAAACCGAGCTGTATCTTCACAACTTCGAATAATAGGATCTGTACAGTGAAAGTGAGGAAGACATCACTCGCCAAATGGAGACCAGTGTGGTATATCGAGGCCAACCTCTCTTATACACACTCGACTGGGGATACGTAGAATTCGGATTTGTAGTTTAGTTTAGAACAAACATAAGAGGGGTACAACAAAAGAAGAGAAACAACATCAGCATCCTAAGTGCTTAATGCAACGGAGCCAAGAATATCCATAGCGTGGGTATAGGGGACCCTAAGTTTGCGAATATGCATTTCCCAGGTATGGCATCAGTCAAAAACAACACCAAGGAAACTATACGGCTTCACGGAATTCCCAATTTAGGAACAGTTCGAGATTAGGGTGAAGGCCTGGATGGCGACAGATGTGCACCACTTTAGTCTCGGAAGAAGAAAATCGGAGAAGAGCACGCTAAGTGGAGTGGAACTTGCCAAAGCCAAACTGTGCACGATAGACGTCATCTCCGCTCTTTATAAAATAATCTAACTTAGCACTTACCAATTTCTTCATCAAGTTGCACACGCAGGGAGTGAGGAAATTGGGTAGAAATCAGCAGGGGTAGAGTAAGCTCTCCCCAGATTACAAAAAAACAAGCAACGTAGTATTCCCCAGGAATCTAGGAGGAATATTCCTTCAGATCCTGTTGAAAAAGGCTAACAAAAATGGTCACGCCTCGCTTACCCAGGTTTCAAAGCATGGCCACACGAAATATCGCCCTGAGTAGCAACGGTATCTGCGGACAAAGTGAGGGTGGAACGCAGCTCACAAGTGCTAAACAGGTCGTTGAAGGGTTCACCGCCCCTGGAGATAAAGTCAAGTTGGTGGCCTTGAGCGAGCCCACGACGTAGTTTAAATGCTGACGTACCATCTATATAATAGGAAGAAAACGGTCCCCAAGGACTCCATTATGGACATGATGGAGGGGGGGGGGGCGGAATTGCGGTCCTGTCATCCTGGATGACAGGAGGGAGTCCTACGATAATTTGCCCCTAATCCTCTTGATAGGCTTCCAAACTGATTCGGAGTAATTTCTCACAATTTCGGACCCCGTGTCAGTAGCAGAATCTTTCTCGACCCCTTTCTCCATATTCTATATCCGGAATACTGTTCCGTCAGCATTCACTACATTTCGTGATGTCGCTGAAACCCACCGTCGGGACTTTACCTACAGAGGCGGAGAACCCTTCATCGACAGATTTTCGCTATGTTAGTTGTGTTCTGCTTTCGCCTCATGCGACGGAGATGTCCAGTATGTCATGTCCTACACCTAGTTGAGCTAGGAATGGCTTTTCTGTAGATTTGCTCAACAGCATCTGGTCAGTGGCTACCCCCCGAGACTTCTGGCGAATAGTTACTGTGCTCGCTTTTCGCAAAACAGGGGAGTGATCACTCCATCCCTGGCTGGTTTCTGCCCAATCTCCCTCACATTCTGCGTGTACAACCTGATGAAGAAATTGGTAAATGTTAGATTAGCCGTTGTCCTGGACAGCGGAGGCGACCTGTCTTATGAACAGTGCGGGTTCTGCAAGTTCCACCCCACGTCGGATGCCACCTGTCTTAGAAACAGTGAGGGTTCTGAAAGTTCCACTCTGGGTCAGATGTTCTGCTCTGACTGGAAAATGATATCTGCGAGGCCTTCCTTCGCAGAAAGCACGAGGCCACTGTGTTTTTTGATCTGCAGAAGGCCTATGATACCGCATGGCGATACGGTATCTTGGAGATTCTTCACACGATGGGGGCGAGGGGATGCCTCCCAATCTTTATTTCTGAATTTCCGCTTACGAGTAGGAGTGGGGAGCATTCTGGCCTAATGAAGCAAGAAGTGGGCGTCCCGCAGGGAAGTGTCTTTAGTGTCACACCTTTTGCCCTTAGCATCGACGGTATCACCTCGGTGCTGACGGAAGGTATTATCGCTAAATTCTACGTGGACAACCTTCCGATATCTTTTGATGCCGCTCTAATGCTAACTCTGGGGCGTCGACTTAAACAGGCATTGACCTGCATCTCTCGCGATGCCGAAACGCACAGGTTTCGGTTTTCGTTGGCCAACACTAAGGCAGTGCAATTCTTCCGCCATCCACAGCACCACTCCGACCAGGACTTGTTCCAAAACGGGGTTGGCCTTGAGGTGGTGGATTTGCACCGTTTCGTTGTTCTTGTTTTCGACTGACGCCTCACCTGGGAGGCCGAGGAGAACTTAATGTTGCCTGCTATTGCACCGCGACTGTTCACATGGACCTACCCCCCAATGCCGTGACGGCTTCCGGTTGCTTTCTGTCGTCTTCGAATTGGGCTTACACTCGCCGGCCCCACCGACATTTGATGGAGCTGTCGCGTGCTCTTTACTGCGACGACTGTATTTTCCACCAGTCTGTTCTGCTCATTCTTGTTGAATGTCACACTCTGAGTGATCCTCGTACACGTTACCTGTCCTGGTACCAGGACGAGCGGTGTCACTACCACTTGTCCCTCCTATTTGTGATGAATCGTGCACACAGACTTGTGGACTTTCTGACTTTTTAGGAGGAGGGTGGCTTCCTCCATTAGATTTAACTCTCATTGTTGTTGGTCGCATTATGTTGTGCCTCCCCACGCAGCAGAGCGTGCCTCCTTCTTCTTCTTGCCTTTCTTCTGCTTCTTAATTTTTTATGTTTTTGGTTTGTTTTTTGATTAAAAAACTTTAATTAAAACTTTAATTATGGCAACTTATAGCCTTGAAGACAGTCTCCAGATGCGTGCTGTTTAAAAAAAATAACAAGGAAACAGCATAAAGTGCTAATCTAAGTATGTACATAGTTTATTCGTTTGAAATCTAACGGAAGTTAACACTAACTCGTTAACATTAATTATCATCACTAACTCTATAATTTAAGAAGGTGATTTTTTTAGTATTTGAATAATAATTTCATCTTAGTTTGGTTATGACTTATGTTTTTTATCAAAGTAATTTCTAATATCTCTTTTATAATATCAAAAAACAAAATGGTGAAGTTCAGAAATAAATATAAGTATCGAAATTTTGTGAAATTTTTAAAACCCAGGGAATTACAAATGCTGAGGTTTAGATAATTTATTTTTATATATCTTCTATAACTCTATATTTTAGCAAAGCAGTGGCGAAACCATTGCCTGGTTATTTTATTATTATAAAACAATTCCGAAAAAAAATTTTGGCTCTAAAACATCCTCAAAAATGACAAAACTATAAAAATATTTTCAATTGCCAAAATTATAAAGGACACAATGAAAGAAAACTTTTAATGAATAATCAGAGTCGGAGAAAGCTATGGTCAAATACAATAACAACTCCACAAAAGTATACAACGCAAATACAAGATTTTTATATCATTCGATAAATAATTAAACATAATTAATATCGTGCGTGACGTTAACAAATATATGTTACTAAAAAAATTATTGAACACTATTTCGGTTCTAACCTACAAAGGTAAAAGATTATAATGTTTTTCTCTTTATTTGAATATTTTGACATATTTGTCGCTTAAGGAATTAAAGAGACAATTTTTGCAGAAAATTTACTTTTGATTTATTCTATAAGCTAAAACCTAAATTGCAGGTTACTATTTATTTGGCTCGGAAAGCGCTATTTTCGGAGTTATTAGCCCTAGAAAGTATTATTTTCTGCTCCATTATCTGCTGCTAGCCCTGTCGTTATGACGTCACAAACCTTGGGGAAAAAGAGATAGAGATTGGTTGCAGGAAAGACCCAATTCTAACGATGATGATTAGCATCCCATTTATTAGGTAAAATACTAATTTAACAACGATGTAAAACGCAAGCACCATTGTATTACAACCGTCACAAAGATCAGGCATTTTGAACTAAAAGCTATGACACAGCAAGTTCGCTAGAGTAGAGAAAAACTTTAAAGAACTTACTAAAAACAAACCAAAGGAACCCACAAAACATAATCTAGCCTTATTCACTACTTTCTTTAATGATTGCTATTCGCACTTTGTCGTGGGGATGACCTGGTTAATGTTCGTATCTGAGCTTTAAGTAATAATAATTTTAAATAGTTGCATGGAAAAATTAGCGGGTCATTTTTTGAATAGGTCCGGCAGCGAATTAGGTGTTCGAGGCTATCGCGAGATTAAGGTTAGATTAGGCTAAGGTTAGGTTAGGTTAGGGCAGCAACTTGGCAAAAATGGACGTATCATGAAACTTTCATTAGTATCTTCGCGTTGCCGTTGGCGATGCAATAAACGTGAATGCAATTTTAGTGTTGGATTGAGAAAAGACGCTTGCTTAGAAGAATCAAAATTATCTTTAGAGACAATCGTTTGTTTCATTCACGCATGGTGCAAAGGATTGACAACTACTGTTTTATGTGTGTTAAAGAGCTCAAAATGTCAACAGAAGCAATAACTGATTGGCAAAACTTTCTTCGGGAAGTTTGATCCAGTTCCTTACTCCAAAACCTAACCTAACCTACAGGTTGTACTCGCACTACGAGCCTCGAACGGCATAGCCTAAGCTTGCCCTAACCTTAAGCTCGCGATAGCCTCGAACGCCTAATTTGGTGCGCGGTCTCTTCCGAAAAAGACCCAAATTACGCTGGATTCAATCCATCATGGACCTAACTTGGTAAATTGATCTCTTAAGTCAGTGGTGAGTGACCTGAGGCTTTTAGGTCACAGGCCGTTTTCTGAAGGAATCCAAATTTTGGTGATCCAATAATTTCATTGCATTCCTACAAAAAGTACTCGCAATAAAGTAATTAAAAGGTTGGTTAACTTTAGAAATGATTTTTTTTCATTTTGAGCTGATACATTTCATAGTAGTTATATATATATATATATATATATATATATATATATATATATATATATATATATATATATATATATATATATATATATTATATATATATATATATATATATATATATATATATATATATATACATATAGGGTGTCCATAAAGTCTGGGTACATAGGGGATAAATACATACCTTTAGAACAAAGCAATATTATTTAATTATAATGTTAAGAAATTATATTTTCAATATGATTTCCATTATTTGCAATGCATAATTCGATGCGCCTTGCTAAATTCTGGTGAACTCGATTGAATAGGTGTACATTGCCGTCGATTTCAGCACACTGACTGATAATGCGTTTTCTCAAGTGGTTTAGATTTGCAATCTTCATTGAGTAAACTTTCTCTTTTAACATACCCCAGAAAAAGAAATCAAGGGGAGAAAGGTCTGGTGAACGAGGGGACCACTCCACATGACCTCTTCTTCCAATCCAGTGAGGAAAAGTGCCATTCAGCCAATCTCTAACATTTGTAGCAAAATGGGCAGGGGCTCCATCCTGCTGAAACCAGTCCGGAAGTCCCTCGCCTAGGCGCTCAATTTGAGGCATTAATTTGTCTCTCGACATGTTCAGATAAGTCTCACCGGTTACATGTTCATCAAAGAAGAAGGGTCCTAGCACATGAGCTTTCCACAAACCACACCACACCATCACCTTTTGGCAGCCTTGCTGTTTGGATGGATCCATCCAATGTGGATTGTCTTGAGACCAGTATCGAAGATTCTGTCATTTGACTTCACCATTAACATAAAACAAAGCTTCATCACTGAACAACAAAAGGTCTTTAGTAAAATTGATATTTTCATCCAATTTATCTCAAAACCATTCGCACATCTGCATTCGTCTATCGGGGTCGTCTTCATTTAAGTGATGCAATATCTGTAATTTGTACGGATGGAACTTCTGCTCTACCAGGATTTTGTGGATAGTTGACCTTGGAACACCCAACTCCATGGATGTCCGACGAAGTGATTTCTTTGGGCTAGCAGCAATCTTGGCCATGACACCTCTTTCGTTTGGTCTGAAGTCTTTGGTCGCCCGGAACGGGGTTTGTCCAAGACTACCTGTTTCTTTAAACTTCGTGACCAATTTCCCGACGGCAGTAAAATAAATAGGTTGCCGATCAGGGTGTCGAAGGTTAAATTCATCGGCGATTTTACAATAAGACCATCCTTCTCGTCCACTTAAGAGTACCAACTCGATTCTTTCTTCTTTAGACAGAGCCATCATTCGATCTGGGGAGGAAAAATAACATAAATAAATAAAATATTAAAATTCCTATGTACCCAGACTTTGTGGACACCCTGTATATATATATATATATATATATATATATATATATATATATATATATATATATATATATATATATATGTATATATATATATATATATATATATATATATATATATATATATATATATATATATATATATATATATATATATATATATATATATTATCAACTGGAGAATCCGCCGCCCAAAATTACTTTTGGCACTGTCGATTGTAATAGCGCCACTGATAGCCGTCTTTCAAATATTTACGCTTACACAAATTTAAATGCTCGTTGCAGTAAATACAGTTCATTTGGCTCTTGAGAATGACTTTTTTTTGCATAAATATTATAAACGGGCATGGCATCTTCGTGTACTAATAATGGCATGAGTATCTCGGTAAAAGTTATTAGCTGCCATGGGTTAAAAATTATGAGCAAAAAATAGTGTCACTTATAAACTCTAAATTCTCGAAGATCTTATATTTATAGAGATTTCTAGACATATTATCAACTACATATTTGTATTTCCAACTTTTATGATTTCAAATCGTATCTTTTGTCTTATCTAAGTGACTAACTGATAAGATATAACTGATATGACAAATATGGGATCAACTGGAGAATCCAGTCGATCCCATATTTGCCACAAATGTTCCAACTGGAGAATCCGCCGCCCAAGACATCTGGGCGGCGGATTCTCCAGTTGATCATATATATATATATATATATATATATATATATATATATATATATATATATATACAAAATAATGTGCAACTTGCAGTATATCAAATTAAAATTTTAGGAATGTGTTCTTCAAAAGAGGAAAAATTCTTCAACCTTTCCCGTCCTTTGCCAGAAGCTAACTCTGGAGTAAGATTGGACATCTGCACTTCTTTGTACTCTCGCCATTCTGGGTGAAATGAGTGACATAAGATGAACCACCGTTAAAAGGATAAAGATTACCCGCAAAAAAAGATATTCCAACCGCTTTCGTCTTTATCAAGCTTCCATTCCTATCGAGGCGTTGATAAATATAGCCGAAAACACTCGTGAAGAGAGCCAAACTTCGTGGTAATTCCCAAGAGATTTTTGTGAGAATTTCTTTCTTTGATAAGGAGGTGAAGGATGCAGAGGAGGCGCACATGTTTTAAGCGCTGCCCTTGCAAGTCCTGGTAAGTGTTTGATAGGATTGTGATGGTGCCATTCTCTTTGACGTATTAGTAGTGTGACAACTGCAGCAGAAATCTATTGTTTATGCGTTTATACCCTGCTCAAAAGGGCTCGAACCCAGCGCGCGCAGATACAAAACTTTCCGCATCGCATGAGCTGGCTGCTCTTATGAGCATTTACGCAATCTCGTAATACAGATTAAACCACTCCGTACTTCCCGTTAAGCATTACCGTATTACTAATTGGGCTTCCCAGTGATTGTCATTATCTTTCATTAGCCGTTCTGAACATCTCATCCAGGAGGCGAGAGACGGATGAGACAACTTATGTGCAACGAGGAAACAGAATTTGACGGATGTCACCCGCGGCTCTTAATTTTCATGGATTGGAGCCGTCGACCGACACAGGTTTGGGGGTTTAGGGCCCCTTGGTGTAGATAGTGTGATTGTCGAAGAAGAGTAAGCGGACTGCGAAAATGGGGATTGATTAGGGTTTTTTTAAAACTTTTAAGTCAATATCTCTCAGCGTCGTTTTTGTTTCAATCTGACTGTTCGAATTGGAGTAATGACGCCACGCCGTTAAAAGTAACTTAACTTGATCACTGAATGGATGGGGAAATACTCTCTCGGGGTATAAATGCGAGGTCAGTTTAAGTCAGTCTCAGGCAGAGCACCTCCTCAAGGGCCAAAAAGGTCCCCCCCCACTCGCACATACAACCTTCTATCGGTGTGTGTAATGAAACTATCGATCGAGTTTCCGGTGCTTTACTGCCATCATCGATGAGGTGGAGGTGGGTGCCGGAAGGAAGTGGTGGCGTGAGTGACCCGGAGGCAACTGCAGCTTTTCAAGGGTCACCAAGATTGCACCGCACTTGCCTCTTGCTACACCCATTACCTCCGTTCCGCACCTGTTCAACATGCGGTATCTGTGTGCGTTCGTGCATTTGAGTCGTCGTTCTCCTACGTGTGGCCCTCGTTTCTCCGGTTGCCACTCTGTTTGTTATCGCAATCTTTATTGGTAGGGTCATTTTTGATAATTCATCCCTCCTTATTTCAAAAGCGCCTTTTGGCCTTTTCGTCTTTGTCAGCGCCCCCTTTCTTCCCAAATCCACCCTCAACAGATCCGGGAGTTGTCGGGAAGGATCTTTACAACAGAGTTAAATTTTACTCCTTTCAAATTGGAGCAACTCATGGATTAGAGAGAGAATTGTCTCAAGGAGCCCTAAAAGAGTACAATCCCTGATTAGTACTTTATAGGGGGTGAGTGCTTGAATGTGCATTTTTAAAAACGCTACCATGTGGACAGGAGCAGAGGCGGTATCGATCATCAAATGATCAGAATCAGTGTCATTTACTTCCTCCAGAATGAATCTTCCGCAGAAGTGAAGCAGAAGAGAAAGGGGAAAAGCGGTTGTTTTTATCGTTCACGTCATTAAATTGTTATTTAACTGAACTACAAAGAGATGTAACCAGATTCTTTATGCATGGAAGAAAGGTTTGGACATTAGTCCGAAAGCATATGAAGTAAAAATAAATGTGCACTCCCCTTCTCTCTCTCTCTCACACACGCAGTCACTCGAAATTTGAACTGTTAAATCCCGGATTTTCGGAAGGGTTGCAATAGTTGACCTCTCTTACTACCAAAAATATTCGGACCCTCCCAAATGACACTTAGGTCCAGGAAGAGTTTAAGAGGATAAAATGGAACATCGTTAGGATCACTTATACAGATAAAAAGAACGTACGTAATACCGACTTAGGATCGCTCTTACACCGAAACGTAAATCACCCATAACAGGAATTATAGGAGAATCAGATGGATCAATCAAACAAGTGATTGAAATAAGAAATATGTATCCCCTAAGTAAGTCTATGTACTCATACCCTTGCAGGCCGATAAACATTTCTTCCCACCGTACCCTAACGACTATCAACACTTTATTGAGGTTCGAATACAAACTATTTTTTTGTCATCCGAATACACTTAATACTAAATTAGTATCATTGAGTATAACGCTATCCAAGGCCTTCTTACCTTCAGCCAACGCTTGTATATTAACTGAGAAAGGACTTAAGAGAACAGGTGGGTTTTCAAGTAGCACTTGAAGTCACCAAGGGAGGGAAGGAACGTATAAGAGAGGCAGCTCGATCCCTACTAGGAGCAAATATCGAGAAAGCAGTTGCAAATGCAGCACAAAGCCAGGAGGTAGGGTTATGGAGGCCTGGATTAGGTTCAAAGACAGGTAAAAAGGGTAGCGTTGCATTTATGATCTTGTAGGTAAAATGGAGGCCTTGATTACGATGTGGTACCGGATGGGTGTCCAGTGAAGTTCACGGAGAATGGAGGGTTGCCCTAGAGAAACGTCCTCGGCACAGAATAAATTAGGCTGTTTATATTTTGAAGGTTAGCTTTTTACTCCTAGCTGTAGTTGTGAATATACTTTTTCAATTTTGCATGAATTTTCGTAGACTTGATCTTATTCAACACAGAAATAAAATTTATTTCAGTAAATGTACAATACTACCCATGTATTTTATAATTATATGGTCGAAGTTTTAAGAAATAACACAAAAATGTGAACTACCAAACCAATGCACTCTGTGCCATTGGTATTTGGAGTTGGATACCTTGTTATATATAGTGAAATTCTTTGTTTCAGAAGATTTGTTTTTTTTCGTCATATATTGATTATTTATCATTAAAAGTGATGTGCTCATTAATTATTATCATAGAAACGCACCAAACGCCTTTGGTTTGATATAATAAATTACGTTGAGAGAAGGTTCGGAAAAGATAGATATAGAAATTCTAGAAATCACTTAAGCAGGCCTATATTCGTTTCAGTTTTTTAAGCCGTGATTTCAATTTTTTTTTTCAGATTTTCCCGTCTTTAAGATGTCTAGTGCTTCTCCAGCTAAGAGAAAAAACAAAGAAACTGAACGAAGAAGGACGAGTGTTTCAAGAAAAATGGGAATTACAGTATTTTTGCACAACGATGAATGGAAAGGTACAGTGTTCAATTTGCAACAACAGCATTACCACGCCAAAAGCATACGACTTGAAAAGACATTATGAAATGAACCATCGATCCTACGATAAATATGATGGCCCAATGCGTGTCAAGACTTGAATAATTGAAGGCAAACTTCATACAGCAACAGACCTGTTTTTTGAGAATTGAGAAAGGGAATGTGGCTTCCGTTACAGCAAACTATGAACTCAGCCGAATGATCACCATGAGTAGGAAATCTTGCAGTGAAGCTAAAATTGTGTCCAGAGAAAGCACACTTATTCAAGGATATATTTCATTAAGCAGGAATACTGTCATAATAAAAACTGTATACCTACGAGTATTTCTGTAATCATCTCTCTCTCTCTCTCTCTCTCTCACCTGGCCCGGATGGGTTTCTACCTAAAGTGTTAAAAGAAGTGCGCGATCAAGTGTCACGACACCTGAGCGCAATCTTCAACATGTCAATCCAGACCGAATGCGTTCCTAGAGACTGGCGTGAGGCGGAGGTGACTCCTATCTTCAAGAAAGGAGACCGTAGCCAACCGTCGAACTACCGACCTATAAGTCTGACTTCGATAGTCGGTAAACTCATGGAAAGCATGATGGTGGACAAAATGACGTCGTATTTAGAGTCAAACCTGCTACTGAAGAGTTCCCAGCACGGCTTCCGAAGGCAACGGTCATGCCTGACGAACCTTGTGGAATTCTTCCACTTCGTTTTCAGTGTGCACGATCGGAACAAGGCGGTGGATGTGGTCTACTTAGACTTTCAGAAAGCCTTTGATAAGGTTCCACACTGCCGCCTTCTCCGGAAAGTGCGAGCGTTGGGCATAGACGGAAAAGTAGCCGGCTGGATCGAGAACTGGCTAAGTGGCAGACGGCAACGGGTGGTGGTGAATGGACAGGCTTCTGAGTGGGTGCCCGTTACTAGCGGGGTCCCTCAAGGTTCTGTCCTGGGACCACTACTATTCATCATCTACGTCAACGAGATGGACGGTGACATAGTTACCAAGATTTCCAAATTTGCCGACGATACCAAGCTTGGTATGAACGTTGCAAAGGACGGAAATACTGCTCGCCTGCAGGAAGATCTTGGGAAGATTGGGGAGTGGTCGGACACGTGGCAAATGCCTTTTAACGTGAACAAATGCAAAGTAATGCATATCGGCGACAGAAACCCCCAATCTCAGTATATCCTTAAGGGCACTGAGAAGGACTTGGGTGTAACAATCACTAGTGACCTCAAGTTCTCGAAACAGTGCATTGAGGCAGAGAAAAAGGCCCAAAGGATGCTAGGCTATATTAAACACCAGTTTGGATATCGGAACCAGGAGATTGTACTGTGCTTGTACAACTCACTTGTCCGACCGCACCTGGAGTATGCCGTACAATTTTGGAGTCCTTCATTGCGAAAGGACATCGCGAGATTGGAACGCGTACAAGCCAGGGCAACCAAGCTGATTCCCTCTATCCGACATAAAAGTTATGAGGATAGACTAAGGGAATTAGATCTGTTCTCGCTGGAAACCCGTAGACTGCGTGGTCAGCTCATCGAAGTTTTCAAAATGCTTCGAGGGTTTGAAAATGTTGACTACCGGGATATTTTCACACTGAGTGAGAACAGAACGCGCAATCACGGCTTCAAACTTGAACTGAAGCGTTACAACCGCAATATGTGTGGAAATTTTTTCACTTACAGTATCTGCGGTAAGTGGAACGCACTTTCAGTGGAAGTTGTCAAGAGTGAATCTTTTGACCAGTTCAAGTCAAGACTAGACAAGGTCTTGAAAAGTGGCCGTTTAGGGACGCAAAACAATTGAGCAGCTATGTGCCCGCTCGATTGCTAGTCCAAAAGGTACCCTCCTTGAATGGACCGTAAGGTCTCCTAGGATACCTTCTTTCCTTGTTGTTACTCTCTCTCTCTCTTTTTCTCTTTCTCCCTCCCTCTCTCTTTCTATATATATATATATATATATATATATATATATATATATATATATATATATATATATATATATATATATATAATACTTGTAGTTGATTTGTTCTTGGGAATCTGATATGTAGTAAGAATATGAAGAACCAGGTGATTACACTAATCATTTATTGGCCGTACGTTTCGGACCTTCACTAGGACCATCTTCAGTGACTCTATCGACTAATGAGAAGGGAAAGGAATATTAACAATAACAGTTAAAAGAATGCATTAAATAATGGCTAAAAAAGCGGATGAAGACAAGTTAAAATAATAAAATTGACAATTATTGAGATTAAAGTAAAAACACAAATAACAATATAAAGAATTAATTAACACTATCCAGTGTAATTTTGAAAAACAATAGAAAGAAGTGAAGTTATAACATAAACTGACTTGAATATCAAATATTAAAGGTAACTGGAGTTAACAATAAAATAACCTATTATATTAAATTATAAAAAAAATATATTATCTTCAGCCTCAACTTCTCTCGATTGGAAAATCTTATGGTCACTGTACATCAATAAAATAAATCCAAACCTAAATAATTACTCCTCCTCAATTAAATTATTCACTATATAACCAACCAACACTTCAATAGATTAACTAGCCAACCGACCAACCGAAAAAATCTCGTTAGTAGTTTTTATATTTTTAGTTAGTTGATTTCTCAACTCCCACAATAAAGGTTAGTCCTTCGGTTTAATTCATTCTGATTTGTTTTCGGGTTTTTTGTTGTTTTTGTTTATAATTTAATAGGTTATTTTATTGTTTACTCCAGTTACCTTTAATATTTGATATTCAAGTCAGTTTATGTCATAACTTTACTTCTTTCTATTATTTTTCAAAATTACACTGGATAGTGTTAATTAATTCTTTATATTGTTATTTGTGTTTTTACTTTAATCTGAATAATTGTCAATTTTATTATTTTAACTTGTCTTCATCCGCTTTTTTAGCCATTATTTAATGCATTCTTTTAACTGTTATTGTTAATATTCCTTTCCCTTCTCATTAGTCGATAGAGTCGCTGAAGATGGTCCTATGAAGGTCCGAAACGTACGGCCCAAAATATATATATATATATATATATATATATATATATATATATATATATATATATATATATATATATATATATATATATATATATATATATATATATATTGTGTGTGTACGCCTGTTGTGGTTAGACCAAGGTGAATTTAGCGGAGTTCAAGTGGATACGGGAAAAGGGGAGCTCACGATAGGTGGGGACGGAGCCTCCCGTGCGCTATGGGAATGAAGAGAGAGGCCACCCCCTTCCCCTATCCAGTGGGGTTTTGTTCCCTCGCCACGCACGAGTCCCTTTCGTAGATTTCCCTTCCCCGTGGTCGTTCGCAGTTATTTGGGCCGCCCCCAACGTGTAATTGCGACAGTTTTTGTGGCCATCCTGAGAGGGAGGGGTGGGGCAGTTAGTTCCACCTGACCCCCGCACAGGGGGGGGGGGGGACCGCTGCCAGCAGGGCGCGTCAGCAGTGAACTATGCGACGGTCGCGCGAATCGGATAGACGACCCGCGGGTCTTTCGTGGCCCCCGGGCCCAAGGAAAAGCTCCTTCACAAAAGGTCACCCCTCGCCGCCCGAAGAACGGCGTACACATATATTGGTGTAGACAGTGCTCACAGCCACAGCGAGACTCAGTTAGTGTATTTTGAAGGTATATTCTCCCTGCCTCTGTGTATGTGCGTATGTGTGTATATCTGTGGTCGTCGAAGATGCGAGAAAAGGTAAAGCGAAGGGAGGCTCTGCCGAGTCGCCGTGACGTCATTTTGGCAATACCGATGCCCCTCCTGGAGTTCTGGGGAATCTTGACCCCACCCTGGACTTCGTCCCAACACCAACACACACAAGCACATACACGCAAAAATGCACACATGTGCATGCGATACACGGGTCTCCTGCCTTTCCGACTTAATGCTCTCAGATGCATCAATACAAAAACTTTATTAACAACCAACCAACCAATGCCCTTCTGACCTCCATTACGACTCTCGTTCTTTCCCTCACACACACACACACATACACGCGCACCATGCGGGCTTACATTATTAAGCGGCAACCAACGCGGGAATCTCCACCATATTTGGGGGGGTTTATGTGGAAAAAACATAACCCGAGTAGTCTAAAGAGGGGACGATTTGGAGCACTAGGGGGAAACAGGGTAACGGATCGACTCCAATCTTTTAGCGGAGATTGGAGAACGGACGCAAGAGGAAGGGGATGAGACCCGCGCGAAAAAGAAGAAGATCAAAGATGGGAAGAACGGCTACATCGAAGGAGGCCGCCCCAACACCAAATCTTCCCTTCCCAGGGGGTGGAAGGAGGCTCCCCACAACATGTCATCGATAGTTCGATTTTAAAATAAAAGTCGAATACCAAAGAGGGCAACTCGCCCCCTCAAGATTTTTTAGCACACGAAGTGGTAATGTTAGGTGAAGTGAAAAGGGGGGTCTCCTAACCCTATGGGAACTCTGTCATCATATCCTCACGCACTGATTCATCCCCACCCCCGGGTCTTCTGCGCGTCACGGATCGGGCCCTAAGAAGCGGATCTACGTCCGGTTGACGCTGTGGACCGGATCACGCCGGAAGGGGGGGGGGGGGGGGTAAGGAACCCCTCCACCCTGATAGCGTACCCTTGAACCCAGAGGCTCCTTGTTACGAACTCATTAAATGAACCCACCGATGACATGCTAGATATCTTGGCTTTTACTCGTGCATTGCCCCTCCCCCCCCTCATCAATTGAACCCTAGAACCTCAGATCCTACCAAGGCTCAATTGCCACAAAGTGCCAGTGTCACTTCCTCTGTGGGAGGGGTGGTGAGGTCGGAAGTAGCGTCCCCCATAATGAGACCCCATCACCCACGATTCTGGGATTTAATTTCCTATGGCACCTCTTTACAGAGCGACCCTGAATTCAAAGAGCCGATGGGAGAGCCAACTACAACCTCTCCTTGTCAACGACATTCCCCTTAGGGACTTCAGTGGCCCTGGAGATCACTCGTGAGGCAGGGCCATAAGCCACCCGTGTCAAGGCCCGAGTGGTATCAATGCAGTTTCCCTTCAAATTCTCCGAAGAAAGTGATAGGGTTTGTATTTTTAGGGTTGTTGTAGTTTCGGTGCTATTTTCTTTTACCACTAAATCGCATTGTATGATGCTTATCTCAGTGGGGAGATATATTTTTACCTGGAATTCAAACACCAGGTAGGCGATACAGTGACTTGGTATACTCCGTGTTGTGAGCGAAAAAATGGAATCCGCCTCCCTTATCTCGCTCGACTCGAGCAATTTTCCGCCATTTGCTTAGGGAAAGTTTTTGTCCGCCTGAAAATGAATATTCACATTAAATCATTTAACATTTAATGCAATATATTATAATAACCTGAATGTAAGCATTTTTATAGTCGAAGACAATAGCAGTACGTCCAACAAAAGAAACTTGCAAAATTGATCTTTTTGTCTTAACAGCCTAATGAAATATAAATTTCTTTTCATTATTTTTAGCAATATTATAACGGAATTATTTATATTATCTAATTAGAATTAAAATACATTTTTATTAGGAATATTCGACTCAAAACTAATAAAGAAAAATGTTTTTAATGATACACTGAAAGGATTTATTTATATAATGATTCTACCTATATCCCCCCCAAAAATTTATTGATAGGCCCTTGTGGCCTTTCTCATTCTTTATAAAGGAAATATGTTATTGATTGAACTTTTATTTATTTAGAACTATAGTTCGCAGGCTATATTAACTGCCAACCTTTAAAGTTGCCAATTAGCATATATGGATACATATTTACGACTTGTGTAATCACAATTCCTAGATGATGCCATTTCTGTGCAAATTTTGCAAAAAAAGGATTATAAAATTATAGGTCAGGTTTCCCAAAGCAAAATTGACATTTTTAGAAAATTATTTTGGCCCCAAATGCCAAAAGTTTAGTAAAAGAATGCCACAAATTCAACCCTTTGGCATTTCTGCCTATGTTTAAAATGATTTTTTGTAGCGGATTCTAGATTTTTAGATGGTGGGGGTTATTCAAGCGATCCGCACTCATTTAAGATGGCTTTATTTCTCATTGGAGAGCTACTGATTAACGTGGAATCCGAAACGCTGATTTTAGTCACATATATGTGTGATTGTGATAAAAATAAATTTATATTTTTTTCAATATATATTAAACACGTATTTCCAGTACTAAAACTATGTGTAAATAAAATAAATATTTAGATTACATAATTTTAATCAACATAAACCTTTAATAATAATGCCACAATCCAACTAAAAACAAGAGGTCAACAGACCTTACTCACGTGCTCTCAATTGTTTCAATAATTTTGAAAAAAAAACCCTCGATTTAATTTACAAACGTATTATCAATTACCCAAAATATCATCGGATCTTACGACCTTCAAAACTTTTAAAACCTCGTTGAAAAGTAAAATGGTTATCACCCGATCGACCGACCAACCGACCGACATAGTATCTTATTGAGTCGCGCGCAAACGACTAAAAATAGTTACCAGTTTTTACGCGGGCTGACATACACAATACACTACGGCAAGTAATTCATGTATACAGTGCCACAGGGACACATACTCTTTCTCACCCTCTTTAAACCTCTTCCCCTACGACCTTTCTAGCATGGTGAGGGCCAAAGACGGCTGCCTATTTGTTTGATATGAACCGAGTCTTTTAGACTCACCTAAGGTCGAAGCGATTAAGCTTTTCATCCTGTGATCTCAGCGATTCTTGGCATCGCTTTGACGCTCTTTCTTTTATGACAGGTCGTTTTTTTTCTTCTACATCTCTGCTCTTTACACAAACCCCTTCACAATTCCAACATTGCCTTCTACAGATACCCAACTGACATCACCATTCTCCTCCAACACACGAACTACACCCAAGCAACTCAAGATTCATAACTATACACCAACAGATTTTAACTCTAGCTACAACGGAACCAGAAGACCGTCTCCCCTTCAAAATCTCTATAACATACAACATGGAGTACAATTGTCACCCATGCATCGCTTTATCTCACTTTCTCCAGGTACGATCAATTTCTAAGTTCAGGAATTAATTTGAAGCTGGATGCGCTCCAATATTAACAATGCTCTGTATAACACCTACCCTGGTCGAAGGGTTAAGATTACACCACGGGTACCTCATTTGAGCAATCCAATGAAACTATCACTCACAACTAAAAGCATTACATCCACACCATACACTCACCTATACCAGTATGGCTTGATCACACGATCTGGCATCCACAAACCTTTAGCCGCTTCAAAAGACAAATAACATACAAAGCATTACAACACTACACCTTGCCACAGAATCCATCCGCAGCACTCCAATTGAACGAGTACGGAATTACAAATCACTAAAGAGCCAAAGATCCACTCGAGGCTAATTCAAAAGAGAGGTGAAAGGGTTGAAGGATGAGGTGAAGGAAAGGCAAAAAAATGAAAGGATGTGGATAAAGAATTAGTTTCAAAAGTTATTTTTGTAATTAAATATTTATCGATTTTATTCCTTAATATATATACTGTAGTGCTTTCAACATCATTTCTAGGCAAAATATTTCAAGTTTGTGTCATTTTCTAAGAAAATAAATTTTGTGCTATCGATTTTTAAATCTTATGATTAATAGTTCTAAACCGTTATTTTTATTTGTCACTGTGTTATCTTGCTAAAATATTTAGTCATAATTTATCTTAGTAAACCCGTTTAGTGTTTTAAAGACAAATTAGTTGGCTGCACAGATTCCGATATTTCAGTTAAAGTAAGATGAGATGTCTCACTTTCTCCAGGTACGATCAATTTCTAAGTTCAGGAATTAATTTGAAGCTGGATGCGCTCCAATATTAACAATGCTCTGTATAACACCTACCCTGGTCGAAGGGTTAAGATTACACCACGGGTACCTCATTTGAGCAATCCAATGAAACTATCACTCACAACTAAAAGCATTACATCCACACCATACACTCACCTATACCAGTATGGCTTGATCACACGATCTGGCATCCACAAACCTTTAGCCGCTTCAAAAGACAAATAACATACAAAGCATTACAACACTACACCTTGCCACAGAATCCATCCGCAGCACTCCAATTGAACGAGTACGGAATTACAAATCACTAAAGAGCCAAAGATCCACTCGAGGCTAATTCAAAAGAGAGGTGAAAGGGTTGAAGGATGAGGTGAAGGAAAGGCAAAAAAATGAAAGGATGTGGATAAAGAATTAGTTTCAAAAGTTATTTTTGTAATTAAATATTTATCGATTTTATTCCTTAATATATATACTGTAGTGCTTTCAACATCATTTCTAGGCAAAATATTTCAAGTTTGTGTCATTTTCTAAGAAAATAAATTTTGTGCTATCGATTTTTAAATCTTATGATTAATAGTTCTAAACCGTTATTTTTATTTGTCACTGTGTTATCTTGCTAAAATATTTAGTCATAATTTATCTTAGTAAACCCGTTTAGTGTTTTAAAGACAAATTAGTTGGCTGCACAGATTCCGATATTTCAGTTAAAGTAAGATGAGATGTCTCACTTTCTCCAGGTACGATCAATTTCTAAGTTCAGGAATTAATTTGAAGCTGGATGCGCTCCAATATTAAAATGCCCTTCTGCAGGTATGGATACCAGAAAGCGCTTTATGCGCAAAATGTCTAGCTATGGAGCCTGGGAACCCTATTCGCCTTCTGAGACACTGCACTACACTACATTGTTTCGAGAATTTCAAATCACTTGAGATTAAGACACTTAAATCCTCTTCTATGTTGACTTTTCAAAAATTTGAACGCCCATATTTTAATTTCTTCGTAAAGTGGCATGACTTTAGAAAGACTGCTTACATTACTGTGAAGAAGTCTTCTGGACGCCCAAGAGCTTCAAATAAACGCCATGATCGCCTTCTGGTAAGGTTTCAGCTCAAGGATCTGGTGTCTTCCAGTGCCAAGTTTGCTCCCAATTGGAAAGTAGTAGGTGTGAACGCTACAGCACGCACAGTGAAGTAGATACTTTTTGACAAAGGTCTCGAGTCAATAAGGGCTGCTAAGAAGCCTCATCTCACCGAGAAGAACCTTACGGATAGGATCTAATTTTGTCAGAAATAGAAAGAATGGAGTGTTCAAGACTAGGGTAAAGCAATACCCTCTGATTAAGCTCCCTTCCGCTTATTTGGATCTTGTTAAAGATCCTTCGTTAGGGAGAGAGAAGGGAAGTGCTTTCATGAGTCCTGTGTCGTATCCACGGTAAAGAATCTGGACACTCTCCATGTCTAGGGCTACTTCTCATCTAAGGAAACCGGGAGCACTAACGATTTGCGAAAGAACACTGCAATGAACTCAAAATTGTACCAAAATGTGCTTCATAATCACATTTTCCAAGCAGTTCAGCAGCAATTTGAGGAAGGTAACTGTATTTTTCAGCATAATGGCGACCCTGTCACAAAGCAAAAGCAATAACAAAACTTTGAGTTCAAAACAATATCGACGAACCTTTGGGCCCCTGGCCCGGTAATTCGCCAGATTTTATCCCATTAGAGAATTTGTGGGTGATAATTAAAATGGCAGTAGATAAACCGAAGCCATCCAATTGTAAACAGTGCGGGTGCTTATTGAATACAAATGGAGCAATATCATTAAATATATCATCACCTTTGTTCTCCAGAATGCTAAAACGAATTGAAGCAATCCTGAGGAACAAGGGCCATCATTGTCAATATTGAGTGCAAGAAGCAATCGATTGTATAATGGTCTGGGTTCTAAATATTTGTATATTTCTTCCTTCAAATTAGGAAAATATGAAATTAATGGGGTGCCCAAGCACTCAATCATTTCAAATTGATTCAAACTTTTGTTTTCAGTTCCAATTTGAAAGTAATGGTCTATAGAACAATTTTCGTTCGAGTGTCAAGGGGTCAGATAAAAAATTCAAAATGGCCGCTAAAATCAAAGATGGCCTCCAATTTCCAGCTTTTTTTCGAATTACACGTCATAATTTTGTACTATTGAACCTAGAGTGGTAATTTTGGTCTTTACACCTAGGTTTGCATGTATGAGTAAATTAATAAAAATAAAATAAACATGATTGGAGCATATCTTCTCTTATATTGAATCCTACTTACAAGTAAATGCTTACACAATTGCTTGGAAAAAAACTCCTTGAACTCAGAAGGATTACGACAACATCTGTGTCTACAGTATACACCATCCCAAGTGACGAAGATTGGAGGGCGTGTAGGAGATGTATTAAGACACGCGTGTCAGCTTCCTCATGGTTGCATTGATCCATTGGTGGACTATTTCCAACATGTGGACTTGATCACCTCCAGTGTTGTGAGACATTCTTGTCATCTGAGAAATGTTCTTCTGTTATCTGTTTTGACAAGAATGAAACAGTTCCTTCTTGTTATCAATGTTCGCAATAAAATTTTGCCAATTTCCTGGGATTTTGGCAGTACCAGATATGCGTTGTCGGATGCCTGTTCCTCGTTTCTCCCTTGTGCCTCCTTTGATTTTCACTGCACGATACTGGTCTCAGACAATATCTACTCTTGTCGATCGCTTCAAGGTGTGGCGAATTCTTGGGCAGAATACCTTGTCGAAATATGGATCAAAGGTCTTGCCTTGGACAGTTGTACAGGAAGTGAGTGTATAAGTACTCCACCGTCAATAATAATGAAGTTGTGTACATATGGCGCAACTAGCTCCTCGTCGACATAAATGGTGCTACTTGTACTGGCTTCCATGATATATACCAACAAATCTGACTTGGTACAAGACCCTTCGGATGACAATGCAGGTGGGTATGGGGAAGATTCGTGCTGAAAAAAATTCCCCAAATTCGCCCTGCGGCTGGCTAGTACAAGAAAAGCTTGACCAAAAAGCTCTGTGTGACGTTTAAAGTGCTGAATTTTCAGCTTAATTGCTGACTTCTTTTTTGTTTTCTTCTCATGGAACAACAGTAAGTTGTTTCTTTTGATCGGTGCTGTCAGAGGTGTGTCATTTAAGTCAAGCACACTCTGTCTTGAAGTTGTTGTACTGTTCTTGTCCCATAGACTCGACTTTATGGACAGATACGGCACCAGCCGCAGACTCACACACCTTATTGTCTAATGTAACTAGGTCTCCATTGTGTTCCTCAAAAGGATTCCCATTGCTCAGCAACACCTCTATCAGATCTTCAGGATGGCATAGAAATCAGTGCTGAGATGCATATCCCTCATGATGAGGGAGTTCATCATCATCGTTATCATTTGCACCAGTAAACTCCTCAACGGCACGGCTGATTTCTGGGCCAGTCACGATCCAGCGATCCAGCAGATCACGGTTCTCTGTGAGGCCAATAATGCCACAAACTCCTTTCACCCTTTTGTTGGCTTGCTCGTGTGCTTGATCGATGGGTCAGGATGAGAAACGCCGATTACTTCAAGTTATTGTCCAGTGTCCCTTCTTAAACTCTTCTTAAATGCTATCTGGTAGACCATCCAGGTCTCGGATAAAGATTGGAATCCACCTGGCGTAATTCTGGTGCTCTAGAGCAAAGAACAGAGACAAAGCCTCTGGGTAGTAACCATGAAATCTAACTTCTGCTCTCGATGTGCCCAGATAAACATTAATATGATATGTTGGTACTTGTGTACGAGTAGCCAAAATTTGAACGTTGGACTCTGTTGGGAAGCTACCACAACCTAATCCTCAAGAGCTATCTCGGTCCCACTGTCTTCGCATACTCGCTTCAGAAGGCTGTCAAGTAGCATAACAGTAACTTGATGGGTATATCTTGTTTTCATTACATTGGATGCATTCATAAAAGCTGTAGATGTTGCTTCTGTCTTCACTAATCCAGCTTTTTTCAGGGTTTCAGGCCATCCAGACCCACGTAGAAGAGCTCCCCTGGTGCTCCATAAAGCCATCTCAAACCACAAACTTGGATTCCCTGTAAATTTCAGGGAAGGTCCACTGCATTTTTTGGGGCAAGGTCATATAGTGGTTGGTCCACTACCAACACAGGGACTTGGTATGGGTTGAGGTGCTCAGTTGTCTTTTTCAGCAGTTCCATTCCATGTCGAATCATTTCAGGAGTGGAGGCTTTTTCATGGAAAAGTGGCAGGAGGGCTTCAATGCATTTTCCGGATGTCCAATAGTATATGATTGAGCAGCATGGTAGGAAGACCACATCGCTGGAGTGTGTGTTTTTTTCTGTATCGCAATCCACATATAGGATATCATTCACTGCAGCCATCCATGCCTGTTAGTGCTGTTTCTCCTCATCGAATGAACTCGTTGCCACTGATTGCACATCCTTTACCGGAGGTTGGATGACAAGATTTCGGCCCAAAGGTGGTACAAACGTATACGAACGAGGCAGGATGGGTTCACTGCTGCGTGTTCCTGTTTTCTGTGAGTTGATTCGTAGACATTCTTGGTCCAACCCAGGCGTCTGTGATGAAGGAAACTGAAATATTGAAATACCAGTTCCATGGAAGGATTAGCTTGCAAATTTGTAAAACAGACTATATCAGCGTTGTTCCTTGCATGATCTGCAATAGCCTATGCAAATCTAGATTCAATGCTGAGGACTTTCTTATATGACACACTCAGAGCATACTTGTGTAGTAGTTCTACCAGCTTCTTGCTTCTTGTTTGGGAATGTAATTTGAGGGCCAGGAACACTGCAAGTGGAGGCTCACAATTCAAGTTCGCAGAAAGAGAAGTCATATTTAGCATGACCAACTGACTAACGAAGAGGATCTTCCTGGAATTCTCTTTTTCTAGCATTGATTTGGGTCCTGTGAGGAGTTGCTGGAAGAAATACTTTATACGTTGTGGAATAGATGATTCTTCGCAACCATTGGGAAATGAGCTATCAAACCTGAATGAAGTGTCGTGATCAGAAACAGTTTTACGGAGAATCGATGCTGCCATTAGTAATGTACGTGCTTCCTCATCTGGTGTTTGAGTTGTATCTTATATGACCTTTCTAGCCGTCTTCGAACAAATGATGAAAACTCGGTCTCGGATACCTTTCTCCTCTGTCAAATTCGGGAAGTGTTTCAGGACTCTTTCCTTTAGGCGTGTCCAGTTCATGGTCTTCTGGATTCCATGTTGTTCTAATCTCTCGCTCATCATATCTGTCAGATCTTGCAATGCAAAAATTCTACGACCTCCAGTGACTTCTTCCTTTATAAATTGGAGCAGTTCATTTTCTGTTGTGGCCTCGAGGTTTTCGCTAGCTGTCTTGTTTATAAATCGCATCGTAACGGTAATTGAACCCTGTGTAGCAATTTCGATGGTACTTGGCTTCAATGGCAACCACATCGCCTCGGCAATGAGTGCCATGATACGCATTTCTCCCAGCGTGACTGCCTTGTCATGTATTTGTTGGATGAGTGTAATCTTCTGGAAAGAATGGTCTGTTGCATTTGTTTCATCACCACAGAAGATACACAGATTACGATTAGCAGATGCATGACTCCGCCGGGATCTTTTACTTGCAGGAGGCAATCCTTCATTATGACGTTTTTTCGCATGGTCAAGTGCTGATGCCCTGTAAAGCTGACGACAAGATTTATGCTAGGATGCACGATTCTTTTGCATGGATTCTTCATCTGGAAGTTCTACGTCTGGGGGGGGGGGAGCAGCACCAATTGCTCTGAACTGACTTGCGAGGCTGATGATTTCTGTGTAGGCTCCCTCTCTACGACTGGTGACTGGATTCGCAAGAGGACAAACAAGCACTTCCTCAGTTTGCTTTGGGCACAAAATACACAACTGCCATATCCTTGCCTCAGCCATCTCAGAAACAACCTAGAAAGAAACAAAGAAAAAACAATAGTAAATAACTGCTGTCTGTACAAGGGGTGCCGCAAATAAAATTTGATATTACCTGAAATATTATATGAATTATACATAAAAACATAGATATAGAGACCAGAATCACCATTCTAGGTTCAATAGTTACAAAGATTATGAGGCGTAATGCAAAAACCCCCTGGAAATTGGCAGCCATCTTGGATTTTGGTGGCCATTCTTTTTTAATCTGACTGCTTAACACTCGAACCAGAATTGTTCCATAGACCCTTACCTTCAAATTGGTACTGGAAACAAAACTTTTGCATCAATTTGAAATAATAACAAAAACTTCCCATGCACGGCCCCCCACTAAATACATGATAAATATAATAGTCTCAAAACTTTTGCTAATGACTATATATATATGGTACGAAAACCTATCCCTACGGAACACCGCTAGTGACCGATGACCACGATGAACTGCTTTCATTTACAACAACTCTGCCTACGATTTTACAACCTGTCTTCAATACATCCTAAAGTGCTAGTTTGATTTGACAAGGCAGTTTTTTAATATGTGCGAATAGTACGTTTGTGTTTATTATTTTTTCGTTGTTGTGAATATAAAAGCGTGTTTTTGCTGTGATATAATATGGTATTTGTTTTTATGTGTGTTTCTCTCTGTCGTGTTGAACTATCCCTGAAGATAAGCTTACTTCTTTTTGTATATGTGTGAGTGTATCGCTGTATATGTAATTCTATATATTTTTTTTATTATCCGGAAATTAGGATAAATATTTAGATGAAATAAACCACGTTTACTACAAGCCGATCAAGAACGTGGTCGGTCTAGCTTAGTAACGTCATAGTACCTAAACCAATCAGAACTTTGATTTCAAAGACCGTAGGTAACACTAAAATTTATTCTCCTATCAGCGATTGAGTTACAGGATTGAGTGAACTCTCAGACGTGCTAGTTTTTATTTATTTTTAGTCGCGTGCGAGTCTAGACGCAAGCGACTCTACATCTATCTATCTCGGTCGGTCCCCATTTTGCTTTTTTTTTTTTAATAACATCATAACTATTCGGCCGATTATAACGAAATTTGAAAACTTATGTTGTTTTACATTCTCTTTAAAATGCCATAATTTACAAAATCATCTCAAGGTTAGCTCGGGAATTATTTTGTTTTAGTAATAACATAATAACTATTCGGCCGATTCTAACGGGTTTTGGAACTCTTATATTGATTTACATTCTTTTTCGAATGAAATAATTGCCAAAGTCCTCCAAAGGTTAGCTCAGGAATTATTTTGTTTTAGCAATTACATCATAACTATTCGGCCGATACTCTGCTAGACTAGACTAAACTAGGCTATAATATGCTATACTTTACTAGGCAAGCCTAGAATAGGCTATTATAAGCTAGGCTATACTATACTAAGCTATGCTAAGATATAATGTACAAGGGTAAGATATACTATTGTAAGAGAATAGCATAATGCACCCACATTTCCCCACCTCCCTTCCGGGCGGGCCGGTTATCAAACCTTTCCCTTCCGGCCCGATATCGGATGGTCTCCTGCCGGAAGAACCCGCCGACCATTTTAGCTAACCACCACGTTCCTTCCTCGACTGGTTATCGATAGATGGGGCCCATATTGGCTTCTGGTGGTTCCCGGAAGTTTGCAAAGGACGAAATGGAGGAGATAATCAAGCCACTCTCACCCGAAGAAGGACTCTTGATATCAAATCTACATCCGGAGCCATGTGAACCTCTCCCGAGTTTCGAGTATAAAAGATGAATTCTTTTAACACTCAGTAGTAGAGCTTGCACAGCGCCTGGCGGAGCAGGAATTGCCATCTATCGGTGTAATGGTAATTCGTCGAAGCATCAAGTCTTCAGGGAGGAGATCGGCCCCACTTAGGACGGCTCCTTACCCGTTGGTCTGCAAGTCAATGCGGACCCAGGCTCGTACGCACGTGTCAGAGCCGAAGCTACCAACAGCCTCACTCTGGTTCCCTAAGCGAGAAATATACATCCCGGCTTTTCTCCGTGACCCTACGCGTCGATAGGTCACTCCCCCCCCCTCCATACAGAGGCACCCAAGATTCCTGGCAGTTCACGAGCGTGGAGCCCTCTTTAACAAGAAGCTCCCGTCACCGCCTTCTTCCAGCAGAATCGTGACGGAATTGTGGGATCATCGCCTCCACCCCTTATCTCACCACCTTCACTCACCAGCGCCACCCGAACATCAGGTTCCAAGGTAACCCTTCCCTTTCACATTCCCCAACTTCACCGCGAAGCTTACCAGTTATTTCAAGCCAAGTGAGATATACGAGATTCACTTATTGATTTATCTTTCAAAGCACCATATTTGTATATATATATATATATATATATATATATATATATATATATATATATATATATATATATATATATATATATATTCTTGTTTAGTGTTCATTAAAACTTTATTTTCATAAAGTTGTGTATCTAACATCCTTTGGGTCGCTTGATTGCAAAGTTCATTCCAATCCCTCCGTAGCCAACCTCTAAGCACTCAGAGTCAATAAACTCATTCAGGGTACGGGCCGAACGAAGTATAAGGAGTAGTACGACGACCCCTCCACATTCGGGCTAATAGGATATATATATATATATATATATATATATATATATATATATATATATATATATATATATATATATATATATATATATATATATATATATATATATATATATAAGAGTCAGGGAACTCCAACCACCCCTCGGCCTATTCCTCGAAAACTATGCTTATTTAGGCTATAAAATGCTATGCTAGGATAGCATATAATATATAAGGCTAGACAATACTAAGCTATGCTTGACTGGTATAATAGGATAGTATAGGCTATACTTGTCTAGGGTAGTTAATGCTAGGCTAGGTTATACTATGCTAGGCTATGCTATTATAAGCTATACTAGGCTATACAGGGCTATACTATGCTATGCTATGGTAGGCTAAAGTATAATAGGCTAGGGAGGGTTATGCTCTGCTATGCTACGCTATGTTAGGCTATGCAAGGAGTCGTGGTATGACCAGGTGTACGTGGTTATAAGCACACTGGCCTACTGGCCGACCGAAATTAAGGCTCCACCTGGGGATGGCTTTAAATACACAGTTACAAGGCCAAGGAATATTCAAACACTGCTACAAAAATATAGTTTAATAGGACTAGAGATTACATATACATATAGGGCAAGTTAAATGGTAATACAATTAAATATTAACGGTTCACTGCTAAGATGATTAACACTATCAATTAAGTTTGAGCCGAGGGATAATTAATTAAGTAATGATTTTACAATTATGCAAGTTCTAGAGCAAAGGGGATCTTTGAAGTTCGCCTCGGTAAAGGTGGGTGAGCGTGACGAAGCGGGGGTTAAATCCCTTTTACCTTGATGTGCGGCGAGTATGACCAGGGAGGTAAGTTCGACCTTGAACTTGTGGGCGTCTCATGGGACACTCAATCCAACTTCGGGAAACTGAAGTTGGGGGCCTCTTATTCTTAAGAGGCAAATGGAGGGTGCTTCAGGGATGGCTTTTCCGATCATTAAAATTCGAAGACGTTGTGAGAAGGGTTGAAACGCGCCTAACTATCTCCACAGACAACACTGAGTGACGACTAGCTCTTCCTTGGCTCTTCGAAAATCACTTAATTCTTCTCTGTAGGATAATGTAGTCGATTCCCTCTCGACTAACGAAAACGTTACAGCTAACGAACTGGACGGCGGCTTCAGACACAATCTGCATGTGAACTTCGAAGTGTCGAATATATACTCCGAAATTATCTAGACGGGGAGAGAGATTCATCGCCAACAGACTTCCTTAATTTCTTAATGGTCTTTCCATTGTTCTAATTTTCGCAGTATATAGGGCAGACGAATTGAGAGCGATCAACGGCGAACTGGGGAGTTCAGGCGGGGGGATTCCTTTTCTCTCTCTCCTTATTCTTCCACACTACGTAATACTATGTTAGGCTGCGATAGGCTAGCTAACCAAGGCTATAATAGGCTAAGCTATGCAAGGTTATTCTAGTCTGGGGTATGGTATGCTATACTAGTCTAGGATATACTAGGCTATGCTATAATATCTTACGCTTTGCTATATTATTTTAGGTGTTTTTATGCTAGGATAGGCTATACCAAGCTAGCCTATAGTATCATATGCTAGGCTAGGCTATCGTGTGCAAAGATATATTGGCTAGGCTATAGTAGCCTATTCTAGCTTGACTATACTAGGCTATGCTACTCTAGGCGAGGCTAGGCTAGGCTCTGACATGCAATGCTAAGCCATACCTGGTTTGGCTAGGCTATAATTAGCTAGGCTACACTAGGCAATTCTATGCTCTTGCAAAGCTATACTACGTTATATTATAATAAGCTAGGTTAGACTAGGGTTTACTAAGCTAGGCTTGGCTATACTATAATATGCTAAGTTAGACTAGGGTCTACTAAGCTAGGCTATACTAGGATACGATAGGCTAGATTATACTAAGCTAAGGTACGATAAAGTAGGCTAGGATAGGTTATGCCCGGCACAGCTAGGCTATTTTATTTTAGGCTAGGCTATCTTATGTTTGACTAGGCATGCCTATACTAGACTAAACCAGGGTAGTTTATACTATGCTATGATTGGCTCTGGTATGCTATGCTACACTAGGTAGACAATACTACGCTATGCTAGGCTAGGCTATTCAGAATAAGTGAGGGCACGCAACTTTTTGGTCAGCGTGCGACTCTACATCTCACTATGTCGGTCGGTCCCCGTTTTACTCTTTTTTTGTTTTTGTAATGACATTGTAACTATTCGTTCGATTCTAACGAAATTTGAAATCCTAAGATGTTTTACATTCTCCGATTCGGCGTATTCTAACGTAATTTGAAACTCTTATGTTGTTTTACATTCTCTTTCAGATGATATAATTGCCAAAGTCCTCCCGAGGTTAGTCCGGGAATTATTCTGTTTTGGCAATGATATCATAACTATTCAGCCGATTCTTACGAAATTTGAAACTCTTATGCTGTTTTACATTTTCTTTTGAAGGTTTTAATTGCCAAAGTCCTCCCAATGTTAGCCAGGGAATTATTTTGCTTTGGCAATGTTTTACATTCTCCGATTCGGCGTATTCTAACGTAATTTGAAACTCTTATGTTGTTTTACATTCTCTTTCAGATGATATAATTGCCAAAGTCCTCCCGAGGTTAGTCCGGGAATTATTCTGTTTTGGCAATGATATCATAACTATTCAGCCGATTCTTACGAAATTTGAAACTCTTATGCTGTTTTACATTTTCTTTTGAAGGTTTTAATTGCCAAAGTCCTCCCAATGTTAGCCAGGGAATTATTTTGCTTTGGCAATGAGATCATAACTATACGACCCAGTGTAACGAAATTTGAAACCCTAATGTTGTTTTACATTCTCATTCGAATTATAGAATTGCCAAGGTCCTTCCCAGGTTAGTCCGGGAATTATTGAAAGTTTTGAAAGTCGTAAGGTCTTAAATCAGAATAAGTGAGAACACGCCACTTTTTGGTCAGCAGACCTTCTTTATTTGTCTGTTTGTTTCATTGAGTTTTGTTCCCTCGTTTCTTACGTTTTTCTTTCTCAAACAGAATAAATCACCTTAACGAAATAACTAATAATTCCTTTTATTTTCTATTAATACTGTTTTTAAATTGTTTTAGATATTTGGCAAAACTTTTAATTTATTTTCTCTTAAAAAAGTTTTTTGTTTCAGATATTCTAAGAATTTCTTTGTTTATTTTCTCATAATAAACTTTTCTTTATTTAGAGTACATTTCTCCACAGGGTGCCTCCACAAAAACGAACTTGTGTTGTCTGTAGTTGCCCTACCTGCTTGCACACTTAAAATGGACAAAGTGACACCTACTGGAAGCGTGCAGCATATAGGAAGTCAGAAGTTAAAATTATGTCTCTCCAGCAGGAAATGCAGGTGCTTCGATTTTAAGTGCAGTCCTTTAGAAGACAGCTCGACACCCGGGAGACTAAGCACGCACCGGGTCATAACCGACAACCTTGGACCGCGGCTGATCCAGCGCCTGAAGAGAGAGGTTGCTTGACAGGCAGTCTGCGATCGATGGTGAAACTTTCGTCCCGATACGACGGAGAGCCCCACTAAGACACCCTAAGCCGAGGTTTCCAGTAACAATGCCTAACAAGTTATCAATTTTAGGTTAGGAACAAGGCGCTGAATTCAAAGTTCTACTCGTAGGCGATTCAATTTTTAGGGCTCAACTAGAGGAATTCTGCGGCAGGAAACAACCCAACGTAGGAGATGCTGTTATCGTTATATAGGAGAAAAAGTTGCTGATCTTGTTGATTCTGTGGGCGACTTCACAAGTGGACCGATCCAAGACACATTATACATATATGTGCTAATAATGTTTTATCTGAAAGGAATGAGGAAGTTGGAAGAAAATAGTCAGATGCTAGAATTTATAGGAATCCTTCCGAGACTAAGTGTGGCAAATTCATTCTACTGAACAGCATCTTATATTAACAACTCTCTTAAAGTTCTATGACAGGAAGAGAGAATACATTACATCGATTTATGGAACGAGTTCTACGATCATGGCGAGTTATTCTGGCGAGACGAGCTTCACCTGAGCGGAGTAGGAGCATCAAGACTAGGGAGACTACTTAACAAGTCTCATAGATTTTCCGACAGGACTACGTCAGAGACTGGAAAGCACGTATGTGAAAGTGATTCCCTCCTTACTGTAAATAGTATAATAGTATGTTTAATCCTAGTTTTTTAGTAAATCAAACCAGGTGCCGTGGATAAATAACAACATTAAAATTTCCATGAGGGAACGAAACCGATTGTATAAAATTTCGAAAATTAGTGACAGTGTTGAGAAGGAAAACCAATCCTTGATTTATCATCGCCTTGTCAAACGCAATATAAGAACATCCAAACGGAACTACGAAAAGGAAGTAGCATCATTGTCAAAACACAAGCCAAAGCGATTTTATGGATATATAAATAATCCTAAACTTATTAAGGAGGTCATCGGTCTCCTATATAATGTCGAGAGTATCCTTAGTAACACATTAAACGAACTTTTATCAAATGTTTTTCACAGTAGAAGTTATGAATAACACTACACTTTCAAATATTGAAATAAACTAAATTGAAGTAATTATTACATTAAAATAATGGAAATTTCTAAAGCGCCTGGTACCGATAAAAACTTTTCAATCTACATCAAAGAATTAGGAAAGGAACTGTTAAAGACCCTTTATATAATTTTCCAAAAATATATTAGTGAAGGAATAGCTTCTAAGGAGTTCAAAGAAGCATATATGATAATTTTCAAGGAGAGCAGCGCACGATATTTTAGCAGGGTGTTTTTTTGTTAATTTTAGCCGTTTTCAGCTTTTTTTAAAAGTTAGTTTCTCAGTTAAATTAGTTTATAAAAGTTTAATATAATTAAGTAACTAGAAAAAACTTTTAAAAGTTAAAGAAAGCTAAAATATAGCAAAAACAAAACAACACAAGCGAAAATATTGTGCGCCGCACTCCTTGAAATTTACTGCAAATATAATTACAATTTATAAAAAAAAATGCATAAAAACTTATCCCAGAAGCTTTCAACCCATTTCCCTTACTTTGTTGGTTGATAAGCTCTTGAAGTCTCTTGTTAGAGATAGGATTGGGAAGTACCGGGAGATAAATAATTTTTAATAAACCACTCGCAGCAAGGCTTTCGACGGGAACGGTAATGCTTAAATAACTTAGTCGATTATTTCACAAAATGATCATAACGTTTAACTAGGATAAGGCTGTAGATATAGTTTAACTAGATTAAAAAAAAGGCTTTTAATACCGTTCCACACAGAAGAGTGCCCTATAAAACTAGAAGTTCATGGAATATGAGGTAACGTACTGAAATGGATTAAAGATTGGCTGGATAACCGGAGGCAGAGTTGTTTCCAATGGGCTTCGGTCACTAGTGGCGTTCCTCAGGGATCTATTCTCGACCCTTTGCTTTTTGTAATATATATATATATATATATATATATATATATATATATATATATATATATATATATATATATATATATATATATATATATATATATATATATATATATATATATATATAAATGATATTGAAAAGAATATATTGTATAAAATTTTTAAAAAATTATGATGACACGAAATTAGGTACGAGAGCAAAATACAATAGTGATTGAAAATTTGTAAAATAGACTTGGATAGAGTAGTCAGGTGGTCGAAAAGATGGCAGATGCAATTCAATGTGGACAAGTGAAAATAATGCGTGCATGTCATGATAATCTCTGTATAGATTACAATATGAGCGGTAAAACTTTAAATACACTCGACATTGAAAGTGATTTAGGTATTTTAATCTAGGGTGATCTAAAATTCTTAAAAGAAAAATGCACTGTAGCTTTCCAAAAAGGCAAATAGCGTTCTTGGACACATATCTAAACATTTTGCGTTTAAATCAATAGATATCGTTCTTCCCTTACTTAGCGCTTGTAAGAAGACATTTCGAGTATGCTGAACAATTCTGATCTCCATATACCTATGCGAAACGATACTCTAAAATTAGAATGCATCCAACATCGAGCGACAAAATTAATTCCGAATTAGAAATAAATCGTATAGAAGGGATAGAATGAAAAATCTAAATTTACTTTGGCTGCAGTTTTTAAAATACTAAATGGTTTCACTAATAATAATCATATTTTAAAATATTATGTAACAAAATTTCATATTTTTCTTGTTCCTGGGTTAAATATGTAATTTCCCAGTTGATCGTAACTACAGTAAATAAAAGAAAAGTCTATTTCTAAATTTCCCTATTTGGAAAATATGTAATGCTAGGTTTATATTAATTTCTGAAAAAAAATTTAGAATATAAAAAAGGCTGCAGAGTTTAATATTTACAAACCATGGTAGAAAATTGTAAATCTTATTTTACAAAAAGCATTGGAATTTTGTAGAATAATATTTGTTTTTAGGAAACCTTCAAAACATTCTAGATTTAATCAAAATTTCTAGAATTTAGGAGAATTTTATGAAGTTTTAAGAATGTTCCAGAACTTGCCAGAACAGACTCTTGGAAACTTCTGGAATATTGTGGAATATTACATGAAATTATCTATGCAGGGATTCACAGATCTGCCATCATTTCAGCTTTAGCTACCATAGTAAACACAACAGAAAAGAAATGGCACCAAGAGGCTGCAAGTATTCTCCAGATGTATTTTGTTCTATCTGTGGACAATTCATCAAAATAAAAGCAAAAGGTTCGGCGTGACAGCATCTATGAGAATGTTTTAAGGTTATAAAACATACTTTGGCATGCTAGTTGGAGACCAAAACTAACCCTGGACACTTCATTTTGCTTGTTAACACTGCAAGAACGCTTTGGAGGTAATAAAATTGTTTGTTGTAGAGTAAAATATTAAATGTCACAAGTATTTAAGCTATTGTTTCTATTTGTAAACCATAAGAGTAATCACCTATATTTTCTACTTTTACAGGGTGTTATATAGGAAAAAGAAGCGCCATTAAGTTTGTCATGCACAATATTGGGTTCGAACTCATTGATCACTCAAACAACTGCTACTTCTGCATGGCGCACCCATCGAAATATCGAAGTAGCAAAAATGCCCTGGTTATTTGATATCTTGATCTTCCATTCTCTATTGCACCAGTACCACACCAGTACCTCCTGAACCTACTATTCCAGAAAGGAATAAGCCACCCTCATAACAAGGCAACAATTTAGAAGCTGAAAATATCAGTGAAAATGTTAACTACAGTGGCAGAGATATGTCTGTTGAGAGGAATCCATAGTATCCAAACCAATGAGACCTCAATGATCTTGTCAGAGATCTTGGCTTGTCAAAATCAAATGCTGAGCTTTAGATTTACAGGCTGAAAGAATGGTATTTATTGGAAGCAAATGTGCAAGTGACAAGACAAAGGAAACGTAATAAACATTTCTCAAGATTCTTTACTTATCAAACTGGGATATGTGCTACTGCAATGATATATCTGGTATATTTGATGCAATTAGAATTACATGCAATCCATATGAGTGGAGGCTCTTCGTTGACAGATTCTCAAGAAGCATTAAGGCTGTACTTCTCCCTAATTGGAAAAAGCATCCATCCTTTCCGTTGGCTCATTCAATATATCTCAAGGAGTTCTACAAGTGTCAAACTCTTGGTACAAGCTTTGAATTATAAGACAATGGCTGGGAAGTGATTGGAGACTTTAAAATGGTAGCATTTTTGATGAGCCTTTAATGTCATCTCTAACTTAGGATTTTAGGGATACCACAGCCCATTGCGACAGGAAGCACTGGCCACAAAGGACTGAGTTCTCTGTTAGAGGGCATAATATTAAGTATGAGCAATTCATAGATCCCAAAAGGTGTTGTTTTCTCCATTGTATTTAAAACGAGGTTTCATGAAACAGTTTGTTAGAGCTCTTAACAAAGAGTGCAACCTTCAGGTACCTTCAAATTTTCTTTCCCGAACTATCTGAGGCAAAGGGGAAAGCTGGTGTCTTTGTTGGACCACAAATCATAAAAATCATAGTGTTCAGAACTCGCTGAAAAACTTATTAAAAAGGAAAAAAAGAAGCCTAAAGAGTTTTGTTTAGGTGTGTCAGAGATTTTTGCGCAACCACAATGCTCAGAATTATGTGGAACTGGTTGAGAAATTAGTTCAATGAGAATATAGAAGCATACTCAGAGGAAATAGAGAGCGATTATATTATAATATACTGAATTTTTAACATAGATACCAAGCAGTATACAATGAAAACATCTGGGAGAATACATTAGGAGTTTGGTTTGTACAAGAAAGTGATTTACATCACAAACCGAAATTGAGGAACAGTGTTCATTTCTAACTTTTTTTTTCTTGTTTTTATATATTTCTTGTGAATATTTCAATAAAATTGTATTAATTTAACTGTTTTTGTTTTTAACCCTACAATGGAGAAAAAAACCCGAATTTGCCTATTTTTAGTCAATATTTCATCATACAAACCACAAAACCAAAGTTTAAAACAATTATGGTTATTTTCTATTGTTTTGCAATAAAAGAAGTTCGAAAATAACATTTAATGGCCAAAAACAAAAAACGTGTTACATAGTGTCATGAATCAATAGTTGAGTTAGTTAACGGAGCGCTAACACAAAATTTATTTTCCTTTAAAACAACACAAACATGATCGCCAAGGCGGAGATCAAATCATTTCAATAAATTTCAATAAATATGTCCAAGAATAGCATAGATAAATATTACTTTAAAATATTAATTTAAAAATGGGTCATACTAATTCTGTTTACAATCTTTCCTTCCTTTTACCAATCCTTCGCCTCAAACTTTCACTTCTTCCTTTTCTTTGAACTAGCCTTGAGGGGCTCATAGGGTATTGGCTGGTTCGGAATTCTGTAATTGGCTAAACGTTGTAATTATTTCTTGAAAATAAATCAAACAAATTAGTTAGGTATGAACGTCTGCATCAAATACTGTACTGTGACATATATTAAGTTATTTACCTCTCTCAAACAATGGATTCCAAGAGTTTAGTAACGACCGAAGTAATGAAGATGAGCTGAAAGTTTTCAGAATCGCTCTTTAAGCCTTTTTTGAATCCCACTACTCTGAAACCAGACACCAATCACAAGCATACCACAGTTGGCCTTACGATCTCCCAGTCTAAATAGTCTTAAATGCCATTCAGCTATAGATCTATTCAGAAGAATCACCCTTCCTCCGTCACACATGAATCGCCTTGGGAATTTTCCGATGTTGTCCTCATTCAAAACAAAACAACTACAAAAGCCGCATCCGCTTGAGCCGTTCCATCCAGCCACGGTTCATCAAATATATTCCCAAATTCACACAATTCAAACAAAGAGTTACAGATACACCAAGTGCTGGATGTTTGGGAGAACCCCGCTCAGTCGTCATTTTTGAGATGTGGCCGGCATACAGACACGGTCCTAATCTAGGAGTAACATAAATATATAAATATGTGAGATTAAAAATGACAATGTTGCAGCTAAGCTCTCTATCAAGCCATCGGAAGACGCTCTTCGTACCTGGACGAGAGGGAAACGAAGCCCGTCTTCCGAGAGCTTGATGAAGGGCTTAGCTAGCAACGTTGCCATTTTGACCGCATAATTACAATTGCAATATTGCTAAATAATCTGCGATAAAAATGATCATGTTTGTAAAAAAAAAAAATCGCCATCGGCCAACGACGAGGGAACGGTGCAGAAAAAAGGAAACAGAAAAAAACTTAATAATAAACGATGGGAAAACAACTAAGAGTGATGCTTAAGTGCCACAGGGGAGGCTCGCCGTTATCAGGTAACCTAGCCAGCGGTAAACAATTTAAAAATTAAATAGAATAGAGAAGGCCAAACCCAATTCTACGACACTACAACCTGGTGCGCACTAACCCACCAAAAGCAGTATGGAGAGACGATAGCAATCCCCAAAAGTCTCGGTACTGAGACAGGTACCGCGCGAAAAGTTCTCCAAGACTGAACTCTCATTAAAATGTGATGTAGAAGAGAATCCTCGCACAGGGTAGCCCTCAATCAGACGCCGTGCGTCCCACATTAATTGAGATTCATATACGACAGAAGATGACTTGATACCATCGAGGCAAAGCAATGGTAGATACGAGGGGCGGTCAATAAGTTTTGCAATTTGGATATAAGGAAACGAGATATGAGGAAAAGTGTTTTAGTATTTTTCAATATAACTACCCTCTACTTTAATGCACTTGCGCCACTTGTCCCTGAGGCTTCGAATACCCGACAACCAGAAATCTCTCGACTGATGTTCAAACCACTCCTGGACTGCGAGCTGGACATCTTCATCGTCCCCACACCGGCGTCCGCGCAGTGCAGCCTTGAGCTGGCGGAATAAAAGGTAGTCGCTAGGGAATGCCAATTATGTACCCACGTTTCATCACCTGTCACTATGCGTGACTCGAATCCCGCCGAGTCTTGGTTGTACAGGAGCAGCAGCTCCTCCGAACTTTGACGACGTTGAAGTCGATCATGGGGCGTGAGGTTTCTAAGGACCCAACGAGCAGAGACCTTAGTCATGGCCAAATTGTCGGGGATGATGTTGATAACACTTTCCTGTAATATTCCCAGTTCTAGATTGATTTATTCGACCTCCACCCGTCGATTTTCGAGGATGATCCTCTCTACACGGGCTACATTGTCATCTTTGGTCACGTCTGACGGGCGTCATGGACTGGGGTCATCTTCAATAGACTCACGACCATGGCGGAACTCCTTATTCAATCGAGCAATGGTTGCATAGGAAGGGGCGGTGTCGGTGTACACTACAACCATGCGTTCATGGATCTCTTTTGCATTTTTGACTTCCTTGGTCAAAAATCTGATCACTGCGCGGTGTTCAACCTTCTCCATTGTTGAAAAATTTGTGACTGACGATCTGCGATCAGCTACTGCTTCTTAAATAGACGAGGCAGGAGCGTGCGGCTGCAGGTCCTGACTTGTCATAACTTGTCCTAATACCCCCCTTCATCTGTTTTGCCTTACCGATTCGCAAAACCTATTGACCGCCCCTCGTAGTTCCACGAGAAATGTCGGGGCGCAATCGTCCGCGGCTTTAAAGTCTAGTCGCCGTCTCTTATCTTCTTTACCATGCAGTCCAAGGGCGTGACCTGCTCCCTGCCGTGTCCCGTCTCCCATTTTCTTTACCATGCAGTCAAAAGGACTGACCTGCTCCCTGCCGTGTCGCCGTCTCCCATCTTCTTTACCATGCAGTCAAAGTGCCTGACCTGCTCCCTCTCGTGTCGCCGTCTCCCATCTTCTTTACCATGCAGTCAAAGGGCCTGACTGCTTCCTGTCAGTCTACGCAGATAGCCTGGCTCCATGGCCAGTGCGCTCGTTCCTCTCTGACAAGGGGCCCAACGAAATACAATCTCGACATCACCCCGACTTGCCGTAACAGTAGCGTCAAGGATACTTCGATCGAGGAGATGCAGAGATTCTACTACCTAGAGCGCATTTAGCGCACTCTGTGAGCACATTTGACATTGAACGTGCAGGAAGTAATGTACATTGCGAAAGGAGAAGAACTTGACATGTAAAGGAGAAGAAAAATCTGACATTGAGAAAGGAGAAGAAGAAGTTAATATTGAAAGAAGAGAAGAATAACTCGACATTGAAAATGGAGAACAAGAAGAAGAAGTTGACATTTAAAAAGGATAATAAAAACAACAATTAGAAAAGAGAAGAATAACTTGGCATTATAAAAGGAAGAGAAGAACTTGACATTAAAAAAGGAGCAGAAAAACTTGACATTGAAAATAGAGAAGTAATTGACATTGATACAGGGCCAGAACAACTTTATATTGCTCAAGGAGAAGAAAACTTGTCATTGAAATGTGAGGAGAAAATCTTGAGATAGAAAAACAAGAAGACATTGATATTGAGAAAGGATGAGAAGAACTTTGCATTGAAAGTGAAGGAGAAATTGAGATTGAAAAAGGACAAGAGCTAAATTGATAAAGAAGAGAAGAACCTGAGATTAAGAAAGCAGAAGACATAAAATTGAGAAACGGGAAGAAGAATTTGATTTTGAGAATGAAGAAGAAGAAATACAAATTGACAAAAGAAGAGAAGAACTAGAGATTGAGAAAGGAGGATAATAACTTGAAATTGACGAACGAGAAGAAGAACTTGTCTTTGAGAAAGGACGAAAAGAACTTGACAATGAAAAAGGAGGAGAAAAACTTGACATTGAAAAAAGAAGAGCAAAATTTTACATTGAGAATTGAGAAGAACTTGACATTCATAAGGATGTAAAGAAGAAATTGATATTGCAAAAGAAGAGAAGAAATTGATATTGAAAAGGGGAAAGAAGAAGTTGCCACTGAAAACAGAGAAGAAGAACTTGAAACTGAGAAAAGAGGAGAAGAACTGGACAGTGAAAAGGGAGGAGAAAAGTTTAGAATGAGAAAGGAGAAGAATAGCTTGACATTGAGAAAATAGTTGAAGAACTTGATATTGAAAAATGTAGAGGAAAAACATAATAGTGAGAAAGGAGAAAAAGAAGTTGATATTGAGAAAGAAAAACAACTTGGCATTGAGAAAGAAGGAGAAAAACTTTCCATTGAAAAATGAGGAGAAGAACTTATATAAAGAAAGGAGAAGTTTAACTTAAAATTGAAAATTGAAAAGAGAAGAAAACTTGATATTAGGAAAGGAGAAGAAGATATTGATATAAAAAAGAGAAGAATTACTTGACAGAGAAAGGAGCAGAAGAGCTTAACATTTAGAAATGAGAAGAAAAAATTAACATTGGTAAATAAGGAGAAGAGTTTAGCTTTGAGAAAAGCTGAGAACTTGACATTAAAATAAAGAAGAGAAGAACTTTACAGGAGAAAGGAGAAGAATAATGTGTCATTGAGAATGGTGAAAAAGAAACATGACAATTAGAAAGAAGAAGAACTTGAGATAGAAAAAATGGAGAAAAACTTGACATTGAGAAAAGAAGTGAAGAACCTGGCATTGAGGGAGGAGAAGAATAACATGACATGGGAGAAGAGGGGAAGAACTGACATTGAAAAAGGAGAGGAAAAATTTGACATTCAAAATCGAGAAGAAGAAGAACTTGTCAGTAAGAAAGGAGCAGAACTTGACATTGTAAGATTAGAAAATAAATCCCAATTGAGAAGAGAAGACCTTGGCATTGAGAAAGAAAGTAAAGAACTTGACAGTCAGATGAGAGAAGAACTTGAAATTAGGAAAGGAGAAGAACTTAATATGGAAAAGGGAATAGAGGAAGTTGACATTGAAAAAGGTGTGGAAGAAATTTGCATTAAAAAAATGAGAAGAACTTGACTTAGAAAAAAGTACTTGACATTGAAGAAGAAGGAGAAGATCATGACATTGAAGAAGGAGGAGAAGAAATTAACATTGAAAAAAGAGGAGAAAAACTCGACATTACGAAAGGAGGAGAAAATATGGAAAATGAAAAAGGAGGAGATCTTTGCATTGGAAAAGAAGGAGAAGAACTCAACATTGAAAAAGAAGGAAAGAACTCGAAATTGAAAAAGAAAGAAAAGAACTTGACATTGAAAAAGGAGGAAAAGAACTCAACATTGAAAAGGGAAGAGGAGAATTGGACATTGAAAAAGGAGCAAAAGAACTCGACATTGAAAAAAGAGGAGAAAAGCTCGACGTTGAAAATGGAGGATTAGAATTGGACATTGAAATAGAGGAAAAGAAATCGACACTGAAATGGGAGGAAAAGAACTCGTCATTGAAAAAGGAAGAAAAGAAGTTGACATTGAAAAAGGAGAAAACCCAACACTGAAAAAGGAGAAGAAGAACTAGACAATAAAAAGGAGGAAAAACACTCGACATTGAAAACAGAGGAGAAAAACTCGACATTGGAAAGAGAGAAGAGCTCGACGTTGAAAAAGAAGGATTAGAACTGGACATTGAAAAGGAGGATATTAACAACATTGAAAATGGAGGAAACGATCTCGACATCGAAAGGGTAGGAGAAGAACTCGACATTGAAAAGAAGAAGAAGGACTCGACATTGATAAAGGAGGGAAAGAACTTGAAATTGAAAAAGAGCAAAAGAACTCGACGTTGAAAAATGAGGAAAAGAATTAGACATTGAAAAAGGAGGAGAAGAACTCTCATTATAAAATTATGAAAAGAAGTTGAAATTGAAAAAGAGGAAACGAACTCGACATTATAAAAGAAGGAAAAGAACTAGACATTGAAAAAGAAGAAGAACTCGTCATTATAAAAGGAGGAAAATAAGTTGACATTGAAAAGGAGACGAACATGACATTGAAAAAGGAAGAAAAGAACTCGAAATTGCAACAGAAGGAGAAGAACTCGACAGAGAAAAGGGAGGAGAAGAATTCGACATTGAAAACGGAGCAATATAACTTGATATGGAAAAATGAGGGAAAGAATTTGACATTGAAAATGAGGGGAAGAATTTGATATTGAAAAAGAGGAAAGAACTCGTCATTGATAAGGGAGGCAAAAAACTCGACATTGAAAGGGGAAGAAAAGAACTGTACAGTGAAAAAGGAGGAAAATAACTCGACATTGAAAAAGAATGAAAAGACTCGATATTAAAAAAGTAGGATAAGAAGTCGACAATGAAAAAGGAGGAAAAGAAATCGACAATGAAAAAAGAGTAGAAGAACTCGACATTGAAAGAGGAGAAGAACTGGACAATGAAAAATGAAGAAAAGAACTCGACATTGAAAATGGAGGAGAAGAATTCGAAATTAAAAAGGGAGGAAAAGAATTCAACATTTTAAAGGAAGAGAACTCCACATTGAAAAAGGAGGAATAGAACTCGACATTAAAAAAAGGAGTAGAAGATGCTGACATTGTAATTGAGGGGAGGAACTCGACATGGAAAAAGGAGGTAAAGAACTCGACATTTAAAAAGGAGCAAAAGAACTCAACAATGAAAAAGAAGTACTCGATACTGAAAAGGAGGAAAATAACTCAATATTGTAAAAGGAGGAGAAGAACTCGAATTAAAAAAGGAGAAAAATAACTAGACATTGAAAAAGAAGGATTCGAACTCGTTATTATAAAAAGTAGGAAAAGAAAGGAAAGAAGGAAAGAAACTCGACATTGTAAAGGGAGAAAAAGAAATCTTCTTTGAAAAAGGAGGAAAATATCTCGACATTGAAAAGGGAGGAGAAGAACTCGACATTGAAAAGAAGGAGAAAAACTCGACATTCAAAAAGGAAGAAAAGCACTCGACATTGAAAAAGGATTAGAATAGAAAAACTCGAAATTGAAGAGGGATAAGAACTTGATATTGAAAAAGGAGGAGAAGAACTCGACATTGAAAAGAAGGAGAAGAACTCGACATTCAAAAGGGAAGAAAAACACTCGACATTGAAAAAGGATTAGAATAGAAAAACTCGCAATTGAAGAGGGATAAGAACTCGATATTAAAAAAGGAGGAGAAGAACTCGACATTGAAAAAGGAGGAGAAGAGCTCGACATTGAAAAAGGGGAAAATAACAATGTGAAGGTATGGAACGTACATACTCGCATACCGCCAGACAATCGTGGGAACGAAAGAAATTTGTCGTTTGAGTTGACCTTCGTCTCCTCTCCCCCCCCCCCTTCCCCCAACTGGCGACAGGAAGTCTGATGAAAGAAGGCCTATCTCAAAGAGAAGCCTAAATTCTATCTGCCTTCTTTATGATACCATGGAGATTGTCCAGAAGGCACTGCGATAAGCGAATTGTCGTAAATGGAATCTCACTCTCGATTTCCCACAATCCGCGGTATAAATAACATCGACGTTCATCCCTCTACACCACGTTCTTCGGCCCGCGCGGCGGCACCACATCCCCGGATGTGGTCTTCTGTAACGACCACGCCACACGATTCCACACTCATATTGCACCCGGTCCCCACGTACTATCAGACCACATACCAATATGCCTTCTCATATCCACATCCCCCATACTCATCCCCACAACACCTATATACGATTACAAAAACACAAACTGGGCTGAATTCAGAAGCCACATATCCACAAACACACCACATAACCTCGACTTGGAGAACACCAATCCAGGACAAATAGACCACCACTGGTGCTCACTCTTAGACACCATCACCATCGCACGTAATCTACACTCACCACACAAAAACTACACCTGCTTAAAACATTTCACATTTTTAATACACACACAGAGACTTATCACACAGTACAACAACCACTACACCAGAGGCCCACGACAACAGAACATCAACCAACTACGTGCCCACATCCTTCAATGCGTGCAGCTAGATAGGAACCGGCAGTGGCGTGAGGTCGTCAGCATCGCGGACGACACCCGTTGCATGGACCCTTCCTTCTTCTGGCGGCACGTGAAAAGGATGCTGGGTACGGACCTATCGAAACCAATAACACTGAAAATAAACAACCACACACTCACAGACACTAATGACATCCTCGACGCATTCAGGTCCCACTGGGACACAGTACACACCCACAACCCACCAAAACCACATGCGCAGGAGCACTTCCAAGACATTCAGGAATGGTGCCGGACTCATGCTCACGAGCTGAGGCCTGCCCCCCTGATACGTATGGAGGTGCTCGACTATACGTCCACACTTACCACTCCAATCACCGTCGAGGAAACAAAACACTACATAAAATCGACACCAAAACGCGCCCCCGGCCCCTCCGGCCTACCAGCCACACTAATACATAACCTCCCCGCAGACATATACCCCACACTCACACATCTATTCAATGCCTCTCTAGCCTCAGGCTACTTCCCTAAAATATTCAAAGTCTCTCACAATATACTCCTTCATAAACAACACAAAGAACCAAAACACCCAAACAATTACAGGCCTATTGCTCTATTAGAGCACCTAGGCAAAATACTCGAACGAATGGTTAACTGCCACCTACGGGAGTTCCTGGAAGAGAGGGACTGGTTCTCCCCCCATCAATACGGGTTCAGGAGAGGCAGGTCCACTCAGGTGGCCGTGACCATCGTACACGAATGAATACAGAAGAAACGACAAATACACCAAAAGACTCTCTCCGTCAGTAAGGACGTGGAGAAAGACTTTGACAAGGTGTGGCACGAGGGACTACGTTGGAAACTCGCCAACAACACGGAGTTACCTCTCTGCACCAGAAGGCTCCTCTCACACTACCTCACTGGACGGCGCTGCCACATCAGATACAACAACACCCTTTCAAGACCCTTCACACCACGCTCCGGCGTTCCCCAAGGAAGCGTTCTGGCACCCACACTCTACATTATGTTCACAAATGACACCCCACGCCTACCAGAAAACTGCGTTCACACATACATAGTGGCCTACGCCGACGACGAGACCATTCTCGTCAGCGGTCGGGCCCCCGAAGAAATTGCGCTCCACGCACAAAGAATACTTGACGAGAAGACAGATTACGAGGATAAATGGCTGATTGCCACGAATCCTCAGAAGACACAGATGACACTCTACGGCGCTAGAGATCACTTCATGCCCAGCTACAAATCTACTAACACACACCAGACATGATCCACCAAAACCCAACAAGGCTCGCATACACACAGTGCACCAAAATCCTGGGGGTAACATTCGACAAATCCCTCAGGTTCAACTTACACCAGAACATAATACAAGCAAGAGCCTCACGCACAAACGCATCGCTGGGTAGGTTCTACCGAGCGAGTAAAAAACTAAAACTACACTTATACAAAGCACTCGTGCGTCTCATTCTCACGTACGCCCTACTGTCACTCGTAGCTGCTCTCGAAACCTGGAAACAAAAGGCTCAGCGCATTCAGAACTTTGCCCTGAAGCGCGTTTGCCGTTCGCCGCTGTACTCGAGAATGGACGCACTACACAACAACAACAAACGAACTCCTCTCAACACTTACGCTCACACCAGACTTACAAAACAACTCGGAAAACTTACCACAGACCCACTTTACACCTCGCTACACGTAAGAAGGTACGCGATAACGCCGCGATATCCCGCGGCCCACGAACACCTGGTGCCCGTACCGTTCTTCGCATAAACCAATAGGCATCGTGAATAACGCGTTTCCGGATGAGCTGTCAGCCTCCCCCCCCCCTGACTTGCCTCCAACCTCCGCCCAGTAAATTACCACATAACCTACACCCTCATAACAACACCTCGCTTCGGTGTATAGCCACCGACCTATCTACTCTCGCTGTCCCTTTCTTAATTATTTTTCGCAACGCTCCTCTCGAACTACCTGACTGCCATGTTACAGCAGTCCCTCTCTGTTCTTTCTATACACAAATTGATTCCCTCTACACCATACAGCGATCGAATTTCAACGTGAGCACTACTACCTAAAAGAAGTCTTAGCCAGCAAAGGAGGAAACGTTGAGGGTAAGTCACCTCCAGGACACTCCTGCTCACCGCCGAATTTTCTCGAGGACTAGATTATCATTAAACTACCAGATACCCCCGGACCTAAATAGGACCTTAAGTCACCCCCTCTCCCCCCCCCGAATAAAAATACCTTTATTTCCTAGGCACGTCATTCTAATATGACGTGTTAACCCCCCCCCCCATCCCTGCTCCGCCGTGATGTCTGGCTCCGTGAACGTGACTCTACACATATAGCTTCGTTGCAACTATGCCGTTCTACTTAGAAAAGGCATAATTAAAAACTCGAGAAAGGAGGTCTGAGGCTTACCCCGCTGCGGAACCCAGAGGAAGAAGCAACCTAGTTTGGGATTCAGTTACAAACGCGGACGGGCATAACAACCTACCCTGCGGCCACCGTACAGGACCACAGAGGGAGACTCTTCCGTCTCTGTGAGATGTCGGACGTAACTGTTAAATAACCAAATCTCAATAGAGGGGGCGGCACCCCGACTGGAGTCAGTTGATTCTGGCTTCAGTCATCATCAAGTCCGCCATGTTTTTACACCCTCCGAGGAGCCCAACCAGGTCCATAAAATCATCCATCACCCTTCACCACATCCCAGTCATGTTCATGGGGTCCTCATCGGCGGGGCGGGGGCCTTCCCAACCAAAAGTAAACGTTAAAGAATAAAATAGCATACACCTCTCATCTAATCCTAACAAACACCACAGAACTAGCACCCCACACAATCGACCACCACACACTGCTTAACCTAGCCTCCACCCACGACACACCAATAACCAACATAATAAAACTACGCACAGGCCACAAGCTCGTCTTCCGCTCACAGGAGGACGCGCTAGCGTTCCACGAAAATTCCACCACTACACTCAACACACACAACCTACAGACTAGACTCGCTGACGGTATCATAAAAAGATACCAGATACGAGTCACAAGGACCAACCCTTTGTGGTTGGCCTTTACCAACGAGGACCTTCGCTCGCACCTCCGTCAGGAGTACGGGGAAGAGGTCATCAAGGACCTATACTTTAACAGGTCAAAGAACTGGGCAGTGATTACACTGTCCAGTGATAACACAAAAAAAACATGCTGCTAGACCAAGGCATCAAGGTCTGTGGCACCCTCACAAACCCTCAACACATTGAAGAACAGCATAACATAAGACCCACACAATGCCACCGGTGCTATAAGACCGGACATAGCACCAACACATGCACTGCAGACCTAATCTGCTCCGAGTGCAGTGTAGTGGGGCACCACTACACGACCTGCACCTCCACAACAGCCCGCTGCGCAAATTGTGGCGGCAACCACGTCGCCGTCAACCCCAGGTGCCCTTACCTAGGTAAGGCACGACACGACGCCGTGGAGGCCATCCGGCACCCACAACCACACACACACACAAACACACCCCGCCCCCACCTCCCCTCACCATGACATTCGCCACTGCTGCCAGCGCTACGCTGCCGGCTCCTCCTGCTCTACCCCTGACGCCCCCCCCACACACACATCCCCCCCAACCTCAGCTCATAACACTCAGAGACCCCCACTACTACCAACACCCACACACCACACTACCATCCCCACCCCTACATCCCTCTACACGCCCACCCCCACCCCACTCTACAACCCCAACTCCACCCCACTCTACACCCCCACCCCCACCCCACCACACCCCACCCCAGCGACAACACAAAAACCAAACTACACCTGGCCACCCTGCTCTCAGCGGTGGCAAAGGACATGTCGAGGGGTGACCCTCGACTATACGCGAAGATCCTCAATACGCTATTCGCCTCCAACGGCATAGAGCAAATCACCTTCCCTGAGAAGGTGCTCGCTAAAATAGACGCACACACAACTAGACCCGCACTCCTCCCCACCCCGACGGGTACACACCCCTGCCCGCAGGGAACCACCGCCCCCCACTCTCACCACGCTCTCCCCGCCACCTGTCCTGCCCCTGCAACTTCCTTAGCCACTGCTCCAGCCCCCACTCAAACAACCTATCCTCCTCGCACTTCTTCCACCCCTCTATCAAAACCCCGCCTACCTCCCACTGCCACCCCCCCTCGCACCCATCTCCGCCTCCTCTCCACAGCCCCCACTGTCACCCCAACCCCCTCGCAGTACACTACACCCCGTGCCAACCCCCCAAACCCCACCCCAAGCCCCATCCGCGTAGACAGGCACGGGACAAACAACCCCCGCCCTCTCCTGTCGTCTCCACTCCTCCCTCGTTCCCTACTGCTTCCCCCTCCACTCCTGCTCAATCCTCCCCTTCTCAACACACCCCTTCTCACTCTACTCCTTCTCATTCCCCTCCTCCTTCCCCTTCCGCCGCTTCAACTAAGACTCCTTCCCCTTCAACCCCCCTTCCTTCAACTCCTTCTTCCGACTCCTTCTCCTTCTCCCTCAACCCTTCCTCCGCCGTCCCTACCTCTTCTCTCCCCCGACACCCCTCCTCTCATAATCTGTACCTCCCCAACCACTTCTAGCCCTTCATCCTCCAGCTCTACACCACCGACCTCCGTCACGAACTCCCCCCACCAAGACACCACCCCACCTAAAGCCACCACCTCCACAGAACACACTCCTTCATCCTTTACGGCTCCTCCACCCAACAACACTTCCGTGACCCACAAACAAGCATCTACACGAGTCAAGGTACTCGCCCCTCACGCCTCCTGGGCAATAACCAAGGAGAAGGGGACGATGCCTGGCAAATCAGCCTCCCACGCACTCAGACCACGACAATAGGTCGTATTAGCTTAATACAACTAAACGTACGCAATTGGCACGGTATTCGACATACGGTCGCCAAGTGGGTACTCAACACACAAAGAACCGACATCATACTACTGAACTCCACCAGCTTACACCCTCCCAACAACAAACTCCGCATTGCAGGCTATCACACATACTTATCCCCACATGCGCGGCACCTAGGATCTGCGATCCTAGTAAAGCGCAACATACACCACTCCCTCGTCAACACACGCGACACCTCCTTTCTAGCCTGCAAAATTGACACAAGCTCTGGCCCCATAATAGTGGCCACACATTACAGACCATTACGAATACAGCTAAACTTAGAAGTCCCACTCCGGGCCCTATCAAACCACAACCTACATATCTTCTTTGCGGGGGACCTCAACGCTTTTCACCCGTTACTCCTTTCTAACAATAAGAACGATGCGGGTAGTTACTTGGCCGGTTCCTTGCGGCGTTACCGCTGCGAACACATCGGCCTTGCCTTCCCCACGTTCTTTGGCACGCGCGGAGGCACCACATCCCCGGATGTGGTCTTCCGTAACGACCATGCCACACATTTCTACACTCACATTACACCCGGTCCCCACGTACTATCAGACCACATACCAATATGCCTTCTCATATCCACATCCCCCATACTCATCCCCACATCACCTCTATACGACTACCAAAACACAAACTGGGCTAAATTCAAGGGCCACATATCCACAAACACACCACATAACCTCGACCTGGAGAACACCAATCCAGGACAAATAGACCACCACTGGTGCTCACTCTTAGACACCATCACCACCGCACGTAATCTACACTCACCACACAAAAACTACACCTGCTTAAAACATTTCACATTTTTAATACACACACAGAGACTTATCACACAGTACAACAACCACTACACCAGAGGCCCACGACAACAGAACATCAACCAACTACGTGCCCACATCCTTCAATGCGTGCAGCTAGATAGGAACCGGCAGTGGCGTAAGGGCGTCCGCATCGCAGGCGACATTCGTTGCATGGACCCTTCCTTCTTCTGGCGGCACGTGAAAAGAATGCTGGGTACGAAACCATCCAAACCAATAACACTGAAAATAAACAACCACACACTCACAGACACTAATGACATCCTCGACACATTCAGGTCCCACTGGGACACAGTACACACCCACAAACCACCAAAACCACATGCGCAGGAGCACTTCCAAGACATTCAGGAGTGGTGCTGGACTCATGCTCACGAGCTGAGGCCTGCCCCCCTGATACGTATGGAGGTGCTCGACTATACGTCCACACTTACCACTCCAATTACCGTTGAGGAAACAAAACACTACATAAAATCGACACCAAAACGCGGCCACGTCCCCTCCGGCCTACTAGCCACACTAATACATAACCTCCCCGCAGACATATACCCCACACTCACACATCTATTCAATGCCTCTCTAGCCTCAGGCCACTTCCCTAAAATATTCAAAGTCTCTCACAATATACTCCTTCATAAACAACACGAAGACCCCCAACACCCAAACAATTACAGGCCTATTGCTCTATTAGAGCACCTAGGCAAAATACTCGAACGAATGGTCAACTGCCGCCTACGGGAGTTCCTGGAAGAGAGGGACTGGTTCTTTCCCCATCAATACGGGTTCAGGAGAGGCAGGTCCACTCAGGTGGCCGTGACCATCGTACACGACAGAATATAGAAGAAACGACAGATACACCAAAAGACTCTCTCCATCATTAAGGACGTGGAGAAAGCCTTTGACAAGGTGTGGCACGAGGGACTCCGTTGGAAACTCGCCAACAACACGGAGTTACCTCTCTGCACCAGAAGGCTCCTCTCACACTACCTCACTGGACGGCGCTGCCACATCAGATACAACAACAGTCTTTCAAGACCCTTCACACCACGCTCCGGCGTTCCCCAAGGAAACGTTCTGGCACCCACACTCTACATTATGTTCACAAATGACACCCCACGCCCACCAGAAAACTGCGTTCACACATACATAGTGGCCTACGCCGACCACGAGACCATTCTCGTCAGCGGCCGGGCTCCCAAGAAATCGTGCTCCACGCACAAAGAATACTTGATGATAGGACAGATTACGAGGATAAATGACTGATTGCCACGAATCCTCAGAAGACACAGATGACACTCTACGGCGCTAGAGATCACTTCATGCACAACCTACAAATCTACTCACACACACCAGACATGATCCACCAAAACCCAACAAGGCTCGCATACACACAGTGCACCAAAATCCTGGGGGTAACATTCGACAAATCCCTCAGGTTCAACTTACACCAAAACATAATACAAGCAAGAGCCTCACGCACAAACGCATCGCTGCGTGGGTTCTACCCAGCGAATAAAAAAACTAAAACTACACTTATATAAAGCACTCGTGCGTCCCATTCTCACGTACCCCCACTGTCACTCGTAGCTGCGAGCGACACCCACCTGGAAGCGAAAGGCTCTTCGCATTCAGAACTCTGTTCTGAAGCGCGCTTGCCATTCGCCGCTGTACTTGAGAATGGACGCACTACACAACAACAACAAACTAACTCCTCTTATCACTTACGCTCACATTAGACTTACCAAACAACTCGGAAAACTCAGCACAGACCCACTTTACACCTCGCTACACGTGAGAAGGTACGAGATGGCGCCGCGATATCCCGCGGCCCACGAACACCTGCCGCCCATACCGTTCTTCGCATAACCAATAGGCATCGTGAATAACGCGTTTCCGGATGAGCTGTCAGCCCCCCCCCCCTCTGACTTGCCCTCATACCTCGCCCAGTCAATACCACATAACAACACCTCGCTTCGGTGTATAGCCACTGACCTATCTACTTTCGCTGTCCCTTTCTTAATTATTTTCCGCAACGCTCCTCTCTGACTACCTGACTGCCGTGTACAGCAGTCCCTCTCTGTTATTTCTATACACAAATTGATTGATTGATTTCCCCTTTACATACAGCGATCGATTCCAACGTGAACACTACCACCTAAGAGAGGTCTTAGCCTGCAAAGGAGGAAACGTTGAGGGTAAGTCACCTCCAGGACACTCCTGTTCCCTATCGAATTTTTCTCGTGGACGAGATTCTCACCAACCTACCAGATATCCCCGGACCTAAATAGGACCCTAAGTCACCCCTTGCCCCCGCCCCCCTTCCGAATAAGAATACCTTTATTTCCCAGACACGTCATTCTGATATGACGTGCTAAGCCTCCCCCCGCATCCCTGCTCCGCCGTGATGTCTGGCTCCGTGAACGTGACTCTACACATATAGCTTCGTTACAACTATGCCGTTCTACTTAGAAAAGGCATAATTAAAAACTCGGGAAAGGAGGTCTGAGGCTTACCCCGCTGCGGAACCCAGAGGAAGAAGCAACCTAGTTTGGGATTCAGTTACAAACGTGGGGATGCATAACAACCTACCCTGTGGCCCCCGTACAGGACCACAGAGGGAGACTCTTCCGTCTCTGTGAGATGTCGGACGTAACTGTTAAATAACCAAAACCCAATAGAGGGGACGGCACCCCGACTGGAGTCAGTTGATTCTGGCTTCAGTCATCATCAAGTCCGCCATGTTTTTACACCCTCTGAGGAGCCCAACCAGGTCCATAAAACCATCCATCACCCTTCACCACATCCCAGTCATGTTCATGGGGTCCTCATCGGCGGGGCGGGGGCCCGCCCAATCAAAAAGTAAAATGTGAAAAGTAAAGAAAATGGCAAACACCTCTCATTTAATTCTAATACACACCACAGAACCAGCACCCGACACAATCGACCACCACACACTGCTTAACCTAGCCTCCACCCACGACACACCAATCACGAACATAATAAAACTACGCACAAGCCACAAGCTCGTCTTCCACTCACAGGAGGACGTGCTAACCTTCCACGAAAACACCACCACTACACTCAACACACATAACCTAAAAACAAAGCTCGCTGACGGTATCCTAAAAATATCCCAGATCCGGGTAACTAGGACCAACCCTTTATCGTTGGCCTTCACCAATGAGGATCTCCGCTCACATCTCCGTCAGGAGTATGGGGAGGAGGTCATCAAAGACCTATACTTCAATAGATCAAAGAACTGGGCAGTAATAACACTGTCCAGCGACAATACAAAAAACATGCTGCTAGACCAAGGTGTCAAGGTCTGTGGCACCCTCACAAACCCTCAATACATAGAAAAGCAGCACAATATCAGACCCACCTAATGCCACCGGTGCTACAAGACCGGACACAGCACCAACACATGCTCTGCAGACCTAATCTGCTCAAAGTGCAGTGTAGTGGGGCATCACTACACGTCCTGCACCTCCGCCACAGCCCTCTGTGCAAATTGTGGCGGCGACCACGTCGCCGTCAACCCCAGGTGCCCTTACCTAAGTAAGGCCCGACACCACGCCGTGGAGGCCATCCGGCACCCACAACTAAATACACACACAATCATACACCCCGCCCCCGCCCCCCCTCCCCTCACCAGAACATTCGCCGCTGCTGCCGGCGCTACGCTGCCTGCTCCCCTGCCCTACCCCAGACGCACCCAACCCCCCCTGCAGCAACACCTCACCCCCACATCCCATCCCCCCCCACTACTACCAACACCCACACACCACACAACCACCCACACCCCACTTTACACGCCCACCCTACCCCACTCTACACGCCCATCCCCACATCACTTTACACCCCCACCCTCACCCCACTCCCCCCCAGCGACAACACAAAAACTGATTTACACCTGGCCACCCTGCTCTCAGCGGTGGCAAAGGACATGTCGAGGGGTGACCCTCGACTATACGCGAAGATCCTCAATACGCTATTCGCCTCCAACGGCATAGAGCAAATCACCTTCCCTGAGAAGGTGTTCGCTAAAATAGACGCACACACAACTAGACCCGCACTCCTCCACACCCCGTCGGGTACACACCCTTCCCCGCAGTGTACCACCGCCCCCCACTCTATTCACGCTCTCCCCGCCGCCTATCCTGTCCCTGCACCTTCCTTAGCCACCGCTCCCGCCCCCATCCCAACCACCTATCCTCCTCGCACCTCTTCCACCCATCTACCGAAACCCCGCCTACCTTCCACTGCCACCACCCCTCTCCCACCCATCTCCACCCCCTCTCCCACAGCTTCCACTGTCACCCTAACCCCCACGCAGCCCACCAAACCCCGTGCAAATCCAAAAACCCCCACCCCAAAGCCCCATCCGCACACACAGGCACGCGACAAACAAACTCCTTCCTCTCCTGTTGTCTCCACTCCTCCTTCGCTCCCCACTGCCCCCGCCACTCCTTCTCACCCCACCCCTTCTCACTCTACTCCTTCTCACTCCACTCCTCCCCCACCTTCCGCTCCTTCACCTAAGACTCCTTCCCCCTCAACCCTCCCTTCAACCCCCTCTCCTCCGTCTCCTTCTCCCTCAACCCCCCTTCAACCCCCTTTCCTCCGTTTCCTTCTCCCTCAACCCCCCCTCCGCGACCCCAACCTCCTCTCTCCCCCGACACCCCTCCTCTCATAATCTGTACCTCTCCATCTACTTCTAGCCCTTCATCCCCCAGCTCTACGCCACCCACCTCCGTAACAAACTCCCCCCACCAAGACACCACCCCACCTAAAGCCACCACCTCCACAGAACACACTCCTTCATCCTTTACGGCTCCTCCACCCAACAACACTTCCGTGACCCACAAACAAGCATCTACACGAGTCAAGGTACTCGCCCCTAACACCTCCTGGGCAATAACCAAGGAGAAGGGGACGATGCCTGGCAAGTCAGCCTCATGCGCACTCAGACCGCAACAATAGGTCGACTTAGCGTAGTACAATTAAACGTACGCAGTTGGCACGGTATTCGCCATACGGTCACCAACTGGGTACTCAACACACAAAGACCCGACATTATACTTCTGAACTCCACCAGCCTACACCCTCCCAACAACAGACTCCGCATTGCAGGCTACCACACGTACTTATCCACACAGGCGCGGCACCTAGGATCTGCGATCCTAGTCGAGCGCAACATACACCACTCCCTCATCAACACACATGACACCTCCTTTCTAGCCTGCAAAATTGACACAAGCTCTGGCCCCATAATAGTGGCCACACACTACAGACCACCACGCATACAGTTAAATTAAGAAGTCCCACTCCGGGCCCTATCAAACCACAACCTACCTATCTTCTTCGCGGGGGACCTCAACGCTTTTCACTCGACACTCCATTCAAACAACAGGAACGATGCGGGTAGTTACTTGGCCGGTGCCTTGCGGCGTCACCACTGCGAGCACATCGGCCCGGCCTTCCCCACGTTCTTTGGCACGCGCGGAGGCACCACATCCCCGGATGTGGTCTTCCGTAACGACCATGCCACACATTTCTACACTCACATTACACCCGGTCCCCACGTACTATCAGACCACATACCAATATGCCTTCTCATATCCACATCCCCCATACTCATCCCCACATCACCTCTATACGACTACCAAAACACAAACTGGGCTAAATTCAAGGGCCACATATCCACAAACACACCACATAACCTCGACCTGGAGAACACCAATCCAGGACAAATAGACCACCACTGGTGCTCACTCTTAGACACCATCACCACCGCACGTAATCTACACTCACCAGACAAAAACTACACCAGCTTAAAACATTTCACATTTTCAATACACACACAGAGACTTATCACACCGTGCAACAACCACTACACCAGAGGCCCACGACAACAGAACATCAACCAACTACGTGCCCGCATCCTTCAATGCGTGCAGCTAGATAGGAACCGGCAGTGGCGTGAGGTCGTCCGCATCGCGGACGACACCCGTTGCATGGACCCTTCCTTCTTCTGGTGGCACTTAAAAAGGATGCTGGGTACGAAACCATCCAAACCAATAACACTGAAAATAAACAACCCCACACTCACAGACACTAATGACATCCTCGACGCATTCAGGTCCCAATGAGACACAGTACACACCCACAACCCACCAAAACCACATGCGCAGGAGCACTTCCAAGACATTCAGGAGTGGTGCCGGACTCATGCTCACGAGCTGAGGCCTGCCCCCCTGATACGTATGGAGGTGCTCGACTATACGTCCACACTTACCACTCCAATTACCGTTGAGGAAACAAAACACTACATAAAATCGACACCAAAACGCGGCCACGTCCCCTCCGGCCTACTAGCCACACTAATACATAACCTCCCCGCAGACATATACCCCACACTCACACATCTATTCAATGCCTCTCTAGCCTCAGGCCACTTCCCTAAAATATTCAAAGTCTCTCACAATATACTCCTTCATAAACAACACGAAGACCCCCAACACCCAAACAATTACAGGCCTATTGCTCTATTAGAGCACCTAGGCAAAATACTCGAACGAATGGTCAACTGCCGCCTACGGGAGTTCCTGGAAGAGAGGGACTGGTTCTTTCCCCATCAATACGGGTTCAGGAGAGGCAGGTCCACTCAGGTGGCCGTGACCATCGTACACGACAGAATATAGAAGAAACGACAGATACACCAAAAGACTCTCTCCATCATTAAGGACGTGGAGAAAGCCTTTGACAAGGTGTGGCACGAGGGACTCCGTTGGAAACTCGCCAACAACACGGAGTTACCTCTCTGCACCAGAAGGCTCCTCTCACACTACCTCACTGGACGGCGCTGCCACATCAGATACAACAACAGTCTTTCAAGACCCTTCACACCACGCTCCGGCGTTCCCCAAGGAAACGTTCTGGCACCCACACTCTACATTATGTTCACAAATGACACCCCACGCCCACCAGAAAACTGCGTTCACACATACATAGTGGCCTACGCCGACCACGAGACCATTCTCGTCAGCGGCCGGGCTCCCAAGAAATCGTGCTCCACGCACAAAGAATACTTGATGATAGGACAGATTACGAGGATAAATGACTGATTGCCACGAATCCTCAGAAGACACAGATGACACTCTACGGCGCTAGAGATCACTTCATGCACAACCTACAAATCTACTCACACACACCAGACATGATCCACCAAAACCCAACAAGGCTCGCATACACACAGTGCACCAAAATCCTGGGGGTAACATTCGACAAATCCCTCAGGTTCAACTTACACCAAAACATAATACAAGCAAGAGCCTCACGCACAAACGCATCGCTGCGTGGGTTCTACCCAGCGAATAAAAAAACTAAAACTACACTTATATAAAGCACTCGTGCGTCCCATTCTCACGTACCCCCACTGTCACTCGTAGCTGCGAGCGACACCCACCTGGAAGCGAAAGGCTCTTCGCATTCAGAACTCTGTTCTGAAGCGCGCTTGCCATTCGCCGCTGTACTTGAGAATGGACGCACTACACAACAACAACAAACTAACTCCTCTTATCACTTACGCTCACATTAGACTTACCAAACAACTCGGAAAACTCAGCACAGACCCACTTTACACCTCGCTACACGTGAGAAGGTACGAGATGGCGCCGCGATATCCCGCGGCCCACGAACACCTGCCGCCCATACCGTTCTTCGCATAACCAATAGGCATCGTGAATAACGCGTTTCCGGATGAGCTGTCAGCCCCCCCCCCCTCTGACTTGCCCTCATACCTCGCCCAGTCAATACCACATAACAACACCTCGCTTCGGTGTATAGCCACTGACCTATCTACTTTCGCTGTCCCTTTCTTAATTATTTTCCGCAACGCTCCTCTCTGACTACCTGACTGCCGTGTACAGCAGTCCCTCTCTGTTATTTCTATACACAAATTGATTGATTGATTTCCCCTTTACATACAGCGATCGATTCCAACGTGAACACTACCACCTAAGAGAGGTCTTAGCCTGCAAAGGAGGAAACGTTGAGGGTAAGTCACCTCCAGGACACTCCTGTTCCCTATCGAATTTTTCTCGTGGACGAGATTCTCACCAACCTACCAGATATCCCCGGACCTAAATAGGACCCTAAGTCACCCCTTGCCCCCGCCCCCCTTCCGAATAAGAATACCTTTATTTCCCAGACACGTCATTCTGATATGACGTGCTAAGCCTCCCCCCGCATCCCTGCTCCGCCGTGATGTCTGGCTCCGTGAACGTGACTCTACACATATAGCTTCGTTACAACTATGCCGTTCTACTTAGAAAAGGCATAATTAAAAACTCGGGAAAGGAGGTCTGAGGCTTACCCCGCTGCGGAACCCAGAGGAAGAAGCAACCTAGTTTGGGATTCAGTTACAAACGTGGGGATGCATAACAACCTACCCTGTGGCCCCCGTACAGGACCACAGAGGGAGACTCTTCCGTCTCTGTGAGATGTCGGACGTAACTGTTAAATAACCAAAACCCAATAGAGGGGACGGCACCCCGACTGGAGTCAGTTGATTCTGGCTTCAGTCATCATCAAGTCCGCCATGTTTTTACACCCTCTGAGGAGCCCAACCAGGTCCATAAAACCATCCATCACCCTTCACCACATCCCAGTCATGTTCATGGGGTCCTCATCGGCGGGGCGGGGGCCCGCCCAATCAAAAAGTAAAATGTGAAAAGTAAAGAAAATGGCAAACACCTCTCATTTAATTCTAATACACACCACAGAACCAGCACCCGACACAATCGACCACCACACACTGCTTAACCTAGCCTCCACCCACGACACACCAATCACGAACATAATAAAACTACGCACAAGCCACAAGCTCGTCTTCCACTCACAGGAGGACGTGCTAACCTTCCACGAAAACACCACCACTACACTCAACACACATAACCTAAAAACAAAGCTCGCTGACGGTATCCTAAAAATATCCCAGATCCGGGTAACTAGGACCAACCCTTTATCGTTGGCCTTCACCAATGAGGATCTCCGCTCACATCTCCGTCAGGAGTATGGGGAGGAGGTCATCAAAGACCTATACTTCAATAGATCAAAGAACTGGGCAGTAATAACACTGTCCAGCGACAATACAAAAAACATGCTGCTAGACCAAGGTGTCAAGGTCTGTGGCACCCTCACAAACCCTCAATACATAGAAAAGCAGCACAATATCAGACCCACCTAATGCCACCGGTGCTACAAGACCGGACACAGCACCAACACATGCTCTGCAGACCTAATCTGCTCAAAGTGCAGTGTAGTGGGGCATCACTACACGTCCTGCACCTCCGCCACAGCCCTCTGTGCAAATTGTGGCGGCGACCACGTCGCCGTCAACCCCAGGTGCCCTTACCTAAGTAAGGCCCGACACCACGCCGTGGAGGCCATCCGGCACCCACAACTAAATACACACACAATCATACACCCCGCCCCCGCCCCCCCTCCCCTCACCAGAACATTCGCCGCTGCTGCCGGCGCTACGCTGCCTGCTCCCCTGCCCTACCCCAGACGCACCCAACCCCCCCTGCAGCAACACCTCACCCCCACATCCCATCCCCCCCCACTACTACCAACACCCACACACCACACAACCACCCACACCCCACTTTACACGCCCACCCTACCCCACTCTACACGCCCATCCCCACATCACTTTACACCCCCACCCTCACCCCACTCCCCCCCAGCGACAACACAAAAACTGATTTACACCTGGCCACCCTGCTCTCAGCGGTGGCAAAGGACATGTCGAGGGGTGACCCTCGACTATACGCGAAGATCCTCAATACGCTATTCGCCTCCAACGGCATAGAGCAAATCACCTTCCCTGAGAAGGTGTTCGCTAAAATAGACGCACACACAACTAGACCCGCACTCCTCCACACCCCGTCGGGTACACACCCTTCCCCGCAGTGTACCACCGCCCCCCACTCTATTCACGCTCTCCCCGCCGCCTATCCTGTCCCTGCACCTTCCTTAGCCACCGCTCCCGCCCCCATCCCAACCACCTATCCTCCTCGCACCTCTTCCACCCATCTACCGAAACCCCGCCTACCTTCCACTGCCACCACCCCTCTCCCACCCATCTCCACCCCCTCTCCCACAGCTTCCACTGTCACCCTAACCCCCACGCAGCCCACCAAACCCCGTGCAAATCCAAAAACCCCCACCCCAAAGCCCCATCCGCACACACAGGCACGCGACAAACAAACTCCTTCCTCTCCTGTTGTCTCCACTCCTCCTTCGCTCCCCACTGCCCCCGCCACTCCTTCTCACCCCACCCCTTCTCACTCTACTCCTTCTCACTCCACTCCTCCCCCACCTTCCGCTCCTTCACCTAAGACTCCTTCCCCCTCAACCCTCCCTTCAACCCCCTCTCCTCCGTCTCCTTCTCCCTCAACCCCCCTTCAACCCCCTTTCCTCCGTTTCCTTCTCCCTCAACCCCCCCTCCGCGACCCCAACCTCCTCTCTCCCCCGACACCCCTCCTCTCATAATCTGTACCTCTCCATCTACTTCTAGCCCTTCATCCCCCAGCTCTACGCCACCCACCTCCGTAACAAACTCCCCCCACCAAGACACCACCCCACCTAAAGCCACCACCTCCACAGAACACACTCCTTCATCCTTTACGGCTCCTCCACCCAACAACACTTCCGTGACCCACAAACAAGCATCTACACGAGTCAAGGTACTCGCCCCTAACACCTCCTGGGCAATAACCAAGGAGAAGGGGACGATGCCTGGCAAGTCAGCCTCATGCGCACTCAGACCGCAACAATAGGTCGACTTAGCGTAGTACAATTAAACGTACGCAGTTGGCACGGTATTCGCCATACGGTCACCAACTGGGTACTCAACACACAAAGACCCGACATTATACTTCTGAACTCCACCAGCCTACACCCTCCCAACAACAGACTCCGCATTGCAGGCTACCACACGTACTTATCCACACAGGCGCGGCACCTAGGATCTGCGATCCTAGTCGAGCGCAACATACACCACTCCCTCATCAACACACATGACACCTCCTTTCTAGCCTGCAAAATTGACACAAGCTCTGGCCCCATAATAGTGGCCACACACTACAGACCACCACGCATACAGTTAAATTAAGAAGTCCCACTCCGGGCCCTATCAAACCACAACCTACCTATCTTCTTCGCGGGGGACCTCAACGCTTTTCACTCGACACTCCATTCAAACAACAGGAACGATGCGGGTAGTTACTTGGCCGGTGCCTTGCGGCGTCACCACTGCGAGCACATCGGCCCGGCCTTCCCCACGTTCTTTGGCACGCGCGGAGGCACCACATCCCCGGATGTGGTCTTCCGTAACGACCATGCCACACATTTCTACACTCACATTACACCCGGTCCCCACGTACTATCAGACCACATACCAATATGCCTTCTCATATCCACATCCCCCATACTCATCCCCACATCACCTCTATACGACTACCAAAACACAAACTGGGCTAAATTCAAGGGCCACATATCCACAAACACACCACATAACCTCGACCTGGAGAACACCAATCCAGGACAAATAGACCACCACTGGTGCTCACTCTTAGACACCATCACCACCGCACGTAATCTACACTCACCAGACAAAAACTACACCAGCTTAAAACATTTCACATTTTCAATACACACACAGAGACTTATCACACCGTGCAACAACCACTACACCAGAGGCCCACGACAACAGAACATCAACCAACTACGTGCCCGCATCCTTCAATGCGTGCAGCTAGATAGGAACCGGCAGTGGCGTGAGGTCGTCCGCATCGCGGACGACACCCGTTGCATGGACCCTTCCTTCTTCTGGTGGCACTTAAAAAGGATGCTGGGTACGAAACCATCCAAACCAATAACACTGAAAATAAACAACCCCACACTCACAGACACTAATGACATCCTCGACGCATTCAGGTCCCAATGAGACACAGTACACACCCACAACCCACCAAAACCACATGCGCAGGAGCACTTCCAAGACATTCAGGAGTGGTGCCGGACTCATGCTCACGAGCTGAGGCCTGCCCCCCTGATACGTATGGAGGTGCTCGACTATACGTCCACACTTACCACTCCAATTACCGTCGAGGAAACAAAACACTACATAAAATCGACACCAAAACGCGCCCCCGGCCCCTCCGGTCTACCGGCCACACTCATACATAACCTCCCCGCAGACATATACCCCACACTCACTTATATATTCAACGCCTCACTAGCCTCAGGCCACTTCCCCAAAATATTCAAAGTCTCTCACAATATACTCATTCATAAACAACACAAAGACACAAAACACCCAAACAATTACAGGCCTATTGCTCTATTAGAGCACCTAGGCAAAATACTCAAACGAATGGTCAACTGCCACCTACGGGAGTTCCTGGAAGAGAGGGACTGGTTCTCCCCCCATCAATACGGGTTCAGGAGAGGCAGGTCCACTCAGGCGGCCGTGACCATCGTACATGAGAGAATACAGAAGAAACGACAGATACACCAAAAGACTCTCTCCGTTAGTTAGGACGTGGAGAAAGCCTTTGACAAGGTGTGGCATGAAGGACTCCGTTGGAAACTCGCAAACAACACAGAGTTACCTCTCTGCACCAGAAGGCTCCTCTCACACTACCTCACTGGACGGCGCTGCCACATCAGATACAACAACACCCTTTCAAGACCCTTCATACCACGCTCAGGCGTTCCCCAAGGAAGCGTTCTGGCACCCACACTCTACATTATGTTCACAAATGACACCCCACGCCCACCAGAAAACTGTGTTCACACATACATAGTGGCCTACGCCGACGACGAGACCATTCTCGTCAGCGGTCGGGCCCCCGAAGAAATTGCGCTCCACGCACAAAGAATACTTGATGATAGGACAGATTACGAGGATAAATGACTGATTGCCACGAATCCTCAGAAGACACAGATGACACTCTACGGCGCTAGAGATCACTTCATGCACAACCTACAAATCTACTCACACACACCAGACATGATCCACCAAAACCCAACAAGGCTTGCATACACACAGTGCACCAAAATCCTGGGGGTAACATTCGACAAATCCCTCAGGTTCAACTTACACCAAAACATAATACAAGCAAGAGCCTCACGCACAAACGCATCGCTGGGTAGGTTCTACCGAGCGAGTAAAAAACTAAAACTACACTTATATAAAGCACTTGTGCGTCCCATTCTCACGTACGCCACACTGTCGCTCGTAGCTGCGAGCGACACCTGGAAGCGAAAGGCTCAGCGCATTCAGAACTCTGTTCTGAAGCGCGCTTGCCGTTCGCCGCTGTACTCGAGAATGGACGCACTACACAACAACAACAAACTAACTCCTCTCAACACTTACGCTCACACCAGACTTACAAAACAACTTGGTAAACTCACCACAGACCCACTTTACACCTCGCTACACGTGAGAAGGTACGCGATGGCGCCGCGATATCTCGCGGTCCACGAACACCTGCCGCCCGTACCGTTCTTCGCATAAACGAATAGGCATCGTGAATAACGCGTTTCCGGATGAGCTGTCAGCCTTTCCCTCCTGACTTGCCCCCAACCCTCGCCCAGTCAATACCACATAACAACACCTCGCTTCGGTGTATAGCTACCGACTTATCTACTCTCGCTTTCCCTTTCTTAATTATTTTCCGCAACGCTCCTCTCTGGTTACCTGACTGCCGTATTACAGCGGTCCCTCTCTGTTCTTTCTATGCACCAAAGTCGAGTCCCTCTACAGCAGTGTCCCAAACCTACCCGCGTAACGCGTTGAACAGGAGTCGTTGCCGTAACGTATCGACTGCCAACGCGCCGCCGAGTCAACTTGGTCGCTTTCTCAAAGTGTTCCTGAGGTAAATCCCGTCCCGCAGAGTCTGTGACTAGAAGAATACGCTCTGTTGCTCAACGTAACTTCAGAATAAAAGGAACATCCAAATAGTTACTGGAAGTTACTATTTGTTAGTATCACATCCAGTTTGGAGTGAACTAACCGGAACTGCAGTCAGCAGCCCCGAACCCGTCGTCTTATCCACCCTCTCCCCGAGAACTCGTGTTAACGCCACCCGGACCACCCCTTCTGGACCTGAGTAGTCGTCTCTCCAATCCATCACAATTAATGGTAATCTGTAAACCCAGTGTCCCTCTATTCTTAAATTATCTATTTAATTAACAGTGATTGATACTCTCATTGAGTCATTATAAATCTAGACGCTTAACGTCAGTGTTTAATATTTAATCCTTAATTTTGCCTGTTAACTATTGCTAATTATTATATTTGTGTAAAGTAAAGTTTATTTTGAGTACGTGTGTTTATTTGTGGCTCCTCCCTTTTGACCTACCCTTGGCCAGACTTTAATTAAGCATCCCTTCGGCTAATTTATTCAACCTGTATTATGCACTCTTAGAATTCAACAATCACAAACCTCCCCCCAGTAACAAGTGGGACTTTTATAGTGAGAATCCTGGCTACGGCACAACCCGCCTCTAACCAGCTTTCGCACGTTCAGTAGGAATTAAAGCATATATATATATATATATATATATATATATATATATATATATATATATATATATATGATTATAGATTGAGTCATAGGGTCAATACCATCGACTTAAACAAAAGCGGTGTGTCCAGATCAAGGACTAGAATAATTATTGGACCAGACTATGAGCAATTCTACGACAAACAACATTGAAAAAAGGAAGAAACAATCTCGAAATTGAAAAAGGAGGAGAAGAATTCGACATTGAAAATGAGAAGAAGTAGACATTAAAAAGTGAGGTAAATAACTTGACATTGAAAAAGTGGAGAATAATTCGACATTGAAACAGGAAGAGAAGAACTCGAAATTGAAACAGGAGAAGAACTTAACACTGAAAAGGGATAAAAAGAACTTGACATTGACTCTTTTGAAGGAGCCACAATTCTCTTTGCTCCACCACATAATGCGGGGTATTTTTTATTATTAACTAATCTATTTTCAAACTTATCTAACCTAACTTAACTTTAATTCACCGCCACCCAATCTATTTCCTTCCACATCTCGAATCTCTCGTTGTTTATTTAAATGCGCGACCAATGCCTATACATTATTCTCTCTACCCTCATTCTACACCATTCTTCATTGCATCTCGTGTGTCCTCTGTTATTTCTATTTTCGTTCACCTCCATTCTTTTTTTTCTATTCTACGTATCCTCAATTCTTCTTTCTATCCTCGCTCTCCCCAACTCTACTTTTTATCTTTATTCGCCTTCATTCTTACGTTTGTTATGACGACTCGATGTAAACGAACTATAAAAATGTAGCAATCCTTTTGCAATGCACTGCATGCCAAAGCAAATGAGGCTCGATGGGCCATTATTGCTCGAAAGGTTGCAACAATTCTAATAAAGTGTGTGTCGCCAAAATCCCTGGGGTTTCTCAGATCCCTCGCCTGATACAGAAGGTTCCTGCTTAGAATCACTCGCTATCCCGTTATTAGACGAGCAAACAAGAGGCCTACCTGGATTTGAGAGACCCCAGGGATTTTCCCGATAGATTGCATCTATTTCCTTCTTTCTGCTCTTTTGCCTCTGGCCGCCGTTTTAAGATTATCCCACTTTTTGATTATTTCTCCCTTGTGTCTCTGGGTACATGGATCTTTTAAACAGAAGGGGGTGGGGGGACACTTTGGTATTCCCATACCAATTAATGCGATTCGATAAGAGAGGAAAACGTGACACATCGAGTGGCTGTAATTTACAGAGTTGTGTTCAGTTTTATCATAAAATTCATTCGCAATTTTATTAACCTTAGCAAATTCCTCCACCAAATTAATAAATATACATTGCATATACAGACTCAAATGCAACACTTTATTACAAACCCCTTAAAGCAAAACAACGAATTGTTTTGTGAAACGTTTCTTATTTAGGCGTCATCTTTAGGCAACGAGGTTCGAAATGTCCTCGCTCAGAGTCGGAGGTCGAGAGACTCGTGCTCCTCCGTGCATCAAATCCACTTCGAATGTGTCAATGCTGCAATCCACCGCGGAGACAGGCAAACCTGCTCTTCTTTCCGCATCAAGAATATTCAGCCATTTGGAGAACAACCTCCTTCCCCCACCCCCTAACAAAAACAAACTCCAGGCGGACTATAAAAATCACCCAACCTGAAAGTAACATTTCGGGGGGGAGACGAAATTGGGTAGGACTGTCGAAGAGGCCGTTTTTTAATGCTGTTAAAACGATCTGTATTTTATTTTGTTCTTAAAAATTATGACAACTCGAGTTCGCCCCCCCTCCCCACTCTCCACTCCCCTTCCCTTATAGAGGAGCTAGAACAGTTAGGGAGAAGAGAAATGCAATTATTTTAAACGAGTTTATTCATTTGTTCTTATGGGGAACAAATGAAAAATTATTATGATTATTAAAATCAGTTTGGAAAGTTCCTAAAAATAATTTCGCGATCTAAATTTGGCCGACGAATTCTTTCTTTCTGGTCGGAATGAAAACGCACTTATTTATCCCCGGGTCGCAGAATTACTTCGATCCGCGTTGTCATTATTATTATTATGATTATTATTATCATAATTATTATTATTGTTATTGTTATTATTATCATATCATTATTAGTATTATAATAATTATTATTATATTATTATTTTCACTTGTATTAGTGACATCTTCAGTGTTATCATTTCATTACTATGATCATTATTATTATCGTTATTTTTATTATCATCATCAGTATTATTATTATCGTTATCATGATTATTTTTGTTATTATTATTATTATCATTATTTTCGTCATCATCATTATTCTTCTTATTATTATCATCATCATTAAAAGTTATTATTATCTTCATTATTATTATCATATGTAAGGTAGTTCCGAGGACACACTTGGATGGGGGAAATTGTTATATTTATTTTCTTAAAACTAAGAAACGAAAACCAACGAGGGCAACTCACCATCAAATGTTTCGTAAAAGTGGAGATAATAAAAATGCTCGGAATGCATACAGCCAGAGTAATCGAAACTACTCGGGGTGCTCTGGGCGGTGAGGGCGCGTAACTCTGCCGAATATGCTCAATCTTTCTGAATGGCGATTGTCTAGGTGTGTGTGTGGGGAGGGGGGGATGAACCAGTCTGCTGTGCTTCAGCGTTACCTCCTTCGCTTCGAGGCCTTTGATCATATTTCTAAGACAGACCCGCAGGAAATGGAAATACCAAACACTTGTGGACTGATCCGACTTTACGAGGCAGAACGAAGGTGAACAACTGCAGGGTAAGACTAAATGGGTACAAAATCTACGTATGTTGCCCTTTCGGCCTTGACCCAGGTATCGGACTTATTTGTTCAGAAGCTGCCCTTGTCCTGACCCGTTCAGTCCGGGCTCAGGGAGGGCACTGACCCATTTTGAGGCTCTCCCATCATTAGTGTTCCTTCGTTATTTTATTTAGTACTCTCCCGTGTTCTTCTCTTCCATTAGTCCCTTTATCCGCATTCTACATTGTATATTTTTTGTTGCCTGTTATTTCTATTTTCGTTCGCCTCCAGTGATTTTTTTTTATTCTAGGAATCCTCCATGCTTCTTTATATCCTCGCTCTCCCCATCTGTTCTTTTTTATCTTTATTCGCCTTCATTCTTACCCACCCCCTTTCACCCAGTCTCATCATTGCTGGCTTTCCTGAATCAACTGGCCACGAATAACTTTCTTTCACTGGACTCTAACTCTACTACAATTGACCTCAATTCACTCCCTTTACTCTACTTAGCGAAACTTCTCCTCGAGTCATGGTTTCCATGTGCCCTTTGGTTCCTTGATGCTCTTCATAAGTAAAGCAGCACAGGCAAACCTGTGAGAGGTGTCTGAGTGCACCTCGCGTCTCTGGTACTACTGCCTCCTCCTCTTCCTTTGCTTACACCCTTGTCAATCACCTCTACAGTGCCCCTCTGAAATATGGCAGGAAAGCATACACCCTCTCTGATAGCAAAAACTCCGCAACCCTTTTGAAGATTCTTCCCTGTCTCTCTTTATCCTCATTATCACGAGCATTCTTTCTGCGCTCTTCTCCGACAAATATTGTTCATATTATATATGTCATTCCATCTGCACATGAACCTTGCCATGTGATCGTCCCACTACCCTTCCACCCCAAATCCTCTCTTTTCTCGTCCTCGTTTCCCATGAGGAGGTCACACGCTCATTCACTCCTTCATTAAGACTTGTTCTTGACTCATTCCTCTAAGTCTCTATCGTCTCACCCCCCCCACTTTTCCCTAACATCCTTTGTATTTTAACACCTCTATCTCATCTGGTGTTGCTTTTCAATCAATTATAAATTTATTTTTCTTCTGCGTATCCCGCAGGAAGTTTGGAAGGAGAGAGTTGTAGAGAAAGTTGTAAAGATAGAGGAAGTCGAAATGTGTGGAAGATATATGTCGTACGGTGACCGTGAAGAGGGCACGCTAGCGAATCGGGATACAGATCCCAGTGCGAGGGTTAAATAAACAAAGTCGAGTGCGGTTGGCATAAATAATCAATTCCTAGAGGTTCTAGGATTAGAAAAACTAATGGTAGAAAAATATATAATTTTACTATATATAACGGAAAATATTAATAGCACAATTAAATTAATGACAATAAATAAAATGAGACCCAGGGTACCAAACGGAGGGCATGGGGGGGGGATACAAATTACTTGACGTGTACGAGAGTCCGAGAGAGGATGCACGGTGATTGCTTCCAGAGATAATGGGAGAGTGCAATCATCGGGGAGACTCACGTAAAGCCTATTAGGCTGGCTTGAATACGGCGAGTAAACGGGGTGCTGCAAAGTTAAACTTGCAAGATACCTTCTTCTTTAACTTCGCTGAGAAATGAGCGAGGGCGTACTCTTGTCGTTGAACGAAGTCGATAACCGAGTGATAGATGTTTGTCCGTGTCTATCGTTTGTCAGCGGGAACTCTGGCCTTAGATACGAGCATGGCCGAGTAGATATGACGTTGGTAGGAGAAGCAGGGTGTACGAGACTGTACGTGACTGCTAACCAAGACGGGGCTGTATTGTACTGCTTTCTCAAAGCTTTTCTCGAAGTATTTATAGTGCCTCGGTGGAAGTGGATCGCCGGGGGACCCTAAAATGGGGATGGGGATCTTATTAGACTTGGCGCGCCTAGGGTGGTGGTGGGTGGGGGGGATAATCTCGGCGGTCTCACAGCTTTGCGCAAAGGTGCTTGGCGCCATGGGTCTGGCGTCAACCAGACGATGAAATGGGAAGATAAATACAACCCAACCCTGGTCAGTCAATCGCACGAAGTTTCGATGCTCCTTTGGGGCTGTCTGCCCGTGCAGGTGCATCGTTCTCACTCACCACGAGTAGACATTGGGTTCGCGGGGGAAGGGGGGAGACTTTCGCTCTCTGACAATATAGAACCCTATATCCTCCTACGGGCAATGCGGCAGGTAGAAAAATTGCGGGTGTAGGGCCTGGAGGGCACACATACCTGCTGATACCATCTGACATCGCCTTACTGGTCCCAATTCTAAAGACCTCAGATCTAAATAAAACGCTACGTTTGGCTACAGACAAATCTCTCAACTACCGTTCTATTCCAAAGTTCCTCGATCGTGTCTTCCTTCGACATTGATTGGATCTTTCATTTCGGCTTCAAATCCAGACAGAACACTGAATACTCTCCCCGAAATAAAACTGCCTCCCCCCACCCTTAGTCTATTGGTTGATGTTGGTCAGCCTTCCATTGTTGTCTTTCTTAAGCTCTCAGTATCTTTTGATACTGTCGATTACACTGTTATTTTTCATCATCTTCATGAAACCACGAGGGGATTGGCAACCAAATTGAATGGTTTCACTCAAATCTATCCTCTCGCTCTCACTCTGTACACATTAGGACTAGTAATTCTAGGCCGGCAGTGAAGCGCTTTGGTGGTTCGTATGATTCTGTTCTTGGTTCGCTCATTTTTTATATCTTATTTTCTTTGGCATTCTTATGCGTTCCTTCGATCTATCCGATTTTATCACTGCATCTCTATGGTGCATGCTGGTGTTGATGAAAACGAGAGAAGTGCTCTTAGGTTATGCCATGAACACTTCCCAAATAAGCATTTGCTGAACAATCAGATGTTTACCTCTTTGCACCGGCGACTGCGTGAAAGATGAACGTGTACCTTAAACTTACATGGCAATGGTCACCCTGGACGTGTACATACACGGGAATGAAAGAAGAGACTACAAATGTTTCCAAATAGTACGGACAGGAGCAGGCAAACTGTTGCACGTACTCTCGGTGTATGCCATGTCCTGGCGTGTGAAATGTTACGTGATCAACAAATTCACCGACGGAGTCTAAACCTTTTCAGCTTGAGATTGTCCTTTACGCTTGTAATTTGCCTTGTAGTTCTTGAAGCTGACAGCGTTCAACATGATGTCCTTTCTTATCTAATTTTGCTTGTGACCTCGTTCAGCCGTAATGCTGTGTTCACTATATACAATGCTTATATTTGGACAGGAGGAAACCCACATGCCATAAAAGAGCATGGGCACTAGGAAAGGCACAGCGCTAATGTGCGGGCGGAGATCATTCATCATAAACAGATTGGGCCGTACATCTTGCTTCCCTAACTCAACGGGCCCATGTATCAGATATTCCTTAACGGAAGTTTGTCCGAACTGCTGAAAAATGTTCCTGTTTAGTACCGCAGAAGAAATTAGTCTCAACATGATGAAGCCCCTGCACATTCCAGGGACAATGTGACGGGATGTTTGAACGCTAACTTCAGAACCGGTAGAGAGGACGTGGTGGACTCGTCACCTGGTCACTAAGATCCCTTGATTTCTTCTTCTGGGAACAGACAAAGAGCCTCGTGCACGAGACGCTTCTTGAATTAGATGAGGACGTTAGTGCGGCAATTGTTGACGGCGCTGCAAGTATCACCGCGGTCGGCCCAGAATCTTTGAACTTGTGCGTCAATCAATGCTACGGTGCTGTCTTGCGTGCATACATGCTGACGATTGCAACCTTGAGCATTTTCTGTAAATTAAAATGTTTTATGCGTACACTCTTTTGTCGTTAATAAAATCATTTTTACATTAATGTGTGCATTTTCTTTAAACTAAAATGTTGTTTTGTTTACACTGTTTTACTTTTATTAAACATTTGTGACTGCTGTGGACATTTTTTTAAATTACCATGTTGTTTTTTAAATATTATTACATTATAGTGGCTTTAAGAAATAATATTTACCTTTGATGCTTTCTTTTCTGAGGCGCCGTAAGGAGACTCCTTCCATTTTAACAACGGGATTTGTTTTTTTTTTTTTAACCCAAAGCCTGCGGCGACGGCTTCAGGTCTTTTTTTGTCGTTCGTCTTCGAATTGGTTACACTCGCGGGACGCACCGCCATTTGCTGGAGCGCTCGCCTGCGCCTTATTGCGAATACTGCGTTATACCCCAGACTGTTCATCATATTCTTGTTGTATGTCCCAGTCTGGGTGATCTTCGCGCACGTTAGCTGTCCCAGTATCAGGATGAGAGAGGTGGCACCGCTTGTCCCTTGTACCCGGGACGGGTTCGTGTACACAGACTTGTGGACTATATGATTTTTGGAGGAGGTTCGACTCGTCCACTTTATTTGACTATCTTTGGTTTTGGTCGCATAATTTCATCAATTTTAAAGTAGCCTAGTACTAGGTTGAAATTTTAATTGCTGCGACTCATGCATTTGGTGGGTGCTGTAGAGAAAACAAGGTCTGCTGACCAAAGTAGCGTGCTCTCACCTATTCTGATTTATGACCGTTACGACCTTCAAAACTTTCAATAATTCCCAGACTAACCTTGGGAGGACCTTGACAATTATATCATTCGAAAGAGAATGTTATTAGCACAATGAGGACCGACGGACTGACCGACCGACATAATGAGATATAGAGTCGCACGCGAATAAAAGCACGTTTTTGGGGGGTAAGATCTCTCCTTACATACTTTCATTGGTTTTCGTTTTAAATTAAAAATATTATTATTATTTTTTATCTTGAATCAATTCTACTCTTCTTTATATCCTAAATCCTTCTCTTTATTATCATTCTCATCCATTATTTTTTCTATCCTCATTCCAAAGCGCCGGGTTCCGATACAATATATACAATCCACTTTAAAAAGTCAGTGGGCGCCGTGTAAAAGACCATTTGTATAATTTGTAAAAGGTCCACTAGTGATGAAATAGTTCCGGAAAAGTTAGAAGAAACAAATGTAACATTTAAAAAAAAGAATACAGATTTATCCTAAAAACTTTCGTCCCATTTCCTTTACTTCTGTCAAGGATAAACTTCTGGAGTCCATTATTAGATATAGGATTGTAGAGAATCAATTGGTCAATAAAATAATAAATGAGTCGTTAGTGGAGATACCTCAGAGAGATGTCTCGGATATTGAAAGGCCAACCGAGACTCTGGTCAATAGGGTTGAGACTAAAAACACGGAACGGATCATAAATACAAAGGCTCAAGCACAGACGGCTCACTTCCGAGTTGGAACTAGTTCTTACTAAGAGATACTATCGTTCACAAGTACGATCGAGAACCCATATGGTTGACTAGGGGAGAAGTAAGTGTCCCAGGTCCTCCTCAAAAGAGGATGAAGGTCGAGTCATGGAGGCAATAAGGTTTTTCCTTGAATAGGGTTCGAAATGTGGATGTGTGTGAACAACAATCATCTGAGGATGGGGGGGGGGGAGTTCTTACTTTTGAATTTCGAGTTTAACTTATACGACATCCCGGCCACTGAACTTGGCATTCGCGATCTAGCTTCATTAGTCCCTCCCTTTCTAGTCCTTTGTCTCTTCTTCCTTTCTTTCCTTGTTATTCGCTCTACTGTTTCTCCCGAGGCTCATGCGATGACGGCTGCGGGAAGTGACTTGCACACCTTGAGACAAAGGCCAGCTTTGTTTTCAACAAGGACTATGTGTGAGAAAAGGTGACCCCCCCCCCCATTTCCCCAAAGGCAAATTCACATGCCCTTTTAAAAACAGCGTGTGCGTATTTGTGAGTACGTTGTGTCCATCGAGAGGATCAAAGCGCCAAATAAGCACGCCAATTACAGTCGATGACCAACAGAATTCGCGCCAAAATCTGCCACAATTTCTTTCCCTGCACCAAATCACGCCGCCATCTTTCGGTTCTTCATAGGTGGCATCAAACTGGCCTTGCTAAATCCCCTTCCATCTCTCGCTTAATCAGATTAGGCCCGAATGCAGAGGAGTGTAGAGAAATGACGCCTATGAAAAACCTGCCGCGGTATGTAAACATTTGTTCGGTTGGCGCAACAATGCAAACATCATTTAACGGCGCTCTTCAGGAGCTCCCTCCGAGCAGGAAATTTCCATCCAATGAACCCCTTGGTAGGATCTTCCCTACCCCCACCTCTCGCGTGGGGAGGACCTGATGGGAGTAACAAACGGTAAATTAACGGCGATCAAAAGAGCGAGATGCGAAGGCGCAAAATGAGAGGGGAGGGGGCAGAAGGGGCGCGAGAAACCGCTGTGGCCGAACAAGAATGGATCGCGGATTGGAAGGCTAATCAGAATTTTAGGGACAAGAAATTAACGACTCTACGGGAGGGGGGGGTAGGGATAAGGGCGTACAAAAATAGTGGGAAGTAGGGAGGAGGGGTGGGGGCTCAATTATTGGGAGCTCAAATGTCACTCGAGTCTTTGAGCTCTCCTTGACGCTAAGGGGCGACATTTAACAGGGTGTTGGTCGACCGCCGAGTCCCGACGTAACCCGACAAAGGTATATCTGAGGATTCAAATGCCAAATTTTCGGAAGGGGAGCACTTGGGGAGTGCCAGGCACACCAAAAGAAAACCTGATGTCTTGGGCATCGGGGTGAGTGGAACAGGTTGAGGTCTCTTACATCCCCGGCCTATGGACCTGCCAACGTTTTTTTTACTTCCCCTTATTTTACTAATTTCTCTACATCTCTTTCGAAAGCTTTAGCACCGAGAAAAAAATGGGGGAGGGGAATACTATTGGGCATTGGTGGGGAATTAGACCCCCTCCCCTACCCGAGCTTATTCCTTGGCTAAGGTTCGCCAAGTTTCCATTGACCCTTGGGCTAGCACATATTAGGGGGAGAGAACCCTCCCCCCCTTCTCCCAAGTTCAAGGGAGAAAGGTCACATCTTCGACGGGGAGGACGGGAGGGGGGGAGGAGTCCCAATGTTGCAGCCTTAGGGGAGAAATGGGGATACTTATAATGCAACCTTTGGGGGGTATCCATGGAAACCAGGAAAGAGCATCGTGAATGGCATCCTCTGACTCTTGTATCACGTATGGCAAATAATGCCACGCGATGCCATTCATTCAAGTCGCTCCGAGTCGGAATGCGAAAGGGCGTCTGTCATACTAACTTAGGACACGCACATACACACAGATAGATACACACGGTATGAACAGAGACAAGTCTTAGTGAGTGACGTGGCCTCGAGGTCCTTCGTCCCTTCTGCACTACACCCAGAATATTCTCACTTCCCCAACTTCACCAGCTTCACAACGGCCATATTTAATAAAAACTAGACTTGTCGATATCGACTATTATTTAATAAAAAGATGTTAGTTAATTAAATTAAGAAGCGAAATACTACGGAAGTACGTTCGTACTAACCAATGTAATTAGCTGCTAACGATAAATAAACTAAAAATTAGTAATTAGAGCAATTATTCATATATATATATATATATATATATATATATATATATATATATATATATATATATACAGTGGCTGCAATAAATATTATCCAATACATGGTCAGAAGTTTATTTACTATAGTTACACAACAGTAAAGTAATCGAAAATTGAACATCTTATGTATTTTGTATGTTGAATACAAATTCGGTATTAGAATACACAAATAGTAAAGCATTGATATTATATCGACAAAAGTGTTAAATTATCGCCTCAAAAAGTATCCAACAAACCCACAAAATTAGTTTTGAAGCGATAATAAATAGTTCTCGAACATTCCAGAGTGGTTTACGTGACAGGAATGATGTAGAACTTTCTAGAAAAATAATCTACTTCGTCCACGTGAAACAGCGGACCTCAGTCAGTGTCTGAGAGCTGCATGAGAAGGAGGTCATCGTTCAACACTCTAATTCTAATATGGCGAAGACTAAAGAACTGCTGAAAAGGAGCAGAGAACTACTTGTTCAGTTATATAAAAGTGGTTTGGGCTATATAAAAATTTTATCTATGCTAAGAATACCAATCTCAAACATTGGTAACACGATTCGACGGTTTACGTCTTTTTAGTCCACTGCAAGTCTACCACGTTCAGGGTGTCCATATAGTCCGTAAAGTAAAGAAGAATCCTCGACTGACTCGATATGAACTTCAAAAAGATGTATCGCAGGATTCTGGATGATAATTTCTTACAGTCTGCAGACGACTTGAAGTTGCCAAGAGGATGGACATTCCAGCAGGAGAACGACCCAAGACATACAGCCAAGGGCACTGCAGCGTGGTTTCAGCAGAAGAAAATAAAGGTTATGGGATGGCCAAGTCAGTCGCCAGACCTAATCTTATCGAAAACCTGTGTCGAGAATTGAAACTAAATATTCCAAAAAGAGACCGAAGAAATCTACCAGATTTAAAAAGAATATGCCAAGAAGAATGAGCCAAGATACCTACAAATATTTGTAAGAACCTCATAAGTAAATATCCCAAACGGTTGGAAGATGTACTAGCGACGAAAGGTCATATCACTAAATACTAACTGGTTTTCATAGATGTATCGATACTTTTTGAAACGTTCGTTTGATATTTTTGCGTAATGTCTTACTATTTTTTCAATATGATATCAATTTGTATTCAACGTACAAAATACATAAGATGTTAAATTGTTGATTAGTTTGCTGTTTTGTAACTATGGTGAATAAACTTCTGACCATGTATCGGATAATATTTATTGCACCTACTGTATATATATATATATATATATATATATATATATATATATATTGTCTTCAGATATGCATTAGGATTTTGGGTGTGGTGTGGTGTGGCGAATGACATCCATGGTAGCAATCACTTTCTCATTCTACTACCTATCGCTGGGCCACTGATGCTTGAGACACCACCTCGGTGGTGCTTGAATTGTGCACGGTGGTGTACATTTGAAGAAATTGCATACTTCTCTATCTCGCTCGATCAGTTTAGGCCGGTTGATGAGGCCGTTAAGTTCTCCGACGCCCTCATTACCAAGAGCACGCCGTCCGCATTCTTGGTGGTTGGACGAGTGCGAAGATGCCTTTAGAGAGAAGCGACGCGACTATAAGACCTTCCAGCCCCGTTCGAATGATTTAACCCTGTGTGAATTTTACGAGAGAGGACCAGATTCAGTTACATTTCGAAGCGCTCTCGCCGTTCTTCATGACGGGTATACGTATCTTCACCTAATGGGAGGATCTCATTTACAGAGGTTTGGAAGCCTGTTAGAATGGTTCGGAATAAGTACTTTCAGGATCCACCTCTCGTCCTCCAGGAAGACTAGGCCGCTATCTCGGACCCTGTATCGTGATAGACTTTTACGATCGCTTTCTCCGCATTCTCCAGTCAGGATGCTGCTGTTCCATGATTTATACTACGCTGCATTGTCACTTAGGGCCACCGATTGGACTTCACCTCCAGAGGCGAAGCATGGCCTGTTTTCGCTAAGCGATCTGCGTTACACCCTCGCTTCGTGTGCGGATACCGCCCCTGGTCCGGACGATATCCATTGAATGCAATGCTACCACACCTAGGTGAACGAGTTATGGATTTTTTTTTCATCAACAGGTTCTGGACGCAGGGTATCTCGGGTGCAAAGTGAAGGATGAAATTGATTAATGCTAAATTAACGTAATTTCTGAACAACGGAGGACAACTGTATCCTACAGAGTGCGGATTTCGCATGTTCCACTCTACGTCGGAGGCTGTGATTTGGCCGGATAGTGTTATATGCGGGCTTTCCTTCATAGGTAGCAACACTTCGCCATGATAATTTTATATGTAGAATACCTATGATACCACGTGGTGTTACGGTATCGTAGAGAAACTCCATACTATGATGGCAAGGATAGACGTGCCCCCAATATGACTCTGCCCTGAGCATCGACGGTATCGCTTTGGTGCTGCCATAAATGTTCTCGCCACACTCTGCGTAGACGACTTTTCGATCTCTTTTGGTGTGCAAATACGATTAGGGTCTAAACTTCATCTCTCGTTATGCCGAAGCACACGGGTTTCGGCTTCATTTGGTCAAGACTAAGGTGATAGAGTTTTGCCGATGTCCGGGAATCCACAACAACCCATAATTGTTCCTAATAGAGGCTCGCTAGGCCGTGGTGGAGTCGCATCGATGCATTGATTTTTTTTTCGACTGACACCATCTCGGAGGCGCACACTCGTATCCTTAGGGTCTCTTGTACACGTGCTATTGAGATTCATCGCGCTGCGGCGTTCATCCCTTAGGATGCTGATAAGGCTTCCTTTTTAATGTTTTACCGCCTACTTGCTCACTCAAAAACTAGACTACAGATGTAACATTTATTCATCCAAGAATCTTTTGCGAAGGTGAATTCTATCCAAAATCCCGGTCTCTGCTTAGGGATCGGTGCATTCTCTATGTCGCCTAAGGATCTCTCATTTCATCCGTGGCCAATCTCGACGGTATACCAATGTGAGAAGCCAATAATGCCTAAGCCTTTCAGGTTTAGGGCTAGAATACTTGTTCAAGATTTTAGTTCAATTCTCCTGACGGTGGTGTTGTTGGTTCTGCACAAAACATCACCGCACGGTACTTGGAATTACGCCCTGTATTAGGTTCAGAGAGCGATTTGTAATTCATGCGACTCACGACAGAGAACGCTAAGTGCCCTTGAGGTATTGGAATTCACGCATCCCTTAGTTGGGAGTATCCGTGACGCCACGGTTGCTATAAGTTGGAGGAGGTTGGCCTCAACTATGCCATTTCATTTTTAAAAATTTGTTGGTGACTTGCTGGAGCCTCAACGGGGGCCAAGACTCCTAGGCATGCTTGGGCCTCTGATGGGGCAGGACTCCTGGGCATGCTTGGGCCTCTGATGCGGAGCGACATTTGGGCAGGCTTTTTTGTTGATGTTGCTTGTAGTTTATTGATTTCCATAGGATTTTTTTTCTGTTTGTTTTTTTCTCGAGTTTTGTACAATTTTCTTGCTTTTGAGTGTGTATATATATATATATATATATATATATATATATATATATATATATATATATATATATATATATGAGTCATTTTTGTTTGTTTCCTTTTCGAAGAAATGGTTTATTAGCTGCCACTCTTCCATGTTAAAAAACATTTCTAGCCAAGGATCTTCTGACCGTTGCATTGGTACACATGTACTTCAGAGGCTTAACTGATGACCGAGCCCTGCAGCTAAATCAGTACTTGTCCTGTTTTTATTTCTTAGAGATGTGAATTTCGGGTATTTCTCAACAACCCCTGAATGTTTTCGCCCCCCACCGCTTCGTTTTTTGGTCACAATAACGCCATTTTGGGGTGCTTCTTCCAACTTGCTTGCGCCCCACATTTTGAAACGGCAGCTTCTTTCGACATTTGAACTTGTGAGTGATCCTGCTCATGTAGAAATCCGACCCGATGACGTACTTTAATTGATATTTTACCCAAATATTCTATTTTACAATCATTTGTAGGCTTATCTGCAAAATAAAGAGTAATAATTAATTAATATAGTGATTAATATCGTAAAAGTTGCAGATAATGTGGTATTTGCGTTAGAATTGTTGATGAAAATAGGGTAAATATTATTATTGTTGATTTATAGAAAGTTTGAAAAAAAAGAAAAAGAAATGACTAACAAACTTCATCTTCGGCAGACAAGAAGAATTTTTGCACAGAGTAGTGAGTAATTTGCGACATCCGTTCCTCACATTGTGGACGAGATCCACCGATTGGCTAATGAAGTGCATATAAAGATCAGAATGACAATCGCTAGCAAGTCCGAAGGTATCAGGTGCCGGTTCTTCTTGCGAGTGAGGTGTCGGGTACAAAGCACATAAATCACGCTCACTACCAATCCATATTGGCGTCCCCCACGGTACCATTTTCTTACATTCTCTCTTTTTTTAATTCATTCACTCACGAAATTCCACAGTCACAATCCAAAAATATTAAAACAAATATGCAGAAAATTATTGATAACAGCACCGCCCAAAATCAACGCAGCAGCCGCAGCACTAGAAGATAAATAAGCAAACTCGAGCAATGGCTTACACAGAATTGAATGACAGCCTCAAATCATCAGTGACGTTATGTGCACCAGAATTCCACGACTAAATAAAACACCTAAGAATCACATTCAACACTAACGTGCTCTTCACCTTCCCATTTTTCTAATATAACAAACAACGGCACGCAGAAACTCAACGCTTTAGAACACTATCAAACACCACATTTGTACAACAGAATAAATTGCTAATTACACTATACAAATAATTCATCTACACCTCCATCAACTACATAGCGCCAGCTTGACACCCAAAACTTTACCAAACCAACGCAAACAATCTCCAAACAGTATGCACAGGATGCACGAAACCCAACCCCATGCCACACTTACACGCAGAAACCAAAATGCTACTGCTTGAAGTACACCTAAACATGATAGGAACCAAACACCAGAGGGACACTAAACCAATTCCATCCTAACCACCACTTTAAACAATACTACCTCTAACCAGACTCCAAAATATTCCCCACCATACTACTACTAACCTTCCCGTTCTCCCGAAACCCCCCAACTTAAACATTCACTCTCCACAGAGACTTAAACAATCTGCGGACACGCAACATCTAAATGAACCACTTTTCTATTCTCCAAAAGTTCAACCACGCATTTAAGCTTGCCGAAACCCCAACATGCCAAGAGATGTAGCCATACTAAAATGACACTAAACACCTCGCTTGCCCAAACCTCACACAATAACTAATCGTATACTCCATCAGATAAAAGAACTTGAGGACCAGTCCGGGGAATATGTTGACATTAGTTGAGGCCACCCATCTCAGTAAGAGTGACACAGAGGTCAAAATGTAAGATCAATTAAAACGAAATAAATTGTTTCGTTTTAAATTCTTTATCTTTAGGCACAAAATGAAAAGACCAGAAAAGTTCGATAGCACTAAATATGTTATACAAAATTTATATATAATATTTCCTGATTATTTCAATAATCAATGGATGTACACTGAAAAAAAATGGTTCACCATTATGACTAATAAAGGCTATTCAGTTATCCATCTTCACGATGACCGAAACCATAGTCGCAGTAGAAGTGGACACAGTACTCTAATCACTATTACTAATATTTTGGACAAATCGACAAATATAATTATTAAATTTAACTACTTTCTTATTTAAAATGACCAAAACTGTTATGGCTGTATTGACCATCCATCAATATGACTTCGAGGCCTACCTTGGATCGACTTGGCATTTAGTACATGCTCCTATTTGTGCAAATCTTTGTATTAGCAATATAACACGAGCTCCATCATCCATATCATGGATCAGTCTCCCATCAGATTATATCCTCAGTCTTGCAAGCCTATCATTCATTTTTTTCTTGACCATGATATTTCCATTGGGTTCGCTATTCTTGACATGGTAAAATTGGGTTATTCGTGACATGATCCTCTACGGAAGAAGACCTTGTTATTTTTCGCTTTAAATTTAACTTAAAAAGTCTTCATGATTAAGAAATTTAACGAATTGGGAAGCGAAGTTCTGTCCAAACTATCTTATTTCCTATACCTTTCTTCTAGAGATTATTATCCTGTTTGATCATTTTTTAACAAACGAATCCTTTCCAAACGAACAGCTGCAAGAAAGTGCGCTCAAAATATTGTCATCAAGAATGTATTTAGGAGAAAGTATATAACTCCCTTTCCACGTGGGCAGAAGTGTGTTGTAGCAGATAGTGCTCACTTCGATAGATATACATATATTCCAACACTGGCTTAAATATATTTCTATCCTTCGTAGTTAAATAAAGAGTCGAAATTGATTACGTCTTAACTTAATTATAAGCACATTTAAATCATCTCAGGTCAGATACCATTCCAATAACTTCCATTAATTATTGAAGTGGCAAAAGCCACGCTACGATACTCTTATTTAATTATGATTTAAGAAATTCCCCGACAACAAATCAGTAGGCCTGCAATTATATCGAGCTGGACTTAGGTTCCAAATTGACGTAGCAACATTTACCATTAAAGAGGCTCTGGTCGTGTGAAAAATCGACATAAAATGGGACCGTTTTTGCTTTCTTGCATTCATCTTCTGTGTTTGCTGTTTTTTTTTCTTTCTCTCTCTCTCTCTCTCTGTGGTGGTGGTCGTACTGTAGTACTCGTGGTGGTGATGTAGTAATAATGGTAGTAGTAGTAGTGAGGGTGGTGGTGTAGTCGTAGTAGTGGTGGTGGTGTGGTAATGATAGTGGTAATAGTGATGGTGGTGGTAGTGATATAGTAGTAATGGTAGTGGTGTTAGTGGTTGTGTAGTAGTAGTGGTGGTGGTGTTGTAGAAGTGATAGTAGTGGTGGTGGTGTTGTAGAAGTGATAGTAGTGGTGGTGGTGTTGTAGAAGTGATGGTAGTAGTTGTGGTGGTGTAGTAGTGCTGGTCGTAGTGATGTAGTAGTAATAGTGGTAGTGGAAGTGGTGAAGTAGTAGTAGTGGTGGTGTAGCAGTAGTGGTGTAGTAGTAGTGTTGGTGTAGTAGAAGTGGTGGTGGTGGTGGTGTAGTAGTAATGTTTTGGGGGGGTGATGGTGGTGTCGTAGGTATAGTAATAGTGGTGATGGCGTAGTAGTAGTGGTGGTGGATGTAGTGTAGTAGTATTGGTGGTGTTGGTAGTGTCAAACTCAAAACAAGAACCCATAGAACAGTTAAACTCCCAAAAGAATCCAATTCGCATTTCTGGAATTGAAAAGGAAAAGATCTTAAAAAATCCTCGCGGCTAAACAATTGAAGTGAGAGACTTCTGTTTGGTCTCATTCAACGGATAAGTATCAAAACCTTCCTTTTGGGGGCCCCTCGTCCACGGATGGGACCCTTAGAATGCGTGGATTTTCTCAACATTTCTGAACTGCCGCAAATGAAAAAGGAAAACCTGGTTTCTCCACCGGGACAAAAATCGGCAAATGAAATGTTATCACTTTTCTGCCGATTTTTCCGACCACCCTATCTTCAAGTACACTACCTAACATGAAGAATTGATTAAATACGTCAGTTAATGATGAAGTATCTACTTTTAGAGGATTTTGCCGGCTTTACGACCAGAATATTTTTTCTTCCTCGGTGGACAGATACAAGGACACCGAAACTCTGCCCAGAGCATCTTTATTCAGCCTCAGACTGGTTTAAACGGCTTCCTGATATTGATTTGAGCAAAAAATTCTTCAGATCTGTTTCTGCCTAAGGATGCAACCCTGATTTCTTCTAGGAGTGTCTTTTGTTAATGTGTATGTGTGTGTGTGTGAGAGAGAGAGAGAGAGAGAGAGAGAGAGTGAGAGAAAGAATTTCATCAAAGTTAAGACTAAATGGAACATTTCGATCAAAAGGTTTCAGAGAATATGATTGCATGGAAATTGGTAAAGTTATAGAAGGTGAAAATATATGGAAGGTAGGTAGCAAGAGTAACCAAAAAGCATTTGGAGCAAGTGAACCTGTACGGAGCACAACTCTCCGAAAAGAATGCCACTGCGTGTCTTGGGTTAAAACAGAGGGCTCGCCGTTAAAGCTTTGGGTAGCTTACTTCGTGTAGGCAAACTAGCATCAAAGCTCCCTTGTGTGCGTGTGTGTCTGTGAACTGCGTGTTCGAGACCCATAATGCCAAGGCGCTAATCCATTGCATTTAGTTTGCAATTTGCAGGCGCGAGCGAACTGCGTTTCATCCAGGTCCCGGCGGCGGATAAAGGCCGCGGTCGCAATCCGGTTACTCCCAACGCCACACTGAGGTTCACCGTCCATCCACTGCTGCCGGTTGACCGGCCACACTGCCGGTGCTGATGGCTGTTGCAGCCACTCCGGTAATCGATTTATGGGACTCTCCTTTCATTATCCGGCCTGGGGCCCTAGAGATGCTCTACCGCGAGCCCCATCCATCCCATAAATCGGGTCCTTAACTGCCTACCATTGGGGTATCGTCCCACCTCTCACCAGGGCCCTACCGGGGCACTGAGCTGCCCCCGTGGTATCGCTGTCAACGGGGCTTCGCAGGCTTCTCCTCTCTCCTCCTTAATGGGGCGATTCTTTATTCTGACGACCGCAAATGATGATCATTAGCGCAAATTTCTTAGTTACAAGGGGAGAGGAGGGAGGAAGGGGGCTAGAAAGCATATTGGTGCGTTACCGATGACTCGACTGAGTGGCGCATCGAGCAGGCTTGACCCGACAGACCTGAGAAGCGGCCGGCAGCTGGCCATTGGTAGAGTGACGTACGCGGGACGCGCCGCTGCCGGCCTCCAGGGCTTCGTTCTCTTTCGCATTGAAAACGCCGACATAGCCAAAGAAGCATAAGGCGGCTGTGCGCGCGCCCTCCTCTTCGCACATAGGCACGCACACAGAAAAAAAAACACTTTAAGTTTCTTATTTAGGGTGGGAATAAATGCAGAACAGTGAGCAGCAAACTATAGTGTTGTCATGAGCGATGGAGCATGGCGTAGGGGATGTAGAAAGAAATGGGGAGAAACAAACTAGAATTGAAATATTTTAACAGATTTCGAATGCACGACAGCCACCGTTTCTCTTCCCTTGTCTCCATCTTATCCTCTTTGGACGAAGGGGAAAAATATGAGGGGAAAAAAGGAGAGAAGGAAGCTTAATATATAGAAGTTCTTAGTGAAACCTCCATTTCATCTCCTCTTAGAGAAAAAACAGATGGTAATCTTTCCATATAAATGCGTTTTGGGGAGCTTTTCAGGTAGGGGATGCTGATCCACGCCATTATTTCCATTCCACCTCTCTCCTTTCCAAATTAGCAAACTACTGGCTTTCTCGGTCTCAGAAATTTAATGAATGAATACATTGCACAAGTATCTACTTCACTGCTTGAGATATTCTAAAGATGGGGTGCGGCGAAGGCAGGTGGATCCCTTAAGCTTCCGGAATTAGCATCGAAAAACCACTCCGAAGGTCGAGAGATTTTATATGTCGCAAGTCGCGACATTTGGCATCTATAGCAGTATGGGCTCCGCCCCAAGTCGAGGAATCTTGAGTAATAAATGAGGTTTTGGCGGTGATTCGGGTTTTAAATCAAAATTGTTATCTGGTTCTAGAGTGCCCGCGGCGATTGGCGGGTCGAACAGATTCAAAGGTGAGGTTGATTCTTTTTAGGGTGAAGATTGGTGCAATAGGATTCCACTACCGACATAATACTGCGAGCCACTTTATAAATGGCATTTCAAAAATGTATATGAAAGAAATGAAGACGTAACGAATATAAGATAAACTAGCATTCCTACTGTCGACTAGCATATAGAATGCTGCGTTAAGTAAAGAGCGAATATTTTGATTATTAATGCCACGCAATTTATTTGACCTTAGTAGGAGAAGTGGACAAGCGGGTATAAGGAGCCCGTAGCACCGTCCACCGCTGCCCTGGTCTGGCCGCAAACCGGGAGGATGCATCGGGCTTTTTTGGTTATAAATATTAATGAAGTTTTATCATGCAAATTCGGTGCCTCGGAGACCATCCAGCTGGAAGACTACTGGCGCAGCGGGCGGTTAAATGCAGTAGCGCCGCCGCCATTGATCGTGAAAAGGGTTGAAAGTGCACAGCTCGTGCCCCTATTCATTCGCGGTTGCGGAGAAACCCAAGAGGGGGAGAGGGGTATCGGACTGCAAATCCAATGGAGTCGTCTTTCGGCGCTTATCCAGGCGCCATTTTTGGCGATAATCGGTTCCCCGATGGCTCAAATACTTGTGCCCTCGAGCACAAGTAGGCCTCTATCAGGCAATCATAAGCGAAACCAACAAGGAGGATGGCAATCAGACAACCAAAATGAAAGTAATGTAATCCAACGGAGACATGACCATTCGGGTAAATAAGGAGTAGGATAGAGAAAAGAAGACAGTGGGGAGCCGTGTATAGGACTTAATCTAAATGGTGAAGTTTAGGAGGATCTGCGGCTCTATCGCTAACGCACATTTTCACTTCCTCCAACTTAAGCACATTCTTTACAGATATCTCCTTATAAAAGTTATATGGGAGATACCCTCGTTGGTTTAGCTTTAAATTTAATACTAAAATCCCCCTCCCCCCCCTCTTTCAGCAGTGATTCTGTGTGAATCATTGACTCCTTTCCATCTCCACACATCTCTATTTCACTTTTTTTAAGCCTCTCCTCAACTACATTTAGAGAGAGATGCCTTCGTTGGTTATCTTTTTTTAAATAATTATAACTAATGGCCACCTCATCTTTCAGACACCACAACACAATTCACCTCCCCAAAACAGGGAAAAAAATATGGAAACTATCGCTAAACATTAGGCCTTAAATACCCCCCGCCCTCCCTGCAGTAGATTAACTAAATGTTAAAAGATCGATTTAGAGTCTACATTCTTCGTCCTGGAGGTCAAGAGTTCGAATCCGATGAAAGCTCAATTTTTCATCTTTCCCGAGGGTGGTTTAGGCGCCCTATTCAACTCCTCCAGCGGACGAAGCGTTGCAATCGATACTTTTTCAATTAGGTAATATTTAACCGTTATTATCATTACTCTCATTAATAATTTATATTATTATTAGTCATTATAATTATTATATATTATTATTACTACTACTAATATTATCTTTATTATATTATTACTATTATGATATTATTAATATGATAATGCAGCGTAATCCGACGAAGGCCTGGGTTTAGTTGAGTGGAAAAGAAAAAGCCACATCGGATCGGAATAGTCGCCGGATGGGTCCCAGTAAAACCACTGTATAGGAGCCAAAAATTTAATTTACGAGACTAGTTTCAGTATGTAGTTTATCATACCCTCTTCAGGCGTATACTGAGAATGCAATAGTTACAAAAGTCTATAACTAGCGTACAGATTAGAAAAAAACAAAAAAGAAAAAACACAAGGAAACACAAAACTAGGAAAAAAAGTCATTAATCAGGGGGTGCGAGTCTAAGATCATTGACTAAGCTGTTTACGATGAGGTTACGGGAATGAGGGCTACATTTAGTTATACGAAGTGTCTATCCTCTCCCTTTTTCTTCCCTCCTTAAAGGAGTGAACAAAGTTATTTCTCTAGGCCTAACCACATTTAAATACCCTTTTCCTATCCTTAAATCTTTCCCTTCGACTAAGCTCGTGGATCAGCCAAATGAAACAGGTGTAAATTTAATCCCATGTGGCTCTACAAACTGCCCCTCATTTTACATAGGAGAGACCGGAAGAACCTTAACAAATTGAACATAAAGGTGATGTCAGATGAGGCAATAACACAGTCAGTATTTTTAATTATATTAGCAATTTCAACCACCAAATTGACTATTCAAAGGCACAAATCATATATAATTGTAAAGATTTCCCTAAAAGAAAAATAGTAGAATCTATATTAATAGGAGGAATTCCCTTTTTGAATTTGTCAGATGGGCAATTGAAATTCAGCCCCCATTCCCGTAACCTCATCCTAAACAGCTTAGTCAACGATCTTAGACTCGCACCCCCTGATTAATGACCTTTTCCTCTCGTTTTGTGTTTTTTTTCGTTTTTTCTTTTTGTTTTTCTGATCTGTACGATATTTATAGACTTTTGTAACAATTGCATTCTCAGTATACGACTGAAGAGGGTATGATAAACTACATACTGAAACTAGTCTCGTAAATTAAACTTTTGGCTCCTATACAGTGGTTTCACTATCATATATATATATATATATATATATATATATATATATATATATATATATATATATATATATATATATATATATATATATATATCTTCACCTCTTCCTTTACAAATCTATCATTACTAACTTTCTGCGTTATGTGGCCTCTTGCTATTGCGCTTTATATTCGAGGGAACAAAATATTCCAATGCGACCGGCGGTGCTTTAACCGACTCCAATGTGGCCGCCAGCAAATACATATAATGGCCCTGGCCTCGTATAGGTCATTGGTTTTAGAGATACTCGTATGAATACATGAATTGAAAATAAGAAAGTCGAAGGTGTAGTTGATAACTTTGGTATACTAGCACTAAATAGCAATGGTGTGTGTCATAAACATTCCGCCTAAAGATATACACATGGATGCCTCAGAGGGTTGGTAAACTTAGCGCGCGAATGAAAATCGTGTAAGTATGAAAGGTTGGCCATGTTAATCAGGGTCACCCCCTCCCCACCAAAAACGGGCCTGCACACACTTTTTGTGATATATCCTTCATTCATTCATTTACTAATCACCCTTACTTTGCAGGACATGACAGAAGCATCCCCTGTGAACACAACTAGATCTCAATGGGAGCTCCACAAAGAATATAGTGCGTTAAACATTACAAGACAGGCTCGTTCAAGAAAGTGCACTTTTCAAGAAGCTGCAGGACACTTTTGGGCATCAGTTCGAATGTGAAAAAAGCCCCTTCCAAGAGCAGAATTCAGGACTGGGTGGACCACTTCGAGAACTATGGGACAGTGGAGAACCTCAATGCACCAGTGACAACCGTCCAAGCCATTCAGGACGCCCCAGGAAGCTTACAGCTGAGCTGGTCGAGAGCGTGAGAGAGTCAGTTCAGCAGAATCCAAAACGTTCTGTGCGCAAGCGAAATCAGTCCCTCGGTATATCCCGTGATACTTGCAGGAGAGTGCTAGTAATGGATGTAAAGGCCTACCCATACATAATACAGACGAAGCAGACCATTAAAGCCTGAAAAAAGGAGCAGAGAAAGGCTATATCAGTCAAGATACTGGAGAAGATTCAGGAGACCCCAACGTTCCCTAACCTTCTTTGGACATCAGATGAAGCTCACTTCCATCTTGAAGGAAAGGTAAACTCGAAGACAAATATCTTTTGGCGGACCTCCAGACCAAATGACGTAGCCACCAAACCCCTACACTCCCTTAAGTCTACGGTATGGACTGCAATCTCAGCCAGAGGCATCATCGGACCATTCTTCTTCGAGGAATCTGGCGCGACAGTGACAGTCACCAAGCAGCGGTATGTTGAGGTCCTCAAAACCTTCAAGACTGAGTTGCATGCCCTGTTTCCGTTGCTTATGGGAAGTTATGGTTCTAGCAAGATGGAGAAAGCTCTCACACCTCAAACCTATCCCAAGATTGGCTGAAAGAGAACTTTGGTGACCGTGTGATCAGTCTTAAGACTGATTTTGAGTGGGCACCTCACAGCCCAGACCTTAGCCCCCAAATTTCTTTCTTTGGGGCTACCTTAAAGACAGAGTGTACGCAGGGAGACCGAGGACCATCACGGAACTCAAGAAAGCCATCAAGGAGGAGACCGGAGCCATTAAACGGTTAGTTTGTAACGACGTCATGGACAACTTTATCCTGCGCCTCAAGAAATGCACCGAGCTAAATGGAGGTCATCTCGAACATGTGCTCTAGAATAAAGAAGAAAAGTCCAAAGACTCTCATGTTTTGATATGATGTTTTTAAACACAATAAACTAGTTATCACCAAAGTTTCATTCAATCCTTGCAGAAAATTAAGAAATGAGGCCTATCGAAAGTTGGGGCCCGTTTTGGGGAGGTTGACCCGGTACAGACTGATATGCTAGGAGCAGTTTTTTAGTGTGGACTAATTTTAAGAGCTGTTGCAAAAGATTAGGGGTGGGGGCTCTTTGTTTCGGTCCCTTTTTTATTCGTACTTCACTATTGACTGAATTAAGTATAAATGACCTTAAATGACTGTATATAGAGGAAACTATGTCAATGCAGGTGTTACCAACTCCTTGTTTCTATGGCATTAAGCAATGGAATGGCGAATGGATGCCTCATTCGAAGCCTTCGAATTCCATCTAAAAAGATTTTCGTATGTAATTAATTAGTTTGCTGCCAAAATGCTGAACAGAGTGAAGATTGTATTATGTAGAGTAATTCCGTCTAAACCTTCCTGTTCTGAGGGATGTTGTAGACGATTACTTAGTCTAGATTTTTGGTGGATTTCTGTAAATATTTTGTATGGTGAGAGACTATCTGGTCTGTAATTTGTTTCTGGTGCCTACTTTGAAAAGAAGTAAAATTGAAGGGTTTGGATCATGCCAATAGTATTTTCCTTCCATTTAAATAATTTATTAACAAAATGGTATCTAGTTCACCATGAAGTTTTCCGCAGTTTTTCTAAGATTGATTGTTGTATCATCTTGAGTTGCCTTACCATTTTTCATGCTCTTAAATGTATGTCAAATTTATCATTTCTTTATTGGTGGAAATTCCTCCACATTTATTGCAAGGTTGATATCTGGGGTCCGGTGTCCATTGGAAACAAATAGTTCTTGATGAATAGTTCAAATGATTCGATATATTTTTCCATGAATTAATGTATTCCTCTTTAGTCCCTTACTTTTGCCATTTACTGTCTTCTAGTTTTTAAGTGTTATTTCTTTTGTTTGTTATCTTTTTCGATGGTATTTTGCACTAAATTTGTATTATACATTATCTTCCCGAGTTGATTTTGTAAGCTTTTTATGTTCCGTATATTCAATTGTTTTTTGAATTGTTCCAAATGTATTCTTTTCGCCTTTTTTCAAAACGTCTTTTAATATCCTCAAGTAATTTAGTGTTGATAACAAAAGATCTACAGTATATAGTTCTTTGGTGTATTTTTGTTTATTTTTTACTTGATCATTAAGTTCATTAAGCTTCTTTGCTTGAAGAGTTCTGAAGGCTCCATGTTTTGGGTGTCATGTTTCTATGAGTTTATTATTTTTTTATAAATTTGTCTATTTCTTGTTTTAAATTTATTTTAATTTTGTGTACTGAGTATCTAATCACTAGCTGTGTTGAAAGAACTGATAATTAATGTTATTAATGAACTTCACGTGTTGAAATGTACGTAATAGATTTCAATTTATATTCCAATTGATGCCATCGCTGTCCATCTTCTGCTCTGGGGTTGTTTTTTTGGGGGTGGGGGGGGGATCCATAATCGAAGAGATTTCTACAGCTACATTCTGTTTCCACTTTCATTTCCCGTATCTGCTGTGAAAAAAAATCCTTACCGACGAAGAATTAGTGGCATATTTGATTACATTTTCAGTAAACTTCAAATCTGCCACGTTCCGCAGAACGTGCCTCTCTGGATGCAGGCAGGTCCTCCCGACGCCTGTGGAGGCCAGTCTCACCGAAACGAATCGCAAACACAGAGAAGGCACCCTTTCGCCCACATTTGGCACCACAGATGAATGAGCTAAATAAATGGCCTCCTCCATCATGGCGTCTGGTTGTCGATTTAAGTAGGCTTCTCCTGCTTTCTGGCCTTCTCAAAGGCAACTTTGTGGCCATAGAAGGATGACTTTCAGGTTTATCTCCCCTATCTCCTCTAACAGCGGCCGATGGGGGATGGATACTAATGGCCGATTTGTTCCCTGGAGGGACCCAGTGCACAATTGGCTATCTGCAGCCTCTTCAAATAGTTCTCTACTCGGGCTGTGAATATTCCAGTCCCGAACTTCTTCAAAAAGTCCTGTTCTTTGTGCCAGGTGGTTGTTCTGTATCTTTCGGTAGAAAGCATCCCCTTTTCTAGGGGGCGTGAAGCAGGCGCGTTGCCCCTTTGCCATGAATTCTGTACTTCAAGGATGTCCCACCCCAAACCACCTGCGGTGGACTGAACGAGGCGCCAGGAGAATCTTAGCTAAAAAATATCTCCCCCTCCATTAAGTAGCTAGGAAAGAGGTGGATCAGTAGCCGAAAGGAAGGTCGTGGATAGGCAGGAGAAAATGGTGGATGGTTGGGGAAGGATATAGGATGCCAAACGTACATGTAGACCCTCATGTGATGAGGGTTTTCAAAAGAGGTAGGAAACGGTCACCTAACGCCTCAAGAGGCCACTTTCCTTTCCGCATCAGGTGGTGACACCCACCAGGTCTTATCCCGGGTCAAAACGGCGCTCGTGATTATCTCGACCAAAGAGTAAAGCAGCTGTTCCCATCAACCCCAGCATCTCAGCAGGTGCTGCTTCAGTGATGACCGCCAGGCGTCCCGCCAGGTGCACTCCTTGCGTCCATTCGTGGAGCCCCGCTGAGTCATTTATTTGCGGGCAACTGCAAGGACTGTGTCTGACGTTAATTGCGGGGCCGCAAATTCAGAAATGCTACCCCCACCCCCAAACTGGGATTCGCGGTCGGTGACAACGCGAGCTCCGGCGTCAACTTAACTACTGATGAAATATGGCGGTATTCCGTCACCATCGCAGACGCTACCCCGAGTGTCGGGGCATTATTTATCGCCCATTATATGTACACGCACAAATATACACGTAATAGTACGCACACTTGTGCTCACAAGTGTGCATAATGTCTAAAAAACCGTTGGGATGCACGAATTGTTTTTAGCAAATTAGTCCCAGCGGGGAGACTGTGGGTTTCTGAGGCCTGAATTAGGCCCGATTTCTCCTCTTAGGACAAATCCAGACTTAGGGAGGAGAGTAAGGGGCGGGGGTAGTGCAGTGGAAGAAATTAAACCACAATAAAAGGGGAGGGAGCAGAGTAGGAAACGCTCCCTACAAGAATGAACTGAAGAGCATAACCAAGTGACATGGAGTATTTGGGAGCTGGATTTTCAAGCCTACGGAGGATGGCAAAGGGGAATAGCCATGACAACGGAATGAGGGGAGCCGTTTGAATTAGTAAACCATTTTGCTATTAAAATTTTTAAAAAAGAGAAAACCAACGGGAAACATCAGCGCAACAAAGCTTTCAGAAAGTTTCCCAAAGGTTTTTGTTACTGTTAATTGCTGCCCAGAAGCAGATGACTCCTGCCCCCTCCGACCGCTTGGGGCCGCGCCTTCTGCGAGACTGTCCTGAGGCGCCAGGATAGAGTGGAGCGAGGCTGTTGCATGCTGTGGGAATTCTATAGCATCCCTATCCCGTGCTAGCGGTCCATGCAACAGTTAAGAAGCGACAGTTCTCTTGCAGCCTAACCTCACGTAGGATACATCTAGGTGGGGTGGTCCTACACCAGGATGGCATCCAGGTGGGGTGGTCCTGTCATATCCTCTGAGAAATTTCCCACCCCTTTACAACCATTTTTGCGGATGGGGCCCTGATACCACACGACCTTCCTGGCCCAGCCTCCCATCCGAGTAAAGGCAACATTCCATGAGGATAATTATAAATCGCCCAAACTAAGCACTCCATAGGCCTACATCAAATTTCTAAGACAAAGTTTGATTTAAAAACGGCTTTATAATTAAAAATATCAGTATCTTTTTTTTTAAATGTGTCCCTAAATTGATTACAGTTCTCCCGCTGCGACGTAATTGAATACCTTCGTATGCATTTTCTTGAGAAGAAATAGAGGAACTCCAAGAGTGGCAGAGCAAAGATAAGCACGCCCTTAATTTGACAATTCAAAATACCCCCTCCCTAAATGTATTTGGGGGAAGTCAGGTTGTTTGAGCTATTTATTTTTTGGATCAATCCTAGACCACGACCCCCGAGAACACCATTCGTAATTAATGACCCCCAAGAAATTTCAATTCGAGAAGATGACCCCCTACCCCCTTAAAAATATCAATCATAGTTGATGACCCAAGAAAATTATCGGCATATTTAAAAAATAGTCGGTCGAAAAACTTTTATTGAAGAAAAAAAGGAAAAACAGGATCAACTTAACAATTCGTCACCCAAAGCGAAAAACAGTTAATTTGCATACATTCGATGCTTATGTCTATAGGAATATAGAAACAATAAGTTTAAGTTTTTTATTGTACTTAAAAACAAATATTATTAATAAGTTTATGAATATTGTTCACTTATATGAGCACATAAATAATCAGAATCATTACTTCCAAATCGATTTCCCCACATAAAATCACTTAAATATGTCTCTAATAAGCTTCTATGAGATCCGCGCATTTGTTTTAATCTCTACTTACATTTATTCCAATAGGATTGAATAACTTGAGTCTGAACTCCCGTATGGCGGCGATCTACTAAATTAACGCTATGGTTAACTGTTCTATGCTGAAGACCGAGATCACGTTGAATATCGCAATATGATTTCCATTCATTCATCTGTGTGTACAATTGAACCAGGTCGTACAACAGAGTTTATTATTCCAGGTTGTGTGGCAGAATCTCTGCTCTCTACTACTTCCATGTACCCAATAGATGGATTAAAACTATTTACCACTAGTCCCAAAACCCAAATAGGATTTTTGATATGACTGATATGATTTTTTGATATGATTGATATGACTATCTACTACCAATAAGAATATTTATACCGACCTTAAGCCTCACAGATTGAGATCGTGTTATCGATATCACCCCAAATACTTCATGCATCCTTCAACTTAACAATTCGTCACCCAAAATCATTCAACTTGACAATTCGTCACTCCAAAACATTCAACTTGACAATGCGTCACACTAATCTCCTTGGGTGACGAATTGTTCAGTTGATCCCTCTAAATTACACAAAAAAATTAAACAAACGCAATTAAATTAACAAAAAAGTCAAATATTAATCCAAATAGTAAGAAAAGAGAAATGTGATGGCAGAAATGTTCAAATTCACTCAAACCGAATCGATCCTGGCACATATGTAAGTTAGGTTAGATTATTTGAACCTAACCTAACCAAACCTAACCAATATTATCTTAACCAAACTCAATCCTAGGTAGCATTTTTACTTTATCTTTTTTATCTCAATCTTATTATCAATTATTATTAATTATTTTAAAAATTCACTCCTAAGTAATGACTCCCCAAAAAGATCATTCCTAGATACTGGCCCCCCCAAAAACTCAATCCTAGATAATGATCTCTAACCTTACCTAACCTTAACCCAATTAAACCTTAATTAAGTTGTTTGCGAATTTACGAGTACCTTAATTAGGTACTTTAAGGTGATTTTTATAGGTCTTTGCAGTCGTTGGGAAGTTATTTCGGGTTATAATTTGTTTAGGTTGTAATGTTTTCTTTTTTACCTAAACCCATCAACCTAAAGTGTTTGGAGAGTTTGGTAAGGTGGATTGTTTTGGGACGTTCATTTTTTTACCTAACATAAATTAAATCTAATTTCAACTTAGCTAAACAAGTATAGATAAACCCGGCTGGGAAGGGGAGGATAGCAGAAAAACAAAACGCTTCGCTCGACTTGAGCTTCTTGAGAATAACAGCAACCACTACCAGTAAAAATAAGCATTCCCTAAATTAACCAAGTAAAGATGAACACCAATTTGCGTCGACTCAACTGACTGCTCATCTTTATTTGATCCATGATTACAAACGAAACTGTCAATTTGCCTCCATTAGACATACCTCAATTCAAAACAAAGGACAACGCAGCGCAATTGACATGGTAAAATGATCGTAGGACCTTTTCCTATTTGTAAAATAAATGGGGTCTGAAGGATAAACAACCACCTCTTAATCAACTACATTTGGAAATTATGGATCTAGTTGAAGCACATCGGAATCTTTGGAAAATTCCAACGTCATTCATTTCATTGTGAAAGTTCTCGTATCAAGAAGAATGGCGATGAATCGTCACAAATAACATGGATGCGGAAATAATAGGTTAAAAAAATGTCAAAAGGAAAGTGAAACGTAATGACATGACGCAAAGTTTGTTAGGTTTTATTCAAATTGCGTTAAAATGCCTTGAAATTGAATGCTCGCTGCCTCCTACCTTCCTTTAGACGCCCTTTTTATGGTAATAATTTGCATGATAGGTTTCGTTGACTGATATAAAAATGAAAGTACAGCTGACACTCAAGTAAGTACTGCCGGAAAAGGATAAAAAATAAATTTAGATCATCTCGAAACACCCGAAAGTACTTGAATTGTTAATAAAAAATATAGTTAATTTTATATAGTTCCTATTTAACTGAAAGTTTTTTTTTCTAAATACGCAAGCTTCACATCCGAACTTGAATTTCATGGTCGCTATTCACTTGGGATCCTGCCACCCATCCACCCTCCTCCTAACTCACATTTTCCATCTCATACCATCCAAGATTTGGGTTGTAGAACAGTGTACTGTCATGGCCAAAGGTTTTTAGACTTCTATATTTTTTTCATATAAGAAAATTGAAAGAATTAATCAAGCGTTACATTTTGTTTTAATATTTTTATCATAATTTGAAGGTGAAATATACAAATATTTAGAGCCCAAACACATTTTATTAATAAATGCAGTTAATTTATGCGTGCATTCAATATTTACAATGATGTTTCTTGTTCTTCAAGACTGCTGCAATTCGTTTTGGCATGGTGGAGACCAAATTTGGTGATGATATATTTACTGATATTGTTCCATTTTTATTCAATAAGCACCCGCACTGTTTACAATTGGATGGCTTCTGTTTATTAACTGCCATTTTGATTATCGCCCACAAATTCATTATTGGGTTCAAATCTGGTGAATTCCTGGGCCAAGATCCCAAAAGTTCGATGTTATTTTAAGTCAAGAATTTTGTTATTGTTTTTGTTTTGTGACAAGGTACGCCATCATGCTGAAAAATACAGTTACCTTCCAAAAATTACGTCTGAACTGTAGGGAAAAGATGCCCACGACAGTAGCTTTAGACCTGTGATTGTCATGACATTTGATTGCACCCGCTATTTATTTGAAATAACCAGTCTAAATGAAGTTCTAGTTTGAAAATATGTTGATCACTTTCTATATTTTGAATAGTAAATAACCGGATTACTAATTTTCAAAGCTAAATACGGTTATTTTGATTACTGCCTGACAGTACTTATGTATCTTTGCAGCCACTGTATTTATGTTGTGCCGTCGAAAGATAATAAATATCGAGGAAAATTGCTCTTGGGTCTCTAAAGTATGGGCACTCGTTCTAAAACAACTCGAATATATCTGCAAAATGACAATTATATGCTACAATAAATTATATCTAAATAAATGTCTTATTTTAAGTATCACAATGGAAGGAAGGGAAATACTTTAAGTAAGACGATGTGGTAACTTTGTAAGAGTGGGTCGTAGACATCTTGTGAAAATACCAAGCAAATAAAACTATGAAAAAAAGGAACTTCTCTAACTAAACAACGAGCACCTTTAGTAAGATTGGTGCTTGTATGCAATATAATTGGACAAATTAATAAATCACCATTAGTAACCTCTTTAAAAGTGCTTTTATCATATAATTAAATCTAATTTTTTGTTTTGAAATTGCCATATAAATGTAATTTTTCAAGCTAATAAGCCGATAATATTTAGCATGGTGAAAACATTTTTTAGCTAAAAGCGCCCACTATAAACCAAGCAGCAAATCCTTATGTAACCTAAATACAGTTGGTTTTATATTTTTCAAATCAGATTTGAATTATTTTTACATACAACCTTTTAGGCTGACATAATAATGTGCTTTTTTAACAAAAAAAATGTGACTATAACCATAGAAAATGACGCTTTCAAAAAATTAAACAATCTAATCATCGAAATCTTTCGCCTAAAAAAATACATTAATATTTAGGTTTTATGCAAAATCAACAGCGTAAAAATCATAGAGTTGGCGATTCACCTCTGTAAACAAGGAACTCATTCAAGCAAGCGAGGATAGGAGGCAACTGCTAAATTTGTCATAGGGTCACTTATTATTTTATTTTTTTACTCACTTATATGCATTGAAAAAAGGTTGCCCCCTTATCCAATTCAAGTGGGTAAAGGCAAAAGTAAATAAGAACTCAATATGGATAGCTGATGGGTGGCGCAAAGGGCTATTTTTTCGGACTTTCTCTTCTCCGTGGTTGGTAACAGTTTAACACGTCAGTCACGAGGCGAGTTTCTAATGCGCTCTCAGTAAAAAATGATTGACACAGTCACACTCGGCTGTCATGTGAGACAAGAAAATTCGACTGACAGTGCCTATGATTTAGTATTGTATTTGGCTACCTTAACGTCTGTCGAACATTTTGATATTTGCACGGGGGCGCTATGTTGAAAATTGGATTTTTTGTAATGATAAATTGTGGCCTGTGCTGTTTATATGGCGTCTTTATAGTCGTATATGTAATCATATGTAATTTGCATTGTTTCTATAGTGAATTGTGTTTCTCAACGGTTCGCTTGAACCCCAGGCTTCGGCACGTGGGACCAAATGGAAAATGAGACCTTTTTTCATTATACATATAAGTGAAAATGAACTAAAACTTAAATGAATTAAAACTTGGAAATGAACTCATCTTTTATTTAACTTCCTTTCCCTAACTTTACGATTTATAATGTAGTCTGGTCTATTAATTTCTTATTTTGCACTCCGAAACATGCATGACATAAATGGCACTTTCTTACAATCAAAAGATTAACCAGTTTTGCTTTTATAATTGGGGCGACTTATGTCCTTGGTCTCAGTTGCCAGATGGGAGCTGCAAAAAATCGCTACTTTCTAGCCTCCATTCTTCCAAATTGTATTTTCTAGTTTAGCATAACACAGAACATGATCGCATGATTTTCTCGCCATTAGCATCTATTTTAACTTGAAGAATATGAATATTGGCGCATTGTAGTTTGTGACGGTTTTTTGTTGATCTCTTTGTTAGAAATTATCTTATAAAGCACATAAACATTTACCAATGGTATTACGAGAAACATTTGCCTACTACTTTACACCTTTGCATAACATTGTGGCATATGATACCATCTGATCAGGGGACTTAATGCCAGTTTTACCCTTATTATATGAGATGGCATGACCAATGTGGCATTTCGGAGGTTCCTCATTTGCTGTGTGAGATGGCAACAGCGAGGTGACCTTTAGGACGTTCCTCTTCTATTTTCTAAGATGTCATGACCATGGAGCCATTTAGGACGTTCCTTATTTGTTTGGTGAGATTGCCCAAATAAGGTGTCATATAGCACGTTCATCATCTGGTCTGTGAGATGGCATACACAAGGTACCATTTAGGATGTTCCTCATTTTTTGTAGGCGATTGCATAAAAAAGGTGGGAAGTAGCACATTAATAATTTGCTGTGTGAGATGGCCTGAACAAGGTGGCATTATTTAGAACGTTCGCAATTTGCTGTTTAGGATGGCATGAATAAAGTGGCAGTTAGGACGTTCCTCATTTGGTGTATGATATGGCATCAATGAGGTGGCTTTTAGGACGTTCCTCAATTGCTAGGTAAGATGACATGAACAAGGTGGCATTTATGACGTTCCTATTTGCTGTGTGAAATGACATATACAAGGTGCCATTTAGGACGTTCTTCATTTGGCAAGTTAAATGGCATGAAGAAGGTGGGATTTAGATAATTCCTCATTTGCTGCGTGAGATGGCACGAACAAGGTATCATTTAGGACGTTCCTGATTTGCTGTGTGAGATGACCTAACAGAGGTGATATTTAGGACGTTCCTCATTTGGTGTGTGAGATTGCATGACTAAGGTGGCATTTTGGTCGTTCTTGATTTACAGTGTAAAATAGAAAGAAAATATGGGCATTTAGAACGTTCCTCACTTGCTGTGTGAGAGAGCATGAACAAGGTGGCATTTATGACGTTCCTCCTCTGCTGCGTGAGAGTGCATGAACAAGGTGGCATTTAAGACGTTCTTTATTTGCTGTATAAGATGCAATGAATTAAGTGGCCTTTAGGACTGGCCTCAATTGCTATGTACATAAGAGGGCAAAACAAGCTAATATTTATGACGTTCTTTATTTGTTATGGGAGATGGCATGACAAATGGGGCATTTAGGACGTTGCTCATTTGTTGTGTCAGATAGCATGACAAAGGTGACATTTAGGTCATTCCTTATTTGCTGTGAGATATGGCATGATCAAATGGCATTTAGGACGTCCATCATTTTCTGTTTCAAATGGCATGGACAAGGTGGCATTCACGACGTTCCCCATTTGCTGTGTGAGATGGCCTGACCAAGGTTACATTTAGAACATTCCTCATTTTCTGTGTGAGATGGCTTGAACGATGTAGTCTTAAGACATTCGTCACTTGCTGTGCATAATGCATGAACAAGCTGAAATTTAGGACGTTCCTTATATGCTGTGTGAAATGCCATGAACAAAGTTGTATTCAGGACATTCCTCATTTGCTGTGCGAAACTTTATGAACAAAGTGGCATGGAGGACTTTCTTCATTTGCTCTGTGAGATTGAATGAACAAAGTGGCATTTAAGATGTTCCCTATTTGTTTTGTGAGATGGCATAGCAGGGTGGTGCTTAGGAGGTTCCTCATTTGCTGTGTGAGATGGTATGAACAAGGTGCTATTTACGACGTTCCATATATGTTGAGTGTGATTGCGTAAACAAGGTGAAATTTAGCACATTCCTCATCTGTTGTATCGGTTAGCATGAACAAGGTGGCATTTAGGAGGTTCTCTATTTGCTGTATGAGATAGAATGAACAAGGTTGCTTTTAGGGGATTTCCACATTTTCTGTGTGAGATCGTATGACTAATGTGTCAAAAAAGGACGTTCCTCATTTGTTGTGTGAGATTGCATGAACAAGGTTTGCATCTATGACGTTCCAACTCATTTGCTGAGTATGAGGGCCTAAACGAGGTGGCATTTATGACGTTCTTCATTTTCTATGTGAGATCGCATGAACTAGGTGGCATTTAGGAAGTTCCTCGTTTGCTGCGTGAGATGACATAAAAAACGAGGGATTTCGGAGGTTCCTGATTTGTTTTGCCTGATAGCATGACTAATGTTGCATTTCGGAGGTTCCTCATTTGCTGCGTGAGATGGCATGAAAACGTGAGATTTCGTAGGTTCCTCATTTGTTGTGTGTGATGGCATGACCAATGTGGCATTTCCGAGATTCCTCATTTGCTGTGTGAGATCGCATCAACGCTTGTCACTTGCTTTCTAAATGGCTTGACTATTGGCGCATCTAGGACGTTCCTAAATTGTTTTGTGAGATGACACAAATAAGTTTCCATATATTACGTTCCTCATCTGGTCTGTGAAATGGCATCAACATGGTGTGATTTAGGATGTTCTTGATTTGTTGTGTGTGAGTGCATTAACAAGGTAGCAATTAGCACATTCCTCATTTGCTGTGTGAGATGGCCTGAACAAGATAGACTTTAGGACGTTCTTCATTTGCTGTTTGAGATGGCATGGACAAGGTGGCATTTAGAACGTTCCTCATTTGCTGTAAGATATGTCATGAATAAGGTGGCCTTAAGGACGTTCCTCTTTTGCTAAGTGAGATGGCATGAAAAAGCTGGTATTTATAACGTTCCTCATTCCTTATGTGAGATGGCATGACCAATGTGGCATTTAGGACGTTTCTCAGGTGCTGTTTGGGATTGCATGATCAATGTGGCATTTAGGACTTTCCTCATTTGCTGTGTGATATACCATGAACAAGTGGTCATTTAGGACGCTCCTCATTTTCTGTTTAAGATGTCATGAAGAAGGTGGCATTCAGGACATTCCTAATATGCTCTACGAGATTGCATGAAAAATTTGGTATTTAGGACGTTTCTCAGGTGCTGTTTGGGATTGCATGATCAATGTGGCATTTAGGACATTCCTTATTTTCTATGTGAGATGGCTTGAACGAGGTAGCCTATAGGAGGTTCCTCATTTACTGTGTAGGATGCCATGAATAAGGTGGATTTAAGACGTTCCTAATTTGCTGTGAGAGATCGCATGAATAACTTGGCATATAAGACTTCCACATTTGTCGGGTGAGATGGCATAAACAAGTTCGCATATATGACGTTACTCATTTGCTATTTGAGATGGCCTGAACAATGTGGCATTTAAGACGTTCCTCATTTGGTGTGTGGAATGGCATGAACAATGTATCATTTAGGACTTTCCTCATTTTTTATGTGAGATGGCATGAAAATTTCACATTTAGGACGTTCCTTATTTGCTGTGTGAGATGGCATGACCAATTTCCTCATTTGCTATTTGAGATGGCCTGAACAATGTGGCATTTCGGACTATCCTCATTTTCTGTATGAGATGGCATGACTAGGGTGGCATTTCGGAGGTTCCTCAGTTGCTAAGTAAAAGGGTATGAACCCTTGTGGAATTTAAGACGTTGCTCATTTGCTGTGTCAGATTTCATGAGCAAGGTGGCCTTTACGAGTAAGACGCTCCACATTTACTGTGTGAGATGGCATGACCAAGGTGGCCTTTCGGACCTTCCTCGTTTCTCTGTGAATTGGTATGAACATGGTGGCATTTAGGACGTTCCTCATTTGCTGTGTCAGATGACCTTAACAAAGTGGCATTTAGGACGTACCCCAGTTTCTGTGTGAAATGGCATGATCAAGGTGGCATTTTGGCGGGGTTTCATTTGCTGTGTGAGATAAAATGAACTAAGTGCCATTTATACGTTCTTCATTTGCTATCTGAGATGGTTTGTATATGGTGGCATTTAGGACGTTCCCAATTGGTTGTGTGAGATGGCATAAACAAGGTGCCATTTAAGACGTTCCTCATTTGCTGATTGAGACGGCACGATAAAGGTGGCATTTAGGACGTTTCTCATTTTCTATGTGAGATAGCATGGACAAGGTATCATTTATGATGTTTCTCATTTTCTGTGTGAGGTGGCATGACTAAGGTTGCATTTAGGACTTTCCTCATTTGCTGTGAGACATGGCATAAACGAGGTGGCCTTTAAGACTTCCTCATTTGTTGTTGGATGGCATAATCTTGGTGGTATTAGGACGTTATTCATTTGCTATTTGAGATGGAATTAACAAGGTGGCATTTAGGATTTTCCTCATTTGCTGCGTGATATGGCAAGAACAATGTGGTATTTCAGTCATTCCTCATTTACTGTGTAAGGTGGCATTATGGCGTTCTCCTCTGCTCTTTGAGATTGTATCAACAAGGTGGCATCTAGGATGTTTCTCAATTGATATTTTGAGATAGTATGACCAAGGAAACATTTAGGACGTTCCTCATTTGCTGTGTGAGATGACATGAACGTTGTGGCCTTTAGGACGTTCCTCATTTGCTGTATAAGATGGCATGATTAAGATAGCATTTAGAAAGTGTCTTATTTACTGTTTGGGATATCATGATCAATGTGGCATTTAGGACGTTCCTCATTTGCCGTGTGAAATGGCATGCACAAGGTGGCATTTAGGACGTTCCTCATTTGCTGTGTGAGATGACATAAACGTGGTGGCCTTTAGGACGTTCCTCATTTGCTGTATAAGATGGCATTTAGAAAGTGTCTTATTTACTGTTTGGGATATCATGATCAATGTGGCATTTAGGACGTTCCTCATTTGCCGTGTGAGATGGCATGCACAAGGTGGCATTTAGGACGTTCCTCATTTTCTGTGTGAGAGGGCATGAACAAGTTGGCCTTTAGGACGTTCCTCATTTGCTGTATGATATGTTATAAATAAGGTGGCATTTATGACGTTATTCATTTGCTATTTGAGATGGTCTGAACAAGATGACATTTGGTGCGTGAGATGGCATGAACAAGGTATCATTTAGGACTTTCCTCATTTGCTTTGTGAAATGGTATGAAGAAGGTCACATTTAGGACGTTCTTCATTTGCTGTGTGTGATGGCATGACTAAGTTGTCATTTTAGTCGTTCCTCATTTGCATTTTGAGATGGCATAAACTAAGTGGCATTTTGCACGTTCCTTCTTTGTTGTATAAAATGGTATGAACTTTGTGGCATTTAAGACGTTCCTTCTTTTATGTGTAAGGTGGCCTGACCAAGGTGCCATTTAGGACATACTTCATTTGCTGCGTGATATGGCATGAACAATGTGGCATTTCAGTCCTTCCTAATTTGCTGTGTAAGCTGGCATTTAAGACGTTCTCCTCTGCTCTTTGAGATTGTATTAACAAGGTGACATTTGGGATGCTTTTCAATTGCTTTTTGAGAGGGCATGACCAAGACAGCATTTAGGACGTTCCTCTCTTACTGTGTGAGATGGCATGATCGAGGTGGCCTTAACGACGTTCCTCATTTGCTGTGTAAGATGGTATGGTCAAGGTGGTATTTAGAAACTGTCTCAGTTACTGTTTCGTATATCATGATCAATGTGGCATTTACGACGTTCCTCATTTGCCGTGTGAGATGGCCTGACCAAGGTGGCTTTTCGGACATTCCTCCATTGCTGTGTGAAATGGTATGAACATGGTCGCATTTAGGACGTTCCTCATTTGGTGTGTGATATGGCATGAACAATGTGTCATTTCAGACGTTCCCTATTTACTCTATGAGATAACATTGACAAAGGTGATTTCAGGAAGTACCTCCTTTGCTGTGTGAGATTGCATTAACAAGGTAGAATTTAGGATGTTCCTCTTCGAATTTATCCTCAGGGAATCATGTCGGCAGGCTCGAGTCTAGGTTCCGTCCGTCGTATTTGTGACAGAGTGCGGGTGGAGGGGATTTGTGCTAAAAATATGTTTGGAAATTTGTGTTTCTGAGAAACATGTCCTGTAGAGGATTTATTCCTTTACTTTAAATAAAATTAAAACCAGGGCATATCCGGCAATATGTTTTTCAAGAGGTTCGTAATAAATTAAAGTTAGGGAAGGTGAAAAGGTATGGAGGAATGGCCAAAAAGTACTTAGGAAGCTGTCTAGGCTTACCGAGTGTGTCTGTTGTAGGGGGCGGGGGTGGATGAGAGTGCCGTGTAACAACAGTAGTGGCCTGTATGGGACGATTTTTCGGAGTGTGACAACGATGTTCTGCAAGTGAGTAGGAAGTGTGATAGCGATGATGGAAGATGTGAATGATAACGGTGTTATTTTGATGAGTATGGAGTGTGCCAACGATGGTATAGATGAAAACTGTAAAGTGTGACTGATGGTGCGTGAAAGGATAGCTGGAATAAAATAATGACGAAGTATAAGCAAGTGATGTCGTGTTGGGAAAGTATGTGAGTTGTATAGGTGTAATTATTATAATTCAGGTGATTGCAACTCCGCGGGATTGTGAACGTGAGTGTGAAGTGTGGCTAGTGTGGCCGTGTGTTGGTCAACTCCCTCTGAAATGCCCCTGGACTAACGAGTATGACAGTGATGATGCGTGAAGAGAGAGAGAGAGAGAGAGAGAGAGAGAGAGAGAGAGAGAGAGATGGACTATATTAATGGCAGAGTAAAAGGGAGTGATGAGGTTGTGCTGGTTATTGTATGTGGATTGTGAAAGTGCCCACAATTAAGTTCAAATTCAAATTTCCTACCTGCAACCATTACTGGACTTTCAAAGTACGCCGGGGCTTGTTCTCCCTGCCTCTACTTATTCTATTCCCCATTCTTTTTCTTCTAATTCTTTCATGTTAATAATTATAAAGTGGTCGGTTTATGCTTCATTCATGCGTCGTTCTTTGATTCAGCCCAGATTTGTTTTTCTTTTTGATGGCGATTTTAGCCATTCAACTTCGGGCCGTGATTTAGCCATCTCTTGAATTCTCGGGGAGGAATTAAAACCGATTTATTACATTGTCAAACTATCAAGTATTTGATGAATAATTCTGCTAAATGGAAAATAATTGATGAGAAAAGGTAAAATTGATATAATTTCAAGTTTATGTGTGGGTTTGATTTGCCTCGGGGCTGGGTGGGGTTGAAAATGACTATGAAATTAAAATAGCATATTTTCATAAAAGGGTTGGTTAAGAATGAAGCTATTTTTAGTAGAATTTCCATAAATACTTCGAGGTCTGTAATGAAAGCAAAGATCTTATATGATAGTCAGTTCTCTTTTTACTTTAGTTAATTCGTGGGAGAGGCCGCGCAAATCAATCGCTCAGGAGTGTCCCAAGGCATTCTGTTAGGGCCCTTCTCATTCATCATGAAAGAGAGGGTGCAATTTATGTAAGAAGGCAGGGAGAGGCTCGAAACTCGAATTTTCGTTACACACAACAAAAGATAGGCTTAAAATCAGATTACCTGTGAAAAATGATAGCGTGGCATTGGGCTTTGAAACTGGTTTTAGTTCAGGCCTGGACGAAGTGAAAGAGGAATAACTAAGCTGAATTTCGCATAATTATGGAAATATATCGACCTGACATCAGATTGCGGGATTCGCTATATAGCCTAGGGGTGCCCTCAGCCCCAAATACCGTTACATGAACACTTGTCATCATTAATTTATTATTATTAATGCGTTTACGAGAGAATTACTTGCTAGGGTTCCCACGATTTAGACCTAATGAGGCCCATTGTCACTACGCCTGTCATCATCTATCCTTATTCAATACCGAGAATCCCCATATTCATTTCCCCCCACCCTTTCGATTACAAATGGCCCATTGGACGCACCAAGGTGGTCTGTTCACATTGGGCCGTAAAATAGGCAAAAAAAAAAACCCGTAGGAGTCTTAAGAACCCTGGAGCCAACACCTCGCCTCCTTAAATGGCGTGAATCGCCGCCCTCTAAGATGCATCCCTTTTAGCGGGGGCCCCGCGGGCCAAAAAGTGCATTAAATCAATTTAATTATGGATGTAGACAGGTGAAGGGACCCCAGGGAGGGACCGTCTACGACCGCTGATTATTTCATTCTTCAAATAATCCACCAAAGTCCCCATTTGGAGGTATTTCCACGGGAATGGAGAGGGGTCTCGAGATCCATTTCTTTGAAAAAAAAAGAAATATTTTGAAAAATAGGCGCGGGAAGAAAGTGGATAAGGTAAGGAAAGCGAAAATTTTGGAAGGTTTACTGCCCGATTAGAGTGCAAAGGGCCGGAGGGGTGCAATCTTTCTGAATCTGGCCCCTGTATTCCCCAAAGGTAAGTCACTCAGTAACAGGAATATAATATGTGATTAGATTACACATTGACTATGGTTCAGCTACTAACTAACCTAACCTAACCTAACCCATTTTATAAAGTGACTCGACCGAAACTTAAATGATTATAATTGAAAAAGTATTCGTAATGTTTCATTGCGCAATCGTGGTTTTGTTTGTTGTCAACCTCTCTTTAAATGCTAAAATTTTCATCAATTTGCTTAATAACGAGGAAGTTGCATTGATGTCAGTAAAGGTAGCCTAAATTAAGTTTGCGCAAGGAAGGTTAATTACTTAAATGTCATAATCTTTGAATCGAACAATAAATTCATTAAAATCTAATAATAAAGAAATTCCTTCGCACAAAAAAAACATTACAAAACACGGTTAAAAGTCCACATGTCCTCCATATTTCTCCAAGCACAGTTGAGCTTTAGATCTCGTTAATCACCTAATTTTTACGATTAGTTGGGTTTTTGCTTAATCAAGTCAATTTCGCCTGTTATTCTTTCTCTCAAATGGCTTACACTTGCAGGTGTGGTGGAGTACAACTTATTCTTTGAATGGACTAATAAGAAAAAGTCTCCGTTGAATCCGGTGATCTTGAAGGACACAATTAAATAATTCGGCGCTACCTTGCGATTGTTGAAAATTTCTATCAGGCTTTCTTTTATAAATCCACCAAATCTATTGCGGTAATTTCCGTGCTTGTTCCGAAATTATGTGTTCGTTAATCATGTGCTGATAGAGGGCTCCATTTATGCTATTATTCTGAAATAACGGAGCAATAAGACAGCCATTCCTGCATATCCCTATCCATAGAGACACCTCCTTGCAAAGGGGTCCAACATTATGGCTATTCGCTTTTCCTCGTTACCAATCATAACATTGTTCCCCAAACAACCAAGTAGATAGAGAAACTATTTTGAAAATCTTATCCGGCGAAGAAAATCAGTGTCGAGGAGCTAATCTCAGAGGTGAATCTTATAAGGGTCTCTTTTTTCAAATTAAGTTTACCAATGAGATTAAACGGTGATTTTGACATTTTAATTCCATTCCTTCTGGAAGATAGATTTGAATTTTCAAGAAGCTTTCTTCTAATTTATTAGGTTCTTACCGATTTGTGAAGATCACATTTTCTCAAGTGATGGATTTAGTTGAGAACTGTCTATCAGGACGACGTAGCTCAACAAATTCTTTACTTTACGTTTTCAGTCATCTAACTTGCTAACACGAATATTTGTTGTTCTTTCGCTAACTGCATGACTCTCGTAAGAGAATCAAGTAGAGAAATAAGTAAGTTTAACCTCTTTTTTATTTAGTAATAGAACGTGAAATGTAATAGAAATAAAAGTGAGATAAAATGAGAATCGAATTGGTGTCTTGGCACATAGAGGAAGAAGGTTAGCTGAGGGATGCAGATATGTACCTCAGCCATAAAACCAAATGCAATTAAAAGACAAATAACCACAGAATGCAAGAAGTTGGTCACTACTGATTAATATTTCTCTTTTTTTTTAGCCCCCCCCCTCCCTCCTTTAACTCCATTCCCCCATTCCCCTCTTATCTCACCTATTTATTTGGTTCAGCATTTTTCGCTAATTTACTTGCCTTGAGCAAATGTACTTTTAGCTACCTTCACTAACACCGATTCAACGTCACTATTATTTAAGCAAACTTGATGAAAATTGCACAATTTATCGAGAGGATTTCAATAAACAAAATCGCATTTATACAACGAAAAATCACGAGTATTTTTCTTATTTATAGTAATTTAAATTTTAGGTGCTTTTTTCATGAGTCACTTTGTATAATGGGTTAGGTTAGGTTGGTTGCCGCCTCGATGCGGCCGCGGTTAGTAGCCATAAATCCACGCAAAAGCCCTTAATTTGCTACTTTACCACCTTGGTCCTTGCGACTGAGAATTACAACAAGGCACACTAATACATAGCGGAGAATGGTAAAGGCTAGTCGCAAAATAAAGAAATCGTCAGAGCAATGGGTGGGATTTGAACCACTGACTTGTGTTACTGACTATAGACGAGGCGCTCTATCCACTCGACCATCCATAGTCTAAATAAACATAATTCAAGTAGATTTTTAAAACTTGTTGAAGACAAAAACACTTGGAATTGCTACTTTCCTTATTCTGCGGGTCGAATTGGTTCCTGCTGAGTATGTTATGCCCTGGATCCTTTTCATGTGTACGCAGATTTATATTTTAGGGTTTGTTATTAATAACCCTTTTTTACTGTTATTTTTTATATTTATTTACATTTCTCCTTCGTATTCTTCTAGTTACTTATGTACTAGGTGAAAATCCCCTGATGGTTACATCATCCGCCTCTCTTTTCTCGAGATCAGATATATAATTAATACCCATTTTTAAGCTTTAATTTCAATATTTAATTGCATTTTTAGTTGATTTTTTTATATTTTCTTAGCTTCATTTCTTTCTCTTTGCGCATCTCTGTCTCTGGAAATGATTGCCAAATGACGCTTTCGTGACTCGGGCACTTTACTGCCACGATGGAGGTTCGAATCTTTCAAGCGAAAAGTGGCTCGGAATTGATCCCGAACTTTCATTTTCTCTTAGGGAGATCCGATCAGCGATGATCCATCACCCATTTCTGCTTTCCTCGAACTCGCCCTTAAGGGTGAGGACCCGGTGGGTATTTATTGGGTGCCCTCCCCCCCACCGGGGGCCCTGTCGTTGTGGATTGACAATAAGTCCCGGAGAGTTGCGCCCTCTATTCCTAACTTCGCTAGGCGCAGATGCACTCGTTGGTGTCGCATGGGAGGGTCAGATTCGTGTTTAAGATTTCCTGTCCTTGGAGTATTTGCAATGCGCCCTTCCGCCCCCAACATTCAAGGTTGCGGAAATACCCTGGTACTTACCACGTTGGATTATTTGTTTTCTCCGTTAGATTACAAATGGGGAGACAGGGTCAATGGTTGCCTTGGAGCAACTAGGTTACACTGATCAGGGAAGGGCAGCAGCAGGGAGGGGGGGGGGGTACTGACGACCTGCCCTTCTCTCCCGACCTGAAGGTATGACCCCTTCCCCCCTTTATTGACAAACCCCCACCCCTAGTACCATGGAATAATATTTGTGCGTCCATTTGCGTGTATGTATGTCTGTACAGGGGATACCATGATCACAAAGGTGGTAGCCCAGGAGAAGGTTGCCATTGCACCTCAGTGTTGCTGCCCGTTGCGAGCACCCTCAATGGGACTACCTGCCCTATACTAATGCGTGCATGTGTGTACATGCATTTGATATGTGCACACAGATGGGATCCATTCGCGTTGGCCCTGAACATCCACAGTACCAAGCAAGGGATGAGTGCATATATATATATATATATATATATATATATATATATATATATATATATATATATATATATATATATATATATATATATATTTATATATATATATTTATATATATATATTTATATATATATATTTATATATATATATTTATATATATATATTTATATATATATTTATATATATATTTATATATATATTTATATATATATTTATATATATATTTATATATATATTTATATATATATTTATATATATATTTATATATATATTTATATATATTTATATATATATTTATATATATATTTATATTTATATTTATATATTTATATTTATATATATATATTTATATATTTATATATTTATATATTTATATATTTATATATTTATATATTATATATATATATATATATATATATATATATATATATATATATATATATATATATATATATATATATATATATATATATATATATATATATATATATATATATATATATATATAAGTCTTTCATGAGTGCGAAAGAATGATGAAATGAATTCAGCAAAAACCGCAAGAAACAGAAAAACAGGATAATCTTTCTTCGGAAAAAGTTATTTCCTAATTCGAACAATTCCGTACAGGGATGGGATTCGAACCTTGCACACTGAGGCAGCGAGCAACCGCTTTGATCTCAAGTAAACCGCCCCTTAGTCCACTCGGCCTCGCGGGTGTATATGTACATTTTTGATAGTGTGAGGAAATGAGTGTACTTATATGTATGTATCCGCGCATGCATATGCTCGTTCTTGAGTAGGTTGGTGCTCGGCTTAAGTGGGGGACGAAAATTGGTGGAGAAAGGGAGTCCCCCCCCCCCTTAGATAGGGACTAGTAATAGGCTTCTCTACCTAATACCACTTCGTATAAAGGCGCCCGGTCAAGACGACGGAGGAAATACATAGGTGGTTGGAGGCCCGGCAACTGCGACTTGATGTTTCCTGTCGCTGCATTGGTCCTTTTCATCCTCGATCTTGACTACTACTCTTGTTATTACCTTCCCTTCCCTTTAAATTACTATTTATTCCCCGTTCTTCCCCAATTAGGCGCTCATGGACCGAGACCGAGAACGAGTGACTCGGTCCACCCATGTCATTTCTCAGAGGAGGTTTCATTAAAAATATATTTTTTCATTTATTAATTATAAATAAAGAAATTATATTTACTTTTATACAAAATATTACATTAAATATATATTTTTTAATCCTTAAAACGAATACAAAAATAATGTACAGCCTGACTATGAATAAAATAATGTCTTTTAATTCAATTAATTCTGTACAGAATTCACTAACGCAATTAAGTCCTGCCTCACTTCCTTTATCCCGTTCCATGGGAGAGGAAGGAGGGGGTTCCCCCAAGCGGGGAGACTCAAAGTTATCCCCCCAAGAGGGAGGGGTACCCCGCTAGGCTTCAAATTTAAACAATTATATTGCTAATACCCGACCTTCATTCAATGACCATAAAAAATAGAAGTTTATGGATAAAACCTTAAAAGTCTTAATTATTTGTTTAGTGCTCATAAAAACACGGAAGGGAGAGAGAGGTTTGCAGTCACGGATGAGATGAACAATTTTTTCACAATTAAATTTTCAACTATTTCTTCAAGAAAGGACACAAGATATAATTAGCTATACAGAGAGAAGTGAGGTCGCATCTAATGGAGAATTAAAAACCCGCAAAGAGCGAGAAAATGACAATAAATAATAAAAAGTTGGAAAAAGTCTTTATTTCGAGAGGCCCAAACTGCGATTTCTATCTTAATAATGACGAAAGAAACATTCGCTTCCTTCCTCGACAAATGGCGAAACGATTCATTCGGTGACGCGCTTCGCAACGGCGAGGGGAAATTCGAAATTGGTATAGGGTTCAAACATGGGGAGAATCGCACCCATTATGCAGGTCAGGAGAAACAAATAAGGATATGGGAGAGGGGAGGGATAGAACAAAAATACAAGAGACGGAAGAGGGACGCTTGCCCTTGAGGTTTTGGGAAGCATTCTGGCTCAATGACAAGCAAATACAAACATTCGAACAGCTCATTATAACAATGTAATATCATGATATATATATATATATATATATATATATATATATATATATATATATATATATATATATATATATATATATATATATATTTATATATTGGGAGCGATTTCCCCCTCGCTGGTTTGGATCCACGACCACACAAACAAAAAAGTAACAAACAACAAAACAACAGGCGACACCGAGGTTGAGCACTTATTTCTTTCACCCGCCCAACGCCCCCCCCCCTCCGGGTGGAGGTGAGGGGTCGTCGTTTATCCGCCCTCGTCAGTAAGGGACACACGGGGCCCTGGGTGGCCTACTCCATGGGAGTAAGGTGGTCAGGGCCCCATGGTAGCGGGGCGGGGCTCTGGCGGGGCCGTGGGGAGGACGTAGTGGCAGTGGGCGCAGTGGAGGCAGACCCCGCAGGACCCCAGCCTGCGGGCGAGGACGGAGCGGAGCTTGAGGGCGGGGCCCAGCTTCATCTGGATGCTGGTGGTGAGGTGGTCCTCGGTGAGGAGGGGCAGGGAGGACCCGTCGATGCGGTGCTCCCGAAACGCCTGCGAAAGAAGAGGACAATGTCAAGGTGGCGGCGGCCTCTGCCCATCAAATTTCCCTCTTGCCCCACGCAACCAGGAGAGTTGCGCTACCTCCCGCACCCTGGCCTTCAAACTAGCCTGGCCGTGTAACTCGCGCATTTCACCTACCCTAACTTCACTACGAATCTCTTGAGTAACTTTCTATCCCTATAACCCTCGTTGGTTTTCGCTTTATCCTTTCTATTATAAAACATGCTCACGTCGCCTGGAGGGTTTAGGGTAAGGGGGCTTTTCATTCTCGACCAGTCCTCGACCCATCCATTGAGGACTCAATTGCGCTCCCCAAGGGCAGTTATCTTGGACGTTGGGGGGAGGGGTTTTTTGTACGTGGCTATGCACTCACGAGTGCGGGGCCCTCGCCCCCACCCATTTCCCCCGAACCCACCCCTTCCCCCCCGCCAGACCATTAGAAGAGTCCGAAGGGACAATTCGCGAAAAGGGCGTTGTTATTTTTTTATTCTTCTTCTCCTTTTTATTAGTTTTGCCTTTTTCTTCTTGTTTTTTCCTTCTCTTTCTTCTATGCTCCCTCTTCTTTCTTTGTTTTCCGTTTCTTTTTCTTTAGTTCTTGAAGGAAAAGCCAGAGATAGTCTTTGGGAGTTTTTCATCGCCTTGCCTCTTCCTACTGAAAGAGGGGGGGGGGAGTTTTGGTCTCGATGGGACACCTCCTCTCCCGCGGAGGGCCCCTCCAGGCCCACAACTTTTGACGAAATCTTAGCAATTTCGGAGGTAGCCGTGTGCCCCCCAACCCCCCGCTTCAGCCTGCTTTTCTTGGTGGTCCGTCCCAGTTGGGGGCAGTGGACGCCGGTAGTCCCGTTGAGACAGTGATGATTGTGCCGCCTCTCCTCGGAGATTCCTCACGCCGTTACCCCCTAACCCCTATTGGGGAAAGGGGTCCCTATACATTTCTTCCGCACATCTCGTGTGCGTATACCTGCAGGCAGGTGTGTGTGTGTGTGTAATTCAACTGGATTTTGATCGGGGAGAAGCGATGACTTTCTCCAAAGACGGCTTTTCGTGCGGGTCGGGCATTAGCAAACGTCCGTGCTTCTCGTGGGACCAGATAAAAAAGAGGGGCCTCTTTATGTTTGGGTCTCGGCACCTCTAAATTTGAATATTTGCCCATTGTTATCACCCGCACATGATGACATCAATGTGGTACTTCATTGTACTCCCTTTTAGCCCCTTACCGCACTTATTTGTCGGTCGATCCCAGCCAGGCAATTCCACTCTGCCAGCCTGCTGACCTTGCTTAGAAGATGTTCTCTGGTGTGGCTCAAGGAGAAGGGGGCTCTCTTCGTTCAGAGTGCCAAGATTTGGTAAGTGTGCGTAAGTATGAATATGTATCATTTAGCGGCGCATGGGTGAGTTTAGTGCCGTGATTGACCGCTTAAAAGGACCATCTAGGGGTTTGCTCAGAGGCTTGAACGGACCGCGCAGGTGGCTTCGGCTCAATAAGCGAAGTGCCAAGAAGGGATGCCAAAGAAGGAAGCCACATGATTCGCCATTTACGTCGTTAATACTTGTGTACTTTCTCTGCAGTGACGCAATACGGAGTGGCACTATGCTCCTAACCAATGCCATCTTTTGGTGGGCTGCAGTAGGTATGAAGGCCACCCTGGCATCTCTTCAGGTAGTGTCTCCCTTGGGGACAGATTCAAGAGAGGTGCGCCCTTTACCGCACCCGTCCTTAACTAGTTTGATAATTGGCTACTCAGTATATGTAACTGCTGCTCATTTTCACTTCTCCTTACTTCAACACTTTCTTGGGACAAATTAAAAATAGTGAAGCATAGAAGACGTCGAAGGTACTCTCCTCCCCAAATAAAAGACCCCACATGGAGGCAGTGGGGACGTATTTTGAGTAGAGAGAGAACGAGGATCTGAGTGGAGAGAGCTTTTTTTATTAAGGGCGAGTTGTTATTGAGTGTCGCTTGACCGAGGAGTCCGGGGTTATCTCGGACGCGACCCGATACGGCGCAAACGTGTTCATCCCACGCTGGGGTCATCCAAGGGTCGGCGGCATTTCCTCCCCCACCTGTGGGGAAGGGGGCACAATCGCTCTAATGAGGGTCCTCAGGGAAGAAAGAAGCTGAAGGGTGACCTTAACGGGTGGAGTCACGCGGAGGTAGGATGATGTACGGGCAACTTCCCACTACGAGAAGGCTTTTCCGCAATGCGACGCGCGCAAGTAGCGCCATTGGGATCAATCCAAAGATTTAAGGGAAGTAATGGTGGCCTGTAACCACTAGACCAGGGGCAGGAAAGACCACCAAGACCAAAGGGTTGTTGGACCGCGGGGCACATATGAAGAAACCATGGGCGCTGTGCAGATGTGTGATGGAGTTGGGTGTATTTGGAAACTGTTGTGGTCGTTCAAATGTCCTTGTCTTACCATTTCACGTGCTGTTATTGTTGTTGTTGTTGTTGTTGTAGGGACATAGAGGTGTAGTTGGATATGGGCGTCGTGATGAAATTCAACAGAGACGCTGAAGTCACATTTGGATGTGAGCGCGTGTGTTTATTTGTCCGTATATATGATATATATATATATATATATATATATATATATATATATATATATATATATATATATATATGGGAAACAGATGCTCGTACAGCCGATAAATTGTTTATTAATAACCTTAAAAGTATATGTCCAAATAACTTATAACTTATACAAAGATGGGATTATAAAAGTTGTATTACTTTGAAATGAAGACACCCAAATTTCAAGTTGGGTAGGGAAAATAGAATTCGTATAAAAGAAGGACTAATATTAAAGTACTTTATTATGAGCTTCTAGACAAAAACTCTGATTGTATAAATAGTCAATAATATTCTAGAATGTTCCAATAATGTTTTTACAAGTTATGACGTTTGTGACTTAGTTAGACAGCTACTTCTGATGCAGCAATGGTTGTCACCATAACGAAAACAAAGAAGCTCTCTATTGAATGTAGGAATGAAATTGTTCAATTACTGAGATATATCTAAAAGGCTAAATATTTCGTTTAGTACCGTTGGTGCTCATATTTTGAAATGAAAGGAGATTAGTATTGTGCGCAATCTTCCTAGAATTGGCCCTCCACGTAATATCACAGCCAGAACATCAAGAAAGATTATCAAAGTTAAGTTGATTTTTTTTTTAAATTCGCCCATCTGGCGACTGCCTACAAGGGCATAAGTCGAATTAATTTAAAGTCTAGCCTATTACTAGGCTATTCTAAATTTCGCCCTCCCCCAAAAAACAACAAAAAACAAATAAAAAACAAAAAGGAAGCACGTTAGGGCGTCGGTGGGAGGCCCGCCTCGTCCCAGCGCAGGAACATGTGACCTACCAAAAAAGAGTCAAATAAAATAGAGAAGGCTAGCCTGATCCACAAATCTGTGTGCACGAACCAGTTCCGAGTACATGGGACAAGCGAGAGCGACCTTGCTCTTCCAGATAAGGGGACAGGTAACGTGCGCGAAGGTCACCCAGACTGGGACATTCAACGAGAATGTGCCGAACAGGCTGGGGTATAACGCAGTCGTCACAATAAGGCCCAGGCGAGTGCTCCATCAAATGGCGTTGCGTACCACGAGTGTGTCTAATTCAAAGACAGCATAAAGAGACCTGAAGCCGTCGCGGCATTGGGGGGTAGGTCCATGGGAACAGGCGTGGCGCAATGGTACGCACCTTTAGGTTCCCTTCAGCATCTCCAATCTTCTTTGCCAAGCAGCCCAGAGGGCTTACCTTGTTCCTGCCATATAGTCGGTCTGTGGAAAAGCGAAACGCTGGTCTGATCACCCAGGCTTCTCGGACTCTGGTGCCATCATTGGCGCGCTCATTCCCCGTAATTCCTACATGTCTAGGAACTCAGCAGAGATAATCTCGACATCGTGGCGCTACGGATACCGCGAAACAGGGGGTATGGATATTCCAATGGCCTGATAACACTCAAGGCACTCTGTGATTGGTTAAAGATCACAATCCGATTTTCGAACTGGGCACGACGCGTTATCTCCCGTACCGAGCGGTGTATTGCAACCAGCTCGGCCGTGAAGACAGAGGCAACGCCTGGTGGAGCCCCATTAACCTCAAAAGGGGGGAATACGGCGTGAAAAACTACCCCCACCTTGGAATTGGAGCCATCCGTATACAGAGGCACGGATCCAGAGGCACACGCCGTGTGCTCCAAAAAGGCCGAACGCAACACCATCGGCGCTTTGGAAGCTTTGCGAGCAAAGGCATGGTGACAAATAGTCGCCATGCCTCCAGGTTGGCGTCCTGTGTATAAAGAAAGGCGCCACCGGCCTGAGAGCTATACTGTGCTCTCCAAGGAAATTTTTAGCCCTAAACTCAAAGGGCTTAGGGTATGAGTGGCGTCTCTGAGTGGCATAGGCACAGTCGAGATCAGCTGCAGATGTAGTGTGAGCTGTTGACGACTGAGATAGGCGCCGGGTGGGTGCGTGCAGGCGCAGAGCAAGTAGCATCTATATAGGATCGACAAGTAGGCTCTCATTGGGGAACGTGCGGAAGGCATTGGTGTGGTGGATTGAGTCCACCTTCCGCAATACACGCTCGGCTGCGGATGGATAATACTCGCATCTGTAGTCAAGCTTTGAACGAACCAAGGATCGATAGAAAAGCAACGCAGTAGCCTTATCGACACCCCAAGTGCTGAACGTCGCGGAACAAAGAATGTCCATGGCACGGGTACAATATACCCTAAGGCTGCGAATACTGGCCTCCAAGGTGTGGCGTAGGTTGAAATCAAGAACAAGGAAACGGTGCGAATCCACCATTCCAGGCGAAACCCGTTTAAGAACAATTCATGGTCGGGGGGAGCGAGGAATGGCGGCTCAAGTGTATCACCTTAGTCTTGGCCAAGGAAAACCAAAACAGCTGAGCTTGGGCATAACAAGAGATGCGGCTCAATGCTTGTTGCAGTGGACGCTCCAGAGTTGGCATCTGGGTTAGACCAAACGAGATCGAAAGTTCGTTCACATAGTGCGTAGCGAGATCATCTGGTTGTAGCACAGAGGTGATACCGTTGATTCTCAGGGCAAAGAGTGTGAAACTGAGGACAATTTCCTGCGGGACACCCTCTTTACGCTTAGTTGGGCCAGAGAAGGCTCCCTCTACCCGTACGCTAAATCGACGATCTCGCAAAAACTCAGAAATGAGATTGAGAGGCGTCCTCTCGCCCCTATCCTGTAGAAAGTCTCCATGATACCGTAGTGCCATGCAGTATTTTAGGCCTTCTTCAGATCTAAATTCACTGTGGCGTAGTGCTGTCTACGAAGGAAGGTCTCGCAGACGGTATTTTCCAGTCGGAGCAGAGCATCCGACGTGGAGTTGAACTTGCGGAAGCGGCGCTACGCAGAAGACAGGTGGCATTCGTTCTCCAGGATAAAGGCTAGTCTAACATTTCCCAACTTCTCTATCAACTTGCACATTCGGTAGGTTAGAGATATTGGGCGGAAAACACCTGGGATAGAGTGATCTCTCCCCAGTGAGCTTAAGCAAACCCTATGACGACATGTGAGGAGATTCAAGGAGAGCTGCTCGCTGCAGGGACTGCGTTATCGAAACGAATAATCACCAAGGAGATGCACCGACATAATCTAAAATCTCGACAACCAAGAAGAACACCCCTACTCAATAAAAAAACCCTCATAGTGATGCGGGCATCTAGATTTTGCCTGTAAGCATTTGGAACAGCATAAAGAATTCGGAAGTAGTGTTTTATGGTCAGATGAAACAAAATTTAATTGTTTGGAAGGAATTCTGCTCGTCACGTATAGAGGAAAGATGGAAATGCTTATGATCGATAGAACACCATCCCTACTGCAAACTTCGGTGGCGCAAGCATCATGGTATGGGGGTGTTTTTTTAGATATTGGTACGGTAGCACTTCATGTGATAGATTCACAATGAATGGAGCTCAATATCATAGACTTTTGTAAGAAAATTTGCTAAGCTCTGTTCAACAGCTACAACTTGGAGATGGGTGGTACTTTCAACAAGATAATGACCCAAAGCACAATTCCAAACTAATCGGGATTGGTTTGTCCAGAATAATGTGAGGGTGCTGCCGTGACCTAGCCACTCACCTGATTTAAACCACATAGAAAAAGTATTGGGAAAATTAAGAAAGAGATTCACTCGCGGGAACCCAAAGAGCATAGTAAAGTTGACGGTCATATGCAAAGAACAGTGGGCGAAAATACTGACAAAACATTAAAAAAGTATGAAAAACGTCTACATGCAGTTATTGCTACCAATGGTTATGGCACTATCTACCACGTTGGAATAATACATCTATACCAATAATTTTTTCATATATTTTTGGAATAATTGAAATTTTAATGTAATCACTTGAAGTTTGGGTTTGTCCATTTCAAAATCGTGCACTATTTTCTAATCCCAACTTTTGTATGTTTTAAGTCATTTGGATACTTTTATAATTATTAATAAACAATTTTGGGGGTGTACGAGGGAGGGGACAGAGAGCGAGAGGAGGAAGGGAGAGAGGGAGGTAGAGGAGAGAGAAGGGAGAGACTAAGGTGAAGAAATGAGAGAGAGGAGAGGGGCAGAGAAAGTAGAGTGGTGGAGAGAGGGGTATAAGGGAGAGAAATGAGGAGAGATGAGTGTATGTGTGTGTGAGAAAATATGTGTGTGTCCCTTTGTAGATTTCAATGACGTGACATCCCAAGGTACCCGATTAGCGATGACCCCCCCCCCCCCTGGAACATTATCAAATCCAAGCAGCAAATGAGTGTTGAGTTTGGGGACAGACAATCGTTCTTGTTTTTGCGTGGGATTGGCAGAATTTTTTCTGCCAGCGCCCCAATGCCATTTTATGCTTCTTTTTTTTTTGCATCTTATTTAAAGAGACCGAATCTGGCCCCATCCGCCTTCCTGGTTATGGTCAACTCCCTGTCACTTTGTTATTGGGGAGGGCAGGGAGAGGGGCAAGATGGACGTTATCGTGTTTAGCAAGATGGTGGAGTCTTGGTGGGTGGGGGAGGAAATCCTTGTTTGTTTTTTTAGACAGCAAAATCACATCAAGGTTTGTTTTTACCTTTCGCATGCGCGCGCAAACATCGCGCATGTGCTCGCAGTTGGAAGCAATTTCTCAGTTGGAGCGTTGCCCAAGGGAGACATAAAATTTAGAAGTACAAATCATACCCCAGGGTGATATGGAGAAAATTCATCTCTGCGTACCGACAGAGAAGTACTGGGGCACTTGGAGCCCCGTGCTGCTACAGGTTAACCAGTGGTCTGTGGTAGCTCGTCGATGCCAGAAAGGTAACTGGTTATTGCCATATGGTAACTTTATTAGGCTCGCAAAATTTCGCCGCGTCTGTTATTGATGCTGTTTTAGTATGTCATTACTGCGAATTTTATTGCGTTGGAGCTACGTTTTATGGCACGGGTACTGATGCCTTCTCGCGTGGCGTATTCTCGCACGGAACTCTGCATTTCTTACATTGTTAAATCGACTCATTCATTCATTGTTCAAAATAAGGTTGAGGTGTTTGACAGCTGGATTTCCGCATGAATCGCCTTGGTTGGAGAGGGGAGAACTGTTCCAAACAGCTGTTTCTAATAAATCTCAAGTAATCATTCCAACAGAAGAACCGTAATTATTTGAGCGCGATTAACTAGGGTGTTTTCATATGAATCCGACCGACCTCAGTGGGATTTTTGTTTGGGTGATGTGACTAAATTTGTTAGAGCTAAGTTGCGAGATGGCATAAAACAAAAGGGATTATTATTATTATTACTATTAATTATTATTGTTCTGTTTATTACATTCCACTTTTAATTTGCGAAATATCTTTTCCGTTTTGAAATCTAGTCTCTTTAACGTCAGTTTTGTAAGAAATAAACACAAGGCTATTTATAATCTAATGTTTCTTTACAAACTTATGACATACTCAGAGAAACTGAATGATATAATCTCCCAATATATTAGATATGTTTTCATTAAATTTGTATTGTCTTCTAACATTTAATAAATACATATTTAATATAGTCGGCTTCTCAATCCACAAACCACCAAAACCAGCCAATCCGACGGATTAATAGCACATCCTTTATAGCTATCCGACCACTTTCCAACAGTTAAATTCCCCTAAAATTCTTATTAAATATATGTATTTTTTATTGCATTGTTACCATTTAATTTATTTTCGTTTTCTCAAGGCCTTTATATAGCTTGTCTGTTTATGTTTCATAAACAGAAGGCTGACGATGGCATATCACGTTAATGTGGTATTTTCCAACATATACATTGAGGTGACACAAGTATTTGCACAATTAAATTTTCAATATTTCTGAAATATTTCGTGCTTTCGTCTGGTTATAAAACTAAGAGGAAACTCAAGTAAAAATATTTTTAACAAAGGAAATACAAATAGACGAATTTTCTTTGTATATGACAACAATTGTTAATAAACAAAATTTAGCAGGTGACAGGTATTTAACCACTCTAACAACATCCGAGAATATTGTTATTAAAAAAAAGAAATCTTATAAAATCAATGAAAAAAGTAAGATGTGAGATTCGAGAAATTTCTTGAAACAAAACTGATGTAAACTGCCGAATATTAGCACTGTCATTCACAGATAAGAATCGATTGAAGAAGGAGGAAGTTTGCTTTGAGCAATGCCAAAGATCAAATAAGTTCCTCAAGCTATTCGACAGCAAATTTAAACTGTCGAATCCATTCAGATGGATTATCCTATAGGACTATTTCTGAGCCAGTTGAAGAGCCGTATGCAACTGTAAATTCTATAATTCGAAAGCACCACAAGTATGGAATCACCTCCAACTTGCCAAGAACCGGTGCTCCTCGCAATAATAATGATCGGTCTCGACGTTACATTCTTCGAAAGGGAAAGAATAATCTAATAATTGCTATGAAAGATCTACAAAGCGATCTGGAATTGTCAAGGACTAAAGTGAGTAAAAGAACTGCTCCTCAAAACTCCACTTCTTAATAAAAAGCATGTAACGAACCGTTTAAAGTTTGCCAGAGAGCATCTTGAAAAGGGAAGTGAATTTAGAACAATATTATATGGTCAGATGAGACTAAAATAGAACTTTTCGGCAAAAAAAGATGCTCGTCAGGTTGGAGGACAGAAGGAGTGCCTATGATCCTAAACAAGGCATCCCAAAGTTGAAACAAGGAGGACGTAGTCTCATTTTTTGGAGTTGCTTTACTACATATGGTACAGGAGCACTCTACATCATTTATGGGAAAATGGATGGTGCCACGTACGAGAAGCCTACAAAACCTGCTTCTTTCAGGGGGATTTGCATCGAAAGGAGGACAAAATATCAGGAAATGATTGCGAAAAGTTAATATCAACTTAAGAGAATCGACTTCGTGCTGTTATTGCAAACAAAAGTTATGCCATTAAATATTAAGTGAATGAAATTATTATTGATTGGCGAATATTTTTTCACCTGCTAATTTTTGTTTATTAGCAATTGTTGTTATATACAAGGAAAAAAGGAGCGGCTTCGCCACTTCTCCTTACAGGAGAAGCTTGAGCTTCGCAGGCAGACCTTCAGCCTCTGGCCAACGTCCTATCCGGCTTTGGCAACGGCCTATTGGTTTAAATTAAAAGGTTTCCAGTACATACCTCCTGATAATTTACTATATTTATTTTTAAAATAGACGATTATTTAATAATCCTAAAGGTAAAAAAAAAGTTTTAGCGAAAATCTTTTTAAATGCGGAAAAAACAATCGTCAAGATTCTTTTTTTTCTTTCATTTAAATTTACTCTAATAATTTCAATTTGCTTTACTCGTTTTTAGAGGCTAATATCTATTTCCTCCTGATAAAGGTTAAAATTGAAAATCTATTTCAGAAAGAACTTAGATAAAATTTTCGAATATACGAAAAAATAAAATAAAAAGCGGCCATGGTTAAATCATTCTAAATTTTCTGAACTTCACAAATGTGTTCATTCAAACTTTAAAGGAACTCTTAGAATGAACTTGGCTAAAAACTGAGGAAACTTCTCTTTCTTTCAATCTCTTTTTCCTTTTCCTTTTTCGGATCTTTTTTTCTTATTATGGCGCAATTTCGTCTCCTCAGCCAAATAGCTGAACGGCCGGTTACACGAGTGATTAGGTTGTGTCATCTTTAGTGTCACGATATCCTTTGTTTTGTTTTGTTAAAAAGCATAAGAATTGTTTTCACCATTAAAAATGAAAACGTACGAACTTGCTAGAGAAAGAACAATGTCTGGAAGGTTTTATCAGTGGAGAGATAAAGATGAGATAAGATTTATTAAGTAATGAAAATACAAAAGTACATTTTACATTAATCGCGTAATTAATTACCAAATACATAATCAATTGCAAAATATAAGGATAGTTAATAGTGGCGAAAAGGCAAATTATGTGAAGAAGAGAAAGCTCTGAGTCAAAAGAGGAGTATTAAAGCTTCCAGGAGTCAGTGGAAATCAGCTATTAAGATATTATATGATAGTAATTCTAATATATAGATATTTATAATTGACAATTTACATTTCAGAATTATGATTTTTAAAATGATTGTTAAAAAATAAAATATTCATTTAAGTTTTTGTATCTATACAATTTTGTTATTTAAGCTTTCTGTTTAATTTGAATAACTTCTTACTTTACACTTTTAAACAGTGGAGTGGGGTTTTTAGAGGGATTTGCATGGGAACGTGTGAGTGTTTTATGTATGCAGTTCCTGATAGATCGGCAGAGACATTATTATCTATAATTAATCCTTGCCAGAGTTTGGGCATAAACATTTGTTTCTTAACCACTCGCAGAACCTTAAAAGATCCCCAAATAGAGTCGCTTTGGGCCAAGGCGAAAATGAGGAATAAACAAGAGCGACAGTCCCTCCAAGGACCTGCAGCATTTTGTGATAAGATGATAAATGGTCATTGCATTGATGGTTTCCCATGGTTCACATCACTTACAAGTGCCTTTGAATGGCTAAATAAGGCTTCTGCCTCTAGATGGCGCCACTTAGCGCCAAATCCGATGGCAGATTTGAAATTTCCAGGGGGAATAACCATATATCCCATGGTCATATGAGTCATTTTATGGCTCTAAATGGGCACAATTGAACTTTACTCCTTTTAAAAAATGAACTTTACTCCTCTTGAAAAAAAAGCGACGCCTAGAACTGGCGCTTCGCCGCAGGTAAAAAGAAAGTGGAACCGCTCGTTCTCTGATCCACTCCTATATGTGCGAGTTTTTATGGAGGCCACGAAATAAATGGAAAGACTTAGTTGGTTAAATTTACAAAGACATTGTAAAGTTTTATCTATTAAATATTGCTTAGCTTTTACTGTTTTTTTTTACTTTCCTTAGCTTTTATTTTTTTAGTTTCCTCTTATTCGCCCCCCAAACCCCCCAAATACTTATAACATAGGAATGATCCCCATCCCTCGATTCCCGCGCATGAGAAAGGCAGTTCAGCCTCCTCAGCCGGCTGTTAGGCCATCTGGCTTAGGAAACGAAATTGCGCCATAATAAGAGAAAAGATCCGAAAAAGGAAAAGGAAAAAGAGATTAAAAGAAAGAGAAATTATACCTAAAAGTTCAGGCTTGTCAAAGCTAAATCCAACCTGGCAATGAGAGATTCCAAATATGAATATAAAACCACTGACTGTGGAGAAGCGTAGTATTTATTATCTCGAGACCAGTTTCGGCATGGAGTTTGTCATTCCAGCCTCAGTCGACTGAGGCTGGAATGACAAACTCCATGCCGAAACTGGTCTCGAGATAATAAATACGACGCTCCTCTACAGTGGTTTTATTTATTTATTTATACATATATATATATATATATATATATATATATATATATATATATATATATATATATATATATATATATATATACATTTTGAGCACAAAGTACTTTGGGCTCACAAATTAGTTTCATTGTATATATATATATATATATATATATATATATATATATATATATATATATATATATATATATATATATGGATAAAACCACAGTAATAGGACTAATTTTATATGCGAAACCAGGTTTCGACGGAGACATCCGCTATTGTCAGTCGATAGTGAACAGGTGAGATACAGAAGTTGCTTAACGTACAAACACACAAATAAGTGGCGCTAAGGTGGATGTAATTATGAAAAACTTGCCTTTGTCTAACTTAAAATTATCCCTACCGTGTAATAAAATTGTAAAATTAGTTCGTTTGTGTGTGACGGATAATGTGTTCAGAGCTAAAGGTTGTTTTTACAGGCAGAAATATGGCATGAGTATGGGCAATACCCTTTCCCCGATAGTATGCAATCTGTTTATGGAGGATTTGGGAAAGCACCTCCTTTCACCCATTTTACACAATCCCATAACGTGGTTTCGCTATGTAGACGATATATGTGCCACATAGCCCATCAATGATAACAGATTTGATTCTTTTTGGGGAAAATTGAATTAGATCCAGCCAACTATTACATTTAAAGTAGAATGGGAACTGAAAAACTTGCCGTTTTTGGATGTAGAAATATCTAAAATAAAGGACAAAGGATATTGTTCCATCTACCGTAAACCAACTAATTCTAATGCCTATATT